>JBBDGP010003694.1:0-600000 GCA_037952835.1 Lithobates septentrionalis
GGCTATCTCTCTCTCTGGGCCCCCTCTCGTGGGGCTATCTCTCTCTCTCTCTCTGGGCCCCCTCTCGTGGGGCTATCTCTCTCTCTCTCTCTCTGGGCCCCCTCTCGTGGGGCTATCTCTCTCTCTCTCTCTGTGCCCCCTCTCGTGGGGCTATCTCTCTCTCTCTGGGCCCCCTCTCGTGGGGCTATCTCTCTCTCTCTGGGCCCCCTCTCGTGGGGCTATCTCTCTCTCTCTGGGCCCCTCTCGTGGGGCTATCTCTCTCTCTGGGCCCCCTCTCGTGGGCTATCTCTCTCTCTGGGCCCCCTCTCGTGGGGCTATCTCTCTCCTCTCTGGGCCCCTCTCGTGGGGCTATCTCTCTCTCTGGGCCCCCTCTCGTGGGGCTATCTCTCTCTCTCTGGGCCCCCTCTCGTGGGGCTATCTCTCTCTCTCTGGGCCCCCTCTCGTGGGGCTATCTCTCTCTCTCTGGGCCCCCTCTCGTGGGGCTATCTCTCTCTCTGGGCCCCTCTCGTGGGCTATCTCTCTCTCTCTGGGGCCCCTCTCGTGGGGCTCTCTCTCTCTCTGGGCCCCCTCTCGTGGGGCTATCTCTCTCTCTGGGCCCCCTCTCGTGGGGCTATCTCTCTCTCTGGGGCCCCTCTCGTGGGGCTATCTCTCTCTCTCTGGGCCCCCTCTCGTGGGCTATCTCTCTCTCTGGGCCCCCTCTCGTGGGCTATCTCTCTCTCTGGGCCCCCTCTCGTGGGGCTATCTCTCTCTCTTGGCCCCCTCTCGTGGGGCTATCTCTCTCTCTCTCTGGGCCCCTCTCGTGGGGCTATCTCTCTCTCTCTCTCTGGGCCCCCTCTCGTGGGGCTATCTCTCTCTCTCTCTCTCTGGGCCCCCTCTCGTGGGGCTATCTCTCTCTCTCTCTCTCTGGGCCCCCTCTCGTGGGGCTATCTCTCTCTCTCTCTCTCTGGGCCCCCTCTCGTGGGGCTATCTCTCTCTCTCTCTCTCTGGGCCCCCTCTCGTGGGGCTATCTCTCTCTCTCTCTCTGGGCCCCCTCTCGTGGGGCTATCTCTCTCTCTCTCTGGGCCCCCTCTCGTGGGGCTATCTCTCTCTCTCTCTGGGCCCCCTCTCGTGGGGCTATCTCTCTCTCTCTCTGGGCCCCCTCTCGTGGGGCTATCTCTCTCTCTGGGCCCCCTCTCGTGGGGCTATCTCTCTCTGTCTCTCTGGGCCCCCTCTCGTGGGGCTCTCTCTCTCTCTGGGCCCCCTCTCGTGGGGCTCTCTCTCTCTCTCTGGGCCCCCTCTCGTGGGGCTCTCGCTCTCTCTCTGGGCCCCCTCTCGTGGGGCTCTCTCTCTCTCTGGGCCCCTCTCGTGGGGCTCTCTCTCTCTCTCTGGGCCCCCTCTCGTGGGGCTCTCTCTCTGGGCCCCCTCTCGTGGGGCTATCTCTCTCTCTGGGCCCCTCTCGTGGGCTATCTCTCTCTCTGGGCCCCCTCTCGTGGGGCTATCTCTCTCTCTGGGCCCCCTCTCGTGGGGCTATCTCTCTCTCTGGGCCCCCTCTCGTGGGGCTATCTCTCTCTCTGGGTCCCCTCTCGTGGGGCTATCTCTCTCTCTGGGCCCCCTCTCGTGGGGCTCTCTCTCTCTCTGGGTCCCCTCTCGTGGGGCTCTCTCTCTGGGCCCCCTCTCGTGTGGCTATCTCTCTCTCTGGGCCCCCCCTCGTGGGGCTATCTCTCTCTCTCTGGGCCCCCTCTCGTGGGGCTATCTCTCTCTCTGGGCCCCTCTCGTGGGGCTATCTCTCTCTCTCTGGGCCCCCTCTCGTGGGGCTATCTCTCTCTCTGGGCCCCCTCTCGTGGGGCTATCTCTCTCTCTGGGCCCCCTCTCGTGGGGCTATCTCTCTCTCTGGGCCCCCTCTCGTGGGGCTATCTCTCTCTCTGGGCCCCCTCTCGTGGGGCTATCTCTCTCTCTGGGCCCCCTCTCGTGGGGCTATCTCTCTCTCTGGGCCCCCTCTCGTGGGGCTATCTCTCTCTCTAGGCCCCCTCTCGTGGGGCTATTCTCTCTCTCTGGGCCCCCTCTCGTGGGCTATCTCTCTCTCTCTCGGCCCCCTCTCGTGGGGCTATCTCTCCTCTCTCTCTCTCTCTGGGCCCACTCTCGTGGGGCTATCTCTCTCTCTCTCTCTCTGGGCCCACTCTCGTGGGGCTATCTCTCTCTCTCTCTCTCTGGGCCCCCTCTCGTGGGGCTATCTCTCTCTCTCTCTCTCTGGGCCCCCTCTCGTGGGGCTATCTCTCTCTCTCTGGGCCCCCTCTCATGGGGCTATCTCTCTCTCTCTCTCTGGGCCCCTCTCGTGGGGCTATCTCTCTCTCTCTCTGGGCCCCTCTCGTGGGGCTATCTCTCTCTCTCTCTGGGCCCCTCTCGTGGGCTCTCTCTCTCTCTGGGCCCCCTCTCGTGGGGCTCTCTCTCTGGGCTCCCTCTCGTGGGGCTATCTCTCTCTCTCTGGGCCCCCTCTTGTGGGGCTATCTCTCTCTCTCTCTGAGCCCCCTCTCGTGGGGCTCTCTCTCTCTCTCTGGGCCCCCTCTCGTGGGGCTCTCTCTCTGGGCCCCCTCTCGTGGGGCTCTCTCTCTCTCTCTCTCTCTGGGCCCCCTCTCGTGGGGCTCTCTCTCTCTCTGGGCCCCCTCTCGTGGGGCTCTCTCTCTCTGGGCCCCCTCTCGTGGGGCTCTCTCTCTCTGGGCCCCCTCTCGTGGGGCTCTCTCTCTCTCTGGGCCCCCTCTCGTGGGGCTATCTCTCTCTCTCTCTCTCTGGGCCCCCTCTCGTGGGGCTCTCTCTCTCTGGGCCCCCTCTCGTGGGGCTCTCTCTCTCTCTCTCTGGGCCCCCTCTCGTGGGGCTCTCTCTCTCTCTCTCTCTGGGCCCCCTCTCGTGGGCTCTCTCTCTCTCTCTGAGCCCCCTCTCGTGGGGCTCTCTCTCTCTGGGCCCCCTCTCGTGTGGCTCTCTCTCTCTCTCTGGGCCCCCTCTCTTGGGGCTCTCTCTCTCTCTGGGCCCCTCTCGTGGGGCTCTCTCTCTCTCTCTCTCTCTCTGGGCTCCTCTCGTGGGGCTCTTCTCTCTGGGCCCCTCTCGTGGGGCTCTCTCTCTCTCTGGGCCCCCTCTCGTGGGCTCTCTCTCTCTCTCTCTCTGGGCCCCCTCTCGTGGGGCTATCTCTCTCTCTCTCTGGGCCCCCTCTCGTGGGGCTATCTCTCTCTCTCTGGGCCCCTCTCGTGGGGCTCTCTCTCTCTGGGCCCCCTCTCGTGGGCTCTCTCTCTCTCTCTGGGCCCCCTCTCGTGGGGCTCTCTCTCTCTCTGGGCCCCCTCTCGTGGGGCTCTCTCTCTCTCTCTCTGGGCCCCCTCTCGTGGGGCTCTCTCTCTCTGGGCCCCTCTCGTGGGCTCTCTCTCTCTCTCTGAGCCCCCTCTCGTGGGGCTCTCTCTCTCTGGGCCCCTCTCGTGTGGCTCTCTCTCTCTCTCTGGGCCCCCTCTCTTGGGGCTCTCTCTCTCTCTGGGCCCCCTCTCGTGGGGCCTCTCTCTCTCTCTCTGGGCTCCCTCTCGTGGGGCTCTCTCTCTCTCTCTGGGCCCCCTCTCGTGGGGCTCTCTCTCTCTCTCTGGGCCCCCTCTCGTGGGGCTAGCTCTCTCTCTCTCTGGGCCCCCTCTCGTGGGGCTCTCTCTCTCTCTCTGGGCCCCCTCTCGTGGGGCTCTCTCTCTCTCTCTCTCTCTGGGCCCCCTCTCGTGGGGCTCTCTCTCTCTCTCTCTCTGGGCCCCCTCTCGTGGGGCTCTCTCTCTCTGGGCCCCCTCTCGTGGGGCTCTCTCTCTCTGGGCCCCCTCTCGTGGGGCTATCTCTCTCTCTGGGCCCCCTCTCGTGGGGCTATCTCTCTCTCTCTGGGCCCCCTCTCGTGGGGCTATCTCTCTCTCTGGGTCCCCTCTCGTGGGGCTATCTCTCTCTCTGGGCCCCCTCTCATGGGGCTAGCTCTCTCTCTCTGGGCCCCCTCTCGTGGGGCTATCTCTCTCTCTCTGGGCCCCCTCTCGTGGGGCTATCTCTCTCTCTCTGGGCCCCCTCTCGTGGGGCTATCTCTCTCTCTCACTCTCTGGGCCCCCTCTCGTGGGGCTATCTCCCTCTCTCTGGGCCCCCTCTCGTGGGGCTATCTCTCTCTCTCTGGGCCCCCTCTCGTGGGGCTATCTCTCTCTCTCTGGGCCCCCTCTCGTGGGGCTATCTCTCGCTCTCTGGGCCCCCTCTCGTGGGGCTATCTCTCTCTCTCTGGGCCCCCTCTCGTGGGGCTATCTCTCTCTCTCTCTCTGGGCCCCCTCTCGTGGGGCTATCTCTCTCTCTGGGCCCCCTCTCGTGGGGCTATCTCTCTCTCTCTGGGCCCCCTCTCGTGGGGCTATCTCTCTCTCTCTGGGCCCCCTCTCGTGGGGCTATCTCTCTCTCTCTGGGCCCCTCTCGTGGGGCTATCTCTCTCTCCACTCTCTGGGCCCCCTCTCGTGGGGCTATCTCCCTCTCTCTGGGCCCCCTCTCGTGGGGCTATCTCTCTCTCTCTGGGCCCCCTCTCGTGGGGCTATCTCTCTCTCTCTGGGCCCCCTCTCGTGGGGCTATCTCTCTCTCTCTGGGCCCCCTCTCGTGGGGCTATCTCTCTCTCTCTGGGCCCCCTCTCGTGGGGCTATCTCTCTCTCTCTCTGGGCCCCCTCTCGTGGGGCTATCTCTCTCTCTGGGCCCCCTCTCGTGGGGCTATCTCTCTCTCTCTGGGCCCCCTCTCGTGGGGCTATCTCTCTCTCTCTGGGCCCCCTCTCGTGGGGTTATCTCTCTCTCTGGGCCCCCTCTCGTGGGGCTATCTCTCTCTCTGGGCCCCTCTCGTGGGGCTATCTCTCTCTCTGGGTCCCCTCTCATGGGGCTATCTCTCTCTCTGGGCCCCCTCTCGTGGGGCTATCTCTCTCTCTCTCTCTGGGCCCCCTCTCGTGGGGCTATCTCTCTCTCTCTCTCTCTGGGCCCCCTCTCGTGGGGCTATCTCTCTCTCTCTCTCTGTGCCCCTCTGTGGGGCTATCTCTCTCTCTCTGGGCCCCCTCTCGTGGGGCTATCTCTCTCTCTCTGGGCCCCCTCTCGTGGGGCTATCTCTCTCTCTGGGCCCCCTCTCGTGGGGCTATCTCTCTCTCTCTGGGCCCCCTCTCGTGGGGCTATCTCTCTCTCTCTGGGCCCCCTCTCGTGGGGCTATCTCTCTCTCTCTCTGGGCCCCCTCTCGTGGGGCTATCTCTCTCTCTGGGCCCCCTCTCGTGGGGCTATCTCTCTCTCTCTGGGCCCCCTCTCGTGGGGCTATCTCTCTCTCTCTGGCCCCCTCTCGTGGGGCTATCTCTCTCTCTCTGGGCCCCCTCTCGTGGGGTTATCTCTCTCTCTGGGCCCCCTCTCGTGGGGCTATCTCTCTCTCTGGGCCCCCTCTCGTGGGGCTATCTCTCTCTCTGGGTCCCCTCTCGTGGGGCTATCTCTCTCTCTGGGCCCCCTCTCGTGGGGCTATCTCTCTCTCTGGGCCCCCTCTCGTGGGGCTATCTCTCTCTCTGGGCCCCCTCTCGTGGGGCTATCTCTCTCTCTGGGCCCCTCTCGTGGGGCTATCTCTCTCTCTCTGGGCCCCCTCTCGTGGGGCTATCTCTCTCTCTCTCTCTCTCTGGGCCCCTCTCGTGGGGCTATCTCTCTCTCTCTCTCTGGGCCCCCTCTCGTGGGGCTATCTCTCTCTCTCTCTCTGGGCCCCCTCTCGTGGGGCTATCTCTCTCTCTCTCTGGGCCCCTCTCGTGGGGCTATCTCTCTCTCTCTCTCTCTGTGCCCCCTCTCGTGGGGCTATCTCTCTCTCTCTGGCCCCCTCTCGTGGGGCTATCTCTCTCTCTCTGGGCCCCCTCTCGTGGGGCTATCTCTCTCTCTCTCTGGGCCCCCTCTCGTGGGGCTATCTCTCTCTCTCTGGGCCCCCTCTCGTGGGGCTATCTCTCTCTCTGGGCCCCCTCTCGTGGGCCTATCTCTCTCTCTTCTCTCTCTGGGCCCCCTCTCGTGGGGCTATCTCTCTCTCTCTCTCTGGGCCCCCTCTCGTGGGGCTATCTCTCTCTCTCTGGGCCCCCTCTCGTGGGGCTATCTCTCTCTCTCTCTCTCTGGGCCCCCTCTTGTGGGGCTATCTCTCTCTCTCTGGGCCCCCTCTCGTGGGGCTATCTCTCTCTCTCTGGGCCCCCTCTCGTGGGGCTATCTCTCTCTCTGGGCCCCCTCTCGTGGGGCTATCTCTCTCTCTGGGCCCCCTCTCGTGGGGCTATCTCTCTCTCTCTGGGCCCCCTCTCGTGGGGCTATCTCTCTCTCTCTGGGCCCCTCTCGCTCTCTGGGCCCCTCTCGTGGGGCTATCTCTCTCTCTGGGCCCCCTCTCGTGGGGCTATCTCTCTCCTGGGCCCCCTCTCGTGGGGCTATCTCTCTCTCTGGGCCCCCTCTCGTGGGGCTATCTCTCTCTCTCTGGGCCCCCTCTCGTGGGGCCATCTCTCTCTCTGGGCCCCCTCTCGTGGGGCCATCTCTCTCTCTGGGCCCCCTCTCGTGGGTCCATCTCTCTCTGGGCCCCCCTCATATGATAGTTAGTTATAAACTATTAAATTATAGGTATTGGAATTTCCTTCCAAATTTGGCAAACTGAACGTAACGAATTTTTCGGGAATAACGAATGCCGCATCTAAATGAAATGATCTGATAAATGAAAAAAATAAAACGAGCACTTACTGTGCTGCCTGTTTGATTTATTATAATATTGATACCCTGCTGTGCTGGGAGTTCTATAATAGGACACAGTGAGGGTTCAATGTTCTATTATTCACTCGCTGTGTCCAGTGCAGCTACGCTCTCCTTCTGATGTTCCCTGGCAGCCTTTTACGTCACGTAAGGGAATTTAACAAGACTCGTGGCCACTCATTAAAATTAGAAGAAAAGCAGTTTTACTGCGTAGAGGGTTCTTTACTGTAAGAGCGGCAAGGATGTGGAATCCCCTTCCACAGGCGGTGGTCTCAGCAGGGAGCATCGATAATTTCAAAAAAATTATTAGATAAGCACCTGAACGACCACAACATACAGGGATATACAATGTAATACTGACATATAATCACACACATAGGTTGGCCTTGATGGACTTGTGTCTTTTTTTTAACCTCACCTACTATGTAACTATGTTTTTTGAGAAGCGCAGCTCCTTACGTTTATCTATTTATGCTTGTGTACATTTCACTTTGAGCTGCAACTGTAGTTGTAGGTTTGGAAACAGCACAGTTTTTTTTCTTTTACATACTACAGGAGACGGTCAGAGACTGCAGACATGATACAGGAGACGGTCAGAGACTACAGACATGATACAGGAGACGGTCAGAGACTGCAGACATGATACAGGAGACGGTCAGAGACTACAGACATGATACAGGAGACGGTCAGAGACTGCAGACATGATACAGGAGACGGTCAGAGACTACAGACATGATACAGGAGACGGTCAGAGACTGCAGACATGATACAGGACACGGTCAGAGACTACAGACATGATACAGGAGACGGTCAGAGACTGCAGACATGATACAGGAGACGGTCAGAGACTGCAGACATGATACAGGAGACGGTCAGAGACTGCAGACATGATACAGGAGACGGTCAGAGACTGCAGACATGATACAGGAGACGGTCAGAGACTGCAGACATTGTACAGGAGACGGTCAGAGACTGCAGACATTGTACAGGAGACGGTCAGAGACTGCAGACATTGTACAGGAGACGGTCAGAGACTGCAGACATTGTACAGGAGACGGTCAGAGACTGCAGACATGGTACAGGAGACTGTCAGAGACTGCAGACATGGTACAGGAGACGGTCAGAGAATTCGGGCATTTAATGTCCAATTGAACTTTCAGTTAAAATCAGCTAAATGCATTTCAGGTGCATCAAAATAAAAGATCCCCCTCCATCATTTCTTTCCCCCTCTCCTCCCCCCTTCTTCCCTTCCTTCCCTACTTGTCATCTTCCATCCCTTATTTTCCTTTTCCTAGTCCTTTCTCCCCCCCACCCCCTCACTCCCTTTCACTTAAATTATTTTTTATAGTAGATTTATATTTCACTTAGGATATTTTCATTTATTAATAATTGTAATGTTTTTAATTTTGTTTCGTTCTATGCAGTGTTAATTGTCTTTAAAACATCCCTTGATGAGCCCAGAGTGGCGAAACATGTCGGGACAATCACTCCAATGATATTGCCGAGTGATTCAATGTTGTCATCTGCTTTGAATTCTAGATGTTTCCTTGTACATGTGCACATAACTTATACAGTGGAACCTCGGATTAGGAGCATAATCTGTTCCAGGAGAATGCTCGTATTCCAAAGTACTCGCATATCAAAGCGAGTTTTCCCATTGAAGTCAATGGAAATTAAAATAATTCATTCCGCATTGACTTCAATGGGATGCAATTCCGCATGCGGGCAGAGCCGGGGGGCGGGGGGGAGGCTGGAGAGCCTCGGAAACGGCCGAAAAGGCCCGAGAACAGTTCGGCTGACCTCGGCAAACCTCGGAAAGACTTCCTACCCGAGATTTGCCAAGGTCAGCCGTGCTGTACTCGGGGCCTTTCCGTGCATTTCCGGACGTTCGGCTCTGCTTGGCTCCAGCGCCCCCCCCCCCCCCCCCACCTCAGGCCAAAAGTGGTACTGCCCACCGCTTTGGCCTGAATCGTGCTCGTTTTGCGAGACAACACTCATAAATCGAGTTACTTTTTAAAAAATACAGTGCTTGTATTGCGAAACGCTCGTTAACCGCGTTACTCGCAATCCGAGGTTCCACTGTACCAAAAAAACCTTTTAACTTTGTCTTGTATGTAGCAATAAAAATCTTGTCATTTTTTTTATACATATTGCGGAGTATTGAAATGACTTCTTGTTTTGCCGGCACCCTCAAAAATTTCCCTTGTCTACACTTATCTACAGGGATGTTGGTGCCATTTCCTTGTCATTGTCACCTACCCACATTGCTACTTCCCAAAAGATGCGCAAAGTTTTACAGTTGTGTTTCTTTTTCTTTTTTTTCTAAAGCAGCCACAGCCTGAGTAGAAAATCCTGTCCTCTGCCAGCATGCTGCAGAGTGGCACCCTTGCTGTGGTCTTCAGAGGCTCAACACAACCCCTATAAGCCTCTCAATTGAAAAGCTCCTACTCCCTGCTGATTGGAGAGCTCCTGTTCTGACTCAGCGGGGGGGGGGGGGGCGGGGCATGTGCAGAGAGGCTGCTGCTTCCGCATACAGAGGGCATGGGTGCTACTCTGCAGCACGCTGGCAGGGGACTGGCTTTTCTACTCAGGCTGTGCACACCTTTTGCTTTTATGAACCTGACATGTATTTAGCAGATTTAAACTAAAAGTTCAATTGGCCTTTAACTGCTGGAAGTCAGTCTAGGCAAGAACATACAAACACAGTTGGCAGGGGCCCAGGGCCTGCACATTGAACTGCCAAAGGGCCACCAGTTGGGCACCAGGGGGTTAGAACCTCTGTCAAAATTTCTATTGGTGTTTGTGTCCCCATTGGGAACATTCACCCTGATTTCCTGTCCCAGTGAATGCACAGGAAATGACGTTTTCTGATTGGAAGAAATCTCTTTCTGGTTGTTTCTCTTCCAGTTAATGAAGGACGCTTCCCTGAATGCAGATGATGGTTGTTTTCTTCAGCAGCCTTCAGGCTTTTCCAAAGACCTCCAAACTCCTGGCCCATCTCCATGGAGCCTCTTTCCGCTTATAACCTCAGTACGAGGATCGGCCTGCACACATCCAGCCAATGGCAGAAGAGGGAGGCCAAGGAAAGAATCCTTATCACCGCAGTGCAGCGTCACTGCTAGGAAATAAAGAAGACCCCTGTGCCTGAGACTGTACTGGTCTAAATACCACCAATCGTGCAACTTTGTCCATAGGCAGTGTCATCGGTCTGGAAACTCTGATGCAGCCGGCTATGTTGGGGCCTTGAAAAAAAATGTTGGTTTCCTCCTTCGGCCTATTAAAATGTATCTGAACTGTTCACTTGTGGTGTGTGGAGCATCTACCACAGATCTCTAGCCAGCAAAGGGGACCTTATTCAATTCTGTTTGTAACATATTAACCACTTGCTGCCTGCTGGGGCAATTTTTTTTTACTTTTTCACTTAGAACCCCCAAATATTAGTGCCTTGAAAAAGTATTCATACCCCTTGACATTTTCCACATTTTGTCATGTTACAACCAGAAATGTAAATGTATTTTATTGGGATTTTATGTGATAGACCAACACAAAGTGGCACATAATTGTGAAGTGGAAGGAAAATGATAAATGGTTTTCAACATTTTTCACAATAAAATGTGAAAAGTGTGGGGGGTACATTTGTAGGGCGCCCCCCTGAGTCAATATTTTGTAGAACCTCCTTTCACTGCAAGTCTTTTTGGGGATGTCTCTACCAGCTTTGCACTTCTAGAGAGGGACATTTTTGCCCATTCTTCTTTGCAAAATATCTCAAGCTCTGTCCGATTGGATGGAGAACGTCTGTGAACAGCAATTTCCAAGTCTTTCCACAGATTCTCAATGTGATTTAGGTCTGGATTTTGACTGGGCCATTCTAACACATGAATATGCTTTGATCTAAACCATTCCATTGTAGCTCTGGCTGTATGTTTGGGGTCGTTGTCCTGCTGAAAAGTGAACCTCCGCCCCAGTCTCAAGTCTTTTGCAGACTCTAGCAGGTTTTCTTCTAAGATTGTCCTGTATTTGGCTCCATCCATCTTCCCATCAACTCTGACCAGCTACCCTGTCCCTGCTGAAGAAAAGCATCCCCACAACATGATGCTGCCACCACCATGTTTCACAGTGGGGATGGTGTGTTCAGGGTGATGTGCAGTGTTAGTTTTCCCCCACACATAGCATTTTGCATTCAGGCAAAAAAGTTCAATTTTGATCTCATCTGACCAGAGCACCTTCTTCCACATGTTTGCTGTGTCCCCCACATGGCTTCTCACAAACTACAAATGGGACTTCTTATGGTTTTCTTTTAACAATGTCTTTCTTCTTGCCACTCTCCCATAAAGGTCAGATTTGTGGAGAACACGACTAATAGTTGTCCTGTGGACAGATTCTCCCACCTGAGCTGTGGATCTCTGTAGCTCCTCCAGAGTTACCATGGACCTCTTGGCTCTTCTCTGATGAATGTTCTCCTTGCCCGGCCGGTCAGTTTAGGTGGACAGCCATGTCTTGGTAGGTTTGCAGTTGTGCCATACTCTTTCCATTTTCTGAAAGCTTGGGATATTTTTTTTATAACCTAACACTGCTTTAACCACTTCAGCCCCGGAAGGATTTTCCCCCTTAATGACCAGGCCATTTTTTGTGATCCGGAACTGTGTCGCTTTGACTGACAATTGCGCTGTCCTGCGGCGGCTGCACCCAAACAAAATTGACGTCCTTTTTTTCCCACAAATAGAGATTTCTTTTGGTGGTATTTGAACACCTCTGCGGTTTTTATTCTTTTGCACTATAAACAAAAAAAGACTGACAGTTTTGAAAAAAAAAAAAATTTTAATTTCTGATATAATACATATCCCCCCCCCCCCCCCAAAAAATATAAAAAAAACGTATTCGTCAGTTTAGGCCGAAATATATTCTTCTAAATATTTTTGTTAAAAAAAAAATCGCAATAAGTGTAAATTGATTGGTTTGCGCAAAAGTTATCTACAAACTATGGGGTAGATTTAGGGACTTTTATTTATTGTTTTTACTAGTAATGGCGGCGATCTGCGACATTGCGGCAGACAAATCTGACCCCAAATTACACTTTTTTGGGGACCAGTGACATTATTACATTGATCAGTGCTATAAAAAACGCACTGATCAATGTATAAATGGCACTGGCAGGGAAGGGGTTAACACTGGGGGGCAATCAAGGGGTTAAGTGTGTTCCCTGGGTGTGTTCTAACTGTAGGGGGGATGGGCTGCAAGGGACATGACAGAGATCACTGGGAACAGAAGATCTCTGACATGTCATCTGGCAGAACAGGGAATCGCCAGTTACCCGTTCTGCCTCTGTGCATAACGATCGCGGGTCGCCGGCAACCATCAAGTCCTCCGGACCCACGGGCAACGCTCCCGCAGGGCGCGCCAACTATCTCCTGTGCAAAGACTGACATACACCTACGGCGGTTAGCGCAGAAGAGCCAACCCGCTGCAGTATAATGACGGCGGCTGGTCGGAAAGCGGTTAAACTTCTCCACAACTTTATCCCTGACCTGTCTGGTGTGTTCCTTGGCCTTCATGATGCTGTTTGTTCACAAAGGTTCTCTAACAAAAACTTTGAGGGCTTCACAGAACAGCTGCATTTATACTGAGATTAAATGACACTCAGGTGGACTGTATTTACTAATTAGGTGACTTCTGAAGGCAATTGGTTCCACTGGATTTTAGTTATGGGGTATCAGAGTAAAGGGGGCTGAATACAAATGTACCCCACACTTTTCACATATTTATTTGTAAAAAAAAAATTAAAAACCATTTATCATTTTCCTTCCACTTCACAATTATGTGACACTTTGTGTTAGTCTATCATATAAAATCCCAATAAAATACATTCACGTTTTTGGTTGTAACATGAGATAATGTGGAAAATGTCAAGGGGTATGAATACTTTTTCAAGGCACTGTATATACATTATATTACCAAAAGTATTGGGACACCTGCCTCTACACTCTACACATGAACTTTAATGACATCCCAGTCTTCGTCCGTAGGGTTCAATATTGAGTTGGCTCCACCCTTTGCAGCTATAACAGCTTCAACTCTTCTGGGAAGGCCGTCCACAAGGTTTAGGAGGGTGTCTATGGGAATGTTTGACCATTCTTCCAGAAGAGCATTTGTGAGGTCAGGCACTGATGTTGGATGAGAAGGCCTGGCTCGCAGTCTCTGCTCTAATTCATCCCAAAGGTGTTCTATCGGGTTGAGGTCAACCTTCCGGAGGTCAAGTCGTTAAAGAGGAACTGCAGTCCGCTCACATAATTTGTAATAAAAACATCTTTGCCATTCTGAAGCTTCCCTCCAACCACTTTGCATATTATTTTATATATATAGTGATTCTGTACTTGCCAAATATGCTGCAGAAATCTCCCTCCACTGAGTCTGGCTGCAGCCATTTTAACTGTGGGCAGCTCAAGCTGCTGTCTGCTCACTTCCTGGATTTACACAGACACACACCTCCGGCTCTGCAGCTCTCATTGGTCCTCTTATGACTCACCCCCCTCTCCCTTGATGAGAATAAGAGAGAGAGCTGTGCATGATGACATAAGCCTAGGCCAATGATGATCAGACAAGAAACAAGAAGTGGGCTGTATAAGGGATTTACTGGCAGAAAAAAAAAAATGTTTTACAATCCAAAGGTAAAACAACAACAAGGGCAGAAGATTTAATAGATGGAAAGATGAAAAAATGACTGAAGGTTCGGCTTTAACGTAAACTGTCATGAATGGCTTTTATTCATGAACCGCTTGGTCACTGTTGTGATGCTGTGATTGGTCTGCTGTGGGTACCTGGGCCAATCACAGCGCCCTGTAACATGTGATGTAGATGTCGCCTCATAACAGTAAGCAAGCTGTAGTGAATGGAAAGCCAGTCATGACAGTTATCTATTACTTATAACAGTGATCATCACTATTATAGGCAATAACAGTTTTAAAGAAAATACCTGTTCACCCCCTCCCCCCCCCCAGTGTAAAACAGTGTCACAACTACTCTGATGACAGGATGTAAAATAGTAAAAAAAAAGACAGAAAAAAAGGTTCATTACTAAATGTATACAAAATGTAATAACATTTTTTTTTTTTCTTTACATACTGTCACCAGTCCATATTTATTATCACTAACACACAAGTCATATGATGACATTGTACTGCACTGGTGACAGGATGTAAAAAAAAAAAAAAATGATGAAAAAAAAAAATGATTTCATTTAATTTCTTTATTTCTCAAAAAATTGAGACAAAAAAATGACAATTTAAAGATAAAACTCGCCGTGCCTCTTACTAAATACCTGGGACTGTCTAAATATCTGTCTGCTTCCCGAAAAAGGGGGGATTTGGGGGATATTTTTACATTCTTTGGCATTTTCGGGGTGTTGAGAAATTAGATAGTCCATCAGTTCATCAAGATTGATCAATCAAAAATATTCAAGATATCAATCAATATTCAGATATACCGTATTTATCGGCGTATAACACGCGCCGGCGTATAACACGCACCCCAAGTTTAGGAGGGAAGTTTAAGGAAAAAAAACTTACATTAAAATGCCCATCAATGCAGCCTTATCTGTCCATCTGCAGCCTTGTCAGTGTCAGTGCAGCCTTGTCAGTGCAGCCTTGTCAGTGCAGCTTTGTCAGTGCAGCCTTCTCAGTGCAGCTTTGCCCCAGTGGTCAGTGCAGCTTTGCTCCAGTGGTCAGTGCAGCTTTGCTCCAGTGGTCAGTGCAGCTTTGCTCCAGTGGTCAGTGCAGCTTTGCTCCAGTGGTCAGTGCAGCTTTGCTCCAGTGGTCAGTGCAGCCTTGGCCCCAGTGGTCAGTGCAGCCTTGCCCCCAGTGGTCAGTGCAGCCTTGCCCCCAGTGGTCAGTGCAGCCTTGCCCCCAGTGGTCAGTGCAGCCTTGCCCCTGTGGTCAGTGCAGCCTTGCCCCCAGTGGTCAGTGCAGCCTTGCCCCCAGTGGTCAGTGCAGCCTTGCCCCAGTGCAGCCTTGCCCCAGTGGTCAGTGCAGCCTTGCCCCCAGTGGTCAGTGCAGCCTTGCCCCCAGTGGTCAGTGCAGCCTTGGCCCCAGTGGTCAGTGCAGCCTTGCCCCAGTGCAGCCTTGCCCCAGTGGTCAGTGCAGCCTTGCCCCCAGTGGTCAGTGCAGCCTTGCCCCCAGTGGTCAGTGCAGCCTTGGCCCCAGTGGTCAGTGCAGCCTTGCCCCCAGTGGTCAGTGCAGCCTTGGCCCCAGTGGTCAGTGCAGCCTTGGCCCCAGTGGTCAGTGCAGCCTTGGCCCCAGTGGTCAGTGCAGCCTTGGCCCCAGTGGTCAGTGCAGCCTTGCCCCCAGTGTCCATTACATGATCGCTGCCGACATACACAAGTTTAGTGTGTAGTTTTAAATATGGCGCCGCGGAGTTCAGAGGGACTCGCGGAGCTGAACGAGCGCCGCGGAGAACACAGTGGCTGGGCGGAGCCGAGATACACATAGCCGAGGGTTCTCGGCGCCGTTCACAGTCACGCCCAGTCCCTATGATGGACATAACACAGGTCCAATGGCAGGACTGGGCGTGACTGTGAACGGCGCCGAGAAGAGCCGAGAACCCTCGGCTATGTGTATCTCGGCTCCGCCCAGTCACTGTGTTCTCGGCGGCGCTCGTTCAGCACCGCCAAGTCCCTCCGAACTGCGCGGCGCCATATTTAAAACTGCACGCTATGTGAATGTCGGTGGCGATCGCGGCGAATGCTCCGATAGATCACAAAATAGCGAGGGATCTCCGTATAACACGCACCCACGATTTTCCCCTGATTTTAAGGGGAAAAAAGTGCGTGTTATACGCCGATAAATACGGTATATCATAGTTTGTGGACTCTATACATTTTCTACAGACTAAATAGAATACACTGATTTGGGGAATTCTCACCAAAGGAATGTAGCAGATTACATTTTGACCTGAATTTATGAAAAAAGATTATTTATTTGCTAAATGTTATGACAGAAACAAAGAAACTTTTTTTTTTTTTTTTTAATTTTGGATATTTTTTCATTTACATAGCAAAAAAAAATATAAACCCAGTGGTGAATAAATACCACCAAAAGAAAGCTCTATTTGTGTGAAAAAAATGATACAAATTTCATTTGGGTACGGTGATGCATGACCGCATAATTACCAGTTAAAGTAGTGCAGTGCTGAATAGCAAAAAATGGCCTGGTCATGAAGGGGGGGGGTAAAACCTTCCGGAGGTCAAGTCGTTAAAAAGTTGTTGCAGTCGAAAGAGCGGGGATTCATTTTGTTTTAGTTCCTGATCACTAGAACAAAGAGACACCGGCAGACACACTTGTAAAGATTAATCGGGTCATTTAGATACACAATTTAGATACTTTTTGGTAAAATCGTTTCTATATCATTTCATATTCTACAATCTGTACAAAATCTACAGATCAGTAATCTATCAGTCTAAGACATATTGCACATCATATTTTACAGACTTGACCTACAAAACAATTTTTTATTGATTTTTTTTGCTTTTTTTTTTTATGACGGGATCAGCCGCAGTCCTCCACCCACATAGGGGGGACTACAAGTCCCAGCATTCCCAGGCACCCCACAGCATGCTGGAACCTGTAGGCGGTTGGGGTGCTGTAGGATGTAGAATCTCAGTGGTAGGCCGATCCCACGCGGTTTATTTGTACATAAAACTTGTGACGTGACACAGATTTGTTACTATTTAACAGAAGCGGCGACACTCTATACAGCAGGGGGGAGGCAACCTGGGGGGACCTCCAGCTGTTGTGGAACTACATTTCCCATGAGGCATTGCAAGGCTGGCAGTTCCAATTATCCCCAGAGGCATGAGTTCTGCAGCAGCTGGAGAGCCCCAGGTTCCCTACCCCTGCTATACAGTGACTGTGATCATGTGACCTGCATCCCTCAGACTGATTTATTATCCACATAAGGACCAGCCTCATTTTGGATTTTAGGTGTTTACATGTTTAAAACAGTTTTTTTTGCTAGAAAATTACTTAGAACCCCCAAACATTATATATGTTGTTTTTTTTTCGAACACCCTAGAGAATAAAATGGCGGTCGTTGCAATACTTTTTTTTGCACCGTAATCTTTTTTTGGAAAAGATTCACTTTTTTGAATAAAATAATAAGACAACAGTAAAGTTAGCCCAATTTTTTTTATATTGTGAAAGATAATGTTACGCCAAGTAAATTGATACCCAACATGTCACGCTTCAAAATTGTGCCCGCTCGTGGAATGGCGTCAAACTTTTACCCTCAAAAATCTCCATAGGCGACGTTTAAAAAATTCTACAGGTTGCGTGTTTTGCGTTACAGAGGAGGTCTAGGGCTAGAATTATTGCTCTCGCTCTACCGGTCGCGGCGATACCTCACATGTGTGGTTTGACCACCGTTTTCATATGCAGGCGCTACTCGCGTATGCGTTCGCTTCTGCGCGTGAGCTCGTTGGGACAGGGGGTTTTTAAAAAAAATTTATTTATTTTACATTATTTTATTTATTTTTACACTGTTTTTTTAAAAAAAAAATTGTGTCACTTTTATTCCTATTACAAGGAATGTAAACATCCCTTGTGATAGGAAAAAGCATGACAGGTCCTCTTAAATATGAGATCTGGGGTCAAAAAGAGCTCAGATCTTATATTTACAAAAAACTGCAATAAAAAAAAAAAAAAAAAGTAATTTAAAAAAATGACATTGAAAAAAATATGCCTTTAAGTGTCATGGAGACGACTGGGCGCCATCTTAGCCTCACTCGTCTCCAGGCACAGCACTGAGAAGGACGCGATCGCCTCCGCCGCTACCGACGGCTCCGGTAAGCGGCGGAGGGCACCGGATCGCGGCGGGAGGGGGGGCCCCCTCTCCCGCCACCGATAAAAATGAAAGCCGACCGCCGCACGAAAACGGGGATACCGGAGTTATGGCAGCTAGCTGCTACTATAACAACGATATCCGCCGGCAAAAGTTGGAAGTACATCGGCATGCGGCGGTCCGGAAGTGGTTAAAGGGCCAGTCCAGCCGGAACGTCTATCATGGCTTAGACATTTGTGGACAACGCTGGAGAGAGATGGGGATCAGGTAAGTAATTAGGGGGTTCTGGGGAAGCTGCTACAAAGAAAAGGATTTTTTTTATCTTAATGCATACAATGCATTAAGATTAAAAAAACCTTCTGGATTAATCCTTTAAAGTGGAGTTCCACCCACTTTTACAACTCTTCAGCATCCCTCACTAAACTGTGCACTGTAAACAAATTGGATATTTTTTTATTTTTTTTCTCAGCACCTACTGTATATCTGCTGTGTTCATTTTTCACTTCCTCCTCCATGGCCGCGGCCCATCGCATCATTTCCTGTTTGCAATGCCTTCTAGGAAGGGGCGGCAACTTCCTCTGAAACTGCCATTGCTATGGAAATCTGACCTGAAACCTATTACACTGCTTGTGCTGCACTGAGCATGTGGAGCGGCAACTTCCTCTGAAACTGCCGTTGCTATGGAAGCCTGACCTGAAACCTATTACACTGCTTGTGCTGCACTGAGCATGTGCAAGATCTGCAAGGATGAGATCCAGGAAGAAATACAGTCTGGCTTCAGATGCCCACACTTAAGATGGCCACGACCTGCTGTAAGTTTATAAAATAACAAACTACTGCTATAAACTAACAAAACAGACCTTAATTTACAGACTAACTTTACTAGAATACATTAAGCTTGTATATTATAGGGGTATTTTTATTTAAAAAGTATAATTTCGGCCGGAACACCACTTTAAGCATTGCTCGCCACCAGTTGCCCCACCCAGCCCCTACTCCGCCCCTAAACACGCCCTCATTAATTATCCCATGAAAGGACAGTTAAATGTTTTATGCAGAATTAAGTTACAAAAATAAATATGAACAACTTTATTAGTGCCCATCAGTACAGCCTCATCAGTGCATGGGGATCACACAGAGCGGGGATCTCCCGCTGTGACACAGCTTGGATCTGAAACCCTGGCCGCTGTCAAAGTCCCGCCTTCTATTAAAGACGTCACATTGCTTAAATTTCCCAGCATTGGACCAGTGTGCTGTCTATCATAGGAGCCGGTCCAGGAGGCAGGACTTTGACAGCGGCTGGCATTTACAGATCCAAGCTGGGTCACTGTGGAAGATCCCCGCTCTGTGTGATCCGACCGGCTCTCCTCTCCCCACAGTTTCTGGCTGATCGCTGGGAAGAGAATAGGCGTCCGTGCCTCTCCTCCAATTCACACTCGCCTTCACATTATTTCCACTCGCCAAATACGAGTAGGGGAGTGGAAATTCTGATGGCTGTCATTATATAGGAATATTATTGAGCTCTCTATACTGGAAGATTGTTCTAGGGACACCACAGTTTCTGGCTGATCGCTGGGAAGAGAATAGGCGTCCGTCCCTCTCCTCCAATTCACACTCGCCTTCACATTATTTCCACTCGCCAAATGTGAGCAGGCGAGTGGAAATTTTGAGGGCTGCCCCTATATAAGAATATTATTGAGTGCTCTATACTGGAAGGTTGTTCTAGGGACACCAGTTATTTATTCACAGCCTATCAACGGTGTGAAGAAATGTTACAGGCAGAGACGATTGTAGCAATTTATCCAGCAACCTCTGAAGTTTTAGTAGCCAGTTCCACTGTGTATTGCAGTGTTTCTCAACCTTATTTCAGTCAAGGCACCCTCCAAAATTATGTACAGTCTTGAGGCACCCCATTCTAAAATGTAAGACCCCCTTTTCACACTGAGGCGCTTTCATGCTAAAAAAAAAGCGCATAAAAAGCTCATGAGAACCTATTTTCATTAAAGTCAATGAATGCTTTCACACTGGAGGCAGTGCACTGGCAGGATGGTGAAAAAAACGCCCCTCTCCATTAAAAAGAATGGAAAGCGCTTCAAAAAGTGCCTGAAAAGCTCTTCAAAAGTGCTCAGTTTTTCACTGGCAATTTACAAACGCCTCAGTGTGAAAGGGGCCTAATGGTTTTACTTAATGCAGCAACATCCCAACATGAGAGGTCATTTATTCTTCCAAAGCAAATACACTTTTGCAAACTGGTACGGACTACTATTCCAATGTTTCTCTTCTCCCTCAGTTTTTTTTTTTCCATCACTCAGCTGAGACCCCAAAACTGATGGAGAGGGGTAAGGGGGGGGGGGGGGTCAAACAAGGATGCTATATAGGCAACATCCTCCTTATCAGCTGATGATGTCATAGGTCATCAGGTAGAAGGTCGTAATGGTGCACAATGAGAACCTGTGGCTTTGTGACACTATAAGGAAGGCTTCATCCACCCGCCAGCTTGTATATCATTTTTTGTCAATTTTTAGGTATTTTGCCAAGGCACCACCTGGAGAAACCTCAGGGCACCCTGGTTGAAAAAGGCTGCTCTATGGATTAGAAGCCAGTGAAACAGGGTAACATTTAATAACTCATTTAGGAATCTTGCAAACCTTTTGGTACCTTCATTGCTCAATTATTAGAGGTCAATGTGAGAAATCTTTTTCACAAGGCTGTTATTTTATTGCCTTGGTTTATGCAGTTGGTTTCACACAGCCCACACCTCTTAGGCCCCTTTCACACTGAGGCGCTTGTAAACTGCCAGTAAAACACTGAGCACTTTTGAAGAGCTTTTCAGGCGCTTTTGAAGCGCTTTCCATTCATTTCAATGGAGAGGGGCGTTTTTTCACCACCCTGCCAGTGCACTGCCCCAGTGTGAAAGCATTCATTGATTTTAATGAAAATAGGTTTTCGTGAGCTTTTCAGGAGTTTTTTTAGCGTGAAAGCACCTGAAAAGCTCCTCAGTGTGAAAGGGGTCTTAGTGCAAAACTTGTGCTTTGCAGGGAAAATTCAATTATCTGTGGTTGTAGAGAGGGGACCTGTATAGGTTCTTAGGTTCTCTTTCTCTCTCAGATTAGAGAGGGACAGCTACAAGATTGCAGAGCAGAACTCTTCTCACCTCAGGGGCGGATCCAGGCAATTGCCCAGGGAGAAATTAGCAATGAGCCGGCGGATGAGCGGGCAGAGCAGTCAGTGGGTGAGTAAACAGGCAGGTGAGCGGGCGGGCCAGTCAGCGGGTGAGCGAGCGGGAGGGTGGGCCAGTCAGCGGGTGAGTCGACGGGTGAGTGAGCGGGCGGGCCAGTCGGCAGGTGAGCAGATAGGCTGGTCAGTCAGTGAGCCAGCGGGTGGAGGAGCAGAGAGATGACATCTCTCACCGCCTGCCCTGCATCACTGCAGTTCCGCCCTCATTGTGCAGCTGCAGGCAGCTGAGTGATTACATCATCTTTCTGCTGCCTGTCTTCACTCTGGCAAGTGACAATCTGCACCTTAGCAGGCAGGTGGCAATTTGCAATGTGTGGCAGGTGACATGGCAATTTACAATCAGCAACGTGTGGCGGGTGACGTACCAAGTGACAATCCGCAATGTGTGGCAGGTGACGTGGCAAGTGAAGATCAGCAACGTGAGGCAAGTGACAATCTGCATCTGGTGGCAGGTGACGTGACAAGTGACAAACCGCAACATGTGGCAGGTAACGTGGCAAGTGACAATTAGCAACATGTGGCAAGTGACGCGGCAAGTGACAATCTGCATCTAATGGCAGGCGACATGGCAATGACAATCCGCAACTTATGGCAGGTGACGTGGCAACTGACAATCTGCATCTAATGGCAGGTGACATAACAAGTGACAATCCACTACTTGTGGCAGGGACATGGCAAGTGACAATCCGCATCTGAAGGCAGATGACATGGCAAGTGACACACTCAGGGCTCCCACTGATTCTGCATTATGGTGAGTTGAACGATTTAATTTTATATAACAATGCAATAATAGAAATAATGTTCTTCAATCAGCCTGACACCATATCAACCATGGTGCCGTGCTGACGGAAGTGCTAACACCAGCTATTGCCCCGATACATTGCCCGCAAAAAAAACGTATTTTCTGACAGTGCCCCTCCTGAGACTAGACTGGATCCGCCCCTGTGTCCGCCCCTGTCTCACCTGTGATAAATACTGTCCAACACTTAATCAATCTAACTCTCCCCTAAAGTAGAAAACACACAGTGGTTTATATACAATTTATTTTTAAAAACCTGTAATAAAAGGTTAAAATCAAGACTCCTCAGACCGGGCCACGTTTTTCCAATTTTCTGCCGTCCAGTTTTGGTCAGCCTGTGCGGACTGCAGACTCAGTTTCCTGTTCTTGGCTGCCAGGTGTGGTCTTTTGGTGTAGCCCATCTGCTTCAAGGCCCGACGTGTTGTGCGCTCAGAGATGGTATTCTGCCTACCTTGGTTGTACCGAGTGGTTATTTCCGTTACTGTTGCCTTCCTATCACCTTGAATCAGTTTGTCAATTCTCCTCTGACCTTTGACATCAACAAGGCATTTTCGTCCACACAACCGCCGCGCACTGGATATTTTCTCTTTTTCGGACCATTCTCTATAAACCCGAGAGACGGTGGTGCGTGAAAATCCCAGTAGTTCGGCGGTTTCTGAAACGCTCAGACCAGCCTGCCTGGCGCCAACCACCATGCCACGTTCAAGGTCACTTAAATCCCCTTTCTTCCCCATTCTGATGCTCGGGTTTAAACTTCACTAAGTCTTCTTCACCACGTCTAGATGCCTAAATACATTCAGTTGCTGCCATGTGATTGGCTGATTAGCAATTTGTGTTACCAAGCGATTGAACAGGTGTACCTAATAAAGGGTCAGGTGAGTGTATATATCTTACCCTTGGGATTATTCTGGCTGTGAGTAATCTGAAAAAGAAAATAGAAAAGAAAATGTTACTGTTGGAAGGTCGGGGTAATAAACCAAAAAAATCATCTTCTCTCCGTCCCTCCTCATCATCTGAACACGGTAATACCTGCTCAGGTAACAGTAAGAACTTTACATCCCTTAATGTGTTCAAAAACTTGAGTGGTTCAGATGACTTTTCATCTTGGCAAACAATCCGAAGACTCATCCGTTCCTCTAAAGACACTTTCACACGATCTGTCCGATTAGATCCACCTGTCAGTTTTTGAGGCGGACCTGATCAGACCTTGCAGCCTCCTATGGAGCGGTGTCCGCTGTCGCCCGCCGCTAGGGTTGCACCGATACCACTTTTCTAAGACCGAACACAAGTACCGATACACTCTACCCCCCCCCCCCCCCAAAGTCCTCTCCGATACCGATTACCGATACTTTTTTTTAATGTCAAGTGACCGTTTTCAAAGCACAATACAGACTAACGATATCTTTTTTTTTATAATTATGAAGACTGAAGGGCACTGATTTGCAGCACTAACAGGTGGCACTGTCTCAGCTATGAATAAGCGCCATGATGGGGCGTGAAACATGTTAGCTATCTTTCCTGTTCCTCCCTGTACATGAGGTGACTGCATTTGGATTTTATTTCTTCACATCAATAAAGATGCCTTCTATGGTGTGCGGCCGTCCAGGATATTTTTCTCTTTCCTCAAGCTTGTGCAGAGCCAGCACCTGTGAGTTCCATTAGGGCGGGTGTCTTGATACGGATTTGAGAGATTGGAGCGGCAATCTTTTGCTTAAGGTGGCACTGACTGATGGGCACAGATTTGCGGCACTGATGGCTGGCACTGATATGTGGTACTTACTGATGGGCACTGATATGCGGCACTGATGGCTGGCACTGATTTGCAGCACTGATAGGTGGCACTTGTGGGCACGGATAGGTGGCACGTACGGGCAATGATAGGTCGAACTGATTGGTAGGCAGTGTTGCTGAAATGCAGCACTGATAATTGCTGGCAGCCTGGCATGATAAAATTAAATCGATAAAGAGTAGAGTTTACAAGAGGCCATCTTGATACACCCTGCACTCGACCTCAGTAAGCCTAGTCAGCATGCAGCAGCGGACATCTTGTTACACCCAGTCCATATAGTTAGTAGAGCTGCACGATTAAAAAAAAAAAAAATACTATAATGAATTAAAAAAAAAAAAACAAAACAAAGAAAAAAAAACTAACCAGTAAAGTTAGCCCAATTTTTTTTGTATAATGTGAAAGATTTTACGTCGCGAGAATCGTGATCTTTTTATTCTAAGCAAAAAAAAATCGTGATTCTCATTTTGGTCAGAATCCTGCAGCTCTAATAGTTAGTGAACTATATGGGCTGGGTGTAACAAGCTGTCCGCTGCCGCCTTGTGACTGCCGGCTTACTGAGGCCGAGTGCAGGGTGTGCGAAGATCGAGCGTTGCGGTGTACAGTCTCTGAATGGAGACTCGGGCCGTCACTCCCGTTAATGATTCTGACGGTCTGGGTCACCAATTCTGATGGGTGGCACATGCGGCTGCGACCCACATCCCTGCCCCATAAGCTTCCCTTCCGCTGCAAGGACTCGCTCTCACTGTGCCAGGACTCGAGCTCTGCTCCGCCTCTCCGGTCACTGACTTCTGGGAGACTCGGCATGTAAAAGGTATCGGGTGATACATCGGGAGCATTTGCCTGAGTACAAGTACTCGGTATCGGCATCGGTGCAACCCTATCCGCCGCCATCCGATCTGATCCTGACCGCAAAAAAGATGGATCTTGGTCCTACTTTCCATCCATTCAGGGGGAATTGATGGACAGGCGGTCCATTTCCATCCGATTTCCCCATAGAGGAGAGCAGGACTGTCCGTGTCCGCTCTGCTACCCGTCACCCGCCTGCTCAGCGAGGATCAGCGCAGCAATCAGCCGCTCAGCAAGTGGAATCCGCTACACGGAGGAGCCTGTATGAAAGGGGCCTTATAGACAGTCTTCTGTGCTCAGTCTATAGACAGCTGTGCCATGAATTAGAGCAGACAGATCCAGGAATGTGTAATCAGAGCCGCGACCGAAATGGAACGTTTCAGGGAAAACTGTACTATTATAAGACTTCCTGTTCTAAGAAGGCTCCTCGCCATAACCTGTTCTACTGTCTCATGGTGTTCCAAACCCTACTCCATATGAAGTCATGGTTTCCATTCACGGATGACTAAACCATGAAAGGACTGTGTCTTATTTGGGATAATTGGCTGTATAGTAGGGATTGACCGATATTGTTTTTTCTGTGCCAATACAATAGCGATATTTCGGCAACCTCTCAGGTCGACAGCCGATATTGTCTGCCGATATTCTGTACATTAAAAAAAAATGTTATTGCTGTCACAAGGATTGTAAACATCCCTTGTGACAGTAATAGGCAGTGACAGGTACTCTTTATGGAGCGATCGGGGGTCTATAAGACCTCTTCTCAGCACTTGAAAGTATTCAAAACATCAAAATCGGCGTTTTTGAATACTTTCTATTTTTTAAAACTGGCGCTTTAGGCCTCATGTACGCGAGACGCTGTTAAACGCGCGTTCAGAGGCAGTTGGACACTTTTTTCAACTGCCCCTGAACCCATTCAATGTTATCCTATGTGTCCATGTACACAGTCTAGTTTTTTGGCGTTTTTAGGCAGTTGCGTTCAACCTCGTTTTTCCAGAAGCAAAAAAAATGGGTTCAGACGCAAAAGTTTTCCACATTTCAGACACCAAACGCGGCTAAACGCCGGTACCGTGTTTAGCCGTGTTTCCGTTTATAAGTGTTTTTAAAGGAACATTTTATGACCAGAATTTGGGGCCCCATATCTCGGGGTCACTGGATGCTAGGAACCCCAAATGTTGGTGTGCTAACACAGTGGAACTAACACTATAACATATCCAAATTTGGGGTTCCTAGCACCAAGTGGCTCGAGAAATTCGGGTCACAAAATGTCATTCTCTGCTGCAGAAAAGTGTTTGACATTTTGCGACCTGACTTTGGGGCCCCATATCTCTGGGCCACTTGGTGTTAGGAACCCCAAATTTGGATATTTTGTAGTGCTCGTTCCACATTGTTAGCACACCAAAATTTGGGGTTCTTAGCATCAAGTGGCCCCGAGATATGAGGCCCCAAAGTTGGGTCGCAAAATGTCATTCTCTGCTCTGCAGACACTTCTAGACGCAAACGCGGTAAAACGCAGCTAAACGGGAGTTTCTAAACACCGGTTTCAGCTTTTAAAAACATGTGTTCAGCAGAGTTTGCACCGGCGTCTCGTGTGCATGAGGCCTTAGAGATGCCAGTGATCCAGGAAGTAGTGACTTCGCTTCCGGATTACTAGATGCTGATGCTTCGTTCGGGTCTTCGGATGTTTCAGTCAGTCCTCTTTATGGAGGGATGAGGGGTCTCTCCGTAAACCTACCATAG
This sequence comes from Lithobates septentrionalis, assembly GCA_037952835.1. NCBI lineage: Eukaryota > Metazoa > Chordata > Amphibia > Anura > Ranidae > Lithobates > Lithobates septentrionalis. Next base: position 25,959 of record JBBDGP010003694.1, read on the forward strand.
ACCCCACATCTCTCCTCCAGGCTGGAAAGCGTCAGGTCAAAAAAGAAAATGAACGATCTGACGATTTCCAGCTGCGTAAACGGCTTTGCTTACTTCAGGCGGCGCACCCTGGCCTCCCGAGAGTCATAGAGATCGCCGGGGACCATCTGTCCCACGGAAATCGATATGCCTTCCTTCCGGCGGATTCCTTTTTTTGAGTCCCCGATCGCACGGGAGAGCCCAGGGAGCGTCCACTCTCGCCGGTAAGAATGATCAAGCGGCTGAACAGCCACTATGATCGTTCTTGTGGTGCCCCTCCCCCTCACCTTGACCAGACTTTCTGCTGCGCCAGCACTTCCTCTTTCCTCACCCAGGCCAGAGACACTGCGTTCAATTCCATGTCCGTAGGGACCTGGCAGAGACCTTTGGTGTACCAGCAATGTCTTGTGCGGGAAGATCCAGGCTAGGATCACACTGAGGTGGAGGGGGGTGTGTGCCGCTTCTGCATAGGCATTAATATTTAATGATACCTCCCCTCTCTTGAAGAGCAATGCATTTTGCTGCGGGTGCACTAGGGCGATTTACTCCCGCAGAAATACAGAAATCAAAATCTCTCATTTCATACCGGCCATGTACATAAGCTACAAATATATAGATTTATTCCTTTCACTATTGCGGAGCGCGCTATAGACGAATGACGGCTACAACGCAACCAGCTAGTCCCGGGAGGCCTCTAAGAAATCCTGGACAGCCGCACTCCAAAGATCTTCGCCTTTATTCAAAAAGGTGTCATCCAAAGTACAGGTCACAGCAAAGTGGAACAAAGCTTACGCGTTTCGCATTACAAGGAGTGCTTAGTCTAAGCACTCCTTGTAGTGCGAAATGCGTAAGTTTTGTTCCGCTTTGCTGTGACCTGTATTTTGGATGACACCTTATTGGATAAAGGCAAATATCTTTGGAGTGCGGCTGTCCAGAATTTCTTTGATGTCGAACTACCACAGCATTGCCAGCACCTGGACTTCTAGACTGAAGGAGATGCCTTTTACCTTGATCTGACCCACCTGGAGCGGTGATACTCTCTCCCTACTTAGTCCTGGGAGGCCGTCACATGATGTCCTCCTGTGATCACGTGCAGACGGCGCGCTCTGTGTTTGAAGTGTCCTCCGGACACAGCTGATCCACAGATTGAGGTAAAGAGCCAATCAGCGGCTCTTTACGTGATCAGCTGTGTCCAATGAGAGCTGATCACGCATGTAAAACGCAAGGCGGTTATCGGCATTCCTTTCCTCTCGCTGACAACACGAGGAGAGGAGAAGAGAGCCGATAACTTCTCTAAAAGGGACATCTACACTGATCATCAGGGCAACGATCATCATTGCAGTCCCAATAGTGCCCCACCAGTGCTGCCAATCTCTGCCCGCCAGCTTCGCCGCCTATCGGTGCCCACCAGTGCTGCCAATCTCTGCCCGCCAGCTTCGCTGCCTATCGGTGCCCACCAGTGCTGCCAATCTCTGCCCGCCAGCTTCGCCGCCTATCGGTGCCCACCAGTGCTGCCAATCTCTGCCCGCCAGCTTCCCCGCCTATCGGTGCCCACCAGTGCTGCCAATCTCTGCCTGCCAGCTTCGTTGCCTATCGGAGCCCACCAGTGCTGCCAATCTCTGCCTGCCAGCGCAAGAGAAAAATTACCTGTTTGCAAAATTTTATAAACAAAGACATTTTTGGTCTTCATTTAGCAAAAAAAAAAAAAAACCCAGTGGTAATTAAGAAAGCTCTATTTGAGTGCAAAAAAATCCTTCATTTGGGTACAGCGTAGCACGACCGCGCAATTGTCATTCAAAGAGCGACAGCGCTGTAAGCTGAAAATTGCCCTGGGCAGTGTCTGGTATTGCAGTGGTTAAGCATTATTCCAGTTTAAGCACTTGCTGACCAGCCACCGCCGATATACGACGGCAGGTCGGCTCTATTGTGCAAATCGCCGTACCGGTACGTCGGTCCCTTTAAGAGCTATAGTGGGCGCCCACGACGGCGATGTGTGTGTGGCCGACCACCCGCGATCGCTGCTCAGAGGCGCCGAACGGGGGGGGTGGGTGTCGATCTATCAATGTAAACAAACAGATCCCTGTTCTGACAGGGGAGGAGAGAGAGAGATCTGCTGTTCCTGGTGATCAGGAACAGCAGATCTCTCTGTACTCCCAGTCATTGCCCCCCCCCCCACATTTAGACCCCTTTCACACTGAGGGCGTTTTGCAGGCGCTATAGCGTTAGAAATAGCACCTGCAATCCGCCCTAAAACAGCTTCTCCATTGTGAAAGCCCCGAGGGCTTTCACATTGGAGCGGTGCGCTGGCAGGACATCAGGAAAAGTCCTGCCAGCAGCTTCTTTGGAGCGGTGTGTTTACCGCTCCTCCCCATTGAAATCAATGGGGCAGCGCTCGGATACCGCTGGCAAAATACCGCTATTGCGGCGAATTGCGTGCGGTTTTAACCCTTTCTCGGCCACGATAAAAGCGCCCCCCCTCCCCCTAGCGGCCGAAATGCGCTGCTAATCCGAATGTAAAAAATAGCGGTGTTTTACCGCCGACGCTATGGGCGGCTCGGTGTGAAAGGGGTCTTAACCCCTTGGTCACCCCGTCGTGTTAACCCCCTTCCCTGCCAGTGACATTTATACAGTAACCAGTGGCTATTTTTATAGCACTGATCGCTGTATGATTGTCACTGCTCCCAAAATAGCGTCAAAAGTGTCCGATCTGTCCGCCGCAATGTCGCAGTCCTGCTAAAAATCGCTGATCGCAGCATCTATCTCCTATTTTGTAGACGATATAACTTTGCGCAAACCAACCAATATACGCTTACCAAAAATATGTAGAACACATATTGGCCTAAACTGAAAAAAAAAAAGGTTTTTTTTACAATTTTTGGGGGATATTATAGCAAAAAGTAAAAAAAAATATTTTTTTTTTCCAAAATTGTCGGTCTGTTTTTGTTTATAGCGCAAAAAATAAAAAACGCAGAGGTGATCAAATACCACCAAAAGAAAGCTCTATTTGGGGGGGGGGGGGGAAATATTTGAGTACAAGTGTTGCATGACCGCGCAATTGTCATTCAAAGAGTTGAGAGCGCTGAAAGGTGAAAAAATTGTCCTGGACAGTGTCCGGTATTGAAGGGGTTAAGCATTATTCCATTTTAAATTAAAAAAAAAAAAAAAAAAAAAGAATCATAAAACTTTATTAGAGGAGTGAGCACTCATTCTGCTCCTGAGCAATTTCTACAATCAATGTGAACCAATCACCACCCTCCAATGTCATCCATAGAAAATCCCCCTAAAGAGCCCAAATCTGCCTGGTAACAGCCACAGCCAATCAATAATCCCGCCGCATCCCCTCGGTAACTAGCCCCGCCCCACACACTGAAGAACGACTGCGATGTCCATAGCAGAAAACAAAGCGGGTATAACCCGCAATGATCATTACCACGGAGCGAAATCACAGCGCCATATAAGGGGAGGGAGCAGGGCACAGGGCACAGGGCACAGGGCGCCCCCCCCCCCTCAGGAATGGGCCGGCCCGGAGTACCTACTGTTGGTTGCTTTTTGTGATGAAACACAAATCTCTCTCTTCCCGAAGATTCACCGCGCTGCTATGACTGGGGGGGGCGGGGCCATACCGCTCTTTATCAGCCTTCGGATCATACCATTCCGGGGGAGGGGGCGCACTTCTGTATATAATACTGCACCCACCACCACACACACTGCTGAGATATAAATTATTAACTGCTTGCCCTCCAGAAGCTTTAACTACTTCAGCCCCGGAAAGATTTACCCCCCCCTTCATGACCTAGACCATTTTTTGCGATACGGCACTGCGTCGCTTTAACTGACAATTGCGCAGTCGTGCGACGCTGTACACAAATAAAAATTGACGTCCTTTTTTTCCCCCACAAATAGAGCTTTCTTTTGGTGGTATTTGATCACCTCTGCGTTTTTTTTTGTTTTTGTTTTTTTACGCTATAAACAAAAAAAAGACCGACAATTTTGAAAAAAAAAAAAAAAACAAACATTTTTTTTTTACTTTTTGCTATAATAAATATCCAAAAAAAAAAGTAAAAAAAAATGAATTCATCATTCTACTACATATTTTTGATTAAAAAAAATCGCAATAAGCGTATATTGATTGGTTTGCGCAAAAGTTATAGCGCCTACAAAATAAGGGATATATTTGTGGCATTTTTATTATTTTTTTTTTTTTTTTAATTTTACTACTTTTTTTAATGGCGGTGATCAGCGATTTTTAGCGGGACTGCGACACTTTTTTACACTTTGGGACCAGTGACATTTATACGGCGATCAGAGCTAAAAATAGCCACTGATTACTGTATAAATGTCACTGGCAGGGAGGGGGTTAACACTAGGGGGGCGATCAAGGGGTTAAATGTTTCCTAGGGAGGTGTTTCTAAGTGTGGGGGGGAGGGGACTGACTGGAGGAGGAGAGAGATCGCTATTCCTGATCACTAAGAACACATGATCTCTCTCTACTCCCCTGACAGAACGGGGATCTGGTTTGTTTACAATGACAGATCCCCCGCTCTTGCTCTCTGTGGAGCGATCACGGGCGGCTGGAGGACATTGCGGCTGCCGGCCTTGCGCATCGGCTCTGGCGAAGCTCGCCTGCTATAGCTATCAGCTCCGTACTGGTGTGGCGATTCGCGCAATAGAACCGTCCTGCCGCAGTACATGTGGGGTGGCTGGTCAGCAAGTTTTTAACCGCTTGCCGACCAGCCGCCGCAGTTAAACTTCTGCAGGTTGGCTCGGCTGCGCAAATCGCCGTAGCCGTACGTCGGTCCCTTTAATAGCTATATAAGGCGCATGCGTGTCGCAGAAGGTGCGCACCCGCTGCGCGTCACCGGAGCCGATGCGCAAGGCCGGCAGCCGCAATGCCCTCCAGCCACCCGGGATCGCTCCACAGAGAGCCAGAAGGGGGATCTGTCATTGTAAACAAACCAGATCCCCGTTCTGTCAGGGGAGTAGAGAGAGATCGTCTGTTCCTAGTGATCAGGAACAGCGATCGCTCTCCTCCTCCAGTCAGTCCCCTCCCCCACAGTTAGAAACACCTCCCTAGGGAACACTTAACCCCTTGATCCCCCCCCTAGTGTTAACCCCCTCCCTGCCAGTGACATTTATACAGTAATCAGTGGATATTTTTAGCTCTGATTGCTGTATAAATGTCACCGGTCCCAAAAAAAGTGTCCGATCTGTCCCCCACAATGTCGCAGTCGCAGTAAAACAAAAAAAAAAATTATAATAAAAATGCCATAAATCTATCCCCTATTTTGTAGACGCTATAACTTTTGCGCAAACCAATCAATATACGCTTATTGCGATTTTTTTTTTTACCAAAAATATGTAGAAGAATACATATCGGCCTAAACTGATGAAGATATTTTTTTTTTTGAATATTTATAATAGCAAAAAGTAAAAAATATTGGTTTTTTTTTTCCAAATTTTTGGTCTTTTTTTTGTTTATAGCGCAAAAAATAAAAACCGCAGAGGTGATCAAATACCACCAAAAGAAAACTCTATTTGTGGGAAAAAAAGGACATAAATGTTGTTTGTGTACAGCGTCGCACGACCGCGCAATTGTCAGTTAAAGTGACGCAGTGCCGTATCGCAAAAAATGGCCTGGTCATTAAGGGGGTAAATCCTTCCTGGGGTGAAGTGGTTAAAGTATAACTAGAGTGAACTAGAGTGAAAATGTTGTTTTTCATTTTGGATAGAGTATGGAGATTTTATAACCCCTGTCAGATTTTTTTTCACCATCTAGGTCCTATAGTGAGAGGGATTTCCTCTCACTTCCTGTTTGGCTATGGGACAGGAAGCAAAGGGAAATTGCGGAGATTTCGCTTTGCTTCCTGTCCCATAGCCAAACAGGAAGTGAGAGGAAATCCCTGAAAGTTAAGGGAATTTTAATGGGGGGGGGGGGGCGCGGGAACACCCAGGTCACCAGAAGTGTCCCCATTGGAAGATTTCCCCTTTATTCAGGGGCGTAACTAGAAATAGCAGGGCCCCATAGCAAAATGTTGTATGGGGCCCCCCTGCAAACAGCCCCCCCCCCCACAGCTGCCCTAGTGTCAATGCAGCGTGACCTGTGCCACATACAGCGTGACCTGTGCCCAATGCAGCGTGACCTGTGCCACATACAGCGTGACCTGTGCCCAATGCAGCGTGACCTGTGCCCAATGCAGTGTGACCTGTGCCCAATGCAGTGTGACCTGTGCCCAATGCAGTGTGACCTGTACCCAATGCAGCGTGACCTGTGCCCAATGCAGTGTGACCTGTGCCCAATGCAGTGTGACCTGTACCCAATGCAGCGTGACCTGTGCCACATACAGCGTGACCTGTGCCCAATGCAGCGTGACCTGTGCCCAATGCAGCGTGACCTGTGCCCCATACAGCGTGACCTGTGCCCCATACAGCGTGACCTGTGCCACATACAGCGTGACCTGTGCCCCATACAGCGTGACCTGTGCCCAATGCAGTGTGACCTGTGCCCAATACAGCGTGACCTGTGCCCCATACAGCGTGACCTGTGCCCCATACAGCGTGACCTGTGCCCCATACAGCGTGACCTGTGCCCCATACAGCGTGTCCTGTGCCCCATACAGCGTGACCTGTGCCCCATACAGCCTGGTCTGCCTGTGCCCCATAGAGCCCCACCTATGCAGAGGCAAGCCACCCGGATCAGCAGAGAGCGGGATTGCCCGCTGTAATAGCTTTCATTTGAATTTCCTGTCTTCCCGGGGCTCATCATCACATAGCCCCACCTCTTGGCCCAACGCCTTTGATGACGTCACATGTCCCGCATTGGATTGGCGTTCTGTCTATTAAAGGTACCGGGCCAAAAGGTGGAGCTATGTGACGTGAGCCCCTGGAACACTGGAAGTTCTAATGAAAGCTCTTACATCGGGCAATTCAGCTCTCTGCTGATGCGGACAGCTCGCCTCTTCCTTTCCTCTCTCTTCCCCTGGCTGGGAGACTGTGCAGGCAGTGCTCTTATCCTCACTGGGCCCCACTCGGCTGCGGGCCCCATAGCGCCCGCATGGGTCGCTATGGTGGTAGTTACGCCCCTGCCTTTATTACTTTTTTGGGGACAGCCCCAAGTTTTGGTTTTTCTTTCACTTTCAATGATAACAGTAAACAGGACAAATAGAGAGGTCGAATCTTCCCTAATGGGGGCACAGACAGCAAAAAAAAACAACTGACAGGGGTGCTAATCCTTCTCCACTCTATAGAAAACTAAAAACAAAAGTTTTGCCTTTAATTATACTTTAACCTCCTTCATGACCTGGCAATTTTTTGCGATACGGCGTTGCGTTACTTTAACTGACAATTGCGCGGTCGTGTGACGCTGTACCCAAACAAATTTGACGTCCTTTTTTTCCCACAAATAGAACTTTCTTTTGGTGGTATTTGATCACCTCTGCAGTTTTTATTATTTTTTGTGCTATAAACAAAAAAAGAGCGAAAAATCTGATATAAAACACATCCAGGAAAAACATTGAATAAAATTAATTTCTTTATCAGTTTTGGCCAGTATGTTTTCTGCTACATGCTTTTGGTAAAAAAAAAATCCCAATAAGTGTATATTGATTGGTTTGCAGTTAATAATGGTTCAAAATCAAGAGGGGGAGGGGATAGACCTGATACATGAATGTCACAGGACACACAGGGGGGACATAGTATACTCCACTGTACAGTGCCATGGTGATAATAAAACAAAATAATATCAAAGTATAACACCAAATACAATCAGTAAACAGTAGATCATATCACATAAAGAATTACCAATGTCCAGTGGCGTAGCGTGGGGGGTGCAGACGGGGCTACAGCCCCGGGCGCAAAATTTAGAGGGGGGCCATCCTGAGTATGCTGTCTTAAGCCCAGCCATTATTGTGCGGCCCAAAGCACCTTGTTGTCATGTTAGCAGGTTCGGTGGCGGCGGGAGCGTGGCGCAGCGACGTTCTCGGGGTGCGGACATCTATCCCCACTTGGCGAGTGGGTGGCCTCGCAGGCAGAGGCTGTGTGGCAGCTAGGCCTGGGAGCCCTGGAGGGAGAAGAGCTTCACAGTCTTCTTGACACCCGAAGAGGCACGTAGCAGCAGGCGCAGCATCCCCAACGCCTTCCAAAGCCTGGACTCTGTCTCCTCCAACCTCCTCTCCGCTCCAACATTAGCAGTGAGGCCCAGAGGATGAGGAGGGTGGGAGTCACAGGCTGCCAGGGAGCCGCTGGAAGGAGCAGAACAGAAGGAGCAGAACACTGAGGACCTCTGGATCAAGAAGAACACAGAGGGTACCATATACTGATACACAGTGACAGACCTACCTGAAGACACAGACTGGTATAGGGGGGCAGAGGAGGTACTGCAGATAAGGACAGGGCTAGGGGTCTCTCATCTCTCCCCTCACCCTCTCTCTTTCTCAGCCCCCTCTCTCTCTCAGCCACCCTCTTTCTCTCAGCCCCCCCTCTCTCTTTCAGATCCCATCTCTCTTAGCCCAACTCTCAGCCCCCCTCTTTCTCTCAGCACCCCTCTCTCTCAGCCCACCTGTCTCTCTCTCTCAGCCCCCCTCTCTCTCAGCCCTCTCTCTCTCTCTGAACCCCCCTCTCTCTCAGCTCCCCTTTCTCTCTCACCCCTCTCTCTCACCCCTCTCTCTCAGCCCTCCTTTCTCTCTCTCTCAGCCCCCCTCTTTCTCTCACCCCCCTTCTCTCTGTCTCTCTCAGCCCCCCTGTCTCTCAGCCCTCCTTTCTCTCTCTCTCAGCCCCACTCTCTCTCTCAGCCCCTCTCTCTCTTTTAGCCTCTCCTCTCACTTTCAGTCCACCTCTCTCTCAGTCCCCCCTCTCTCTCTCTCAGTCCCCCCTCTGTCTCAGTCCCCTCTCTCTCTCAGCCCCCTCTCTCTCTCAGCCCCCCTCTCTCAGCCCCCCTCTCTCAGTCCCCTCTCTCTCTCTCAGATCCCCCTCTCTCTCTCAGTCCCCTCTCTCAGCCCCCTCTCTCTCATCCCCCCTCTCTCTCAGCCCCCCCTCTCTCTTAGTACTCCCTCTCTCTCAGCCCCCCTCTCTCTCTCAGCCCCCCTTTCTCTCTCTTAGCCACCTCTCTCTCTCTTAGCCCACTCTCTCTCTCGATTGACTGTCTCTCTCACCCCACTCTTTTTCACCCCCTCTCTCTCTCTCTCTTAGCCCCCTTTTTCTCTCAACCCCCCTCTCTCTCTCAACCCCTCTCTCTCTCAGCCCTCCCCCCTCTCTCTCTCACCTCGCTCTCTCTCAGCTCCCCTCTCTCTCTCTCCCAGCCCCCTCTTTCAACCCCTCTCTCTCTCAGCCCCTTTGCTTTCTCTCAGCCACCCTCCCTCTCTCAGCCCCCTCTCTCACTCAGCCCCCCATCTCTCTCAGCCCTCCTCTCTCTCTCTCACTCCACTCTCTCTCAGCCCCCCATCTCTCTCTCACCCGACTCTCAGCCCCCCTCTCTATTTAATCTCTCTCTCAGCCCCCTCTCTCTCTCAGCCCCCTGTCTCTCACAGCCCCCTCTCTCTCTCTCAAACCCCCTCTCTCTATCAGCCCCTCTCTCTCAACCCCCTCTCTCTCTCAGCTCCCCTTTCTCTCTCACTCCTCTCTCTCAGCCCTCCTCTCTCTCTCACACCCCACTCTCTCTCTCTCAATCCCCTCTCTTTCTCCCCCTCTCTCTCAGCCCCCCTCTCTCACTCTCACACCCCCTCTCTCTTTCAGCCTTCCTCTCTCTCACCCCCTCTCAGCGCCCCTCTCTCTCTCTCCCAGCCCCTACTTTCAACCCATCTCTCTCTCAGCCCCCTCGCTTTCTCTCAGCCCCCCTTCCTCTCTCAGCCCCCTCTCTCCCTCAGCCCCCCTGTCTCTCTCAGCCCTCCTCTCTCTCTCTCACCCCACTCTCTCTCAGCCCCCCATCTCTCTTTCTTACCCAACTCTCAGCCCCCTCTCTCTCTTTCATCCTCTTCTATCACTTTCAGTCCCACCTCTCTCTCTCTCAGCCCACCTCTCTCTCTCAGCCCCCCTGTCTCTCTCAGCCCTCCTTTCTCTCGCTCAGCCTCCTCTCTCTCTCAACCCCCCTCTTTCTCTTACCCCCCTTCTCTCTGTCTCTCTCAGCCCCCTGTCTCCCAGCCCTCCTTTCTCTCTCACAGCCCCTCTCTCTCTTTTAGCCTTTCCTCTCTCTTTCAGTCCACCTCTCTCTCTCAGCCCCCCTGTCTATCTCAACCCTCCTTTCTCTCTCTCAGCCCCCTCTCTCTCTCTCAACCCCCCTCTCACTATCAGCCCCTCTCTCTCAACCCCCCTCTCTCTCAGCTCCCCTTTCTCTCTCACCCCTCTCTCTCAGCTCTCCTCTCTCTCTCTCTCTCACCCCACTCTCTCTCTCTCAATCCCCTCTCTCTCTCACCCCCTCTTTCTCAGCCCCCCTCTCTCACTCTCACACCCCCTCTCAGCCCCCCTCTCTCTTTCACCCCCCCTCTCAGCCCCCTTTCATCTCTCTCAGCCTCACTCTTTCAGCCCCCTGTGTAGAAAAGATGTATACACCTATTTTCAGGCTGCTACAGTCCGGTCATGCTATCCCCTGTGTGAGCCAGTGGTGTATGCAGGGGAGAAGAGGAAGCACCAACAACAGATAGGACATAGAAACCTATGGGTGATGTCACCGCTCCAGGCTTTACCGCCCATTGTCAAGCACTCTCTCCTCTCCCCTGCAGCCACAGCTGACTAACACAGGGGATCATGTGACCAGACCGGAGCGAGCTGAGAATAGGTAATTCCATGGGTTACAGGGCAAAAATTACCTGCCTTACCTTGGGCGCTGACAACCCACCCTACCCCACTGCCAACGTCATAATGTATAACTACAATAGAAATGACAATAATCCCTGAAACAAGGAGCCCTCCACACCCCACAGGTGGCAACAATGGCTTCCTGCATGCAGCACAGCCGTCATTTTATTCCTCACACTCAGGTCATGTAATAAGATGGAGACTTCTCTGTAATATAATACGATGGAGGACATCTCTGTCATATGATAAGATGCAGACATCTCTGTCATACGATAAGATAGAGGACATCTCTGTCATACGATAAGATAGAGGACATCTCTGTCATACAATAAGATGGAGGATATCTCTGTCATATAATAAGATGGAGGACATCTCTGTCATATTATAAAATGGAGGACATCTCTGTCATATAATAAGATGGAGACATCTCTGTCATATTATAAGATGGAGGACATCTCTGTCATATAATAAGATGGAGGACATCTCTGTCATATAAAAAGACGGAGGACATCTCTGTCATATAATAAGATGGAGGACATCTCTGTCATATGATAAGATGGAGGACATCTCTGTCATATAATAAGATGGAGGACATCTCTGTCATATGATAAGATGGAGGACATCTCTGTCATATGATAAGATGGAGGACATCTCTGTCATATGATAAGATGGAGGACATCTCTGTCATATGATAAGATGGAGGACATCTCTGTCATATGATAAGATGGAGGACATCTCTGTCATATGATAAGATGGAGGATATCTCTGTCATATAATAAGATGGAGGACATCCCTATCATATAATAAGATGGAGGACATCTCTGTCATATGATAAGATGGAGGACATCTCTGTCATATGATAAGATGGAGGACATCTCTGTCATATGATAAGATGGAGGACATCTCTGTCATATGATAAGATGGAGGACATCTCTGTCATATGATAAGATGGAGGACATCTCTGTCATATAATAAGATGGAGGACGTCTCTGTCATATAATAAGATGGAGGACATCTCTGTTATATAATAGGATGGAGGACATCTCTGTTATATAATAGGATGGAGGACATCTCTGTCATATAATGAGATGGAGGACATCTCTGTCATATAATAAGATGGAGGACATCTCTGTCATATAATAAGATGGAGGACATCTCTGTCATATAATAAGATGGAGGACATCTCTGTCATATGATAAGATGGAGGATATCTCTGTCATATGATAAGATGGAGGACATCTCTGTCATATAATAAGATGGAGGACATCTCTGTCATATAATAAGATGGAGGACATCCCTATCATATAATAAGATGGAGAACATCCCTGTCATATAATAAGATGGAGGACATCTCTGTCATATGATAAGACGGAGGACATCTCTGTCTTATGATAAGATGGAGGACATCTCTGTCATATGATAAGATGGAGGACGTCTCTGTCATATAATAAGATGGAGGACATCTCTGTTATATAATAGGATGGAGGACATCTCTGTCATATAATAGGATGGAGGACATCTCTGTTATATAATAGGATGGAGGACATCTCTGTCATATAATGAGATGGAGGACATCTCTGTCATATAATAAGATGGAGGACATCTCTGTTATATAATAGGATGGAGGACATCTCTGTCATATAATAAGATGGAAGACATCTCTGTTATATGATAGGATGGAGGACATCTCTGTCATACGATAAGATGGAGGACATCTCTGTCATATGATAAGATGGAGGACATCTCTGTCATATAATAAGATGGAGGACGTCTCTGTCATATAATAAGATGGAGGACATCTCTGTTATATAATAGGATGGAGGACATCTCTGTCATATAATAGGATGGAGGACATCTCTGTTATATAATAGGATGGAGGACATCTCTGTTATATAATAGGATGGAGGACATCTCTGTCATATAATGAGATGGAGGACATCTCTGTCATATAATAAGATGGAGGACATCTCTGTCATATAATAAGATGGAGGACATCTCTGTCATATAATAAGATGGAGGACATCTCTGTCATATGATAAGATGGAGGATATCTCTGTCATATGATAAGATGGAGGACATCTCTGTCATATAATAAGATGGAGGACATCTCTGTCATATAATAAGATGGAGGACATCCCTATCATATAATAAGATGGAGAACATCCCTGTCATATAATAAGATGGAGGACATCTCTGTCATATGATAAGACGGAGGACATCTCTGTCTTATGATAAGATGGAGGACATCTCTGTCATATGATAAGATGGAGGACGTCTCTGTCATATAATAAGATGGAGGACATCTCTGTTATATAATAGGATGGAGGACATCTCTGTCATATAATAGGATGGAGGACATCTCTGTTATATAATAGGATGGAGGACATCTCTGTCATATAATGAGATGGAGGACATCTCTGTCATATAATAAGATGGAGGACATCTCTGTTATATAATAGGATGGAGGACATCTCTGTCATATAATAAGATGGAAGACATCTCTGTTATATGATAGGATGGAGGACATCTCTGTCATACGATAAGATGGAGGACATCTCTGTCATATGATAAGATGGAGGACATCTCTGTCATATAATAAGATGGAGGACGTCTCTGTCATATAATAAGATGGAGGACATCTCTGTTATATAATAGGATGGAGGACATCTCTGTCATATAATAGGATGGAGGACATCTCTGTTATATAATAGGATGGAGGACATCTCTGTCATATAATGAGATGGAGGACATCTCTGTCATATAATAAGATGGAGGACATCTCTGTCATATGATAAGATGGAGGACATCTCTGTCATATGATAAGATGGAGGATATCTCTGTCATATGATAAGATGGAGGACATCTCTGTCATATGATAAGATGGAGGACATCTCTGTCATATGATAAGATGGAGGACATATCTGTCATATAATAAGATGGAGGACATCCCTATCATATAATAAGATGGCGGACATCTCTGTCATATAATAAGATGGAGGACATCCCTATCATATAATAAGATGGAGGACATCCCTGTCATATAATAAGATGGAGGACATCTCTGTCATATGATAAGATGGAGGACATCTCTGTCATATGATAAGATGGAGGACATCTCTGTCATATGATAAGATGGAGGACATCTCTGTCTTATGATAAGATGGAGGACATCTCTGTCATATGATAAGATGGAGGACATCTCTGTCATATAATAAGATGGAGGACATCTCTGTTATATATTAGGATGGAGGACATCTCTGTCATATAATAAGATGGAGGACATCTCTGTTATATGATAGGATGGAGGACATCTCTGTTATATAATAGGATGGAGGACATCTCTGTTATATAATAGGATGGAGGACATCTCTGTCATATAATAAGATGGAGGACATCTCTGTCATATAATAAGATGGAGGACATCTCTGTCCTGTCATATGATAAGATGGAGGACATCTCTGTCATATAATAAGATGGAGGACATCTCTGTCATATAATAAGATGGAGGACATCCCTATCATATAATAAGATGGAGGACATCCCTGTCATATAATAAGATGGAGGACATCCCTGTCATATAATAAGATGGAGGACATCTCTGTCATATAATAAGATGGAGGACATCTCTGTCATATGATAAGATGGAGGACATCTCTGTCATATAATAAGATGGAGGACATCTCTGTCATATGATAAGATGGAGGACATCTCTGTCATATAATAAGATGGAGGACATCTCTGTCATATAATAAGATGGAGGACATCTCTGTCATATGATAAGATGGAGGACATCTCTGTCATATAATAAGATGGAGGACATCCCTGTCATATAATAAGATGGAGGACATCCCTATCATATAATAAGATGGAGGACATCTCTGTCATATAATAAGATGGAGGACATCTCTGTCATATAATAAGATGGAGGACATCCCTATCATATAATAAGATGGAGGACATCTCTGTCATATAATAAGATGGAGGACATCCCTGTCATATAATAAGATGGAGGACATCCCTGTCATATAATAAGATGGAGGACATCTCTGTCATATAATAAGATGGAGGACATCTCTGTCATATAATAAGATGGAGGACATCCCTGTCATATAATAAGATGGAGGACATCCCTATCATATAATAAGATGGGGGACATCCCTATCATATAATAAGATGGAGGACATCTCTGTCATATAATAAGATGGAGGACATCCCTATCATATAATAAGATGGAGGACATCCCTGTCATATAATAAGATGGAGGACATCTCTGTCATATGATAAGATGGAGGACATCTCTGTTATTTAGTAAGACAGAGGACATTGCATACTAGCACATTATGAAAGACTTACCTTGAAACAAAGCCCTCCGGCGGCGCGCTTTCACCACTGCAGAGGCTTCCATCTTTACCCGGTCTTCCTTCCAGGTTCACGCGCTGCAGCTGCTTGAACAGGCCAAGATGCGATGACATCACACCCATGCATGCACGCAGGAGTCACGACACAGAGCTCTGAAGGAACGGCACAGGTATGCTCACCAGCTGCCAACCAAATGAATATCTCCTAATCGGCGCAAATTCCAGAGTTTTCTATCACTTTAACGTGTCACCTATGGCTCATTTTGGGTACCACAGTTGTTTGCCATTTAATGGGCATGCGCAATTTTAGAGCTTGACATGTTTGCTATCTCTTTACTCAGCACACCCCCATCTTTTATAATGTACTCAAAAATTGTGTAGTATATTGTGTTTGCTTGCACTAAAATTAACTTTAGCGTATTTTTTTCAGAAAATTTGCACTTGATAACCAGTTGTGCAAAAAAAAATGCAGCTGCCACCATTTTATTCTCCAGGTCCTCTGCATTCTGAAATAGATCATTATTTTTTATAAATCTTGGAGCCAAAAATGCATATTGTAACATTATTTTTTTTTCTAAAAAGTCTTTAACCTCCTTCTGTCGTATAGGGAAATGACAGCCGGTGGGATCCCCTCTCGTTTTCTGGGGCGACGTCAAATGATGTCGCCCTAGTGTCACCGCTCTTGCGCACCTAGGACATGGCGCAACCTCGATCTCGGTAAAGAGCCGATGACGTGGCTCTTTACCCATGTGATTGGCTGTGTCCAATCACGGCCGATCACATGTAAATGTGGAAGTGCCATTTATCATCTCTCCTCGCCTCACACTGACAGAGTGTGAGAAGAGGAGAGGAGAGCCGATCAGCGGCATCTCCCAGGAGAGCCGATCAGCAGCATCTCCTCGCAGGGGAGACTTACAGGAAATTGGAGCACTGATCATCAGTGCCCTAATTGCAGTGCAGCACCAACAGTGCCCAGCATGTGATGCCAGTCTGTGCCCAGCAGCATAGCTCCCAACTGTCCCTGATTTCGAGGGACTGTCCCTGATTTGGAACAAAGTCCCTCTGTCCCTCTTTACTCCTCATTTGTCCCTCATTTTGGTCTAAACTATATAGATGTATAAAAAAAGCACTTTTTATCTTTCAAAAAGTGTTTCCCAGTGCTAAACATTTCATCCAATTACTAATTTGCTGCATTTGCTCATTTCAAAAGCCAATATAAAGAAATAGTAGTGGTAAAAAAAAGCACTTGTGGGTTTAACTAATCATTTTTTGTATAATTCTTCTTTAAAGGGGGCGTGGCAAGGGGGGGGTGTCCTATGCCTGCATACTTTTGCTAATAGCTGTCCCTCGTTCCCATCTCAAAAAGTTGGGAGGTATGCATCAGTGACACCAATCAGTGCCCATCAGTGACACCAATCAGTGCTGCCTTTCAGCGCAAATCAGTGCCTGCTCATCAGTGTCGCCCATTAGTGCCGCCCATCAGTGCCCATCAGTGCTGCCTATCAGTGCCCATTAGTGCCGCCTATCAGTGCCACCTATTAGTGCCCATAAGTGCCACCTACCGGTACTGCCTATCAGTACCCATCAGTGCCCATCAGTGCTGCCTATCAGGGCCCATTAGGGCCGCCTATTAGTGCCACCTATTAATGCCCATAAGTGCCACCTACCGGTGCTGCCTATCAGTGCCCATCAGTGCCGCCTCATCAGTGCCCATCAGTGAAGGAGAAAAGTTACTCATTTCGCCTAATCAGTGCCACCTCATCAGTGCCCGTAAGTGCAGCCTATCAGTGCCACCTCATCAGTGCCCGTAAGTGCAGCCTATCAGTGCCACCTCATCAGTGCCCGTAAGTGCAGCCTATCAGTGCCACCTCATCAGTGCCCGTAAGTGCAGCCTATCAGTGCCGCCTCATCAGTGCCCGTAAGTGCAGCCTATCAGTGCCGCCTCATCAGTGCCCATCAGTGAAGGAGAAAAATTACTTATTTACAGAAAAACTTTTTTCTTTAATTTTTTTTGGCAAAAAAATAAAAACCCCAGTGGTGATTGAATACCACCAAAATAAAGTTCTATTTGTGTGAAAAAAAAGATAAAATTTTCATATGGGTACATTGTAGCATTGTCATTCAAAGTGTAACAGCGCTGAAAGCTGAAAATTGGCCTGGGCAGGAAAGGGGTGAAAGTGCCCTGTATTGAAGAGGTTAAAAACGACACCATAGGCGGCTCCATCCGTACAAATGACGTTCCCATACACTTCCCAGTTATCGGGTCAGGATTTTGGGAAAGTCAGCTTGGTAGTGAAAAGTCGTGTTAGGTGACCTTGGATGTACGGCGTCATCCCAAGCATTGATCTCCTCTGCTGCTCTGAATATACAAAGACAGCCAATGGATGGGAATTCCTTTTATCCCGGCAATGTCACCTAAGCTGGAAATCACTGACACCAGGTTTGTGCAGCTGCAGCCCTGTGCACGGTGCATACATATGTACATCCAGAGTAGGATGAAAACGCCATTGTGCACACATGACTCACAGCAATATTCCAGCTCTGCATTCTGTGCTGCAATCCCTCCCCCCCTTCACTCCTCCTGAATGGTTTCCTCCATTCTAGCTCAGTCCAGTCTGGTCTCCATAGGAAGACAGGGAGAGGGGGGAGGGGTACGGGGTGGTTGCGCAGCAAAAAAATAAAATGTAGGTCATTGCAGGCATTACATCATAGATTTGTACAATGCACAGCAATTTGGTTCCTAAACGCTGCTATCTTTTTTGTTTGCACATTTTTTTCTGATGGCTTGACCTCCGGAAGATTTACCCCTGTAGCGGTACCCCCGTAGGGGCTGCTGAGCAGAGTTACCAACCTTTCGAGGCAAAATTTACTGGCAGGATACCAAAAATTTACCAACGGCACCAATTTTTTACTGACGCTGCAAAAAAGTACCTATAATTACAGTTTTCTGTGCTAAACAGTGCAAATATGAATATTTCAACTATAAACATATATCTAGTGCTATTAGCAATGTGTTTAAGTTTAACAAAAGTAAAAAAACATATATTTCTGCATTGACACGAAGGTCAGGTTACTATAACCCGGCCAGCACAGAGTTCCCCCTTACATCAGAGTCTGCAGGATTCCCTCTTGCAGTGAAATGAAACTCTTATGTAAAGGGGAACGCTGCAAATTATGATCTAAGGTGGAACTCTGATGTAGAGGGGGGCTCTGGTGACCAGAGACCACCTTATATCAGAGTCCACTTTGTTCTCTTTACATCAGAGTTCCCACTTACATCAGGGTCCGCAGATTGAGTTCCTCGTTGCACTGTAAGGGGGAATCCTGCAGACTCCGATGTAAAGGGGAACGCCAGGAACTCTGATGTGGGGGGGGCACTCTGGTGACCAGAGACCACCTTCCGTACAGTGAATACACTAAGGTAAGGGGGTTTACTAATATAGGGAGGAAACCTTTATATCGGTGCCCCCTTACATCAGTGACTCCCCCTCAGATTGGCCTGGCGGCGCTGTCACTGACCTCCTCTCAGGTGCACCGTGCAGGGCTCAGTCAAATGGCTCCAGCTTGGTGGCTCTGGGTTTTATCCTACAAAAGATGGTCAGAGACTGCGGACATTAGGCAGTCAGAGACTGCGGACATGCTACAGGAGACGGTCAGAGACTGCAGACATGCTACAGGAGATGGTCAGAGGCTGCGGACATGCTACAGGAGACGATCATAGGCTGCGGACATGCTACAGGAGACGGTCAGACACTGCAGACATGCTACAGGAGACGGTCAGAGGCTGCGGACATGCTACAGGAGACGGTCAGAGACTGCAGACATGCTACAGGAGACGGTCAGAGGCTGCGGACATGCTACAGGAGACGGTCAGAGACTGCAGACATGCTACAGGAGACGGTCAGAGGCTGCGGACATGCTACAGGAGACGGTCATAGGCTGCGGACATGCTACAGGAGACGGTCAGAGGCTGCGGACATGCTACAGGAGACGGTCAGAGACTGCAGACATGCTACAGGAGACGGTCATAGGCTGCGGACATGCTACAGGAGACGGTCAGAGGCTGCGGACATACTACAGGAGACGGTCATAGGCTGCGGACATGCTACAGGAGACGGTCATAACTATGTACACTCTTTGAACATTTCTCCAGACTCCTCCAGCACAACTCTTAACTTCCTATCTAGTGGTTCGCTCCAGTCCTCCCGGATGCCGCTTCCTATTTAGTGGTTCCAGGATCAGCTAGCACATGGTGGTTAGACCTGACACTGGCTTAGCGGGGCCTAAGTAACTTGCCCTTTGCAGGCAGGGACCACGGGCCCCTATAATGTAACAGAATATATGAAAAGTCTTATTAGTGCTAGCATGTCCTTCTGGTGGACTACTGCTCCCAGTCAGTCCTCTTCAGGTCCTGCCAGCCCTCCTGGCCGCAGCTGCAAGACTCCACTGCCCATGACATTGCAATCCTCGCTACTGGCTCCAGACCCAGGTCTGACTGTTCTCTCTCAGTCCTCTCTGGGATGCCTCTCCAGTCCTCCCGAATGCACATGTCACTCACTAGCCCTCCTGGCTGCAACCGGTGGTTCCCTCCTGAAGGCTTGCCCGGCACTACAAGCTCCTGCTGGCATCTCTGACTCCTGCTGTGCCTCCTGTTTGGATCCTTCATGAGTTCCTGAAGTACTCCATCTTGCACCCGAGTCCCAGGCCCAAGGTCACCCCCCCCCCCCAGACTGGGGAGCTCCCTCAAAGGCCCCGACAGCCTAGTACTCCATCCTCAGTTCTTTCACCCGACAACTCCTCCCCAGCTGGGCTGACCCTGGGTATTTCAAGGAGGCCTGCCCCCTGCCAATCCTAGTTGGGGATTGGTTGGGGCTCCCTGACACACCCCAGACAGCTCCACCTTTCTTCCCCTCCTCTCCTTCTAGAATCCTCTAGAACAGTGATGATACATATAAAGAGAGATTCCCCTAGGCAGACTTTTAAAGCACTTGAAATGAAGTATAGTAAAAAAAAGTATGACAGAGTATATAACAATTAATAATAAACGAATTTTACTTGTAGACAAAATTGTTAAAAACTTGTATGAATTAGCAAAACATTAACATATCTACATAGTTCATTGCTAACACAAAAAAATAGGTATATGGAGAAACTCTTCTCACACCCAACGCGTTTCGGGATATATAGTGTTTAGTCCATCTTCAGGGGTGTACAAACAAGGAGAAGAGAGAATAATCTTGGATAATTAGAGTATACAATGAAAAATGGGTTACCATGACATATAAAGACATAGAATTGTCTACTCAAAGTGATGGTGAACCTTGGCACCCCAGATGTTTTGGAACTACATTTCCCATGATGATCGCACACTCTGCAATGTAGTTGAGCATCATGGGAAATATAGTTCCGAAACATCTGGGTGCCAAGGTTTGCCATCACTGCATCCATTCTGGAGTCATAACCCAGGATTTTGTGGCACGTTCAGTTTTTGCGTTGTTTTTGTGCTGGCAACCCAAAGATTTCAATGGGCTGCCTTAACGCAACACATGTTAAAATTAGTTAACGAAGCGCACAGATGTAAATAGGCCCTTGAAGCATACACTTTATTACCAAAAGGATTGGGACGCCTGCCTTTACACACACATGAACTTTAATGGCATCCCAGTCTTAGTCCGTAGGGTTTAGTATTGAGTTGGCCCACCCTTTGCAGCTATAACAGCTTCAACTCTTCTGGGAAGGCTGTCCACAAGGTTTAGGAGTGTCTATGGGAATGTTTGACCATTCTTCCAGAAGCGCATTTGTGAAGTCAGACGCTGATGTTGGACGAGAAGGTCTGGCTCGCAGTCTCCTTTTTAATTTAACCCAAAGGTGTTCTATCGGGTTGAGGTCAGGACTCTGTGCAGGTCAGTCAAGCTCCTCCACCCCAAGCTCGCTCATCCATGTCTTTATGGACCTTGCTTTCTGCACTGGTCCAAATCATTTGGTGGAGGGGGGATTATGGTGTGTTTTTTTTTTTTTTAAATGTTGGGCTTGGCCCCTTAGTTCCAGTGAAGGGAACTCTTAAGGCGTCAGCATACCAAGACATTTTGGACAATTTCATGCTCCCAACTGTGTGGGAACAGTTTGGAGATGGTCCCTTTCTGTTCCAACATGACTGCACACCAGTGCAAAAGCAAGGTCCATAAAGACATAGATGAGCGAGTTTTGGGTTGAGGAACATGACTGGCCTGCACAAAGTCCTGAACTCAACATGATAGAACACCTTTGTGATAGATTAAAAAGGAGAGCCAGGCATTCTCGTCCAACATCAGTGCCTGACATCACAAATGCTCTTCTGGAAGAATGGTCAAACATTCCCATAGACACACTCCTAAACCTTTTGGACAGTCTTCCCAGAAGAGTTGAAGCTGTTATATCTGCAAAAGGTGGGCCAACTCAATACTGAACCCTACGGACCAAGACTGGGATGCCATTAAAGTTCATGTGCGTGTAAAGGCAGGCGTCCCAATACTTTTGGTAATATAGTGTATGCTTCAAGGGCCTATTTACATCTGTGCGCTTCATTAACTATTTTTAACATGCGTTGCGTTAGGGCAGCCCATTGAAATCTTTGGGTTGCCAGCACAAATACAACCTAAAAACTGAACGTGCCACAAAATCTTGGGTTAAGAATTGATGCCCTCTATAAATTCTTTAGGCAAATGGTTCTCTCTGCAGTGTGTATGGGATGTCTTCTAGACAAAGAAGTGAAATTAGAATTTCAAGGTAAACAAAAAAAAAAACGGGCGTCTGTTGTAAGGTCAGTACCTGGGTAAACAATGGCTGGCTCTCACACCCACAGGATCCATTGTCAGATCACAGCTCCTCATTCATGTGTAGATGATGGAAAACAAGACACTTCCCCAATAGAGATAATCAGCTTACTAAGAAACAAAAAGCAAGACCGTATTTACTAAAGCTGGCCTAGAATTTCATTCAAAAGTTTGGATGCAAAAGTATGAAAATTGCTCATCCGACCATTGGATGGTGTCTTTATGGGTTCGAATGACCTTTCCTTCGAGTAAAATGTCAATGTCTTCATTTTTGTAGATATATTTGACAAGTGTTTGTGCATAAGACTAATGCCCCGTACACACGATCCGAATATCGTACGACCGTTCTCGCTTAATAGTCACAAGTAGAAATTGAATAGCTAAATAAATTCACGAAAATTCTCGTACGACAGACAAAAAAATCGGAAGTGATGTCATGTGTTGTAATGTATTTGTATTGTATTTTCGGACGACAACTATACTGACTAAACGAAAATCGTACGATCTGGAATCGTACGAGGAAATTTTTCGGGTATGTCCGATCGAATAATATCGGATGAACTGTCGTGATCGGCTGTCGAAAGCAGTGTACACACGATCCGAATATCGTACGGTCCTTCCTCGGACGACCGTTTTCGTACGATATTCGGATCGTGTGTACGGGCCATAAGTACGATTTTGACCAGCTGGGATCCAACTCAATGATTAGAAAGTTGTTTGTTCCCATTAGATTCTCCAAAATGTTTCCATCCCTGTCCTTCAATTTCTCATGCTTTATTTTTTTAAGCGCTTGCTGACCGGCCTATAGCGAAAATACGTCAATTGTTTGATGTTGAATACCAGGGTTATGGCAGTAGCTAGCTGCTATATAATAAGATGGAGGACATCTCTGTCATAGGTTAAGATGGAGGACATATCTGTCATATAATAAGATGGAGACATTTCTGTTATAAAATAAGACATAGAAGATCTCTGTCTTATAATAAGATGGAAGACATCTCTGTCTTATAATAAGATGGAGGACATCTCTGTCATGTGATAAGATGGAGGACATCTCTGTCATATAATAAGATGGAGGACATATCTGTCATATAATAAGATGGAGACATTTCTGTTATAAAATAAGACATAGAAGATCTCTGTCTTATAATAAGATGGAAGACATCTCTGTCATATAATAGGATGGAGGACATCTCTGTCATATGATAAGATGGAGGACATCTCTGCCAATAATTAGATGGAGGAAATCTCTGCCAATAATTAGATGGAGGACGTCTCTGTCATATAATAAGTTAGAGACATCTCTGCCATGTACCAAGATGGAGAAATCTTTGTCATACAATAAGATGGAGGACATCTCTTTCATGTAATAAGATGGAGGACATCTCTTTCATGTAATAAGATGGAGGACATCTCTTTCATGTAATAAGATGGAGGACATCTCTTTCATGTAATAAGATGGAGACATCTTTGTCATATAATAAGATGAAGGATGTCTCTATCATATAATAATATGGAAGAACTTTTGTCATATAATAAGATGGAGGACACCCCTGTCATATAAGATGGAGGGAACATATGTGGCTTAATGCACAGGGCACATTTGCCTGTGTAGCGTAAACATGAAGACAGCTGTATACATCTATATGCCACTATTTGTGTTCGTTCAGACAGGCGCTGGTACTGGTTATTGATCTGAATGCAGCACATGTCTATGCACCTGTGTGCATGTCCCAATTAAAAACAATACATCTCTATTCAGATAAGATGAATATTACATGGCAGAGATGTCCTCCATCTTATTAAATGACAGAGATGTCCTCCATCTTATTATATGACAGAGATGTCCTCCATCTTATTATATGACAGAGATGTCCTCCATCTTATTATATGACAGAGATGTCCTCCATCTTATTATATGACAGAGATGTCCTCCATTTTAATGTTATGACAGAGATGTCCTCCATCTTATGATATGACAAAGATGTCCTCCATCTTATTATATGACAGAGATGTCCTCCATTTTAATGTTATGACAGAGATGTCCTCCATCTTATCATATGGCAGAGATGTCCTTCATCTTATTATATGACAGAGATGTCCTCCATTTTAATGGTATGACAGAGATGTCCTCCATCTTATTATATGGCAGAGATGTCCTTCATCTTATTATATGGCAGAGATGTCCTTCATCTTATTATATGACAGAGATGTCATCCATTTTAATTTTATGACAAAGATGTCCTCCATCTTATTACATGACAGAGATGTCCTCCATCTATTATATGAAGGAGATGTCATATATCTTATTATATGAAGGAGATGTCCTCCATCTTATTACAGACATCTGAAGTCTCCCGCGAGGTGCCGGAGACTCCCACATTTCTGCGACACACCCGCAAGCGCCTCCCGATCTCCCGGGAATGATCAGTGCGACGGGGAACAGCTATGAAAACCGACTCTGTCCCCGCTGACTTCTCTGCAAACAGCTTTTGCTCCTAGCATCCCCATCAACACTAAACAATCTGTCCTTGTAATTAGGGCTACGGCTGGTGGCCATTTTGTGGTGGGCCAAATTGCATTGATTATAATGGGAGAATTCTCAAACGCTAGAGAATAAACGTTCTTCTTGTATTGAGTCTCTGGCCATTTTCCTAAGAAAAACACCTCCTTACAGCATAGGACAAATTTTATGTATATATATATATATATATATATATATATATATATATATATATATATATATATATATATATATATATATATATATATTCTGCTTTGAAGTAAAAAAATGAACAAGTGTATATGCTGACATCTCACCAAAGCCCCCCAAAAAATATAAAAAAAAAATATAAGAAAATTAAAGAGTTTAAAAAAATAAAATAAAAATTACTGACACCACTCTCCCCTGCCCTGCCAATACTTTCCACTGCCCCAACCCCCTCCCCCAAAAAAGCATTGTGAAAAAATAAATGTAGTTAAATTTAATTATAATTAAAATCAATTATTAAAAATAAAAAACTACTGACACCATCCACTGCCACATACCACCCACCCCTTCCCCAGAAGCACTATGGACAGATATTAAAAAGGTGATTTCAAAATTATTTTCCAGGGGTGGGGGGAGGTGGGGTCGGTTGCTGAAATGAGTTTACCACCTCCCTGAAATGAGTTTTTGCAGGTTGGGATGTCTCATATAATAATATGGGGGACATCTCTGTCATATAATAAAATGGAGACATATGTGTCATATAATAGAATGGAGGACATCTCTGTCATATAATAAGATGGAGACAGCTCTTTCATGTAATAAGATGGAGGACATCTCTGTCATATAATAATATGGAAGAACTTTTGTCATATAATAAGATGAGGGACATCCCTGTTGTATAATAATATGGAGGAACTTTTGTTATATAATAAGATGGTGGACATCTCTGTCATGTAATAAGATGGAAGGAACATATATGGCTTAATTCACACTGGCACATTTGCCTGTGTAGCGTAAACATGAAGACAGCTGTATACATCTATACGCCTATTTTGGGTTCGTTCAGACAGAGGCTGGTACTGGTTATTGATCTGAATGCAGCACACGTTTATACACCTGTGTGCATGTCCCATTTAAAAACAATACATTTGTATTCAGATAAGATGAATATTACATGGCAGAGATGTCCTTGATCTCATTATATGAAGGAGATGTCCTCCATCTTATTATATGAAGAAGATGTCCTCCATCTTATTATATGAAGGAGATGTCCTCCATCTTATTATATGAAGGAGATGTCCTCCATCTTATTATATGAAGGAGATGTCCTCCATCTTATTATATGAAGGAGATGTCATCCATCTTATTATATGAAGGAGGTGTCCTCCATCTTATTATATGACAGAGGTGTCCTCTAGAGCTGCACGATTCTGGCTAAAATGAGAATCACAATTTTTTTGCTTAGAGGATAGATCACGATTCTCTCACGATTCTCGCGGCGTAACATCATCTTTCACATTAAAACAAAAAAATTGTGCTAACTTTACTGCTTTTTTTTTTTTATTTATTGAAGTGTATTTTTTCCCAAAAAATTGCATTTGAAAGACTGCTGGGCAAATACAGTGTGACATAAAATATTGCAGCAATTGCCATTTTATTCCCTAGGGTCTCTGCTAAAAAAAAAATATATATATATATTTTATATATATATCTATATATATAGATCTATATATATCTATATAGATCTATATATATAGATATATATAGATCTATATAGATATATATATCTATATATATATAGATCTATATATCTATATAGATCTATATATATATTATGTTTGGGGGTTCCAAGTAATTTTTTTTAGCAAAAAATATTGATTTTAACTTAAGAAAGAAGTGTCAGAAAAAGATTTAGACTTTAAGTAGTTAAACTTCCTGCATTTACACGTTGTTTAAAGCTTGGCAGATTGCCCAGGTTATATGTTTACACAGAGAAGTTTATCCCTTTGATCTAAGAAGGAAGTTAGATACAATGTTTCAAGTTCTAAACTTGGCAGACTGCCTGAATGTTTTCTTTTAACAGCTGATAATCTCTCCACTTGTTTATATGAAAGAATCGGCAAACTCAGCAGGAGAGATCGTCAGGGGAGGTGAATCGAGATCACGATTTTTTAACGATTAATTGTGCAGCTCTAGTGTCCTCCATCTTATTATATGAAGGAGATGTCCTCCATCCTATTATATGATGGAGATGTCCTTCATCTTATTAAATGAAGGAGATGTCCTCCATCTTATTAAATGAAGGAGATGTCCTCCATCTTATTATATGAAGGAGATGTCCTCCATCTTATTATATGAAGGAGATGTCCTCCATCTTATTATATGAAGGAGATGTCCTCCATCTTTTTATATGAAGGAGATGTCCTCCATCTTTTTATATGAAGGAGATGTCCTCCATCGTATTATATGAAGGAGATGTCCTCCATCTTATTATATGAAGGAGATGTCCTCCATCTTATTATATGACGGAAATGTCCTCCATCTTATTATATGAAGGAGATGTCCTCCATCGTATTAAATTAATGAGATGTCCTCCATCTTATTATATGAAGGAGATGTCCTCTATCGTATTAAATTAATGAGATGTCCTCCATCTTATTATATGAAGGAGATGTCCTCTATCTTATTAAATGACGGAAATGTCCTCCATCTTATTATATGAAGGAGATGTCCTCCATCTTATTAAGTGAATGAGATGTCCTCCATCTTATTATATGGAGATGTCCCCCATCTTATTATATGAAGGAGATGTCCCCATCTTATTATATGAAGGAGATGTTCCCCATCTTATTATATGGAGATGTCCCCCATCTTATTATATGAAGGAGATGTCCCCCATCTTATTATATGAAGGAGATGTCCCCCATCTTATTATATGACAGAGATATCCTCCATCTTATTATATGAAGGAGATGTCCTCCATCGTATTATATGAATGAGATGTCCTCCATCTTATTATATGAAGGCGATATCCTCCATCTTATTATATGAAGGAGATATCCTCCATCTTATTATATGAAGGAGATTTCCTCTATCTTGTTATAGGACACATCTTCTCCCTTTCTCCACAGACATCATGA
Source organism: Lithobates septentrionalis (assembly GCA_037952835.1). Classification (NCBI taxonomy): domain Eukaryota; kingdom Metazoa; phylum Chordata; class Amphibia; order Anura; family Ranidae; genus Lithobates; species Lithobates septentrionalis. The sequence continues at coordinate 53,563 of JBBDGP010003694.1, forward strand.
TCCCACACTGAGCCCTCTTCCTCACAGATCTGGTCCTCAGCCATGATGACCTGAGTGTGAGAAACAAAATGGCGACCATGTTGTGTGCAGGAAGGAAGGAAGGAAGCCATTGTTGCCGCCTGTGTGGTGTGGAGGGCTCCTTGTTTCAGGGATTGTTTTCATTTCTATTGTAGTAGTACGTGATGACGTTGGAAATTCTCTATGTAATATGATCTGTACTGATTTTATCTGATATTATACTTTCATATTACATTGTTTTATTATCACCATGGCATTGTACGGCGGAATATACCATTCCTCCCCCCCCGGTGTGTCGTGTGACATTCATGGTCTATGATTCCTGTTTTGTCGCCATGATTAATAATACATACATTGGTGTGTGGGGAGGGGGTGGAGTATCGGTGGGCGTCTCCCCTCCCTCTCCCCCCCCCCGGGCGGAGGAATGGAATAGTCCGAGGGCTGATAAGGCGCATGTACAGTCCCGCCCTCGGTCAGTGCGGCGCGGAGAATCATCAGGAGAAGTTTTTCGTATTCCATCAGAAGAGAATAATGGCGACCAACGGTATGTACCCCGGCTCAGCCCCGGGAGGGCGCCCTGTGTCCCGTCCATTGTGGTGAGGGGGAGATACATTTCTGTATAATCCGCTCTGAGTTATGTGATGGCGCCGTGATTTCGGCCCCCTTATCACTGACAATTCCGGGTTATAAATTTATGTACGTTTTATTTTTGTGCTGGTATGGAGTCAGTGTGGGCTATGGAAGTGCCCCTCCCCGGGGGAGGACGCGGTCTCCCGGGACGGTCGCCATTCTTTGTCCTCGCGGGGGAATTCGGCGCCATTTTGCGGCGCGGCCATTCCGCAATGTGGTGGGCGGGGCTAGTTACTGAGGAGGGGATGCGGCGGGATTGATTGGCTGCGGCTGTTGCTAGGTAGAATTGGCCTGCGCAGGATCAAGCCTGGCTTTGTAGGCCTAAATGGGGGGGAATGTTCTATTGCTGTGGAGGGACAGCGAGGCTTGAGATCAGTTGTAACCACGTGATCATCCAATGATCCATTTTGCGGCGTGGGCCATTCCGCAGTGTGGTGGGCGGGGCTAGTTACTGGGGGGATGCGGGGGGATTGATTGGCTGCGGCTGTTGCTAGGTAGAATTGGCCTGCGCAGGATCAAGCCTGGCTTTGTAGGCCTAAATGGGGAATGTTCTATTGATGTGGACTGACAGCGAGTATTGAGGTCAGTTGTAACCACGTTCTCATCCAATGATCCATTTTGCGGCACGGGCCGTTCCGCAGTCTGGTGGGCGGGGCTAGTTACTGAGGGGGGTACGGCGGGATTGATTGGCTGCGGCTGTTGCTAGGTAGAATTGACCGCAGCAGCAGCAAGCCTGGCTTTGAGTGTGTGTAGTAGGCCTGAATGGGGGAATGTTCTATTAATGTGGATGGATAGCGATGATTGTTATCATTCAATGATCCATTTTGGCAATTGATCAGAAAAAATGGCGTTCTCGCTGCTGGAGTACATTTCTCTCTATCTTTCTTAAATATTAATCTTATAATTTTTTTGCGTTTAATAGTGGATGGATTAGACCTCTCTAGTTGTAGGTAATCTAAAGGGGGGGGGGGGGGCTGGAGCAAAGTGCATTTTTTTTTTTGTGTAAGGGCCTGCTCATACCATGAATCGTACAGGAATTCTCTATGCGGTGTGATTTCAGCACGTTCATCAGCATGGAATGCACAGCAACCGGATTGTCTGGTACTTGCTTTACCATGTGATCGGTACGGCCAAATACGGTAGTAAACTGCAGTTGACGGGGGAGGGGGGTGATTTAATCTATAGCGCCTCAGTGTGAAGGTAGCCTTAAAGGTTCAACTGCTTCTCCATTCTTATCGCGCGGTGCCTTGCCAAAGTGCTTTGCAGACGCTTCAGCGGCGCTGCCCATTCGTTTCTATGGGCAGGGCATTTTGGGAGCGCTGTATACACCCCCCCCCCCCCCCCCTCCCCAAACCACCCCAAAGTAGGGTCACAACATCATCTCTTTAATCGAGGACGCATATAAATTACACAGGTTCTGAGGCTGGTTTAAATAGATAAGGCAAAACGTGTTTACCTACCATCTTAATCAGCCACAGAACTTGTGTAATTTGTCCTGGATTAAAGGGATGATGTGGCAACCCTACCCCCAAAGATGCTTGCAAGACTTTTTTTTTAAAGTCCCGCAAGCTTGAGTGCTTTCACACTGGGGCGGTGCGCTTGCAGGACGTTAAAAAAAAAAAGCACTCAGGCTTTTACACTGAGGCGTTGTTTTTTAAATGCTTTCAGTGTGAAAGGGGTCTTAAGGTTTGATCTGTAATAAAATGAAGAAAATTGTATAGTGTATCCAGCTTTAAGGTACTGAGTGCTGTAGGGACGGCTAGCTGGACACTGAAACCTTGTATGGCATGTAGATATTTGGCAACCATCATTTCGTCCCAACTTTTTTTTTTTTTTTTTGCGAGATCAGTTACATAAGGCCCCTTTCACACTGGGGCGTTGTCGGCGGTAAAGCGACGCTATTATTAGCAGTGCTTTACCATCGGTATTCGGCCGCTAGCAGGGTGTTTTTACCCCTCTGCTAGCGGCCGAGAAAGGGTTAAAACCACCGCAAAGCGCCTCTGCAGAGGCCCTTTGCCGGCGGTATAGCCGCGCTGTCCCATTGATTTCAATGGGCAGGAGCGGTATACACTCCGCTCCTTCACCGCTCTGAAGATGCTGCTAGCAGGACTTTTTTTTTACCGTCCTTCTAGCGCATCGCTCCAGTGTGAAAGTCCTCAGGGGTTTCACACTGGAATTAAAGCAGCAGCACTTTCGGGTCGGTTTGCAGGGGCTATTGGCGCAATAGCGCCTGCAAACCGCCCCAGTGTGAAATGACCCTAATAAGTGAGGTTGAATAAAGACAACAGTCCATCCAGTTCAACCTATGTGTGATTATATGTCAGTATTACATTGTATATCCCTGTATGTTGTGTTCTTTAAAATGCACATTCAATAGTCTTTTTAAAAATATCCCATACTCCCCGCTGACATCACTGATTGGGGAAGGGGGTTCCACATCCTTATCACCCCGACGTTGAAACAGAAACCTACGCAGCTTAGGCTACTTTGACGTTGGAGGCGTCGGCGGTAAAGCGGAGCTTTACTGTCAACGCCCAAATGGGAAAGTAGCCTAAGTTACGTAGGTTTGTTTCAATTGTTTTTGCAGAGGTTTTCGGCCGCTAGCGGGGTGCTTTTAACCCCGCTAGCGGCCGGGAAAAGGGTTTAAAGCAGCGGTTTAGCGTTGATTTCGATGGGCAGGAGCACTTTAGTACAGCGCTGCAAAGATGCGGCTTGCAGGACTTTTTTTTTTGTACCGTCCTGTCAGCGTTTTGCTCCAGTGTGGAAGCCCTCGGGTGAGAGGAGAGGCTCTCGGTGTTATTTTTAGTGTTCTATTGCCTGCAATACGCCTCAGTGTGAAAGTAACCTAAAGGTTAAACTGCTTCTCCAATCACTGTGTGGCCCCCGTGTTGTCCTCTTACACTCCCTGAGACTGAATAGGTTTTTTTTCCTATGTTGGGATCACCTTTTGAGTTATTTGTAAATCACTATCATATCTCCTCTCAAGCGGCACTTCTCCGGTGAGATCACAAAACGGTGTAGTGCGCCATTTTGGAGCCACACAGGACCCCTTTGTCAGGCATGTGATGATGAAGGGGTCCTACGTGGCTCTGAACCGTTACACTGCACAATTTTGTGATGTGATCTCTAGAATAAAAGTTTGGACAAAATTGATCATTTGTGTGCTGGTGAATATCTTCATATAACTGGCTACATGAGTGGCCGAGGGCGTGATGGCGTCACTTCTGCACATGCGTGTAGCAGACACTGTTTAGGGGAGGGCTCTGAAGGTCCGGCACGGTATACAATGGTGACATCACTGGCTGCCATACACTCTGAATATCTCCTGAACTGCACATTTAGAAGATATTTTCAGTACTTACAGGTGATCCTTACTATGGATTTTCCTGTAGGTACAAGTGGTAGAGCCATTTACACTGATCCCCACTGCAGATCACAAGTGAGGTGTGTTTTAATCATGCATGGAACACTGGATTCCCGCATTCTGTTCTGGTGTAAACCGGCCCTACAGAACAAACACTTTCATACAGGAAGTCACACGCCGATGTCGGGTCCATACATCTTTACAGCAAAGCACATGTCTGCCCTGCCTAGGACCACCCAATACGGACTTCATCACATTTCTGTGCTCAAACCTTTTGTTTGGTGAAATGGAGGGGGCGGGGCAGTGCTGTGCTTTGTCCGGTTTTTATCGGGTTGGATGAGATCTGATGGTGTGACTTCCTGCTGAGTTTTCTTTTGTGAAAACCTGAAGTTTGAATTTGAGGGATTGTTTGTTATATAGGTTTGGATCGTGGTATCTCCTTACATATTTACTGTGATTTTATTTATGTTGCCCTGTCCTGAAGCAATTGCACCCTCCCCCTCCATTGATGTATACTGAGACCCAGCAGATGGGGCCTCTATTGTTTTATATTCAGTGATGAAAGGCTCCCTCTCCTGGCTGTACCTGCACATTACATCCCTGCAGACTTGTGGGGCCCGCTCCAATCTGAGAGCTCTGTAGAAGTCTATTGGGATGTATAGCAGGTTTTAATACCTCACTGCTGGATGTAATCCGGTTCCAGGTTTTATTGTCAAAAATGAATTGAAGAAGCTGATTGGCTACCGTAGACAGCTACACCAGATTGTGCTCTCCAGTTTTAGTAAATCAACCTCTGAAAGGGATTTTTGACATTCTCTGGAGAATCTTCCTTTGCAATGTTTATATTGTATAGTGTGTGCCTGCTAGGAGTACAGATCATCCCTAGGAACGAATGAGGCAGCTCTGTGTAGGTATTGGGTGATTGGAGCGCCCCTCCCCCATCTGTGTTCTGTAGCAGAGATGTGTGATGTGTGCACTGCCTCAGCAGAGGACATTTTCAATACTGGAACCCTCATACACTTCTGTCCCAGAAACTCCATCCGCCTGGGACCCCCAGATAGGTCAGCGAGGGGTCAGTCTGTAGGTGAACTTCTCATTGCACATGGTAATAAGATTAAGAAGGGTTTTAGTACAGCCTAGTTTATAGATTAGAAGGACTTTTGGGGCATGGTGCTTTCATGCTTTTTAGTTAGTGCAGAGGATGAAAACTAGAACTTCTATGGGGTAGGGGCAGTATAACAGGTGGTGAGAAACCTTAGAATAGAAAGTCTTATAAAAGTACAATCATCCCTGAAACATTCCATTCAGATAACGGCCCTAAATTACACAATTCCTGGATCTGTCCGCTCCAGTTTGCAGCACAACTTCCTGTGGGCTGAGCACATTAGAGAAACGCCGGAGTCTTCTGGTTTCCCAGATGAAAAGCAGATGATCACAATGAGGGCTGAGCAGACATTGTGGGGTTCAGATGTGAGGAGGGACTGAAGATTAGTTCATTACCCAAACTTCAGTAGTAACCTTTTCTTTCCTATTTTCTTTTTCAGATTACTCACAGCCAGCTGCCCAAGGGTAAGATATATTCTTACTTTTACTATTTCACTTTTTACTATTTGTTACTATTATGTGGTGGTTTGTTTGGTTTTTGCTTATGCATGTTTTTTTTTTTTTTCATTTTAAGATATGGGTCCTACCCATCTCAACCCGCACAAGGTGGCTATTCCCAGCAGGGCAGCCAGTCCTATGGCCAGCAGGGCTACAGCGGCTATGGCCAGTCTACTACTGGGGGGTCTTCTTCCTATGGACAGAGCGGAGGGTACGGCTCATCCTATGGACAGGAGCAGAGCTGTAAGTATAATGCTTTGTGAAGAGAATATGTAGCATTGATTGTGGAAAATAGTTTTCTCATCTTATAACGTATATGTGAACCCTCACAAGAAAGTGTGTATGTATGTGTATACATATATATATGTGTGTGTGTGTGTGTGTGTGTATGTATGTATGTATAATTTATTTTTTTTCCAAAGCTATGGAAACAAATTGAATTGTTATCCAATAGTGTTGGACCGCCTTTGCAATCTATAGCGGTTGGAATTGATAAATATAAGTCTTGGATGGTATAACTCATGATTGCACCGCCACCATGCTTTACCATTGGTACAAGACAGTCCTGTTCATAAGCTTGTTTGCTGCATGTAAACATGTGCAGTGGTTGGGAACAGCGTGAAGCTCCATTCATCAGATTATACTGGTCTTCCATTGATCAATAGTCCACGATTTATGGGTGTTGCACCACTTTCTCCTCTTCTGTAGTTTGCCTGTGAATGTTTTGCCTATGAAGTTCCCTCCGCAGTTTTTTGGACACAGGCTTTGGAAGACTGAGATTGAGCTCTGCACTCAATTTTGCAGCAGTTTTCTTATTTCGGGTCACAATTCCGCGCAATGTCTTTTGGTCAGTGGACAGTGGTTATGCTTATCAGATGACATATGTCCTAACATGATACATGCCTTGTGACACCGCAAATAAATTGGCAACTGAAGTCTGAGGCACCAGCTAAGTGGCACCAATTTACCCTCTTTGAAGCTCCGCAAGCTCTGACCTGACTCTATTACTAGCAGCACACTCAGCGAATGGTGAAAGTGAGGCGTCCCACCGCACAGTGGAAGCAATGTGTTACGTCACTTCCAAAGCAAACAGTGTCACGTTCACACCAACAAATCATGTCAGATTTCCTCATTTTTATCCATCCTCCGCTATGTTTGTCAATCCCTAGGAGAATTCAGGCCATCTTAGATGCCAAATGTGGTCCAACACCTAATTGGGTTAACTTATTTTTTTATATCGTACTTGTTTTCATCATTTTGTCCAACCCTGATTTATATAAAACATCCTAAATAACTTTCTTTTTTAGAAGTGATCACATGAACTGTCCCCAGTTGCATATAGGACAGCAGTACACTTCCCAGTGAAGAGCTTGTGTTGTGGGGGAGGGGGGGTTGTCAGCACAAGTCTAAGCAGTGGAGTACAGACTTCTTTCAATAGAATGCAAAGAAATCCCAACCACATCAGGATGAGTGTTCTTTCATGCCTAGTGTGGCCAGTTTGGAATAGCAAAGCAGATCACGGGGTATTTCTCAAAGGAAGCAATACAAAGAACAGGATACTTTCATTCAAATACGGGAACCTATCCATAATATTTGTGTGGATTAAAGTATATTCTGTGTAAACCATTTACCTTGTAAATAACCCATTCAGTTCAAAATTGAGATGAAAGTCAACACATTTGTGTATAAATGAATATAGATAGCCTGGTGCGCAAACCAATCAAACTCCTATGCAAATGTGTCCCCACAAAATGGTAATATTGTGATCTATATGTAGCGTTAACGCAAATGTAGAATAGTGTATATATTAATCAAACATCTCAACTGCAAATCACTATTCAGTGTGAAAGGTGCAATATATATCTTCAAGTCCATAAAGTCAGTATTTCAAAAATGCAAACAAAAATCTTCAATGTCCAAAGGACATGCAATCAAAAAACAGCACAAATCAACTACAGTTCTTGATGTGTAATTAGTCTCCACCATCTGTAATCCCCCACAAGTGTGCCCCAGCCTCTCACCTCAATGAAAGACCCCCAATGGGTCTAATGGTGCTTCAGATCTAATCCGATGCCAAATCTTTTTAGAATGTCAGATACATGTGCGATATATGGTAATAGCGGTGGATGGGAATAAACAATGTTCTCCCTCTAAATATCTCCTCCAATTAACAAATCATAAAAGATGGATATCTCCATAGTGTAGTATTTCAGTAAAATCATTTATTTGACAGCAGCAACTTGCATATAAAATCGGAGTAGTCGGCATCGATCTAATCAGACATTCGGCCACGGCCGGAAGTAAAATGTCACCAGCTTCTTCTGACGTGCTGCATCAGATCACATGACTTTCTTAAGTCATGTGATCTGTGATGCAATGTGTCGGGCAGGAGCTGGTGATTTTTTACCAGACCAGGACCAGAAGTCTGTGATTAGATCGATGCCGACTACTCTGATTTTATATGTAAGTTGCTGCTGTCAAATGTGATTTTATGAGTTGTAAATGGAGGAGTCTAAGGAGGATATATTTAGCGTAAGAACATTGTTTATTCCTATCCACTGCTATTACCATATAATGCAAGTGTATCTGACGGGGGGGGCGTCAGCAGAAGTCTGATCATTGGAGAACGTCAGGCTGATTTTTCAGCACATCTGTTAGTATGGTCAGTTTTTAATGGGAAAGCAGAGGGACTATCAGGAACACCAGGGATTTCACACAAAGGAAGCAATACAGAGACGATGGGATACTTTCTTATACAAGTTCTTATACAAGTACATGGTACAGCAGGTACATCAGGAATATGAAATGTTGGGTTTACGTATTAAACATTTAGCTCATTGATGTGTGTTGATTCTCGCAGCTGGTTATGGTGCTCAGTCGGCTCCAGGATACAGCGCTGGTAACTATGGCAGCTCCCAAACTTCCCAGACCCCCTACAGTGGAGGACAGCAGCAACCGCAATCCTCCCAGTCATCTTATTCCAGCTATTCCCAGCAGCCTCCAGCCAGTAGTAACACTGGAAGGTGAGTTTCTATTCCAGTATCTTTATTGGGCACCGTACCTCATTGTTGCATATTATCAATTGTTTACCTGTTGTCCCTTTTTGTTTTCTAGCTATGGCAGTGGCTCTCAGTCCTACCAGCAGCAGCAGGGCAGCGGGTATGGACAACAATCCGGTGGTGGTGGAGGAAGCGGAGGAGGTGGTGGATATGGTGGAGGTCAGCAGAGCAGCTATGGAGGAGGAGGTGGCGGTCAGTCCAGTTACGGCGGTCAGAGTCAGGGCGGATATGGTGGTGGTGGTCAGCAGTCCAGCTCCTATGGGCAGCAGTCCAGCTATAATGCCTCCCAGGGTTATGGCCAGCAGCAGCAGTCGTCACAGTACGGTGGTGGATGTAAGTCTGCATTCTTTACAAGAAGGAAGGTAATGTTGGTATGAAAGCTCGGCTTAACCTTGCCTAATGTGTTCTTTTCAGCTGGAAGTTACGGCCAGGACTCTCCTCCCATGGGTGGTGGTGGAGGCGGCGGCGGCTACGGTGGTTCCGACCAAGGCAGTTATGGCGGACAGGATAGAGGCCGAGGCCGCGGTGGATTCGGTGGTGGCCGCGGAGGCTTTGACCGAGGCGGCAGAGGAGGACGTGGTGCAAGAGGCGGCATGGGGTAGGTGTTTGACTATGGGCAGTGTGTGTGTGGGCGGAGCTTGGCTGCATGGTGATGACTGCGTGGGATAAGAGCATTCGGGATGTTACTGCAAACAAAACCTCCTGTTTCCGGTGTTTGACTTCTGATTCCTAAGCACTGACAACTCTGACCTGTGGCTGTAAAGAGAGGAACGTGGTTCACACGGCCAGTGACAGGATGGAGCTTCTATTATCTCTGTAGAGGTTGAAAACAAAACGCATAAACAATAAGTTTCAGTCTTAGCAGAACGTCTAGGCAGGTTATCACCCAATGTGTTATATCAGAAGTGTACGGGTCTGACCAAAGGTGTTTACCACCTCTTACCAAACGGTTCAGCAGGGTTCTGCATTGCCAGGGTATAAAAATGGTGCTATCTGACCTATAAACATTAGTTTTCCTGTGCCTGGTAGTTGACTTCCTTCTACACCAAAATGATGTACTCAGGTCTGGTATACTGGTGTAGCAGTTAATATAACCGAATGTAGCCATAAAACCGGACATGGTGCATGGTGTCAAGATACTTCTGGAGTCTGACACGGTGTGTGTGTAAAGATACAATCAGGTATGAAAAATGAGGGTGATCAGGACCCAAGCTAATAACGTGTACACGGGCTTTGTGTGATAACACGTACTATGAGCTATGAGACGAGATTTGTAATCTGTATAGCTATGAGATTTGTAATCTACAGCTATGGGACAGGTGTGTGATCTCATGTATACAACTGAGATGAGGGGTGCGTGATCTCATGTATACAGCTATGTCACGAAGGGTGCGTGATCTCATGTATACAGCTATGTCACGAGGGGTGCGTGATCTCATGTATACAACTGAGATGAGGGGTGCGTGATCTCATGTATACAGCTATGTCATGGGGGGTGTGATCAAATTGTATACAGCTATGAGACGAGGTGTGTCTGTGTGTGTGTATACAGCTATGAGACAAAGGGTGTGTGATAACATGTATACAGCGATGGGTGGGGTGTGATGTACAGCCGTGAGACTGGTTCTGTGTGGATTTCTGGGAGGGGTGTGTTGTGTGATCACTTCCAGTCAGGGGAGGGGGGTTAAACTGAGGGCGCCAAGCAAGAGCAATGCACAGCATGAGGGGTAAGTATGGGGGAAAAGCAGAGATAGGAATACAACTGCCAAAATCATGTTTGCTGTGTTGCTCTGCTTTGTGTTAACAAATTCTGCATTTTATGTGCTACAGGTTTTCAAGGTCTCGTCAGCTTTCACACTTAGCATTTATCAACACAAATTTTATTTATCTAGATATAAGATTAGCAGTTACAGACAATCTATAAGAACATTCTGTGCACCATTTATACACCATATATATACATATATATATACTATGCTCTGTTGCTTACAGTCCTATGCAAGCTAAATGGTACACAATCCAGAATGGAAATCTCAGCTAAAGAGGTGTTTGCACTGATGTGTGTTGGTTAACTTTTTAGTAAATTGGAGGTCAAACTTTAAAAAAAAAAGCCCTAAGTGGCTGAAGGTGAACAAAGGCTTTTCACATGCAGAAAAACCAAAGACGCAAGTGTGTTAGTTGAACAGAATACTAGACAATGTGTGTGACGGAATAAAGAACTTCTGTAGCCTCGGGAATCACAAAACAAAAACCTTCAATTTTCTTCTAATTGTCTTCTCAGCGGTGGTGAACGGGGAGGATTCAGTAAATTTGGTGGTAAGTGAAGAGTTGAAAAATCAACCAAAAATTCTTGTTACTGTTCATATTTTATTTTTTACGGTTCATTCATAAATGGAATTATCTGGGGGTTAGGCAGGCTTCATTCCACTGTCGGTGCATCTGCACTCAGTCCTCTATACTGGATACATTGAGTACATTTTATCCCACTATATATAGTATAATATGGTTGAAGCCTATGGTAAAAATTGCTGGGGGTTCTGGTTAATGTTGGGGGATGTGGGAATTTGGTAAATGCATGTATTATGAAGGGTAAAAGTTCAACTTGGTAAGAAAAACATGCAAGTGTTGCACAAGGAGGAAGACTGCTATCCAGAAACCCTATGATGTGTCTTCTATCCACGGTTACCAGGTATATACAGCACAACCTTTTCTATGGTGGTAATACAATATCACTGGGTAGAAGTATACAAACTATAAGGTATTAAAAAGAAGTCTGGTGAAACTTCAAAATGGAAAAGGATCTTTAAAAAACATGCACTGGTAAAAATTGGGGACAGGCAGCGTGTAATGTGCTTAAAAAAAATTGGAGAGAACCGATGTGTAATAGATGTGTACAACAAATTGGGGGCAAGCAATGTGTAATGTGTACAACAAATTGGGGGCAAGCAATGTTTAAAAAAAAAAAAATGGGGGTGAGCAATGTGTAAAAAAGAGAAATGGGGGTGAGCAATGTGTATAACAAATTGGGGGTGAGCAGTGTGTAAGATTTGTATAAAAAAAGCAAGCAGCGTGTAATGTGTACAAAATAGGGACGAGCAGTATGTAATAGAGATGTGTACATCCATGGTTTATCATTACTAATGGCTCATGTGCGTTCATAGTGTGTATTAGGGGTACAACCTAATCCTATGCGCTTCGAACCTAAATGCACGGTCAGATGTCTGCTCCTGAAAGCGCCTGCTTTGGGGGCCTGAGAAAATAGCTCCGTAGAGTTTATTCCTTATGACTGAGAAGGCGCGGTGTGTTGCCAGGCACTAAGAATGGATAGTCTGAGCGTTCATGTGGGTGGTCTTCATGTATGATGGGCTGGTGGTGGGGGGGGTGTGCATCTTGTCTGTCCCCCCAACTTTTCTAACGCTAGCTTTTTTTTTTCCTCTGCTTTCTCAAAAGGACCACGTGAAGGCGGGCCTCCCAGACATGAAATGGGTAGGTTTTTATGAGAAATGTTAAAGTAAATTTTACAGCCCATTCAGTTTAAAATGAATAAAAATGAAAGGTGCCAAGCATTTGTGTTCAGATGTAGAAGGTGTTTAGTGTTATAAGTGATCTCACAACCTCTGTTCTCGGCTGCATATAAGGTGCTTGGAGAGCACAAAAAACAATACAAACAGGATACTTTTTAGGGCACATATCAGGAATATGAAATGTTGGGGTAGCATACTTTTTAGAGGATGTGTAGCCTTTGATTATGTAATGGTGTGCAGCCATTCATGAGTATATAATGCAGATAACAGGCAGGGAGCAGCCCTTGTCAGCGGCCGTCCCTACATATTACATGACAAGTGTGTATTAGGTAGGGGGGCCTTTGAGGAACATGTAATAGGCAGGGAGCATCCATCTGAGTGTAATAGACAAGGCTGCCATTGAGTGTAATATAATGGAGTGTCACTAATCAATCATTTCTTTAACAGGCGAACAAGATAACTCAGTCATCTCTTTGACAGGTGAACAGGATAACTCTGAACAAGATAACTCAGTCATCTCTTTGACAGGTGAACAGGATAACTCTGACAACAACACAATTTTTGTGCAAGGCCTGGGAGAGAGTGTAACAGTGGAGGCAGTTGCTGAGTACTTTAAGCAGATTGGAATTATCAAGGTGTGTAATATGATTTTCGCAGTTCTAATTTGGGTTCTAGAATGGGTGATGAGCTCTTCTAATTGTGACATTGGTGACTAATAACACAATTTTCTTTCTGTAGACAAACAAGAAAACTGGGCAGCCCATGATAAACCTGTACACAGACCGGGAGACTGGCAAACTAAAGGGAGAAGCAACAGTTTCCTTTGATGATCCTCCATCTGCCAAAGCTGCTATTGACTGGTTTGATGGTGAGTCTCTGGGAATTTCATGGTCTAGATGGTTTTTCCTCTTGTTCTTTGTATTGGCTACTAAACCTTTTCTGTTTTTCAGGCAAAGAATTTTCTGGAAATCCGATCAAAGTTTCATTTGCTACACGGAGAGCCGACTTTACAAGCCGTGGAGGTGGAAACACCAGAGGTAGAGGACGTGGAGGTCCGTTTTTAAGACCAAACCTTCTTCCACTTTTTTATTTACCAGTCTAAAGCAGTATTTTTTGCTTAATTACTTGTAACCCCCAAACATACATATTTTTTTTATTTTTTTTTTAAAGACTTTGGGGAATAAAATGGTGATTGTTGCAATTTTTTGTCATGGTATTTGCACAGTGGTTTTGCAAATGCAATTTTTTTGGGGGGGGGGGGGGGGGCACTTTAAAGTATAACAGAAAAACCTTGGTTTTGGATAGTGAAGAGGGATTATAACACCTGTCAGCTTTTAGTGTCATGTCCCTAATAAGGAGATTCACCCTCTATCTCCTGTTAACATTATTGAAAGTTAAAAAAAAAAAATCCCAAATTTTGGGTTGCCCCAGAAAAGTATTAGAGGGAAAATCTTCCAATGGGGACACTAGTTCTGGTAACCTGGGGGGGGGGGGGGGGGGATTCACCTAATTTTCAGGGATTTCCTCACTCTGACTATGGGACAGAAAGTGAGGGGAGATCTATACAATGGGACACAGTTGGTGAAAAATGTGACCAGGGGTCCATCACCCTCTTACTACAAAATGGAAAATACGTTTTGCCCATAGTTCTACTTTAATGAATTTAAAAGCAAAAACCTATATACCCCAATTTTTTTTTTTTTGTAAGATGTTGCGTAGAGTAAATAGATAACGAGCATGTTGAACTGCACACGCCTGTGTAATGGCGACAAACTACAATGCTTAATCTCCACAGGCAACGTTTTAAAGGTTACCTGTTTAGCGTTAGAAGTCTAGTGCTAGAATTATTGCTAACATTTGCAGTGATTCCTCACGTGTGGTGCGAATAGTTTACATATGCATGGCCCGCTTTGTGCACAGAAGCATACACGAGGGATTGGGCCACTTTTTTTCTATTTTTACACTGCCTTTACTTTTTTTTTTATTCCTATTACATGGGAACATAAACCCCAAATCCTTTACCCAAACGATACAAAAATAAATTTGATCTTTACTTTAAGTCTTTGATCGCTACCGGGACCAGCCGGCCACACTGTCGATTGTTTTTTGGGCTTGCCATTTTAAACAGCCCAAGAAACGGGGGTCTGCTCCTGCCGCTTCAAGCGTTCAAGCGGCTTTTATGAGAGCCGGCTGAACAAAAATAACAGCTTATAGCTTCAGCCATAACCCCAGTAATCTACTTGCAATCCACAACATATATGTATGTATTGCGGTTTCGAAGTGGTAAAAAAAATCCCCAGCCTTTTGCTTTTAGTTACAATGTATCCATATTGGAGCACATCTAATGAGAAGCTCCTCAGGCATATATAGTAGCCCAGCCAAGCTCCTAGCTGCCCCCTGACACTGCCGGAACCATTGTTAAGGCAAGGGCTTCCTAATATAGGGAGGAATGTGATCTGGTCAGCAGGCACAAACACTCTCACATGCGACATGCCCTCTGTTAAAGCTTCCAATACCGTTTTGGGATTAGAACGGTCTTGCACCTGGTATCAGGATGGGGTATATCATCTCCCCCCCCCCCCCCCCCCATTGTAAACTGTTTTTTAATGTTGTAGTCCCAAGTATTTTAGCATTGAGACCTGCAGCTCCCCTCATTTCTAGCCATCTTGGAGACAGTTTCTGCCTTCTTGACTTGAAGGTTGTATTTGTGTGGTTCCAAGATTACAAACGATTTGTTTTCAACAGTGCTAATAAATTTCATTGATACAATGACGGCACCTTACTGCCAGCGATTTATGGGTTTTTACGCCAGTAAACGGACTACCATTAAAGCCCATAGTCGTGCTGCTATGTATATGCATACAACCCAGCAATAACCAGCTAATCCATTTCCAATGAACGTGGGGGTGAATGTGGGAGCCCTTGCCTTGTTCTAGTATTATTGCTCAATAGTTTTTTCTTTGCGCTAGGTCCCATGGGACGTGGAGGGTTTGGTGGTCCCAATGGTGGAAACGGCAACCGTGGAGGTGGTGGTGGAGGAGGAGGAGGATTCCCCAGTGGTGGTGGAGGACAGCAGAGAGCTGGAGACTGGAAATGTCCCAACCCGTAAGTTGGGTTTACCTTGCAGATGTGCATCATGACATCACTGTGCAGAATATAAACCTCACAGATGTTTCTGATTCATTCCTGCAGATCCTGTGAGAACATGAATTTCTCCTGGAGAAATGAGTGCAACCAGTGCAAGGCTCCCAAACCCGATGGTCCCGGAGGACCTGGAGGTTCACACATGGGTGAGTGTTTCCTAGATGCCTGCTTACCAAATCACACATCTTCATTTAGACCATTATTTCCTAATAGTACCATCGGGTCACCTTTTTGCAGAACAAGCTAATAGGGGCTCATTTTATAACAGCGCAGATGTCAACCCATTTATAAATTGCAAACTACTTGTGTTGGCATGGCTGGGACCCTACAGAGTTCTTTGCTTAAGTGCAGAGCCAGTCATGTACCTGACAAGTCACTAGCTCAGGTACGTCATCTGGCCCTTTCCTTAATTCTAAGAACACTACTAAACTCATGTCTGGGTTATGAGTGCTAAGAAAATCATTGTTTGCATGGTGACTATAAAATGTGTAATGTAGCAAATCACTTAACGTGCGGTTTTCACTCAGGTGGAGGTGGCGGTGGATTTGGCGATGAAAGAAGAGGTGGAGGAGGACGTGGTGGTTTTGATCGTGGTGGTTTCAGAGGAAGGGGGGGTGACAGAGGTGGATTCCGTGGTGGCAGAGGTGGCGGTGACCGTGGAGGATTTGGACAAGGCAAAATGGATTCCAGGTAATATGTCAACACTAAATCATCTTTTGTTCAATGTAGAACACATGTCCGGTTCAAATTTCCCAAGCAGCTCTGATTCAGATGCAAATTTTTGGAGTCTGCAGCCTTTAACACTAGCTGGTGGTTGAGCAGGTCGGGAAGCTGGTTGCTGCAGTGGATGACTCGGCTGTCAATGGGGTTCTCTGCTGACAGCTGAATGTAAAAAAACACATTGCGTGCAACAAAATGTGAAACGCATGGGGGTCCCCCAATCCGTACCAGGCTTTCAGGTGCACCGGTCGGCAATGTCACTTGCCTCGCCATAATAAGGCTTACCTGTAGGTACTGTAAATATCTCCTAAACTTGAACTGTTTAGGTGATATTTACTATATATGCTGACGTCATTGGCACATGCGTGGGAGTGACATTGCGGCTCCAGCCAATCACAGCTTCAGAGCCTGCGAACCCAAATGCAACTCCGGGAAAGATGGCCATGCAGTTTTTTTTGAGGTTTAAATCCTCTTTAACGTCGCAGAGCAGGCAGACTGCAGAAGCCTTTGTCGTGCTCAACCTACATCGGGATGGGGAATCTTTGCTATTTAAAAAGTGTCAAAGATTAGTGTGACGTTTCCTTTGGGTGAGTTGGGGTACAATGATGTACCCCCTACTCATCCACATGGGGGGTGTGATCTGGGACAAGGTGCTTTGTGTGGGGGGTTCCTCCCCCCCACCCCTTCTGCATGCCAGGTTGCGTGCTCAAATATATGGGTCCGATTCAGATTTTAGGCGGACCCCATGCAAGTATTTTACTCTTGGCATGGAGGTTCTCCACGATCCATTTCAGATGTGAATTTGGGGGAGTTTTTTTTTAGATTGACTTTGTTTAAAACAGATATGCAATTCAGATGCCTTTCCATAGAAGGCAATAGCCTAGAATTCACATTGGAACCACACCGCAGTGCTAAAAAAAAGCAGCATCCAATTCATATATATGAACCGAGCCTAAAGCTGCACTAAAACCCATTAATTTAAAGGTTTCCCACAAATGTTACATTCAAGGCATGCTGTAGTTGCTTGTGCTCAACGGAACGGTCAATTGATCTAATAGCTGGTGTTATAACTGATCACATGTGCAGCACTCTGGGAATTGCAGATCAATCCTAGTCTAAGATGGCAGCTTCCTTGGCTGTAAAGGATAGGATTTAGGTCATGTGTTTCATTAACTAAAACCTGATCCATAAGTTTTGCTAAATAGCTGCAAACAATTTCCTCTTTTGTATTGGGTGGGAAAGAGGAAAGCCTTGTGATTATCTGGCAGTGCTGGAATGGAGCTGTTTAGTGAGATCCGCATAGCCGATTGCCTGGTGCTTTGTTCAAATTGGCTCATCTGATTTTCTTCTTTTTTTTTTTTTTTTTTTTTTCAGGGGAGACCACAGACAAGACAGACGCGAACGGCCATACTAGCTCTGACGAATGTTTCTACGTTTTTTTTTTTTTTAAGTTTGTTTAATTTTATACATATTAAGCTGTATCCTATGGATTCTTCTGAATTGTTCTCAATTTATGTACTTTGTATTACCTCCGCAGTGCGCTGTCAATTTTACCTGTCTTTGTAAAGTACTTGCCATTAAAGATGACCTTGTGTGTACATTTCCATAATCCCTTGTGATCCGCCTCTGATTTCATTGGAATATTCATCCTCTGGTCACGCTGTATAGCAGATCCAATGAGTGATGACTGTTTTGGAGTATGGAAGTTTAGGATTTCTGAAGTTTAGAATTGCAAGTAACTTTTTTTTTAAAAAGGTCCTAATGGGGACATTTGTGAAATTGTTAGTGGCATGGCTGATTAGTACATTTAAATCTTTGCATATGAATGTTGAGTGCAGAGAAGTCGGTTGCTTTTTCTGAGGCCGTATATCCTTTCCAGTCATTCCAGCTGTGGCCATTTGTTGATTTAGTGCAGACATGTCTACCTGCAGTTCCATTGTTGGTCCCTGTAGAGGTATGTGCTTCTAGCTGCTGCCAGTCTGATGGAGATTCCAGTCACTTCATTCAGCTAGGAATATCCTTCCCTCCAGACAACCCTTAATACATGTGGCAAAGAATAGTGGGGCATGCAATGCATTGAAGGTGCTGGAGGACTGACGAGCACAACAGACAACTTTCTGCATCTAAAAGCAAAAGTCCCCCTTATACTGGTATACCCCACATCACCTCCCCCCACTCCATTCCTTTGTCAAAGCTTGGATAATTTACTTCCCCTTATCACAGTATTTTGGGCTTGGCAATTGGCTCCTCTGGGCTAAAGCCCTGTATCATGACTGCAAGGAAGGTCATCTGTACTTGGAAGTCCTCAGGCTTCTCTTGTATTAAGGGGCTGGTTCTCAACATCAGCCATCAAGTACTGTGGAACCTTGGATTATGAGCATAATCCAATCAAGGAGAATGCTTGTAATCCAAAGCACTTGCATATCAAAGCGAGTTTCCCCATAGAAGTCAATGGAAATGAACATAATTAGTCCCACATTGACTTCTATTGCATGCAATAACGCATGTGGGGGGGGGGGGTGCCAGAGAGACTGCTTGGCTGCACTTGGAAAGGCTCGGGAACAGTATTTCCGAGTCACTGGCACCTCTGACCAAATGCAATACTGCACACTGCAGAGGCTTGAATCCTGTTAGTTTTGTGAGACACCTGCAAACTGAGTCAACATTTAAAAAAATTGCTCGTATTGCGAAACGCTCGTTACTCGCAATCCGATGTTCCACTGTATGCCCCCAACAAGTTAAAGTACTAGCCATAAAATAGCAGGAATCCCCATCTAGGCCTAAAACCCTCCCAGCTTTATGTGAATGTATCAACAGATCTCTGAAGAGTTCCCTTTTTTAATAGGTTGTAAAATAGGAGGCCTCACCACTTTAAGAGCAGGCCTTTTCTGGAACTTCTTGTTTAAAACCTCCACAATATATCAAAATATATCTCTCTCTCTCTCGTTTTTGGGGGAAAAATACACTTAAAAAAAATTTTTTTGTTAGCAGAAGGGGAAGTGGGACTTAAAATGAGGTGCAGACCATACTGTAGATAGTAAATATAGTGGATATACTTAGGTAGAATTGTAATGGTACAGTAAGGAGAATGGCATTGAGAACCAATTTTATTTATATCGACAAAATGTAAAACAAAAACATGATTATAATGTTGTAAAATATACTTCATGATTACAGTATTCCATAAAAATAAATGAATGCTAAAAAAAGAATAAAAACCAAGCGCTGATGTGGATAGATATCCTTTTATCCTTGAAAAAGTCACGTGTCAGTGATGTAACGCGTGGGAGGAGCTTAGGACGTTCAGTGCTGCAATACACCTGAAGGTTAACAGCAGCTGTTTCTCTATGGGAAACCTCGTCCACAGCGGCTGACTGCAATCTGCTTATTTGAATGCTTCTAATAGACCGGGAGTTTGTGAGTGTATCTCTTGTCCCTGTTTTGCTTATGTACTATCTAGTAAGTTCACTGCACAATGATCTATTTTTTCTTTGCTTGCTTTGCATAAAACCTTTATCCTGAGAGCCGAATCACCAGCAGTGTAATTGCTGAAGTGGGATGCAAGAAAAACTAAATATCCTGATACAAACGATCTAACCCAGTGAGTCAATCAATCTGGATTAAGGGAAGGAACTGTTTAATTATTTTTACTTTCTCCCACTATTTATCTCTGCCTGGACATTGTACTCAGAGTGTCATTATTATTTTATTTATATTCACCGTCACATCACCAATTTGAAGATTTATTTTGGCAATTTTAACACATGTATTAGCACCATAATTATTTATTTATTTTTATTC
Organism: Lithobates septentrionalis; assembly: GCA_037952835.1. Classification (NCBI taxonomy): domain Eukaryota; kingdom Metazoa; phylum Chordata; class Amphibia; order Anura; family Ranidae; genus Lithobates; species Lithobates septentrionalis. The sequence continues at coordinate 73,425 of JBBDGP010003694.1, forward strand.
ACATATATGCATTTTTTATTCCTGGATTTAAGCTTAGTCGCAGCAGCATATTGTGCACTATTTATTTAAAGCGCATCAATTTTATACTTAATTCCATCAAAATAACTGTTCATATGGGTTCAACTAAATCCCACCGCACTAGAACGTATGGGTTTATGGTTGGGAACTGATTTGTAGTAGATCTCAAGCAACATGGTGTCAATTCATAATTGGAGAAATTCATGTATCATACACAATTCCGACATAGAAATGCGTAGCTTGAATATTAAATTGCAAACCTCTCTTGTAATAGGATGATGGGTCCTCTTAATTGAGATTTGGGATCAAGACCCCAAATCTGATTTATTTACCTTTTTAAAAGCAAACAATGTACTAGAGCACAGGAACTGAAAGTGGTCAGACTTCCCTCCGGTCCACCAAGGGCATGGAGATGAGTGGTCGCCATTTTGGCCTCACTTATCGCCATTCCCAGCTAACAGCCGCTTCGGATCCCTCTTAGGGGGGCAACAGCACACTTCTTGCTGCTTCTAAAAGTGATACCGTGGCAAATCTGTCCATGGGACCACTTAAATATCAAACAATCGGCCATAGTGAAAAAAAAAGGTCATGGCAACTAGCTGCTGCTACCTTAACACCGGGTTTTCATGTCAAAGTATTTACACTATAGACCGGGTTGTCAAGGGAACTAAATACCTCTTGCTTTGGGGCAGAGATCTGTTTCATCTACCACTGTTCACTGGAACACCAGTGCCGCCAGCTTCAGTGTTGCTGACTGCTACCTACACCAGTCTGAGTGCCAGCCAGGGTCTACCTCATTGCTAGCAACACCAGTCACTGTCACCAGACCAGTGCAGCCAGAAAATGAGCCTAATTACGGTTACTAGCACCAATGTACTGATTGTAGCCACAGCCAATAAAGCCAGCAAAATTGTCACGCCAAGTGTCAGCCAAGCCAGCACTGCTGTATCAGGCTCATCAGAGCCAGCAAAACCTGATCGTCGGCCAAAAGCAATGTCCAAAAAAAGGGACAGAAAAGTGGCTGGGACTAATTGGATGAGAAGATAGAGGTCCAGGTCCACATCCCTTGTACAACCTGTTTAAAAAGGTTCCTCAAAAATGGGACTTTGGAGGACCATGAACACTCAAGAGAAGTTATTACGTAAAATGTCCAAAAAAAGCTCATAAGTGAAGAGGCCATTGTGTTCTGAGCATGACAGATGGGAGGTGCTTTTGTTGGCCAATTTGGATTCAGCATATGAACTGTGGAGTGCAGGGGTTCAGTAACTGCCTCTGCTTCACAGGATCCCTACAAAAAGTATTGTGTACTGAAAATCCTAGGGAACAGCAGTGCAGTACATCGTGGTGAGCACATCTGGGATGATGCATCAGCCACAAAGAATTGGGGCCCATGCTAGTGTCCAAGAGCCACTTTTAAGTCATCTATGACTTCCTTCTACTTTAGCAGCACCCCCATATACAGTACAATTGGGTTTTTAGTTTGAAATTGAAAACTTTTACACCTCTTCAGTTTTATTACTTTCACTGAAGATTTATTGAATACTACTGTAATCTAGATACCCAGCAGTATGTCACCAGTGATCCCAAATCTGTTTATGGCCCATCCATTTAAGTGGAAGCCAATCACAGTTGTATCTAAAATCTTTCTTGGCCTTACCCTTAATATGGGACAAAAAAAGAAAGAAAATGCAGTCCTATTGGTCCACTCATTCTGTTCATCATAGGCCATTGTGTTCCTCCATTATGACCAGGATATGCTATGAAATAGATTGGTGTATTTTAATGTCCGTTCCCTGTGCCTTCCTCGAAGTCCCACCAAATATGACAAGCTTTACAGAATTGGGCTACTTATCGAATATTTCTCCAAGCATCTTCCAGGACAGCCCATGAGACCTTGGGCTCCTCCTACCAGGACAGGAAACACGTCACCCCCACCAGATAAAAGGGCGGTCCTCCAGGCCCATGTCAGTTATTTGTGTTTCCTCTGGACGGGGGGTAACATGTTCCTGGAACCTGGTCCCTAGGTCTCATGAGCAGGGGCTCTATAGGGCTATTTGGGGCATTTCACTAACCTCTCCTCTGTCAGTAGCAGCACTCTGCTGGAGAGGTTGGCTGTGCTGCGGTCTCAGTGCCTGGAGAGGGCCAGGACCGGCATGGTGTCAGCTCCCATAGCGCTGTTCTTATGAAAGCAGCGGTTTCCTCTCCTCACAGGCAGCGTGGCTAGTTGTGAGGAGAAGCAGGAAGCTGCGGCGCTCGAGTAGGGGCGGGGGCTTCTGCGCTCCAAGCTGGCCCACAGGAAGTACTGAGAGCAGGTCCGGGGCATATGACTTCATCGCCGGGCGCCGGAGACGCCAGTTCCAGTCTCCTTAAACGGCGCGAACAGGAGACACTGGCTGCTGGTGCCTTCTGGTAAAAGCAGCCAGGCTGTGGAAAGTCAGAAAGGGGCAAGATGGGTCAATCTGCAGTTCCTACACAGGCAGTCGATGCGCCCAGCACCTCACAGGTAAGCCTAAAGTGTTATGTCACTACCTTGCTCTCCCTATGAGTGTTCCCTCCCCCTCCCCTCTCTGTAGTAGTGCGTTAAGGGGACACATTTCCTCCCTCCTGCACATAGTGGTTTGGTGGGGTGGCTGTGAGTCTCATTAGGGGTCACTTATCTTTTTGTCTTACAGACCAAGACAAGACTCAAGCGCAGCCACCTAAAAAGAAATGTGTGGTGTGCGCAAACAAATTGAGCTCCTCGTGGAGCAAAGCCGTATGTCGCAGCTGTATAGATGGCCTTTTAAAGGATGACCCGCTTGCCTCTTGTCAGAAAATGCTAATCTCTGTTAGGGATGAGCTTGCGTCCACCTTTAGTTCTTTTAGAACACTTACTGACAAGCTCCAGACCCCAGTAGAGGGTCCGTCCACACAGAGAGCTTCAGTCAGCACACCGCAGCAGGCAGATGTGGATGACTATTAAAGGTTATCTATACCACCCTTGAATTGAAAGAGGAGGAGGTTCAGTTATCCAAACACGATCTTATGTATAAGGGATTGCATAAGAAAAAACCTAGAGTTTTTCCAGTCCATAGTTCATTGGTTGATACTGTTAAACTGCAATGGGATAACCCGGAGAGAAAACCATTCTTTAGTAACCTAAAAAGAAGGTTCCCTTTTGATGAGGACACTGCGCAGCCATGGAATAAAAAAACCGAAGCTGGACGCACCTCTTTCCAAGGTTTCAAAAAATTCGGAGCTAGCGTTCGATGATATGGGCACGCTTAAGGATCCGATGGATAAGAGGGGGGATATCCTTCTCCACAGAGCCTGGGACTCAGCGGTTGGGAACCTAAAACCAGCTCTAGCCTCCACTTGTGTGGCCAGGAATCTGGAGGACTCAGATTCAGTCACACCTGTCAGCCGGTACATCGAGAGAGCAGATTTTGAAGTCCTTTCCTCCTCTTTCAGGCTGTAGGTTTTTTGGCAGATTCTTCTGCAGAGTCGGTAAGAATGTCGGCCAGGACTTCGGCTTTAGTGAACTCGGCCAGGAGAAGCATCTGGCTTAAAACCTGGTCAGGGGACCCAGCCTCCAAATTACGCCTTTGTGGGCTTCCCTTAACAGGCGATCATTTATTTGGCCCAGGAGGGTCTGGAACGCACGGCTGATAAGAAAAAGGTGTTTCCAGAGAAAAAGAGAATCCCGACAGCCAGAAAAAAAATTTGCGGCCAAGGCAGGCAACAGAGTCCTAGAGAAAAGGACAACAGGCCGAAAAAACACTGGACTGGGCACAAAGGCAGAGGCAAAGGGGGAGTGCTGTTTAACCCTCTTCAACAGCCTGCCAAGCCACAGTGACTTTTGTTCCCCAGTGGGAGGAAGATTGAGGGCCTTCATCCCTCAGTGGGCAGCAGTCACTTCGAGCCCCTTCATCCTGGACCTAGTGACCAACGGGTACAGACTGGAGTTTGTTCACCAACCATCAGAATGATTGTTGGTCACCTTTCCTCCACAAGATCGAGAGAAAGTGAGGGCTCTGGGTCTCCAGATCGGAGACCTATTGGATCAAAAACTCCTGATTCCTGTTCCACAGTCAGAGCAGGGCAAGGGATTCTATACCCATGTATTTGTGGTCAAAAAGCCGTTGGGCTAAGTTTCGACTTATCCTGAATCTCCGGACCTTAAACATGTCCATCAGATACAAGCATTTCCGTATGGAGACGGTTTTTACAATCAAAAACCTACTATACCCAAACTGCTTTATGGCCACGTTGGACTTAAGGGATGCCTATCTTCATATCCCTATCCATCCAGCCTTCCAAAAGTTTTTGAGATTGGCAGTGAAGACGAGTATGGGAACCCGACATTTTCAATTTCAAGCCCTCCTTTTCGGTCTTTCCTCAGCCCCACGCATCTTTACGAAGGTGTTGGGGGAAGCGCTGGCTCCACTAAGGTTAAAGACGATAACTGTTATTCCTTACTTGGACGACCTCCTGATAGTGGCAAAATCATACCAGAGGCTGCTGGAGGATCTCCAGACTGTACAGGACTTCTTACAGTCCCTAGGCTGGCTGATAAACAAAGAAAAATCGTCCTTGATCCCGGCCCAGGAAGTAACTTATCTGGGTTACGATTATTGCTCAGTGAACCAAAGAGTTTTTCTTCCTCAGGAGAAGATTACCAAAGTGTTCCAGACTATGTCAGCATTGCAGACCCACCAGACGGTCTCTCTGAGACAGGTGTCGAGGGCAGTGGGTCTTATGACCTCATGTTTTCCCACGGTACCATGGGCGAGACTCCGTCGGCGTCCGTTACAAATGTTTCTATTAAGAAACGGGGACGTAAGGTCCCTGGAGTCAAGGATGCGGCTTCCCGCCAGGATATAAAGAAGCCTGTGGTGGTGGAGTGCTGGCCAGCACCTAGCAGGAGGTCTCCCATGGTCCTTTCCTATATCCTGAAGAATTACCACGGATGCGAGTTCCTGGGGATGGGGGGGCCCACCTCAGCAATTCAGTAGCACAGAGAGAGTGGTCCTTGAGGGAGGCAAGGGCTTCATCCAATCAAAGAGAGCTGCTAGCAGTCCAGAGAGCCCTGCAGTCTTTTCAGATGGAGATCAAAGGTCACGACCTCCAAATTCTGTCAGACAATATCGAGACAGTCGCGTATATCAACAAGCAGGGAGGCACGAGAAGCCGGATGCTTCAGTCCATTGCCCAGGAGATCCTTTCATGGGCAGAGGGGACTTTAGCTTAAATTTTGGCTGTACATCTGAAGGGGACAAACAATTGCCTGGCAGATTATCTCGGCCTTCACAGGATAGACTGAGACAACTGGTCCCTTCATCCCGAAGTCTTTGCAGACCTCACCAGGAGATGGGGTTATCCCGTAGCGGATTTGTTCGCAAACAGAAACAACCGTAAGACTGAGATATTCTTTTCCATGAACCCAGCAGACCAAGCCTTGGGGATCGATGCTCTGGCAAACCCGTGGCCTCCAGGCCTATGCTAAGCCTTCCCGCCAATCCAGACTAATTCCAGAAGTCCTCCGGAAGTTTTTGCTAGAGGAGACGGATCTCATTCTAATTGGCCCAAGAGGCCATGGTTTTCCCTGCTACAATCTCTGGTTTCGGAGACTCCGTGGAGTCTTCCGAAAAGAGAAGACTTATTGCAGGGTCCAGTACCACCCGCAGGTAGTTTCCTTAATCTTGACAGCCTGGTATCTGAAGAAAAGATACTGAGCGCCCAGGGGTTCTCTGACAAGGTAGTCAAGACTCTCATTAATTGTAGGCAGCCTATTACTAGAGCCATATATTCCAAAGTTTGGAAAAAGTTTAACTCATGGTTATCTGAAAATGAAAGATTAACCCATGATATTCCGTCTGTTTTGGAATTTTTCCAAGAGGGTGTCGACAAAGGTCTTTCAGTTAGTACCTTAAAGGTATAGGCAGCAGCTATTAGTGTGTTCCAGTTTTCTCTCCTGGAAAATCCCACTATAGCCAGATTTTTCAAATCTATCTCTAGGGCCAGACCAGTAGTGGTGAGAAATTGTCCAACTTGGGACCTGTCCCTAGTACTTCAAACTCTGGTAGAATTTCCGTTTGAGCCTCTGGGAAGTATGTCAGTTAAGTTACTTACATTAAAGACTGTGTTCCTTATAGCTGTTACCTCAGCTCGTAGGTTAAGTGAGTTGCAGGCCCTATCAGTAAGGGAGCCCTTCCTCACGATTTTTGAGGATCGAGTTGTTTTACGAACCGATCCAGGTTTTTTGCCCAAGGTGGCAAGTACATTCCACCGATCTCAGGACATTGTACTGCCAACCTTTTGTAGTTCGCCACAGGGCGACCTAGAAAGAAAATTTAGTTTTCTAGATGTAAGAAGGATTCTCTTAGTCTATCTTGAAGTCACCAAGACCTTTCGGAAAACTGATGCCTTATTTGTCCTCTTTGCTGGAGTTCACAAGGGGAATAGTGCATCTAAAGCCACTTTGGCTAGATGGATAAAGCAAGCCATCTCTGAAGCTTACAAAATTAGGGAGGTTCGTACACCTTTTGTTACTGTGCACTCAACTAGAGCCTTGACTACGTCTTGGGCTGAGAGGGCTGGTGCCTCACCGGAACAAATTTGCAGGGCTGCCACATGGTCCAGTTACTCGACCTTCATTAAACATTATAGCCTGGATCTCCTATCAGCTCAGGAGCAGGCGTTTGGTCGTAAGGTCCTTCCGGCAGTTGTCCCTCCCTAGACTGGTAAGTTCTGGCTCATGGGCTGTCCTAGAAGACGTTTGGAAAAAAGCTGAGTTAGACTTACCGGTAACTCCTTTTCTGAGAGTCTTTGTCACGTACCTTACAGCTGAGTCTGAATGCTGAGGGAGGCCTCTCGCACGGTTCCGGTCCCAACACCCCTGGTAGTGAGGACAGGGAGTGCTGGGGCATGGAAGGGTGCAGGTGCCTACGGCTGGAAGCTGGAACGTGGAGATTCAGGATCCTCTAGAAAAAGCTGAGAAGACTGACCACCAGAACTGTTTAGTAGGAGCCAGGCAGGTAGGTATGGCTTCAAGGATAATTGCAACGTCAGGACAGGCAAGGATTGGCAACTGGTTGGCAGCAAGGTATCCACACAGCAGGCAAAGTTCGTAGTCAAAGTCAGGCAGAGGTTGGCAACGGGCGGGCAGCGAGGTACAAAGTCAGGAAGCAGAGCCGTAGTAGAGATTTCAAGCCGGGGTCGGTATGATCAGCAAGGTAGGTAGCAGACAAGGGAGATCCAAGAGAGTAGTCAGGAAGCCGGGTAGTCAGGAGCAAGGTAACAGGTCACACAGGTATCAAGAACTCAGGAACTAGCTGAAGACGATCCAGCACTAGTGTCAGGCAAAGACTTTGTTTATATATGGCGCTGAGCGCCAGGATTGTTGGACGTGAACGTGCGAGCGTTTCGTGTTCCCAGGAATTCTCTTCTGGGCCAAAGCTTCTCCATTTGATTAGATACTGATTTTGCCCTTGTCGTTTCCTATGGTCCAAAATGGCTTCAACCTCAAATTCTTCTTCCCCATCCATGATTATAGCTTCAGGGGGTCCTACCTCCCGATCCGGAAAGGAATTCGGTACATCGACCTTGAGTGGTGAAGCATGGAAAACAGGGTGGATCCTGAATCAATTGGGGAGTTCAAGTTCGTAGGTGACTGAATTTATTTTCTTCTTGACTGGGAAGGGCCCTAAGTATCTGGGTCCCAGTTTCTTAGAAGGGCATGCCAATTTCAGATTTGTAGTAGCCAGCCATACACGGTCACCAACCTTTAAATCCAATTCTCCCCTTCTTTTCCTGTCGAAGAATTTTTTATTATCTTACTGAGCCTTGGAGATGGTTTCTTTAAGCAACCGATTGTTTGCGACAAAGAAGTTTAGTCTGTCCTGGACAGCGGGTACAGTAGAGTCTGGTACGAGTACTGGCAAAAAGGAGGGGTGAAACCTGTAGTTGGAGAAGAATGGTGACTGGTTTGTAGTAGAATGCGTAGAATTGCTGAATGCGAATTCCGCCAAGGGCAGTAATGAGGCCCAATCTTCCTGAGAGAAAGAAGAGAAGCAACGCAGGTACTGTCCCAACGTTTGATTAGTGCGTTCAGTCTGCCCGTTGGTCTGGGGGTGATAAGCTGAAGAAAAGCTAAGTTTGATACCTAATGCCTCACACAATGATTTCCAAAATTTTGATGTGAATTGTACTCCACGATCAGAAACAATGTCACTGGGAATTCTGTGAAGTCTAACGATTTCCTTAATAAAAATTCTGGCAGTCTCGGTTGCTGACGGAGTCCCTTTCATGGGAATAAAATGTGCCATTTTGGAAAAACGGTCAACTACCACGAAGATGGATGAAAATCCCTCAGACGGAGGGAGCTCGACAATGAAGTCCATTGCAATTTTATCCCAAGATCTTTCAGGGATGGGCAGTGGTCTCAATAGTCCCCATGCTTTATTTTTACTATTCTTGTTCCTAAGACAGGTCAAGCAAGATTTTACATAGTTTCTACAGTCTCTTGCAAGGTTGGGCCACCAAAAATGCCTTTGAATTAGGTCCATGGTCTTGTGACCCCCAAAGTGGCCTACTAAATGATAGTCATGGCAGACCTGCAGGGTGGTGGTACATAAATCTTGAGGGACAAAAATGTTTATTTCCTCGCCAGAAGAGCCCGTCTTTTTCTTGGAGGTTTGTTCCTGGGGGTATTGATGTCCTTAGAGATGCTTGACGGATTTGTGATATAAAACTAGATTGGGTTAGTAAGAAATTTCCAGTTTGCAGGATTGTATCTGGTGGTGAAGAAACCTCAGCCTCTGTGAACATGCAGGATAACGCATCGGGTTTGATGTTTTTAGAACCTGGCCAGTAGGTAAGGTGGAGATTGAAACAGGAAAAGAAAAGAGCCCATCTTGCCTGTCTGGGTCTGAGACGCTTGGCAGTCCTGAGGTACTCGAGGTTTTTATGATCTGTGAAGATCAATATTGGGTGCGCTGCTCCCTCCAGGAGATACCGCCACTTTTCCAAGGCTGCTTTTATCGCCAAGAGCTCTCGGTCCCCAACGTCATAATTCCTCTCTGATATACTTAACTTCTTGGAAAAGAAAGCCACAGGGTGCATTAAGGACTTGGGTCCTTGGCGCTGGGACAGGATGGCCCCCCACAGCCCTTTCTGATGCATCCACTTCCAGGGTATAAGGCAAGGCAGGATCAGGGTGTTTCAACACCGGGGCGGAGGTAAATAGTTCTTTTAATTTGTCAAACGCAGCTTGGGCTGCTGAGGTCCATTGAAAACGGCTTTGCTTCCTTGTGAGCTGTGTGATGGGTGCTATAATACCAGAGAAATTTTTAATAAATTTTCTGTAAAAATTGGAGAATCCAATAAAACGTTGCACTCCTTTTTTATTGGTTGGGGTTGGCCAGGACATAATGGCTGAGACCTTCTGAGGATCCATTGCCACACCCCCAGTGGATATTACCAAGCCAAGAAAGTGAATGGTCTGGTGCTCAAACTCACATTTCCCGGCTTTAGCAAAAAGCCCGTTTTGTCTCAATCTATGAAGAACTTGTCTCACATGGTCACGATGTGCTTCTAGGGAGGTTGAGAATATCATCCAAGTAGACAATTACGAATGAGTCCAAAAAGTCTCTGAAAATGTTATTTACAAAATGTTGGAACATAGCCGGTGCATTAGAGTCCAAATGGCATAACTAGGTACTCGAAGTGGCCGAATCGTGTCCGAAAAGCCATCTTCCACTCATCACCCTCACGGATTCTAATCAAATTATAGGCACCCCGCAGATCCAGCTTTGTGAATATCTGTGCCGAGTGAAGTCTCTGAAACAGTTCTGGGATTAATGGGAGAGGATAGCAATTCTTAATCGTTATTTTATTTAAGTCTCTGTAGTCCACACATGGATGGAGGGAATGATCTTTCTTCTCGACGAAGAATATTCCAGTACCGGCTGGAGAAGAGGAATGTCGGATGAAACCCTTTTTGAGGTTTTCGTCAATGTACTCTTTAAGGAATAAAAGTTCAGGTTCCGACAGAGGAAAGATCCTTCCAAACGGAATTTCTGCCCCAGGTAAAAGTTCGATTGGGCAATCATAAACCCGGTGGGGAGGAAGAGTATCCGCTTTCTGTTTGTCAAACACATCCAGGAAGCTATGGTAAACAGATGGGACCAGTTCTTGAGATTCTGATGCTGATTTTAAACAGCCGATGACAGGGGTCAAATGGTGGAGGACTTTAAGGCAATTCTGGAGACAATAAGTAGACTGGAAGACTACTTCACCCGTAACCCAATTGATTTGAGGATTATGGGCTTGCAGCCAGGGCATTCCCAGAATAATTGGAAATAATGGTGAAGAGATGACGTCCAGGCATAATAATTCCTGATGGTTGAGTAGTATGTTGGCGGGCAGTGGTTGAGTTTCATGAGTAATAGGCCCGGATTTATTATTTGACCCATCTGCTAGCCGTATGGAGAGTTGTTGTTGCTTGGGTGTTAACGGAATGTGATGTTGCAGGGCAAAGGCACGATCCACGATCCACGAAGCAGCTGCAGGCGCCAGAATCAATTATGGCCCGAACCCGGAGTGTTCCTTCTGGAAGCTGCAAGGAAACAGGGACAGCAATGTGAGCAGATCTTGTTACAGGTGGTGCACTAGGTTCATGAGGCAGAGAGTAAAACTTACGGGTCTTATTTGGGCACATGTTTGCATAGTGGCCAGCCTCCCCACAGTAGAGGCAGAGGTTGTTCTGGCGTCGATGCTGCGTCTCTTCGGGTGGTAGTGGTGAACGGAGTAGGCCTATCTGCATTGGCTCCGGGACTTCGGAGGTGGCAGCACGTACATGGGAGGCAGACATAGGAGGATTGCTAGAAACATTAGGCAACATCCATATGGGCCGCATTTGGCTGGTCCTCTCAGATCTCCATTCTCGTAGACGACGGTCTATCTGGATGGACAACTGGATCAGGTTCTCCAAAGAGTCTGGTAGTCCAACATGGGCCAACTCATCTTTCAGTGCCTCAGAGAGTCCGATGCGGAATTGATAGCGGAGGGCGGCATCGTTCCACTGGGTATCGGAACTCCACCGCCTAAAGTCAGTTACGTAGTCTTCTACTGGCCTACGTCCCTGCTGGAGGGCATGAAGACTGGCCTCTGCAGTGGTGGCACGTTGAGGGTCATCATATAATTTGGCCATTTCATTCAGGAAGGAGTCCATGGTGTCTAACAGTGGACTGGCCTGCTCTAGTAAGCGATGGGCCCAGGTTTGGGGTTCCCCCTGGAGTAGTATCCAAAGAGAAGGTACGGGGCTGAAGCAGGAAGTATAACTGGCAGGCATTCCTGAAGGCACGGAACTTGCTGCGATCTCCCAAAAACCTTTCTGGGGTGGGGACTCGAGGCTCTGGGGGTGGCACCATTATTGCGGGTGCAGATGCTGAGGCTGCTGGGTCTGGAGGCCGAGATGTGGTAGCCGCCTGGTGGGTTGAGGGATTTGGAGACAAGGACTCCACTCTTTGTTCGAGTTGCCGGTAGCCGTCTTGTAGACCTTGGACTGCCTGGGTAAGGGCCGAAATTTGTTGGCACAGAGCGTCCAAAGGTAAGGTCCCCTTTTCAGACTCCATCTTGGCTGGATCGTACTGTCATGTACCTTACTGAATGCTGAGGGAAGCCTCTCGCACGGTTCCGGTCCCAACACTCCTGGTAGTGAGGACAGGGAGTGCTGGGGCACGGAAGGGTGCAGGTGCCTGCGGCTGGAAGCTGGAGCGTGGAGATTCAGGATCCTCTAGGAGAAGCTGAGAAGACTGACCACCAGAACTGTTTAGTAGGAGTCAGGCAGGTAGGTATGGCTTCAAGGATAATTGCAATGTCAGGACAGGCAAGGGTTGGCAGCAAGGTATCCACACAGCAGGCAAAGTTCGTAGTCAAAGTCATGCAGAGGTTGGCAACGGGCAGCAGCGAGGTACAAAGTCAGGAAGCAGAGCCGTAGTAGAGAGTCCAAGCCGGGGTCGGTATGATCAGCAAGGTGAAAATTGGTAACAAATACCTACTCGCGCATATGGAAAATTAAATAAGTAAATTAGTTGGGGAGCAGCACGTTATAATGATGAAAACAAGGAAAAAATAATTAGCTGTCTAAGTACAAACCGCGCTCCTATTGAAATACAAGTGCAAAATCACTCTATAAAACAACATGTTATAAATAAAAAATTGTGAAATAATATCTGCCAACTGAATGCTAAATCATCATAGTGAAAAATATCAAGCAAAATTTATCAAAATAATCGGATGTGAAGAATTAAAAGAAAAAGTCCACCATTAATATCCAATGTGTACAACAATTTGTGTCAAACTAATGTTCAAAAAATAAAAAGCAGAGCTTCTGGGTGGATAGAGCTTCTAGGCAAATCTTGGGTACAGCGGAGCATCAAATAGCAGTAATCAATCGCCAGCCACACAGCCTACTCACCAGATGGAAGTGACTCCCATGACAGGAGTCAAACACGCTTTGGGGACAATCAACGAGGCTTCTTCCGATCACGGCTAGGTGTAGATGCTGGAACTCAGGTGTCTTGATCAACACTAAGGCTACTTGGATGCATGCGACCGGACATCCAAGGGTAGGTCACAGAGACCGTAGATGCTTGAGAATGTGGAGAAATGAATAAAAAGCTCCCATGGTGAAGTAAGCCAAATATTTAATAGGCTAAAAACGGGGGGCGTGGCCGAGACATGGAACAGAGCGGACGTGTGTGAGCTGAGCTCCGTCTGACCCGCTCCACACATCACTCTTTGCAGCAGCACAAGTGACCCAGACACCGGTTCCGAGAGATGCCAACGCGGAGGAAGCAATCCCCGCTGCCCCGGAGAACTCCACGGCTTCGTTCCAGCTCCCTAGAGGCTTTTTTTTGCGGAGGAAGGCGGCCGGGAGCAGAATCCAAGATGGCGCCGGGTGAGTCTTCACAGGCCACACACGAGACATCCCCGGCCATGTCACCGCACCATCCACCGGCATCCCCTCTTCTCCCATCCTCTCCGGATTCAAGAGGGAGCCCTTTCAGTAGTCCGAGCAGGAGGGATGCAGGGAAGAACCACAGCCATACCCCGCGCGGGTCGCCACACGCTTTCCCGGCGCACTCTGCTGCCTCTCCCTCCCCCAGCTCCGAGCTCACTCACCACATAGCCCCAGGACACAGAGGCCCGCACATAGCCCAGGATGATGGAGACCTCAGGTCTCATATCCTTGCCCTCCCTACCTGGGCAGACCTGGAAGGCTTTATGGCCCGCATGGAGAAGGCCTTCAGGAAAGATATTGAGGACTTACAAGCGGACACTGCTCACATTGGGGGCAGGGTGGAGGCCCTGGAGGCGACAGTAGAGGACATTAGCCCTTCCCTGCAGGCTCTGCAAGCACACAGTAAAATGCAAGATCAACGGATTAATTCTTTGCTCAATCAACTTGATGATGTGGACAATAGAAGCCGAAGGGTCAATATTCGCATTCGTGTTCTGCCGGAAGCCACAGGCCCCAGAGACATAATCCCTTCACTTCAGAGCTTGTTCACCCAGATCCTGGGCAGAGAAGCTCCCGACCACATAGAGATTGATCGTGCGCACCGGGCCCTTAGACCTCCCTCAGAGGACCCTGATAAACCCCGGGACATTATTTGCAAACTGCATAAATATACTGTGAATGAGCGTATCATGTTTCATGTCAGAGGTATGCGCCATGTATATTTTGATGGAGCACAAGTGTCCTTGTTTCCAGACTTATCCAGATGTACGCTGATGCAGCGCAGGGCCCTGAAGCCTCTGTTGGCAGTACTGCAGGAAGCACATTTGGTATACTGCTGGGGATTCCCCTTCAGTCTCTCCCTTACAAAAGATGGCCAGCAAGTCACTTTGCGGAACAAGTCAGACTTACCTCACTTTCTCTCACGCCTTGGCTTACCTTCAGTGGACATACCTGATTGGCGTACTCCTCCTGAAGTTCCAGTTCCATCTCGCCCGGAACCCTGGCGACAAACTCGCCGCAGACGTCGCAACAAACCCCAGGTTGGACAAGCTGCTGCCATGGAGCAAAGCCCTCCCTCCTCCCCAGCTGCACGCTGAGATCGGGGAACAACTTCAGAGTCTTCAATCTTCCACCTACAGGACTGGTGTTATGTCCGTGTTTAGGTTCTAAAATTCAGCTAGTTTTTTGCTGTTGCAAATAATTTACACATGCATCTGATTTCCAGATGTGTCCACATAGGGGAGCGGGTCCCCTCAGTTGGGGCTCCTGTTTAGTGACTCTCCACTTACCCCCCATAGGTGAACTCCTGAGAGTTACATTCCTTGTAGGAGGCAGTGCACGACGCAGAGGTTGTGGAGCCGTTAGGCCGGCGGGCGGTCTCGGCGCCGTTGCACCTAGTGGTAACTGAATACCCACAGGGTATTATGTTTTATGTTTTTCTGTTGCTCTTTTTTCTCCCCTCCAATTTTTTTCCCCCTCTTTTATTGTTTTTCTTCCTAATGTTTAATAATGTCTATGGGTTGGTTGTTTACTCATTGCATGGGTTATACTCATATGTTTCTCTTCTCAGCACTTTAGATGTGTTGGGTCGTGTGCCGTGGGTCTCTCTTCGTCCTCCTCACGCCCTCTGGGTGATACTATCGGTAACCAGCAATGGCTGATCTGAAGATCGTGTCATACAACGTCCGTGGTCTGAGCTCTCCATCCAAACGCAGTAAGTTGTGGCTTGAGACAAAGAGATTTGGCGCACATATTTTATTATTGCAGGAAACTCATTTCAGAGCTGATTCAGTCCCCCGCCTCCCCACACATATATAATCAATGGTTCCTCAGCAACTCATCCAGATCTAAATCAGGTGGTGTTGCGGTGGCGATTCATAAAAATTGCCCTTTCATTACCATAGACCACCACGCAGATCCTGAAGGCAGATTTGTCTTTCTGAAAGGCACTCTGTACAACCAGAAATTTACAATTGTGGCGATATACGCTCCTAATTATAGACAATTAGATTTTCTGGAGAGGGTTCTGGATTCCCTTTCAGAGTTTCGTGAGGGGCGTCTCATTGTGGGAGGGGACTTTAATGTATGCCCCGACCCGCAATTGGACACCTCTTCAGGCCATTCTACACATTCGTTTGCGTTTCTTAAACGCTTCCGTAAAACCTTGTACGCTAGTCATCTGATCGACTGCTGGAGAGTGACCCATCCTACTGTAAAAGATTTCAGCTACTACTCTGCTACACATAAAGTTTACACGCGGATAGACCTTCTATTGGTAGACCAATGCCTTTTGGAATCTCTCTCTGGCTCATCGATCGGATCGATGACGATTTCCGACCATGCACCCATTTCCATCTCCCTAGCACCTTTGTCCCCAGAGGTTCGCCAATGGACTTGGCGCCTAAACGAAAACCTACTAGATGATGCAGTGGCTCTAGCTCAGGTGACGGATGCTATCTCTCTGTATTTCAAAGAGAACGTGACGGGAGAGACTGGGGTGGCTTATGTTTGGGAAGGACATAAAGCTGTGATACGGGGTGAATTTATTGCCCAGGGATCTAGGCTCAAAAAGGCACGCTGTGGGGAGCTTCAATCCTTGTTGACACAATTACGCACAGTAGAACTCAAACACAAGTGACAAATAAACCCCACCCCTCTATGAAAAATTGACGGCCCTCAGGGCTCAGCTCTCCGACCTACTAGGAAAACGAACCCGGGACAGACTTAATTATGTTTCGCATAAATTCTATGAGTTCGGAAACAAGTGTGGCAGATTACTGGCTAGGGCCCTTAAAGGACAACGCACATCCGGTTATGTCCATAAAATCCAAACGACCTCGGGCTCCCAAACCGTACTATCCTCCAAAATTGCGGATGCCTTTCGTGATTATTATGCTCAACTTTATCAACTCCCAGCCACACTTGCGGGACATACGCCCTCACAGAAGGCGGAATGTATTGCGCAATATTTAGAAGACGCACTAACGCCACAATTATCGCAAACAAATCAGTGATCATCTTGATAGGCCGATAGCGGTAGAGGAAATTGAAGCGATCATTAAGGATCTCCCGCAAGGGAAAAGTCCTGGTCCCGATGGACTAACCAATGCTTATTACCGCAAATTTTCTCACCTGCTGTCTGCCCGTATGTGCACATATTTCAATGCTCTGGCATCGGGCACCACCCTTCCAAGGGATGCATTGATGGCGCACATTACTGTCCTTCCAAAAGAGGGTAAAGATCCCTCCATTCCTAGCAGCTATAGGCCGATTTCACTGCTGAACACTGATATCAAGATTTTCGCGAAAGTGTTGGCCAATCGTCTCAAACCTGTCCTCCCATCGGTGATTCACACAGACCAAACGGGCTTTATAACGGGTAGGGAGGCCAGGGACAATTCTAATCGAGCTATACAACTGATACATTGGGCGAACCTGCTGCGGCCCAGTGCACCCTGTCTTCTTTTATCTACGGACGCTGAAAAAGCCTTCGACAGAGTGGACTGGGCCTACCTGCAGGCGGTGCTCTCTTGATTGGGCTTAGGAAATAATATGCTTTGATGGATAGGGTCATTATATAGTTCCCC
Organism: Lithobates septentrionalis; assembly: GCA_037952835.1. Classification (NCBI taxonomy): domain Eukaryota; kingdom Metazoa; phylum Chordata; class Amphibia; order Anura; family Ranidae; genus Lithobates; species Lithobates septentrionalis. Next base: position 90,036 of record JBBDGP010003694.1, read on the forward strand.
CGAAGCACGGGTTAAAGTGAACGGAACGCTCTCCAACCCTTTCCCTATTCGAAACGGTACACGGCAGGGGTGCCCTTTGTCCCCCCTGATTTTTGCCCTCACCCTAGAACCACTACTCAACATAATTAGGGCAAATCCTAATATTAAGGGGCTCACGGTGGAAACAACAGAACATAAATTATCTGCCTACGCTGATGACGTCCTATTTTATGTCATGGACCCATTGATCTCCCTACCTAACATTATGTCTGAACTGAAGAGATTCTGTTCTCTATCAAATTTCAAAACTAACTATACTAAGTCAGAGATTCTCCCCCTCAATATTCCTCCTCCTATGCGTTCACAATTACAAGCCTCCTTTTCCTTCACGTGGTGCTGCTCCTCCTTAAAATATTTAGGTATTCACCTCCCAGCTAACATAACACAACTATACTCATGTAATTTTGCCCCTTTACTCACAACTATTAAAGCTGATTTAACAAGGTGGGACCGCACTTCCTTTTCGTGGATGGGACGAGTCAGCATCCTGAAAATGAACGTACTGCCAAGGATTCCTTTTTTTTCTCCAGATGATACCTATTGCTTTACCCAAATCTCTTTTCTCAGCCTTCAACAGCCTGTTTGTTAAATTTATTTGGCAGGGTCATGTACCCCGTTTAGCTCTCCGCACGCTGCAACGCCCTAAAAATATGGGAGGGTTGGGAGTCCCTTCTATACGCAGATATTATGAGGCAGTGGCCTTGCAGAGAGTTCTCAACTGGCAACACCACACCTCTACAAAAGCTTGGGTTCCTCTCGAGAAGTTTCTGGCGGGGCGCAACTTGTCTCATGCCCCATGGCTCCCACGAGAGAGCAGAGGCCTTTCAAGCTTCGTGTCTCTGATCTCTGTTCACGTGCTGAAATTGTGGGATGCTATTAATTCACGGGAGCGGTTATCACAACCAACATCCCCGCTTGCACCACTAGGGGGCTTCCCCTGGTTCACCCCAGGGGAACACCTTTCTTATCTCCGCACTTGGACAGAGGACAGGGAAGTTCGTTGTGGACGGTTCGTACATGAACAAGGTTTGGTCTCCCTGGACTGGCTCCGCTCCCAGTTTGGTAGCTTTCCGATGGATGGCGATATAGACAATTGCAACATTTTATTAAGAGTTTGCCTCTTCCTGTACTACCCCCCTCATCACTAACTCCCTTTGAAAAACTATGTAAATCCGAGGGCCCCGTCTCTCACTCTATCTCCTTGCTTTGTGCGGTGTTGCAGTCTACGGAGTCTCAGAATAAACCTACATATGTAAGGGAGGGGGAAAGGGACCTGGGGTACACATTTACTGAAGTCCAACTGAACAACCTCTATCAGCTTACTCATAAGAGCTCCATAGATACCAAAATGCAAGAAAATAGTTTCAAACTGTTAACTCGCTGGTATAGGGTACCAACGAAAGTGGCAAAAATGTATCCGACAACCTCTTCTGCGTGCTGGAGGGGTTGTGGGCTTCGGGGCACTTTCCTGCATATTTGGTGGGAGTGCCCGAGGCTTCGGCCCTTCTGGCTGGATGTTAGAGCCCAGATAAAAGTTATCCTAGACGTTGATTTACCAGACTCTCCAATGGAGTTTCTACTGCATGTGCCATCCACCCCACTGAGTCAATACCGAAAATCAATACTCCCACACCTCTTAAATGCTGCCCGGCATCTGATTCCCGTTCACTGGAAGTCGACCCATATTCCGGGACGAAGTGAGTGGATGGGTTTCATTGACTCGATTATGGCAGCGGAGGAGTGGATGGCAAAATGTAAAGATAGGTTTGACACATTTTATGCTATTTGGGCTACATGGACACATTATAAGTCTAAAGGAACGGCGGTTCCGCCTCAGGCTTCCCCTAGAGGTGTCCCTTGTAGGTTGGACATTGCTGGAGCTTCTTCTTAAAAAATGTAGCGGATGAGACCCACGGCATATTTATCCCCAGGTTTTTGCACAATGTTGTTGCACTTATAATCTACAATGTTGTGCTGTTTGTTAGACAGACTTGTTATTGATTATTGAGTATACCCACCCACCCTCCCCTTTCCCCTCTTCCCTACTCCTTCCTTTCCCGTCCCTTTTTGTTAGGGTTTAACCCTAGGATACTAATAGGATATTGCTTTCTAACCCTACTACCGTAAACCTGTTTAGATGTATTGGTTGTCCTAACTATAGTATCCACCTCACTTGGGATGGTGGACACAGGTTGAAGAAGTCATGAGTCCCATTACACACATACATCAAAGGTTCTCTTAATTAGTTTGCACTAAATGATTCTCTTCCCCCTTGGTATGTATCCTTTAAGCATTTATTGTTTTGTGTACCTATTATTGTACCAAACTGTAATCCTCTGGTCCCCCCCCCCCCTTTTTTCTTATTTTGTACCCCTTGTATTATTATTTGTTATTTCTGAAAATAATATATAATAAAGATTATATATAAAAAAAAAAAAAAAGGCTAAAAACGGCTTAAAACCACATGCATCCAAGTAGCCTTAGCGTTGATCAAGACACCTGAGTTCCAGCACCTGAGTTCCAGCATCTACACCTAGCCGTGATCGGGAGAAGCCTCGTTGGTTGTCCCCAAAGCATGTTTGACTCCTGTCATGGGAGTCACTTCCATCTGGTGAGTAGTCTGTGTGTCTGGTGATGGCGATTGATTACTGCTATTTGATGCTCTGCTGTACCCAAGAAAGATGTGCCTAGAAGCTCTATCCACCCAGAAGCTCTGCTTTTTATTTTTTGAACATTAGTTTGACACAATTTGTTGTACACATTGGATATTAATGGTGGACTTTTTCTTTTAATTCTTCACATCCGATTATTTTGATAAATTTTGCTTGATATTTTTCACTATGATGATTTAGCATTCAGTTGGCAGATATTATTTCACAATTTTCACGATTTTTTTATTTATAACATGTTTTATATAGAGTGATTTTGCACTTGTATTTCAATAGGAGCGCGGTTTGTAATGATCAGCAAGGTAGGTAGCAGACAAGGGAGATCCAAGAGAGTAGTCAGGAAGCCGGGTAGTCAGGAGCAAGGTAACAGGTCACACAGGTATCAAGAACTCAGGAAGACGATCCAGCACTAGTGTCAGGCAAAGACCTTGCAGGATTGGTGGACGTGAACGTGCGAGCGTGAGAACGTACACCCGCTCGTATGGGTGTGCGGGTGCGTGCATACGCTCGTACGGATGCGTGAGTGTGCACGTTCGATCCGTAACTCGCTCGCCTCTGACGGGGACACCACGCATGGCCGTTAGTCGCTGCTGCACGGAGACGGGAGCTAGTGCTGTGAGTTCTCTGACAGTCTTCCAGGACAGCCGGATTCCCACCCGGTTCTGTCTGAAGTTATGTGTATTATGCATATGTTTTGCAGGGTCCTACGGTTCTTGAGAAAACTGACATGGGTCAGGAGGACCGCCCTTTTATCTGGTGTGGGTGATGTGTTTCCTGTCCTGGTAGGAGGAGCCCAAGGTCTCATGGGCTGTCCTGGAAGACTCTCAGAAAAGGAGTTACTGGTAAGTCTTACTCAGCTTTTTTCCCAATAACTTTATTTAATCACTTGCTTACTGGGCACTTAAACCCCCCTCCTGTCCAGACCAATTTTCAGCTTTCAGTGCTGATGCACTTTGAATGACAATTACTCAGTCATACAACACTGTACCCAAATTACATTTTTATCATTTTTTCCCACAAATAGAGCTTTCTTTTGGTGATATTTGATCACCTGCGTTTTTGTTTTGTTTTTTGTTAAAAAAAAAATTAAAAAGACCGAATTTAAAAAAAAAAAATTATATATTTTTATATTTTGTTATAAAATTTTGCAAACAGGTAATTTTTCTCCTTCATTGATGTACGCTGATGAGGCGGCACTGATGGGCACCGATAGGTGGCAGTGATGGGCACTGATCGGCACTGGTTGGTTACACTGATAGGCAGCAGTGCTAGGTGGCACTGATTGGCACCACTGGTGGGCATTGATAGGTGGCACTTGTGGGCATTGATAGGTGGTACTGGTGGGCACAGATGAGGCAGAATTGCCTCGTCCTCTTAGGGATCGATGTCCCTTGCACATAAGCCGGTGATCAGCTTTTTTTTTTTCTCCTCACGCTGTCAGTGTGAGGAGGAAAAAAAAACGATTACCAAGCTTTTGTTTACATCATGTGATCAGACAATGCCTCATGGGACGTGTAGTCCCGCAACAGCTGGAGAGCCGTAGTTTGAAGATTCCGGATCACTCTAGCATGTCTTGAAAAAAGGTGGTTTTTCATGTGCCTTGTATAATGCCCAATAAATATCGTTATGAAAATACAAGTGGGTCATGGCACATCTACATTCCAAATTTGGCACTTAAGATGGTCATGTACTATGCAATCTGATTGGTCAGTCTGTACCACTCGATATTGACAAGACTTCATGAGGGTGGCCTGAGGGGACCGATGTCCTCTAGTGGGCCCTGTGCTCACTGCCCGGCATTGCGGAGCTTGATTAGCATTTGCCATTGAACACCAGAATTGGCATGTCTGCCACTGGCACCCTGGGCTTTTCACAGATGAGATCAGGAGCATATGTGACAGATGTGAAAGGGTCTGGGGAAGCCGTGGAGAATGTTATGCTGCCTGTAACATCATTCAGCATGACAGGTTTGGTGGTGGGTCAGTGATTGTCTGGGGACGCATATCCATGGAGGGATGCACAGACCTCTACAGGCTAGACAATGGCACACTGACTGCCATTAGGTATCGAGATGAAATCCTTGGACCCATTGTCAGACCCTACGGTGGTGCAATGGGTCCTTGGTTCCTCCTGGTGCACGACAATGCTCGGCCTCATGTGGCGAGAGTATGCAGCCAGTTCCTGGAGGATGAAGGAATCAATACCATTGAATGGCCCCTCATGCTCTCCTGACCTAAATCCAATAGAACACCTCTGGGACATTATGTTTCGGGGCATCCGACTCCGCCAGGTTGCACCTCAGTCTGTTCAGGATCTCAGTGATGCCCTCCAGATCTGGGAAGAAATACTCCAGGACACCATCCGTCATCTCATTAGGAGCATTCCCCGACGTTGTCAGACATGCATACAAGCATGTGGTGGCCAGAGAAACTACCATTTTGTGTTGCTGCCATGACATTTCAGCAAAATGGACTAGCCTGCTTCATAATTTTTTACTTTGATTTTCGGGGTGTCTTTAAATTCAGCCCTCTGTAGGGCAATCATTTTCATTTCCATCAAACAATGTGGCATCCTTTCTTTCCTAACACATTACCCAGTCCTTTTCCGTATACAGTAGATCCTAAGACATTACCCAGTCCATATCACTATAGTTACCCAGTATTAAATTTTTCCCTATTGAGATTTGATGTGTTTTCAAAGTGTTCCTTTCATTTTTTTGAGCAGTGTATAACACCAACAGTTTTCACAGTGCTTTACAATATATAGGGAGGAAGTACAGTAGCAAAACAATTCAATACAAGAGGGTTAGAAAAACCTTGCTCCTGAGAGCTTACAATCTTAAAGGGAAGGAAAAGTGGAGCAAAAGGTAATAATTGTGAGGGATGAGCTGATGGTAGAAATGAAAAGATTCAGTTGTCCGCTAAAGGCAGGATAGGATTCCCCAAAGAGACGCGTTTTCAAGGATTGCCTATAAGTGGATAGAGTAGGAGAAATTCACGAATTAGTTTATATTTTTTTTCCATAACTCCATGTAAACTTGTAATTAGCGCTGCCTTTTTAATTATATATGTATCAGCAATGGCAGAAAAGGGGGGTCCAGGGGGAGAGGGTTCCCATATTCTTTTATTAAGTAGGGAGGAACCTGGACTCAACTCCTCTTGCACTTCATCCCTTGGAGGTCAGTTAGTTCTGTGTGGCTCTGATCCCATTCATTTTCTGGTCTTTCCACTAATTCTGAGCACCTTCTTCCAATTCCTTTGTGTCAAGGGAGGAATTTTTCATCTGCTCTTACTGGTTTGCAACACCAGCTCTATGGAATCCTTTCTGGAGTAGACTGAATTGGATGGATAGAATGGATACGCTCAAACTGGCTGGTGAACACCACAAGCAGATGTTATTTGCGGATTACAAATTGCTATACATTTCCTCACCCCACACCTCGCTACCCAACCTATTCGCTCTCTTTGCCAACTTCCGTGCCATTTCTCACGTGGAAGTTAAAGTGATTGTAAAGTCTTGTTTAAAAAACAAACAAACAAACAAACATGTTATACTTACCTCCTCTATGCAGTTGGATTTGCACAGAGCAGCCCGGATCCTCCTCTTCTTGGGTCCCTCTTTGCTGCTCCTGGCCCCTCCCTCCTATCGAGTTCCCCCTCAGCCGGCAGTTCTCTATGGGGACCACCCGAGCCGAATCAGAGCTCCGTGTATGCACTTAGACACAAGCCCCGACCTGGCCCTGCCTCCTGTCTCCCCTGATCGGCTGACCGACTTTGATTCACAGCCACGGGAGCCAATGGCACCGCTGCTGTGTCTCAGTCAATCAGGAGGAGTGTCCCAGATGGCTTAGACACTCATGGAACCAAGAAAAAGACCACCCAGGTAAGTCATAGGTTGTTGCCAACATTCCTAATAGATAGAGGTGTAAATATTAAGTACTCTGCCCCCCCCCCCCCGTACTGTTGGGACTTTAAAGGCAACTGATGAAACAAAGGTCTATATATAAAAAATATAAAATGTTATTATTACAGGTATATAAAACGGTGTATACATCACCAATAACACATATAATATCACACAGCATGTAGTGACTGTTGTAGCATTCGTAGTCTTGTCCTCTATGTACCCTTTAAAGCATTTCGGGACAAGGTAAGTCCCTTCATCGGGGGTTTATGTGTATAGAAGATCACAAAAAATATTGCATTCTAGCATTAATAATGATCAGGACACAAGACGGAAAATAGCATCATACAGCAGGGACACCAATACAAATAATAACATACCAACAGAACGATCAGCAGGAGATCAGCTGTATTCTAAAAACAAATTGTTGCTGTGCCATGTGTGAGAGGACCCATAGACCCCCGAAGGGGAAAGGGAAGTGTTGTGGCCCTCCAAGATTCCACACAAGGATCCCTGTGTAACCGCAGCCGCAGTATGGATACTGTAATGTATTGCAAGGGTCAATGGTCAGGCAATCTGCAAAGAGGAGAGGTGATTATGGTCAGTCAGCCTAAAGCATGAGGACGACCAATACAGGGGACACCTTCTGGAGCTACCAAGCATACCATAGTGTCCTCAAAGACAGGGCCATCAGCCAATAAGAGCTGAAACGAGCTGGGATGTCAGCAAAGCAAGTCTTGAACAGGATCGCAGGAGATAGTTTCTGTGATGTTGACCAAGGCGAAGGCAGAGATCCTCTGGACTGGACGGCTTAAGTAGGCAGGACTGACAAGCAGGATATCATTAACAGCTGAGTAACTGTGGAGAGATAGGAGCTGGCAATTAGCCGACAGCTGAGCGGCCAGCTCAGAGAAGGAAGGGCTGAGCCCAGCCCTGACACATTCTGATGCTGGCACCTGCGCGTCCTGCACCCGAGTGCCAGATCGCGCATGCGCCGAACATGTAAAGGGGTCACTTGGTGACATCCTGCCACATAGCAACCAGATGCCAGTGTTAGGGATCAGCGCATGCACGCTGCAGTGGGGAGCCTTCGGGCCGCAAATGCCCATGGGGAGGGCGTCATGCAAAAGTGGCCCACTGACGCATGCTGAGTGTGCCCGGCAAAGAGAGAGAACCGGACAGCCACAGGTCATAGTCCGGGCAGCCCTGGAACACCCCTCCCCCCCAGGGCCCCAATAAGGCCACCCACTGTAGCAGGAGGCCTACGTGCGTGGGCGGGATTCAAGTGGGGCCACATGTCCCAATAGGTAGCACTCTCAAAGCATGTTGGTGACACACAACTTTTGCACAACTTGTATTAGAGCAGCACATAGCAGTGTGAACATGGGCATACAGCCCCATATACAACAGGCAACCATAAGCCTCATGATATGGATATAAGCACACATTTAGACACAAGGAAAGAATATATCCTGGCCAGGGCTCATCTCATCAACCCAGGGCAGATAGGGTTAGTAAACAGGAAAAACAGACTCGTAAAGAATAAACACCTTATATAACAGACCCATACATTAAATGGATTGCCCCTTTTATTCTTTTTCACACCCTCCTGAGGAAGAGCCTTCCAAGAAAGGACAATAACTCAGTTGTGTTCATTCAATCCGGGGGGGAGGGGGGGGGAATTCACCCCAAGCTCCGCAATCCAAAGTGCTTTACGCTGCAGTAGGAGCTTTTTCCCAATCCTCCCCCCCCGGCATTCAGATGAACCCTATCCAGGATAATGCTCCGTACACACGATCAGAAATTCCGCCAGCAAAAGTTGGATGTGAGCTTTTGGTCCGAAATTCCAACCATGTGTATGCTCCATCGGACTTTTGCTTGCAGAATTCCAGCCAGCAAAAGATTGAGAGCAGGTTCTCTATTTTTCGGTCGGAAAAAGTTCCTATCCGAAAATGCGTTTGTCTGTATGCAATTCAGACACGCAAAAAATCACGCATGCTCGGAAACAATTCGACGCATGCTCCGAAGCATTGAACTTCATTTTCTCGGCTCGTCGTAGTGTTGTACTTCACTGCGTTCTTGAGGGTCGAAAGTTCAGAGAACTTTTGTGTGACCGTGTGCATGCAAGGCAAGCTTGATTTTTTTCTGACGGAATTTCTGATGGTTTGTACGCGGCATTAGAAATAGTATCCTGGGAAATTTGCCCTGGTGACAAATTTCTCACATGTCTGCCCAGGGGAAGTTCTGGGCTGGCAGTTTGCATTCTGGCCACATGTCTATAGGCCCTTTTGGAAAACTCCAGCTTGTTTTTTTCCCACATAAAAACTACCACAGGTTAGTAACTATACTACTCCCGCTGTTTTGCAATTTGCAAAATGATATGGTTTGTATAGACGGCCATTGGGTAGTATCGTGTTGGGTTGGATGTTCATGTATTGGCAATACGAGCAACCACCACAAGTAAGGGTAAAGGTACCTACTCTTTTGCAGGGATCCCGTCTAAAAGTACCCCTAAATTCACTCTGGACCAATTGGGTACATAGAAGACAAGACTACGAATGCTACAACAGTCACCACATGTGTGATATATGCTTTATTGGTGATGTATACACCATTTTATATACCTGTAATAGTAAAGTTTGATATTTTTTATATATAACTTTGTTTTCATTAGTTGCCTTTCAACAACAGTACCGGGGGGTACTTATTATTTACACCTCTAGACACTCATGGACATCCTTGGAGAGAGATGGGGCTCAGGTAAGTAATTAGGGGGGGGGGGGGGGGGGGGTGCTGGGGAGGCTGCTACACATAAAAGTTTTTTTTATCTAAATGCATAGAATGCATTAAGGTAAAAAAAACCTTCTGCCTTTACAACTCCTTTAATGAAGCTAAATCCAAAGCTTTAAACCTCTCCTTATCCACAAGCCAACTAGCCAACCTATAAGGAAACTGAATTCTCCTGGCCTCCTTTTTTGCCCTACCAAGATATTCGCCTGACTTCCTCCTTTGATTCCCTGTATCAGGCCAACTTACCCCCCCTCCTGGTTTGGTAGAATACATGCCCTCCACATAACCTACCTACAAAAAAACATCTGTATTATTTTATGGTTTTGCCGATTCCATCCCCTCGCACATCCTGTCCATCGAGCAGCATGAGGCCCATCGCTTTATGTGGCAGGGCCATAGACCCAGGCTTTATAGTCTCCGTATTATGCTCCTCCTTTTGTACTGCATTTTTTTTCTGTAAAACCTTCAACCAGTTCTCACCCGGCCTATAGCAGATTGCCAGCCAGGCGGGACGTTCCTCCTTCCAAGTGGACGTCATACGACGTCCTCCCGGGCACAACACTCATGTGTTGCGCGCGGCAATCGGTGGTGAGCCATGTCCCTTGCACACAGAGCATCACCGATCAGGGTAAAGAGCCAATGACGTTGGCTCTTTACCATGTGATCAGCGGTGTTCAATGACAGCTGATCCCATGTAAACAAATGGCGGTTGTCGGCATTTCCTTTCCTCAGCGCTCAGTGTGTGAGAAAAGGAAAGCAGATAACCGGCTTTCCTATGATGGGACATTTACACTAATAATTAGGGCACTGATCATCAGGGCCCTGATTAACAGTGTAGCCTCATCAGTGCAGCCTCATCAGTGTCGCCTCATCAGTGCAGCCTCATCAGTGTAGCCTCATTAGTGCCACTCATCAGTGTAGCCTCATCTGTGCAGCCTCATCCGTGTAGCCTCATCAGTGCAGCCTCATTAGTGCAGCCTCATTAGTGCAGCCTCATTAGTGTAGCCTCATCAGTGCAGCCTCATCAGTGTAGCCCCATCAGCGTAGCCTCATCAGTGCAGCCTCATCAGTGCCACTCATCAGTGCAGCCTCATCCGTGTTGCCTCATCAGTGCCACTCATCAGTGCAGCCTCATTAGTGCAGCCTTATCAGTGCCACTCATCAGCGGCCATCAGTGCAGCCTCATTAGCGCATATCAGTGAAGAAAATGTACTTATTTGCAAAATGTTATAACAGAAATGAAGAAAACGTGTTTTTTTTTCACAATTTTTGCTTAGCAAAATATAAAAAACTCAGTGGTAAACACCACCAAAAGAAAGCTCTATTGGTGTGAAAGAAATTATAAAACTGTCATATGGTATAGTGTTGCATGACCGTGCAATTGTCATTCAAAGTGCTACAGTGCTGAAAGCTAAAAATTGGCCTGGGTAGGAAGGGGGTAACATTGCCTAGTTGGCAAGTGGTTAATAAGTCCTTTGTAAAACAATGCATGCTCTTTCCTTCCCCTCCTCCCTTTTTATTGATGGCAGAGGAACCGCTAGAGGAAGAGGTACAAGGGATACAGAAATTCTGGAAGAAGATGATGCGGAGTGCTTATCTTCTGAGGAATCTACCTCAAACCCAATAGGCTTTCGTGGGTTTTTTATGCGGACGTGGTCTGTACCAATTTAAAGTTACTGCTTCCTGAGTCCTTGTCCCCGAAGGTCACAGGTTTGGGATCATGGCGTCTGCCACAGCATGCTTTTCTTGGACTTCACAGGACACAGAAAACCACCACTTGTCTGTTTCTCATCGCTTGCTACAAAGATTAGGGCTCAGCTTAGTTCGTGGGGGGTTATATGCGGGCATGGATTCTTGCTTTTTTTCCTTTTTTTTTTTTTGGACAGTGAATATTCACCTGAAGGTGGCAGCATAGAATCCCATAAGTGCTAAGTGACTAAATACGTGCAGCAAAAAATGTGTCTCAATTGATCTCCAATCACACCCTTATTCTTCCTCCTATGATTCCACTCTATGGCAACCTTCACCCAAACATTCCAATCCCTTTTGTTTATCAACCTTCGCCTATGTTCAATCCAAACATCTGTAAGGGCTCCCATTTTACCCTTTGAGACATTGAGGCCCTGTTCTAGGTCCCATGGCCATAATGTTTGTCAGGCCTTAGGATAATAGATGAAACTGCTCTTAACGGATCCAACGTCTATTCATACTGTGTAGACGAGCTAGGTGATCTCTTGGGTGAGTCTCCTATTGATGAATTTATGGAAAACTCTTTGAAATGACATGCATGACAAACAATGTAAAAATCGGACCCTGAGGGCAATGCTGCAGACCCTGATGCAAGCGGGAACTCTGATGTAAAGGGGAATGCAGTAAACTCTGATATAAGGTATCAGAATAAATATTAACAACAACTTTAACAATATTAACATAAAGCCATTCAGTACCCATCAGTGCAGCCTCATCAGTGTGGCCTCATCAGTGCCCATCAGTGCAGCACATCAGTGGCCACCAGTGCGGCCTCATCAGTGGCCATCAGTACAGCCTATCAGTGCTGTCTTATTAGTGCAACCCCATCATTGCAGCTTAAGAGTGCCGCCTCATTAGTGCCCATCAGCGCAGCTTACCAGTGCCGCTTCATCAGTGCAGTTTATCAGTACCCATCTCTGCTGTCCCATCAGTGCAGCCATATTAGTGGCCATCAGTGCCGCCTCATCAATGGCCATTAGTGCTGCCTCATCAGTGCCGCCTCATTAGTGGCCATCAGTGCAGCCTATCAGTGTCCATAACTACCAGCTATTTGTGCCCATCAATGCAACCTAAGTGCAGCCTCATCAGTACCTTTTCAATGCAGCAGGGAGGTACCGGGAGGATCTGGCGGCCAGATCACACAAAGCAGGGATCTCCCGCTAAAACACCGCTTATATGGATGGTTTGCCACTGTCAAAGTTCTGCGGAACTTTGACAGCGGCTGGCTATTCGTATACAAGAGTGTCTCAGTGGGAGATCCCCGCTCTGTGTGATCCGGCCACCAGATCCTCCTGACAGTTTCCTGGCTGATCGCTTCTGACAGAAGTGGTGCAGACTTTTTTTTACAGGGCATCAGAGCTGCCCGGGGGTCAGGGAGCCCCCCTCCGGACAACTCTGATGGCCACTCTTCTGCCAGGAGCTATCAGCCAGGAAACTGTCAGCCCATTCCACCCCTGCTCCACACTCGCCCTCCTCTAATTTCCACTCGCCAAATGCAAGCAGGAGAGTGAAAATTTTTAGGGCTGCTATAGAGACAGTCTTAGATAGTGCTCCTCTTCAGAGTACATCAGAAATAAGAAGAAGCCAACCAAGAGGAGCACTACAATGCATAGGCCTTGCTTCCAACATCAGATAGGGGAGAACCTTGACCAAAAGAAAGGGCGCACCAGCCTAGTGCATTATCATAAGACCATTTTATTTTAAAAGAATAGAAACTCCAATATACTCAAAAAAGTGAACACCTACAGGCATAAAATCAGTCCAGTCCAGATTTTCAAATAGTGCACATCCGCAAGGGCGTAGCTAACGCGTTTCAAGGGCAGCGCTGTCTTCATCAGTTCTTTCAGTATACTGGTGTTCCCTCTGTCATAGTCCTGTGGGGGTTTTTTTTCTGTGGTGACACCGCCATCTGTGTTCCATCCACCACGGGACTTCGTTTTTATGGTCAGACCAACCTGGGGAATCCTTACAGAGTTATCAGGGCCAGAGCTGTGACAGTGTTATCCCGTCCCTGTCTCTAAAGGCTCCTTGGCCTGCAGCAGGATAGGAGCCGTGTGTGGGAATCCCTCCTTTTTATTGTACCTGAGGCTCCGTGTGTGTTTGGCTGTGCAGAAGATGCTGCAACAGAGGACCATTCTCTTTATTTTTGCCCAGCGATGTGTTTGTGTGTTCTTGGTAGCCGGACATAAAAAAAACACCATTGTTTCTTCCCGCCGGCTTCCCTCTTTTTCGGACGGTCATTACATTAGATGCGTCATATCCTGAATCCCTGACACTGATGTAATAGTCTGACCAATCAGTATATAGGTGTATTGTTAGCCACATTCCAGCAGGTTAAGCATTTTAATGGAATGTAATAGTCGGGATGTTTGCATTTCAGCAATACATTGTTCATCTGTGCAAGAAAAGAAAACGATTTGCACTGTTGCATAACAGAGAGGTCAGAGCGTTCAGAGTGACAGCTTGTGTACTGTATACAATGACTATACAGTGTAGGCCGGCATGTAGAGGATTAACACAGGTGAGCTAGCACTAAATAATTACCCTCCAGGCACGATCCCTATTGTATGATAATAAATAAACAACAAATTGTTGAGCTTTTAAAAGTCATGATACTTGAGCAGGTCGGTATAACTGTTGGCTTGCTAATAATATGCACCTTAGAAGCAGACATTCTAAAGGTGAATGGAAAACAACAAGCTTATTGTGCAATTCAGCAACTGTGCAATAGGCTGCAGTACATTCATATAATGTTATGTGACAGAGACACGCACCTATGGTATATTGAGCAATAGGTGGCACACAATGGTATAAGCCCATTTGAAAAAGACTGTATGACCTCACCCCATTCTGTACACACAATACTGCATACAGGTTTGTACATTCAACTACGTATTGTAGAGAAGGGGCAGGTGTGAGGCAGACCGTTCTTCAGTAACAGCTCCTGAAAGCTAAAAAAGTAAAGAGTGCGCTGCATACAGGTTAGGCAGTTGGTGCTGATTTAGTCATGCAATGCAATACAAAAAAATAAATAAATAAATATATATATATATATATATATATATATATATATATATATATATATATATATATTGTTATATATATATATATTTTATATATATATATATATTTTTTTTTTTATATATATATATATATATATATACATACACATACATACATACATACAGTGGAACCTTGGTTTACGAGTAACACGGTTAATGAGCGTTTTGAAAGACAAGCAACTTTTTTTAAAATTCTGACTCGGTTTGCGAGTGTTGTCTCGCAAAATGAGCAGAATTCAAGCTAATGTGGTGTGCAGTAAAGTCGGGTTCCTCCACCCCCCAAACTCGCTCATCCATGTCTTTAGGGACTTTGCTTTGCGCAGGCATGCTGTAACAGGAAGGGGCCATCCCCAAACTGTTCCCACAAAGTTGGGAGACATAAATTGTCCAAAATGTCTTGGTATGCTGACGCCTTAAGGGTTTCTTTCACTGGAACTAAGGGGCCAAGCCCAACCCCCTGAAAAACAACCCCGCAACATAATCCCCCCCTCCACCAAATGATTTGGACCAGTGCACAAAGCAAGGTCCATAAAGACATGCATGAGCGCATTTGGGGTGGAGGAACTTGACTGGCCTGCACAGTGTCCTGATCTCAACCCCATAGAACACCTTTGGGATGAATTAGAGCAGAGACTGGGAGCCAGGCCTTCTCGTCCAACATCAGTGCCTGACCTCAGAAATGCTCTTCTGGAAGAATGGTCAAACATTCCCATAGACACTCCTAAACCTTGTGGACAGCCTTCCTGGAAGAGTTGAAGCTGTTATAGCTGCAAAGGGAGGGCCAACTCAGTATTGAACCCTATGGACTAAGACTGGGATGTCATTAAAGTTTATGTGCGTGTAAAGGCCGGTGTCCCAATACTTTTGACAAAATAGTGTGTGTGTGTATATACAGTATCTCACAAAAGTGAGTACACCCCTCACATTTTTGTAAATATTTTTATTATATCTTTTCATGTGACAACACTGAAGAAATTACACTTTGCTACAATGTAAAGTAGTGAGTGTACAGCTTGTCCAAATTGGGCCCAAAGTGTCAATATTTTGTGGCCGCCATTTATTTCCAGCTCTGCCTTAACCCTCTTGGGCATGGAGTTCACCAGAGCTTCACAGGTTGCCACTGGAGTCCTCTTCCACTCCTCCATGACGACATCACAGGGCTGGTGGATGTTAGAGACCTTGCGCTCCTCCGCCCTCCGTTTGAGGATGCCCCACAGATGCTCAATAGGGTTTAGGTCTGGAGACATGCTTGGCCAGTCCATCACCTTTACCCTCAGCTACTTGCAGTGGTCGTGTTGAAAGTGTGTTTGGGGTCGTTATGTTGGAATACTGCCCTGTGGCCCAGTCTCCGCTAGGGAGGGGATCATGCTCTGCTTCAGTAAGTCACAGTACATAAAAAAGTGAAAAATACTTCTGCGCTACTATATATGTTAGTAAACATAAGAATAGTTGCTGCTTAACACAAAGATGTGTTCGCACAAAGATATATAACAAAATAAAGTACTGAAGCACAACCACATTAAGTGGAAATACCGTATTTATCGGCGTATAACACACAGTTTTTTCCCCTTAAAATCAGGGGAAAATCGTGGGTGCGTGTTATACGCCGATCCCCGCTAATTGTGATCTATCGGCGGCGATCGCCGCCGACATTCACATAGCGTGTAGTTTTAAATATGGCGCCGCGGAGTTCGGAGGGACTCGGTGGAGCTGAACGAGCACCACCGAAATCACAGTGACTGGGCGGAGCCGAGATACACATAGTCAAGCGTTCTCGTCTCTTTCCGGCGCCGCTCACAGTCACGCCCAGTCCCGCCATTGGACCTGTGTTATGTCCATCATAGCGCAGGACTGTGAGCGGCGCCGGAAAGAGCCGAGTACACTCGACTATGTGTATCTCGGCGGCGTTCGTTCAGCTCCGCCGAGTCCCTCCGAACTCCACGGCACCATATTTAAAACTACCGCACATGCTATGTGTATGTCGGCGGCGATCTGTCCAAGCGTGGACACTGGGGGCAAGGCTGCACTGACCACTGGGGCAAAGCTGCACTGACCACTGGGGCAAAGCTGCACTGACCACTGGGGCAAAGCTGCACTGACAAGGCTGCACTGGAGCAAAGCTGCACTGACAAGGCTGCACTGGAGCAAAGCTGCACTGACATGGCTGCACTGGAGCAAAGCTGCACTGACAAGACTGCACTGGGGCAAAGCTGCACTGACAAGGCTGCAATGGACACTGGGTCAAGGCTGCACTGACACTGAAAAGGCTGCAATGACACTAACAAGGCTGCAGATGGACAGATAAGGCTGCATTGATGGGCATTTTAATGTAAGTTTTTTTTCCTTAAACTTCCCTCCTAAAAGTTTTTTTCCTTAAAATTCTCTCCTAAACTTGGGGTGCGTGTTATACGCCGGCGCGTGTTATACGCCGATAAATACGGTAATAAAAAGTCCTAACAATAAGCAAAGGGAATTTTCAAACAAATAGAGCTTTCTTTTGGTGCCATTTATTTCACTACTGTTTTTTTTTTATTTTTTGCTAAACAAACGAAAAAAGACTGATCATTTTTCTTTGTTTCTGTTATACAATTTTGCAAATAAATAATCTTTCTTCATAAATTGAGGCTAACGTGTATTATGCTACATTTCTTTGGTGAAAATACCCCAAATTGGTGTATATAATTTAGTCTGTAGGAAAGTTATAGAGTCCACAAGCAATGGTATATACAGTGGGGGCGGAAAGTATTCAGACCCCCTTACATTTTTCACTCTTTGTAATATTGCAGCCATTTGCTAAAATCATTTAAGTTCATTTTTTTCCTCATTAATGTACACACAGCACCCCATATTGACAGAAAAACACAGAATTGTTGACATTTTTGCAGTATTATTAAAAAAGAAAAACTGAAATATCACATGGTCCTAAGTATTCAGACCCTTTGCTCAGTATTTAGTAGAAGCACCCTTTTGATCTAATACAGCCATTAGTCTTTTTGGGAAAGATGCAACAAGTTTTTCACACCTGGATTTGGGGATCCTCTGCCATTCCTCCTTGCAGATCCTCTCCAGTTCTGTCAGGTTGGATGGTAAACATTGGTGGACGGCCATTTTTAGGTCTCTCCAGAGATGCTCAATTGGGTTTAAGTCAGGGCTCTGGCTGGGCCATTCAAGAACAGTCACGGAGTTGTTGTGAAGCCACTCCTTCATTATTTTAGCTGTGTGCTTAGGGTCATTGTCTTGTTGGAAGGTAAACCTTCGGCCCAGTCTGAGGTCCTGAGCACTCTGGAGAAGGTTTTCGTCCAGGATATCCCTGTAGTTGGCTGCATTCATCTTTCCCTCGATTGCAACCAGTTGTCCTGTCCCTGCAGCTGAAAAACACCCCCACAGCATGATGCTGCCACCACCATGCTTCACTGTTGGGACTGTATTGGACAGGTGATGAGCAGTGCCTGGTTTTCTCCACACATACTGCTTAGAATTAAGGCCAAAAAGTTCTATCTTGGTCTCATCAGACCAGAGAATCTTATTTCTCACCATCTTGGAGTCCTTCGGGTGTTTTTTAGCAAACTCCATGCGGGCTTTCATGTGTCTTGCACTGAGGAGAGGCTTCCTTTGGGCCACTCTGCCATAAAGCCCCGACTGGTGGAGGGCTGCAGTGATGGTTGACTTTCTACAACTTTCTCCCAGCTCCCGACTGCATCTCTGGAGCTCAGCCACAGTGATCTTTGGGTTCTTCTTTACCTCTCTCACCAAGGCTCTTCTCCCCCGATAGCTCAGGTTGGCCTGGACGGCCAGCTCTAGGAAAGGGTTCTGGTCGTCCCAAACGTCTTCCATTTAAGTATTATGGAGTCCACTGTGCTCTTAGGAACCTTAAGTGCAGCAGAAAGTTTTTTTGTAACCTTGGCCAGATCTGAGCTCTTCAGGCAGTTCCTTCGACCTCATGATTCTCATTTGCTCTGACATGCACTGTGAGCTGTAAGGTCTTATATAGACAGGTGTGTGGCTTTCCTAATCAAGTACAATCAGTATAATTATCTCAAGGATGATCAGAAGAAATGGACAGAACCTGCGTTAAATATATGAGTGTCACAGCACAGGGTCTGAATACTTAGGATCATGTGATATTTCAGTTTTTCTTTTTTAATAAATCTACAAAAATGTTAACAATTCTGTGTTTTTCTGTCAATATGGGGTGCTGTGTGTACATTAATGAGGAAAAAAATTAACTTAAATGATTTTAGCAAATGGCTGCAATATAACAAAGAGTGAAAAATGTAAGGGGGTCTGAATACTTTCCGTCCCCACTGTATATGAAAATTGATCAATCCTGATATCGGCCTATCTCATTTCTTGAGGCCCTAAAATGCCTGGACAGTAAATATACCCTCCAAATGACCCCTTTTAGGAAAGTACAGTCCAAGGCTTTTAGTAAGAGGCATGGCGAGTTTTTTGAAGTTGTAATTTTTTTTGTCAGAATTTTCTGGAAAAATTAAGAAATAGAAAAAAGAAAAAAAAATTTTTCTCCCCAATTTTTTTTACATTCTTTTACATATTGTCACCAGAGCAGTACCACATCTTCATATAACTGGTGTGATCAGGGACGCTGACTGGTGATAGTATGTAAGTGAGTATCCATCAGTATGTTCACGATTACAAGCACTCATTGGTCAGTGCAGCCATGTGACTGTGACATCTGAGACTTCTTTTTCCAGTAAGGTGTCCTAGAAGAAAGAAGGGCTTCTCATTGATCAGCACGGTCACATGGGCGAGTGTTTTCCACTACCAGCTTTATGATAGATACTCACTCCGGGCTTTGTATTATGGCATACAGTTTAGGGACCGCTACACCGGCAGTACAGGGCATCATGGCAACGGCAGTGGGATCTGGGGGGCTGGCCAGGATATTTGGAGTTTGTTCAACTGTTCATTTTTCATGGAAAGGTGAACTTACCCTTTAAAATAGAATTTTTGATGCATACATTTACCAATCCCTATTTTAAAGAACCCCCAAAGCTGCCGTTTAGGATAATTGTATATCTGCTCACAGTGGACAATGAACAGGATTAAATCACAGGTCTAGTACATGCGTCAATGTCAAAATTGTTACACAAACATGTGGAAATTTGACTGATGGCTTTATGAATCATTATTCAGGAAGCTCCATATCAGTACATAATGTTCTGGGCCATGTGCTATCATAAAGTAGGGTACAAGCATTTCTTTCCTTTGGCGCTTTTTGCTTTATTTATTTTGCACTTATGGTCTCATGTGATTTAAAGCCTAACTGAAGTCACAGAAATAGATATGGAGTTAGAGGTATCACCAACCTACATTTTCCTAATCTTACCTCCACTTTCCCATTACAGCAGTTATACACAGTAGCTAAATATGACAATCTTCAGTGCAATAGATACCAGAGTTGGACCTTGTTCTCTCAGTAACCAGTCCTGTTTTGACATATAAGTCTACCGTACATGAGGACACAAATGCTGAGGGGTGTGACTGTTACTCAGCTCTGCCAGCATAAGGCACTGAAGGGAAAGCAGCATTTTCACTGCAATGAAGTATTTTAAGGCATGTCTAATTCTGCATACACACGGTCAGAATTTCCGTAAAAAAAAAGTGTGATGGGAGCTTTTGGTCGGATATTCCAACTGTGTATGCTCCATCCAACTTTTTCTGTCTGAATTTCCACCAGCAAAAAAATTGAGAGCTGGTTCTCTATTTTTCTGACAGAAAAAGTCCTTGATGGAATTCCTTTCGTCTGTATGCAATTCCGACGCACAAAAGAACATGCATGCTCGGAAACAATTGACCGGAGACGACCGGTTAAGTGCGGTCGTCTCTGGTCAGCCCTGGCAGCTCTACCACGGGTCCTGGACGGTTCCTGGAGCCGGTTTGACGCCGCGGACCTTGCCGGTTACCCATGCCCGGGCGGTTAGCGGACGTTGGAGCCCATCCTCCCTCGACCGGGCCGAAGGCGGGCGCCTCCTCTGCTCTGGGGCATTGAACTTAATTTTCTCGGCTTGACGTAGTGTTGTACATCACTGCGTTCTTGACGGTCAAAAGTTCAGAGAACTTTTGTGTGACCGTGTGTATGCAAGCCAAGCTTGAGTGGAAAAACCATCCAACATTTTTCCGACGAAAATTCCGCTCGTGTGTACATTAGGACATTAGGCGTATCTAAGGCACGTCTAAATAAACATGTGAAAGGATGTAGGACTTCAATTGGCCTTAAAGGCTGACTCTAGCCAAAGCTGATAGTCTTCCATGATTTTCAACAGGTCAAGTCAAATGCTAGCTTCTTATATACTGGCCTGGTCAAACTAAACCAGATAACTGTTTGAAAGGTAACATTTTGCAGCTAATCCTCCCTTTTAGCAGCCTCCACTCATTCCACTAGTGTCAGGACAATATTGGAGGGATTTGCTACCTTTAAGTGAGCGTGGACACTGATATCGGCCAGCCAGGTCTAGTTGGCAGTCAGTGTCAAATCCTGTTAGCAGTCCCTCTAGCTCCTGGCTGTTAAACCAGTTCCTGGATGTAGGGGCTCCAAACCTTGTCCCAATGTTTCCTGATATTTAACACTCTTCACTGGTTCAGTTTCTCAGGCCTTTGGCCTAGATAGGAGTACTTAGTTCTCTTCGCTACAGAGGCCTCTGATGATCCTGTGGTTACAAGTTCCGTTCCTAACAAGTGATATCTCACCTCTGGGGCCTATGATACATGGATGCCCAGGTGACACAGTCAATGCAACAGAGGAGCCTTCTTGGTCATCACTGCAATACGTGACCAACAGCACTCCTATTCTGAACCAGCTGCTATCAGGAAATTCCTCAGGTATTGGCTGAGCATAAGTTTCACATAAAACTCAATTCAATCTAGCATATTGTAAGGCTTACAGCTGTTGCCCAACTGCCTACAGTAATATAGCAATTACACCCACTTTACATGCTACTGTCTTTCCATACACATTAGTCGAAGGAAAATTTCTCTTTTCTTTTTATCTCTTTACTTCACTGTAACTCAGTCACAAATTTTAATCCAATTGTCAGGACCCGGGTCTGATCCTATGAGCTCTGCCGTGTCTGGCAAAGTCGATTGCTGAGTCACCTGAGATGCTGGACAGCTCCCTGTCTGAATATTTGGATTTTCTTTCCTTGTCTGTTGTTTTTTGGTGAACCTTGAACTCTTTTCTCCTCCCATGAACTTCCTGATTTAGGCCATGTCTCTGCAACTCCTGTTTGCCAGATTATTGTGCCCTAATATCTTGCTTTTGTCACTCCTGCTGCCGTCAGCATCTCCCCTACCACTCGTTACCAACCTTTGGCTTGTTCCTTGACTACACTTCTGCCTAATCCCAACCTGCCACCATGTGTTACTGACTTTTTGGGTTGTTTACTGACTACGCTTGTGCTTGATCCCTACCTGCTATATCTGCTACTGGACCCCAACTTTTACCTGGGGCAAGCCTGAGGACCGTGACCTGGTACTAACATGCAGCAAAACTCATCTACACCATCAGGAGCTCTGGTGAACACCGGTTAGTGCTTAGGCCAGTCTGCACCTTGGGTGAGCCCGCATCATCCACCAGGGTAGCCTGCTTGTGTACCTATCCTTGTTTTCCTTGTAAAGTGCTTTGAGAAGCTACCTTTTGTCAGGTCACCTGAGTCCAGGTGACAGAGTTGGAGTCAGGAGTGCACCGCTAAGGTAGTGGACCCTACGGCTGACTGCTGCGGATGGAACTCTGTGTGGTTCAGGAAGGCAGATCCACTGGAGCACCAACACGGATCCCACTGGGAGCTAGAGCATAAGATTCCCCAGGGCGTGGAGTCTAAGAGCCAGCAGGTGTTAACCAGAGCCTCTAGTGGTGAGGATGGACTGGGCTGCAACTAACTCCAGGTCGCGGCCCCCAGGGTCTCCCAGGTCACGCTCATGGTAGGCTACAGGAGGGCAGAGAGGAAGCAGCAGCCCAGGACAACAAGGAATAGTAAGAAGATAAGCCAAAGGTCAAGGCGACTAGCAGACAAGGATAGACAGAGAACACGCCAAAAGGTCAGGGTCACAAGCAAGCAGGGATAGTCAAGAACAAGCCAAGATCGGTAAACAGGATCAGACGTAGGACACAGAGCAATGAGCATACGGAAGCCAAATCACACAATATTGATCAGCGAGGTTGGCTTGCAATGCACAGGTTAATATAGTGTTCCTAATTAGAGGCTGGGGTGAAGCTATGCTGAGGGAAGATTACTTAAAAAGCCAGGTGAGAGTGACTGGCCTCTTAATCTGAACACATGGAGAGGTAAGCTGACAGACAAATATTACTGCATAACCATGACACCTTTGAAGGTGCTGTATAAAATAAAGATTATTATTATTATCCTGCTGGTCGGTGGAAGTCTCGCTATTGCCATAACTACTGGTCTCCGAGGCTGACCCCTGACCGTGACACCAATAAAACTTGGAGTTTATAGTGTGATTACAAGGCAGCAAATTTCTCCCATGTCTCAATTCCGGTGTATGTGGCAAAACTCCCAAACATACAATGCTGTGAAAAAGTATTTGCCCCCCTTTCTGATTTTTTATTTTTTGCATATTTGCCACACTTAAATGACTCAGAACATCAAACAAATATTACACAAAGATAACCCGAGTAAATACAAAATGGAGTTTTTAAATTATGGTTTCATTTATTAAGGCAAAAAATCTGTCCAAACCTGCCTGGCTTTATGTGAAAAAGTAATTGCTCCCTAAACCTAAAAACTGGTTGTGCCACCCTTGACGGCAACAGCTGCAAGCAAGCGTTTGCAATAACTGGCAATTAGTCTTTCACATTGCTGTAGAACAATTCTGTCCTACTCTTCTTTGGAGAATTGTTTTAATTCAGCCACATTGGAGGGTTTTCCAGCAATGAACGGCCTGTGTAAGGTCATGATACAGCATCTCGATTGGATTTAAGTCCGGGCTTTGACTAGGCCACTCCAAAACCTAAATTTTGCTTTGTTTGAACCATTTGGAGGTGGACTTGCTGCATAGCACAAGTGCACTTTAGCTTGAGGTCACAAACTGATGACTGGGCATTCTCCTTTAGGATTTTCTGGTAGAGCTCAGAATTCATGGTTCCATCAATTATGGTAAGTCGTCCAGGTCCTGAAGATGCAAAGCAGCCCCAGACCATCATGCTACCACCACCATGTCTGACTGTTGGTATGATGTCCTTGTTATGAAATGCTGTATTCGTTTTATACAAGATCGGTGGTGCCTGTTCATAGGCGTGTGCCTGGGCACACCCTAATCACTCCGTATGGCGCAGATTCCCCCTGTTTAGACCCCTGATATTTCACTAAAGCCCCCTAGCAGGGCTCTTAAAGAAATTGTAAAAAAATTATAAAAAATTAAATAATAAAAATGTAAACTACTGACACCGCCCATTGCTCTGCTGACACGGTCAGTATATAGACACATGCACACACACGCAAATGTGTTTGAGCTTCGGGGTGCACAGCCTAATGCAATAGGCTGTGCACACCTATGCCACTCACACTCCTATAGCAGATGATGCAAGTCTGAAAAGGGGGGTATCATCCACAGTAAACTTTATTGGTTCTGCCATGGTGTTCTGTCTGAGCGATTTGCAATAAAGTTTCTTGTGGATGATACCAGCGATGTGCGGCCCTCCTTTACACCTGGCATATAATTGTGTTATTCTCATAATAATTATAAGAAATCCAGAGCACTTCCCCCCATCAGATGGCAATAGCCCCATCACCATCAAAATTCAAGAGTCCTCTACCCTCCCTTACATCACAGTTCACCCTTACCTGCTGCCGGGAAGACGCTGGGGAAACAGAAAGCGCAGGGTCTGGAGGAGGACCAGAGGAGGGCTGGAGTCAGCTGCCAGAGTCTGCGGAATGCTGAGACCAGGGAAGGTGGAGACGGATGGGGTGCCACAGCTGCACAGAAACTCGCAGGATCTGTAGGATGAGTACTGTCCTCCACTCTACTGCTGAGACGGGGGGGGTAGAGAGAAGCCCCTCTACAGCCACACAACTGGGTGGGATCAGGGCGCACTCTCTGCGCCCCAAGCACACCCTATTTTGAAGCCTATTAGAGCCTTTGGTTCTAATCAACTGCTTCAAAATACACCCCCCCCCCGCCAGGGCCATCTTTAATACTGGATAAAAATTTTCTTGGACCCCCCCATGCAATTTCCCTCTCCACCTGCTCTGAGACATACAATAAATAACAACTAGACTTAAAATCAGTTTACTGTTTAAGATCAGGCAGCAATTGCGATTGGTTGCCAGTGGTTACAGCATATCATTAATGCTTACTGACTGGTTGCTAGAGGTTACAGCACACATTACGGCTCACTGATTGGTTGCTAGAGGTTACAGCAAATTATTTCTGCTTGTTAATTGGTTGCTAGAGATTACTGTACAGTAATACTGCTCACTGATTGGTTGCTAGAGGTTGCAACACATCATCTCCTCACTGCAGGGGGGCATAATATGCATATGAATGACACCTTTATTTACATATCAATGCCGCCAGCCGCAAATATTTACTTATGAATGTCGCCGCTATTTACATATACATGCTGGTTATTTACATGTAAACACAGGGTCTGCAGGTGAGTCACCTGTACACAACAATAGGGCAGAGCTGGGCAGCATTAGTACCAGCACTTCACACTGAGATATCGGGACACAGCACAGACTAAAACTTCAAGGCACAAGGCAATTTAAACTGGGATAGTTGGCGAGTATGAGGCAGCTGCTTTGGGCCCCACAACAACGACAGGGCCCAGTGCAGCTGCCCCTTTTGCTCTGCCTTAAAGACGGCCCTGCCCCCGCCTATCCCTGCAATTGTAATTTGTGTGTATGGCGTCCTGAAAGGGGCCGGGCACATCGATAGGGAGTGCGGCGGTGGTGCTGGGGGGCGGCGCTCATGCCCCCACAATGCATGGGCCACCACTGGTGATGTCCTCCCAGAATGAGAGAGCCGCCGCCTGCCCGTCATTTGACAATAAGGCAGGTAGGAGCCAGTAAAAAAACGACTGTTGCTGAAGGGAGAAGAAATCAACAGAAATGACAAAGACTGTGTAGAGGGAACACAGATTAGGGTGAGAGAAAAGAAAAACAGGAGAGGTGACAGGACTTAAGCCAGTTAAATCTAAGCCAGCCATACATGGATCTAAATTCGACCAGTTCAGCAGGGCACCGGCTGCAATTCGATCCATGTATGGACAAGCTGATTGTACCCAAGTAGATCCATCGATTGACTTGGTTACGACCAGTCTGCCGGATTTTTTACATACAATTATTGCCAGTGGCTATAGCCGCTACCATTAATCACTGTGTTCGGCCATTGGGGAAGGCTCCTCGCTACCCATGGTGGAAGGAAAGTAAATTGGATCATCTGTGGGCTACTTTACAAGGATTTTGTCTTATCTTATCTCCCTGATATTCTCTTCGTTCTTCCTCATGCCTTCCGCAGCCTGTGAACTTCAGCAATGTAAAGCTTCTGTCAGACTGCCTCTGTAACTGAGCCAAGAGTGCAATCACAACTGGAAATGCACACATTCTAATTACAGAAAGTAATATAGTTTTTGAGACTGAGGAGAGGGGGCAAGTTCTCATTCAGGAATTGACTGCTCTAGGCTTCAACAAAATGGTCTCCAGTAAGAAGAAACAGAAACAATGATGGAGGCAATTTACAGCACACACTCATTTTGGTGGCATCATTATTAATGTGGAATGTATGTTCTTTTGTTAACTGCTTGCCGTCCGCCCAACATCATATGACGTTGTTGGGTTTGATCGGTGATATCTGAATGATGGGTGCATCAACAGGCATCATTCAGATATCTTCTTTTAGAGCCGGCGATTCCCTGCACCATAAGAATGATCATAGCAGTTGTTCAGCCGCTTGATCGTTCTTATAGACGGCGTTAGGGGACTCCCCCTCCCGTCGCCCTCCGGTGCTTCTACCGACTCCCCCGTGCGATCGGTGAGCCGGAGAAGGGTTTCCGCTGGCGCCAGATGCTGACAATAGAGATTTCCGGTGGGCCAGATGGTCCCCGGAGACTCTATGGTCATTGCAGGCCGGCGCGATCTTATGACGTCACGCCCGGCCTCTGCATTTGAAAAAATGCCGTCGCCTTGGCTGGGTAGCTATCTTTTTTTTTGGGGGGGGGGGGGATTTCAAGCTTCCCAGCTTATTAACCCCAGATCTCGCTGTAAAGAGGACCGATCATGCCATATTTCTATTACAAGGGATGTTTACATTCCTTGTAATAGGAATAACAGTGATAAAAAAAAATGTAAAAAGAAAGCATCAAACTAGAAAAATGAAGGTAAAATTACCAATAAAAAAATTTAAAGCGCCCCTGTCCCTGTGTGCTGGCTCGCAGTAGCAAGCGTATACGTAAGTCGCGCCCGCATATGAAAACGGTGTTCAAACTACACATGTGAGATATCACTGCAAACGTTAGAGCGAGAGCAATAATTCTAGCACTAGACCTCCTCTAACTCGAAACATGTAACCTGTAAAAAAAATGAAAGTGTCACCTATGGGGATTTTCAAGTACCGAAGTTTGGCGCCATTCCACGAGCGTGTGCAATTTTGGAGTGACATGTTAGGTATCAATTTACCCAGCGTAATGTCATCGTTCACATTATACAAAACAATTGGGCTAACTTTACTGTTTTTTTTTGTTAATGCATTTCCCCAAAAAATTGCTGCGCAAATACTGTGCAAGACCGCCATTTTATTCTCTAGGGTGTCTGCTAAAAAACATATATAATGTTTGGGGGTTCTGTGAAATTTTCTAGCAAAAAAATTATGATTTTTACATGTAGGAGAGAAACGTCAAAATTGGCCTTGGTAGCAAGGGGGTAAAGAACATTTATTCGTATCAAACTGTTATGGGTAAAGTTCTGTTTTACCCCCAAAAGAAAGCTCTGGCTGTCTATAAAAAAATGCGATGAAATTCATTTGGGTACAATGTTGCATGACCAAGTAATTGTCAGTCAAAGTATCCCAGCACTGGAAAATAATCGGGGTAATAAAGGGCGGTGCTCAAGCTTTGCACAGTCCTATAGCATATTATGGTCAGTGGCATAGGCGTGTGCACAGGGTGTGCCGGGTGTGCCCAGGCACACCCTTATCACCTCATGTACATTAGTGTTATCGCTCTGTGTAGCAGCAGGAACATGGTAAAGATCTCCCTCTTACCTGCTCTGCCATAAGAGAAGTGTTTATGCTCTTCTCTTTCACTGTGCTGGCAGGAAGATCAATGTGCCGGGATCATATATATGTAGACACATACACATGCATGTGTGTTTGAGCTTCAGGGTGCAAAGTAATGCAATAGGCTGCGCACACTTATGGTCAGTGGCAAAAATGGAAGGATTCCCCTAGAGGTTTTTTAGCAGCAGGATAATTATCAAGAAATGTTTTCTTAAAAAAAATATTTTATTTTATTGGTCAAAAAAAAGAGTTCAGATTTACAAAGAGTTTAAAATATGAGCTCTGGTTAAGACATGGAGACAACAAGAATACCCATCATTGATGATAAAGAGTACACAATAAAAGCAAATGTTTGCAATTACATTACAATATGCTCTGCACATGAGGACCCCAACGCATTCCGACCCCTACATTCGTGGTCTTCTTCAGGGAGATTTGTTAAACTAAAAAAACATGTCAGAAAAAGATTTTTTAGCTTGTGTAAACATTATTAATGACATTCAATAGTATACAAAACTTCATTGGACATTTCCTTTTAAGCAAAACATATCTCCATATACGTGGTGATATATTTACCATTCAATTGATGGAAACGTGAAAGCGAATCGCCTAGCTAGAATTTAAAAGCGTTAGTATTCAGTAATCTTGAGGCTTCCGTGTGACCCCTCCGCGTCCTCCAGGCGATCCCCCAATCCACAGGGCTTGCAAGGAGCCACGTACTTGGACCCCAAATGGGAGGGGGAGGGGAGGCAAAGCATCTGCAATATGTAATTCAGAAGTCTTAATGAATAAAGATTATATGAATATTTGGTACTGCTTGTTTAACCGCTTGCTGACCAGCCGCCGTCATAGGGTCGATCCCGCGACCCGTCGTAGCTGTACGTCGGCTCGCGGGATCAGGATAGCAGGCGCACGCACCCGCTGCACTGCGGGGGTGTCGATGCTCGTCGCCGACGGTCTCGATGACCACCGGCCACGAGCGATCGCGGGTACGAGAGGCAGAACAGGGACGTGTGCATGTAAACACACAAATCCCTGTTCTGTTCTGTGAGGAGAGTAATAGCTTAGGAACCATGATCTGTGATTTCCTCTAGTCAGTCCCCTCCCCCATCAGTTAGAAACATATCTAGGGAACACAGTTAACCCCTTGATCGCCCCCTAGTGTTAACCCCTTCCCTGCCAGTGACATTTACACAGTAATCAATGCATTTTTATAGCTGTATAAATGCCAATGGTCTCAAAAATGTGTCAAAAGTGTCCGATGTGTCCACCATAATGTCGCAGTCCTAAAAATTGCAGATCGCCGCCATTACTAGTAAAAAAAAAATAATAAAAATACTATAAATCTTTCCCCTATTTTGTAGATAATTTTTGCGCAAACCAATCAATATACGCTTATTGCGATTTTTTTTTACCAAAAATATGTAGAAGAATACTTATTATTATTATTATTATTATTATAATACACAAATTATATAGCGCCAACAGTTTACATATTGGCCTAAACTTAGAAAAAATTTGCTTTATTTAAAAAAAAAATGGGGATATTTATTATAGCAAAAAGTACAAAATATTTTTTTTTTTTTTCAAAATTGTCGCTCTTTCTTTGTTTATAGCGCAAAAAATAAAAACCGCAGAGGTGATCAAATACCAACAAAAGAAAGCTTTATTTGTGGAGGAAAAAAAAGGACGTCAATTTTGTTTGGGTGCAACGTCGCACGACCGTGCAATTGTCAGTTAAAGCGTCGCAGTGCCGTATCGCAAAAAATGGCCTGGTCATTCAGCAGCCAAATCTTCCAGGGCTGAAGTGGTTAACATCAGACTAGCTGAAACCCAAATAAGTATTAAGATAATCTAATTTAGTATTTTTATTTGATGTATCCTTTTCATTTTTACTTTTTGATTATTGGTTCACTTGTAAATTAGAATATCGCGACCGTCGGCCACGAGCATCGACACCCCCCACAGTGCAGCGGGCGCGTTCGCGCGCGCCTGCTATCCTGATCCCGCGAGCCGACGTATAGTACTCTACCATAGTGAAAGTAAATGGAACTGCAGGGAACTAATGTGATATAAATGCATTGAATAATAAAATTACCAAATGTGTTTGGATAAAATTGGAATAAACAGTAGCACAAAAAAACGGGTGTACAAGTGTGAAAGCAAAAAAATAAATAAAAATAGGTTCAAAATAAAATACCAATAAAATGCATAAAAAAACTGGTGCTGCATAGTGTAGCAAAAGAAAAATGTGAGTTGAATAATAAAATGTAAAAAATAAATAAAATAAAAATAAAAAGGTGGAAACATTTACCTTGGTGATGAATAAGCCCCTTTATTGGGTGACCAATGGTGAGGTATAAGATGCCCGAGCAGACAAGGGTGTATGGTACTAAGTGATTGTTCAGGGTGTGGTGGTAAAAAAACAATTCTGTATTAAATTAAAATATAAATTAAGTTGATGGTTATCCTGCTGCTTAAAAAAAACCTCTAGGGGAATCCTTCCATTTTTGTAGTTTTTTTTCAAACATGATATTATGGTCAGTGGCATTTCTTGCCAATTAGACAGATAACACATTGCAGGTAGCTGCATGCCTCCAGTTTATTGACGAGTCATTTGCCAACTGTCAGTGCCAGCGGGGTCACCGAGGCATGCCTCCAGTTTATTGACGAGTCATTTGCCAACTGTCAGTGCCAGCGGGGTCACCGAGGACACAGCTATGTACAGCATTGCAACAGAGCCTATTGTATGTACATCACACCCTCTGATCAGATAACATTAGACGGAACCAATGTGGAGAAACGGGTTTCGTCTCACCCGCTCTTGGCTCTGGGGTGACGGTTATTGTTTTATCCTCATCGGGAACATAAATAATTCGGTCTGTCCTACACACGTCACAGACTTTACACAATAGATCTGGGTTCCTTATTCATCAAAGCACCTGCATTGGCCATAGCAACATCCTCTCCTCGCAGGGGGGGTAGACATATTACAGGATAAATGTACTTCTAATGCCCTGTACACACGTCCGGTTTTTCCATCGGAATAAACTCCGAAGGTTTCTCTGACGTAATTCCGCTCAAGCGGTCTTGCCTACACACGGTCACACCAGAGTCCGACCGTCCAGAACGCGGTGACGTACAACACGTACGACGGGACTAGAAAAACGTGCAGTAGCCAGTAGCCAATAGCTTCCGTCTCGTACTTGCTTCAGAGCATGCAACGTTTTTGGTCCGTCGGAACAGCATACAGACGAGCGGTTTTCCCCGATTTATTTAGAACATGTTCCATTTCTAGGTCCATCAGAATTTTCGAAAAAAAAAAGTCTGATGAGGCCCACACACGATCGGAATAGACGATGAAAAGCTTCTGTCTGACTTTTTCTGTCGGACATTCCGCTCGTGTGTACGCGGCATAAGACACTTTAGCAGCATCTTAATATTTGTTCAGGCACATCAAGCCAGTAGGCAAATATCTTTTCATTGTCTTTTCCTGCCCTCCGAGAGTTGTATGGCGAGGGGTCGAAAGGGGACTTTTAATGGGCACTCGGCTTGGGCGTGTTCCAAACCCCACATGCCCGATCCCGCCAGGAAGCCGACACTGCACACGGCTAATCACAGGCAGTGACATATTTCCCAGTATGTGCAACTGCGGATCGGGAAATGTCTCGCTGACTGTGATTGGTCATGTGTAGTGTCGGCTTCTTGGTGGGATCGGGCTAGGGTGGCCACCTTTTGTTCAAGCCAAACCCGAACACTTTAGCGGCACATGGCAATTAATTTTATTCTTTTGAAGGGGGAACGCTGTGGAACTCTGATGTAAGGGGGGGCCCCCACTTACATCAGAATTGTTGGCATTCCCCCTTAAATCATGGTTCCCAAAGCCCCCCTTACGTCAGAGTCCACAGAGCACCCCTTACATCTGAGTCCCCCTTACCATAGTGCACTCGCTCAGAGGCAGGAGATAGAAGGGAGGAAGGCAGCCTATGCACTTGGCGGTTGTCGTACTTAGTTAGTTAGGGAGCATACTGTAGGTGTGTGCAACCCAGACAGCAGAGGGAACCACACTGGGTGATTAGGGTGTGCTCAGGCATGCCTAAGTTGGGGGGCCACTGTCTAGTCTGAATAATGTGTCCTGGTTTTAGGGAGTCTGAATCCTGGACAAATGAATCAAAACCCGGACTGTCCGGGTGAATCCCAGACAGGTGGCAACCCTAGATCAGGCATGTGGGGTTTCGAACACGCCCGAGCCCATCTCTAGACTCTAATATAAGGGAGCTTTGATGTGGACCCTGATGTAAGGGGGGACTTTGATGTGGACCCTGATGTAAGGGGGGACTTTGATGTGGACCCTGATGTAAGGGGGGACTTTGATGTGGACCCTGATGTAAGAGGGGACTTTGATGTGGACCCTGATGTAAGGGGGGACTTTGATGTGGACCCTGATGTAAGGAGGGACTTTGATATGGACCCTGATGTAAGGGGGGACTTTGATGTGGACCCTGATGTAAGGGGGGACTTTGATGTGGACCCTGATGTAAGGGGGGACTTTGATGTGGACCCTGATGTAAGGGGGGACTTTGATGTGGACCCTGATGTAAGGGGGGATGTATGTGGACCCTGATGTAAGGAGGGACTTTGATGTGGACCCTGATGTAAGGGGGGACTTTGATGTGGACCCTGATGTAAGGGGGGACTTTGATGGGGACACTGATATAAGGGGTTTCTGCTGTAAGGGGGGATAAGAGGGGACCCTTATGTAGGGGGTTGTAGCGGAGAGCTGAATTTTTTTTCAGGTGTGTTTTGTTGGAATCCACAGTGTGCAAAGCATCAGCTTGTCTGCCTAATTAGCCTATGAGTTTTTGTGGGGTGGGAGGTGAAGTTGATCTTGTTAGGAGGTGTAGACAGCATGGTGTCCTGTGGCTGGACAGGGCCAGACATGCTGGCACCGGGGCATTGTGTACTACTCTTAGCTGAATTCAATGCACAATGTACAGTGAGGGGAAAAAAGTATTTGACCCCCTGCTGATTTTGTACGTTTGCCCACTGATCAGTCTATAATTTTAATGGTCGGTTTATTTTAACAGAATAACAACAAAAATATCCAGAAAAACACATTTCAAAAAAGTTATAAATTGATTTGTATTTTAATGAGTGAAATAAGTATTTGATCCCCTATCAACCAGCAGGATTTCTGGATCCCTGGTGTCTTCTATACAGGTAACAAGCTGAGATTAAGAGCACTCTCCTAAAGGGAGTGCTCCTAATCTCAGCTTGTTACCTGTATAAAGGACACCTGTCCACAGAAGCAACCAATCAATCAGATTCCAATCTCTCCACCATGGCCAAGACCAAAGAGCTGTCCAAGGATGTCGGGGACAAGATTGTAGACCTACACAAGGCTGGAATGGGCTACAAGACCATCGCCCAGCAGCTTGGTGAGAGGGTGACAACAGGTGGTGAGATTATTTGCAAATGGAAGAAACACAAAATAACTGTCAATCTCCCTCAGTCTGGGGCTCCCTGTGAGATCTCACCTTGTGGAGTTTCAATGATCATGAGAACGGTGAGGAATCAGCCCAGAACTACACAGGAGAATCTTGTCAATGATCTCAGCTGGGACCATAGTCACCAAGACAACAATTGGTAACACACTACACTGTGAAGGACTGAAATTCTGCAGCACCCGCAAGGTCCCCCTGCTGAAGAAAGCACATGTACAGGCCTGTCTGATGTTTGATAATGAACATCTGAATGTTTCAGAGGAGAACTGGGTGGAAGTGTTGTTGTCAGATGAGACCAAAATCAAGTTCTTTGGCATCAACTCAACTCGCCGTGTTTGGAGGAGGAGGAATGTTGCCTATGACCCCAAGAACACCATCCCCCACCGTCCAACATGGAGGTGGAAACATTATGCTTTGGGGGTGTTTTTCTGCTAAGGAGACAGGACAACTTCACCGCATCAAAGGGACGATGGACGGGGCCATGTGCCGTTAAATCTTGGGTGAGAACCTCCTTCCCTTAGCCAAGGCATTGGAGATGGGTTGTTGATGGGTATACCAGCATGACAATGACCCAAAACACACACGGCCATGGAAAAAAAGGAGTGCCTCAAGAAGAAACACATTAAGGCCCTGGAGTGGCCTAGCCAGTCTCCAGACCTTAATCCCATAGAAAATATGTGGAGGGAGCTAAAGGATAGATTTACTAAACAGCCTCAAAAACTTTAATGCCTTGGAGAGGATCTGCAAAGAGGACAAAATCCCTCCTGAGATGTGCAAACCTGGTGGCCAATTACAAGAAACATCTGACCTCTGTGATTACCTACAAGGGTTTTGCCACCAAGCACTAAGTCATGTTTTGCAAAGGGGTCAAATCAATTCATAACTTTTTTGAAATGCGTTTTCTGGATATTTTTGTTGTTGTTCTGTCTCTCACTGTTAAAATAAACCAACCATTAAAATAATAGATTGTTTCTTTGTCAGTGGGCAAACGTACAAAATCAGCATGGGATTATATACTTTTTCCCCTCACTGTAGTTTATCTATGTTGGCCGAAAAAGTGAGTCTTTTCTCTGAGCTTTCCCCAGTGATGGATGCAGGGAATTTTTGTCTGCCTGTTCCACTAGAAGGAGACTAGAAGGTGCTTAGAACTTCTGAGTCTGATAGTTCAGTATGGATAGTGTGCTACTTCCTGGATCCTGGGACTGCTGGGACTTATTGTTCCATATTGTCTGTGCTGCTTTCCAGACACTGGAACCCCCCCCCCCTTTTATCCTACTTTTTTTTAGATCCTTTTCTGCGGGAGCCACGTGCTGCCAGAACCTGTGAGGACCCCAGGACTGTTTTGTGCCCAGATCCTTGTATTCCTCGGCCTGTTTCCTCTGCTGTGTGCCCAGATAGGGCTGTCACCTGTCCAGGATTCACCCGGACAGTCCGGATTTTGAATCATGTGTCCGGGTTTCAGTCCACCTGAAACCCGGACACATTTTTCAGACCAGGCTGTGGCTCCCCAAGTAACCGGGATAGTCCTACACAAAATTTGTTGCCGCTGTGGGCGGCTGTATGGACGCAGGTTTTGGCATCACTGAAGGGTGGGGAGATGATGTCAGCAAAAGCAAATTGGTCACACCCACTGGCGCGCTCGGTGCGCTACATTACTACTCTCCTTGGGGCACCCAAATGTGTCCCAGGTCTTTTATAATCCTATAGTGTTTACTGCAAAAAAAAAAAAAAATTGCCCCGTGCCACAAAAGTGTTCGGGTTTGAAGAAAAGGTGGCAACCCTATTCCCAGAGCCTTCCTTGAATTGCCCTGCCTGTTCTGTCTGCTGTGTGCCCAGAGCCCTCCCCAGATTGCCCAGATTACCCTGCTTGCCTCTACTTTGTGCCCAGAGCCCTCTTATTTAAGGAGGATTCCAAAGTAAGTGGGACTTTGATTAACCACTTAACCCCCGGACCATTTGGCTGGCCAAAGACCAGAGCACTTTTTGCGACACGGCACTGCGTCGCTTTAACTGACAATTGCGCGGTCGTGCGACGTGGCTCCCAAACAAAATCGACGTCCTTTTTTTCCCCACAAATAGAGCTTTCTTTTGGTGGTATTTGATCGCCTCTGCGGTTTTTATTTTTTGCGCTATAAACAAAAAAAGAGCGACAATTTTGAAAAAAAAAACGCATTATTTTTTACTTTTTGCTATAATAAATATCCCCCAAAAAATATATAAAAAAACATTTATTTCCTCAGTTTAGGCCAATATGTATTCTTCTACATATTTTTGGTAAAAAAAAAAAATCGCAATAAGCGTATATTGATTGGTTTGCGCAAAATTTATAGCGTCTACAAAATAGGGGATAGTTTTATGGCATTTTTATTAATCTTTTTTTTTTTTTTTACTAGTAATGGCGGCGATCTGCGATTTTTATCGTGACTGCGACATTATGGCGGACACGTCGGACAATTTTGACACATTTTTGGAACCATTGTCATTAATACAGCGATCAGTGCGATTAAAAGTGCATTGATTACTGTAAAAATGTCACTGGCAGTGAAGGGGTTAACACTAGGTGGGCAGTGAAGGGGTTAATGTGTGTGGAGTAAAAGTAGATGGTGATTGCGCTGTGACACAAAGGGAGAAAAAACAAAACAAAAGGAGAAGAGGAAGGGGAAGGGACTAGCTCAAATGTATGAAGAGGTGAAAAAATGATAAAAATATGTGCAGTCACATAAACACTAAATGCAAATAAACTGAAGAAACATCATTGCTTAACATATAAAACTATAGCATGAGTGACATAATCAATGTGAGAGGAAAGATGGACCATAAAAATATTATATAATAAGAAAAAAGTAATAAAAAAAAGTCCACGTGCATGAGGGCTAGTATCATACTAGCACATAAATAGAAATAACATAATATCAAAAAAAGAAGAAGAAATCCAGGTACATAAGGGCTAGTATCATACTAGCTCATAAGTGACAACTCAGCAAACCAGTAAAGGTGACTCCAAATGAATATAAATGGTAGACAGTCCCTCCACCTTGTGGTACAAAGTGCTCAAACACTAAATCAGCAGTTCCAAAAATACAAATCCATAATCCACAGGGAGAGGGGAAAAAGTCTTCAGTGGGGACACCTCTGTGCTCGCAAGCAGCTCACCTTACTGCTGTAAGGTAACAGCTTGTAGTTCAATACAAATCACTAGCAGGCATAGGTCCCATCCAGTTATTCAGGAGATTCGGGTGGTGGATATGCAGGATGGTATATAAAAAAAATAAACAGACAATATATAGTATAACTCCGTGGCGGCCAGAGTGGAAAGGGGACAGGACACAGAAGGGAGATGCACTCACTTTTAAAAAATGAGTGTGGGCGTCAATCCACGAACGCCGAGTTCATATCCCTCCTAAGGGGGGGGGGGGGGGGGGGTCTTCAGTCCATCCCTGTTCCTCAATGCTCGTCACACCGGGATGAGTGTATGCGGAGTGTTAAAAGAGAGTGCACATAGCGTGATCCCGTATACAAATCAATTTATTAGGTTAAAAGCAACATAGCACACTTACATTCAACAGAAGGCCGTAGTAAAAAAACATCCACGAGCGCCGAGCTCGTATCCTAACGTCAGTCTGTGACAGTTCCCGTGCTCCAATCCTGACGCGTATCGTCACGTCACGTGACTTCATCAGAGGATAACACGGGGTAAAGAATCAATGCTTTTATATGGTCTCTGTGTAATGGACGTTTGGCGGCCATTTTCCCGAAGCCCGCCACTACAATGATGGTGTCCTAGTGTGTGTTCTAACTGAAGGGGGGGGGGACTGTGCAGGGAAGCTAACAGATCGCTATTCATACTCTGTGTACTCTGTGTGAACAAACGATCTGTCAGTTCTCCCCTCAGAGAACCAGAAACTGTGTGTTTACACACACAATTAAAAATCATTTTTAATTTTTAATTTTGCTCTGTGGTTTGGTGCACACCATTAGATTTTGCTACATAATTCTGTTATCACTTTTAAATATAGACACTAGGTTCATTCACTACCCCTAGTGGCGCGAAGGACACATTACTATTCATGTCTACACACACAGTTCTGGGTTCTCCGCGTGCCCCGAGCGATCGCGGGAGCCCGGCAGTGATCGAGATCACCAGGCACTCGCATTGGCTCGGGAGGGGGGGGCAAGCTTGCGTGCCCCCTAGTGGCCACAGGGCGCAGCGGCGTTACATAACGTCGTTTCGCCCAGCCGTGCCATTCTGCTGCAGTACAACTGCGGCGGCTGGTCGGTATGTGGTTAAGGTTGCCACCCTTTCTTTAAGCCAAACCCAAACACTTTAGCGGCCTGGGACACCTTTGGGTGCCCCAAGGAGAGCACATAGCATGCAGCAGTGAACAGTGGGTGTAGCCAAATTGCTCTTGCTGACATCATCGCCCTGCCCCCCCCCCCCCCCAGTGATGCCGAATCTGCCCCAGACAGCCGCCCGCAGCTGTGATGCCGAATCTGCCCCAGACAGCCGCCCGCAGCTCCTGGGTGGCACCAGATTTGTGTGTGACTATCTTGGTTACTCGGGGGAGCCACAGCCCGGTCTGAATAATGTGTCCGGGTTTCAGTCTGCCTGAAACCCGGACACAAGATTCAAAACCCGGACTGTCCGGGCAAATCCCGGACAGGTGTGCAACCCTAACTTTGATGAGGGCTCTGATATAAGTGGGGACTCTGATGGGCTCACAAGTCTATTTGGCATGTCTTTGCTTTGCTTACCAAAGTTCTCTCTCTTCAAAAACATAAAACCTGTAAATTCATTCAAATGTGTTTAATTCAAATTCAAAAGTCCTTTCACCTCCTTTAATTGTTCTTTAGCATGTAAGAAATGTACACCGGCGATCACATCTCCAGGCAGGTTATCAGGCAGATGATCCGGCTTGGGCATGTCATGTCTATTATAATCTCACCGGAGGGCACTGCAGGCAGAACTTCACATGTCAGCTGCTGGTAATACCGACTCAGTTCTGATGAAGTCCCCAGTTCTGCCAGGACTCGGGTTTTCACATTATTTGGCATGGTGACCCACCTTTTAGGTCGGCCAGTTTCAGCTTCATTTGTTGTGAGACATTTCCTCATGTAAGATATGGAAAGCCACAAATTCATTGTGCACTGCCTTCATATTAAAGTGATTGTAAACGATCACCTTGTAAAACAACCCATTCCGTTTAAAATAGAAATGAAAGGCAA
Organism: Lithobates septentrionalis; assembly: GCA_037952835.1. Lineage (NCBI taxonomy): Eukaryota > Metazoa > Chordata > Amphibia > Anura > Ranidae > Lithobates > Lithobates septentrionalis. Next base: position 128,229 of record JBBDGP010003694.1, read on the forward strand.
AATTATTTTTCTATAGATATAAAAAAAAACATTATAAATACACTCCCTCTATTCTCAGCTACATAAAAGCTGGGGGGAGGAGAAGCAGCAGAACACGGAGCTTCCCAGTGAATGGCTGAGCAGGGGTGGGGGGGGGGGCGTGTCAGGACAAGTCTGATTATTGGAGGAGAGTAGGCTGAGTTCTCAGCATAGTTAGAGAACTGACCACAGTGTGCTCTGCTGCATAGTGTGGTCAGTTATTCATAGGAAAGCAGAGGGAATGTCAGGAACACCGGGGATTTCATACTACCCACCTCCATACACTCCACACTCCTCTCCTACACATACTACCCACCTCCATACACTCCACACCCCTCTCCTACACATACTACCCACCTCCATACACTCCACACTCCTCTCCTGCACATACTACCCACCTCCATACACTCCACACTCCTCTCCTACACATACTACCCACCTCCATACACTCCACACCCCTCTCCTACACATACTGCCCACCTCCATACACTCCACACTCCTCACCTACACATACTGCCCACCTCCATACACTCCACACTCCTCTCCTACACATACTACCCACCTCCATACACTCCACACTCCTCTCCTACACGTACTACCCACCTCCATACACTCCACACTCCTCACCTACACATACTGCCCACCTCCATACACTCCACACTCTTCACCTACACATAATACCCACCTCCATACACTCCACACTCCTCTCCTACACATACTGCCCACCTCCATACACTCCACACTCCTCTCCTACACATACTGCCCACCTCCATACACTCCACACTCCTCACCTACACATACTGCCCACCTCCATACACTCCACACTCCTCTCCTACACATTCTACTCACCTCCATACACTCCACACTCCTCTCCTACACATAATACCCACCTCCATACACTCCGTACTTCTCTCCTACACATACTACCCACCTCCATACACTCCGCACTCCTCTCCTACACATACTACCCACCTCCATACACTCCGCACTCCTCTCCTACACATACTACCCACCTCCATACATTCCGCACTCCTCTCCTACACATACTACCCACCTCCATACACTCCACACTCCTCTCCTACACGTACTACCCACCTCCATACACTCCACACTCCTCTCCTACACGTACTACCCACCTCCATACACTCCACACTCCTCACCTACACATACTGCCCACCTCCATACACTCCACACTCCTCTCCTACACATACTACCCACCTCCATACACTCCACACTCCTCTCCTACACATAATACCCACCTCCATACACTCCGTACTTCTCTCCTACACATACTACCCACCTCCATACACTCCGCACTCCTCTCCTACACATACTACCCACCTCCATACACTCCGCACTCCTCTCCTACACATACTACCCACCTCCATACATTCCGCACTCCTCTCCTACACGTACTACCCACCTCCATACACTCCACACTCCTCTCCTACACGTACTACCCACCTCCATACACTCCACACTCCTCTCCTACACATACTACCCACCTCCATACACTCTGCAATCCTCTCCTACACATACTACCCACCTCCATACACTCCGCACTCCTCTCCTACACATACTACCCACCTCCATACACTCCGCACTCCTCTCCTATACATACTACCCACCTCCATCCACTCTGCGCTCCTCTCCTACACATACTACCCACCTCCATACACTCCGCACTCCTCTCCTACACATACTACCCACCTCCATACACTCTGCACTCCTCTCCTACACATACTACCCACCTCCATACACTCTGCACCCCTCTCCTACACATACTACCCACCTCCATACACTCCGCACTCCTCTCCTACACATACTACCCACCTCCATACACTCTGCGCTCCTCTCCTACACATACTACCCACCTCCATACACTCTGCGCTCCTCTCCTGCACATACTACCCACCTCCATACACTCCGCACTCCTCTCCTACACATACTACCCACCTCCATACATTCCGCACTCCTCTCCTGCACATACTACCCACCTCCATACACTCCGCACTCCTCTCCTACACATACTACCCACCTCCATACACTCCGCACTCCTCTCCTGCATATACTACCCACCTCCATACACTCCACAAACCTCTTCTGCATATACTACCCACCGCCAGACACTCCACACTCCTCTCCTACACATACTACCCACCTCCATACACTCTGCGCTCCTCTCCTGCACATACTACCCACCTCCATACACTCCGCACTCCTCTCCTACACATACTACCCACCTCCATACACTCCACAAACCTCTTCTGCATATACTACCCACCTCCATACACTCCACACTCCTCTCCTACACATACTACCCACCTCCATACACTCCGCACTCCTCTCCTACACATACTACCCACCTCCATACACTCCACAAACCTCTTCTGCATATACTATCCACCGCCGGACACTCCGCACTGTACATTCCCTATTTAACATTATCACATTCTGCACTATGTAGGTCATCTCAGACTCTATTAAACCACACCCCTTTAAGCCACACCCATATTTCACACGATTTAAACCATGCCCACATTTCTCTAAATATCTTTTGGCACATGCACAATAATCCCATAGACTGTGACTACTAGTCATTGGTGGTCCTGCTATTGGGCTATGCTGCCACCTACAAAAGGATGGACACTGGTAAGCAAAACAATTGTAGGCTAGCCCAAGATAATCCCCCCTACTCTCATCATGATTCAGTTTCTTGTTAGTGTCTGCATGCTTCCCATGTGAGTGCCTCCCCCTCGTACTCCCACACTCCAAAGACACATGTAGCAGACAACAAACTTACCCCCGAAGGAGCTGCTAATAATTTTCTTCGGGCTTACCGTTACCATCTTCACAGTGTTCGTCATAGGGGTACCTATCAATTGCTCAATTGAAACACTGGCTCCAACACTTAGTCCTTTTTCCAAGTTTTATTAAGGAAACAAAAATATGCAAATGTAAGGTAGAGGGTGAAAAGGGATTCAGGTACCTTGGATCTTGCGATTTGAGGTAATTTCTATATCCAGCGAATAGATCTTCCACAGCTGGATTCAACAACCACCGAGTATAGGTCTCTCTCACCGACCTAGCAGCCGATGTGATGCTCGAACACGGTCTCTGCCACAGACCTTACAATCTTAAATGAACTGATTGCTGTGCTTAATCTCAGATGCGTCTCCGACTGAGTTCCCAGGCTCTTCTCAAGATACCAGCCTTATGCTCGGTCCTCTCCTGAAGAGTCCTCCCCCTGGTCACTGCAATCCCTTGCTTCTTCCCGCAGGCCAGACAGCAAAGAGACCATCCTACGGACCAGTAGGCCACTAAAACTCTGATCCTTCTTCTAGTAGCTAGGCCTTGGGTCTGCCAACCTCAAGGCAGAACTTTAAGCAACAGCAGTTCCCCAGGCCAGGAGGGCCATGAGGTCAGGAAGCGCCAACCCCTTCCACACAGTGTCTATTAGGGCTGCTGAAATTAATTGCAGCATCGATGCATCGCGATTCGGGTGTCCCCGATGCGGCATCGATGCATGCGACCCGAAAAATCGATGTCTGGCCCCGCCCCCTCCCGGGAGAGCGCTCCGTGCATTAAGCTGTTATTAGTGTGTGTATATTCTGGTCATGTGACTCTCAGCCGCGCCTCCCTCCTCTCAGTCTCTCCTGCTGTCTCTTTTTTTCTTAAGAACAGATAGAATAAAAAAAATGGAGTTCTCCTGACTACTTGAATTTTTTTTGATGAAAACCATGAGCACCTGCGGACTTGCGCTGTAATCGTGATGCATCGTGATGCATCGCGGAATCAAATCGAATCGAATCGTTGACTTGATAATCATAATCGAATCGAATCGTGAGGCCAGTGAAGATGCGCACCCCTAGTGTCTATCCCTTATATACCCCTGCCCAGAATCCCCGGTGGATGAACCACTCCCACCGAATTTTTTCTGAGCAAAGAGTATTCAATATGTCCAACCAGACTGTATTTACAACATCCACCAATGGTGACAGCACCACCTATGGTCAGACAGAAACCTGCACAGTCCAGCTAAACTGGTACAGAAACCATTACATTTAGGTAATAATAAGCTGAGCCAAACTGTAGCTTCAACTAACTTAAATTTCAAAAGAATAGCGTCTGCTCTTCAGGAGCAGGGCGCTACACATAATTAATTGCCTTCAACTTGGGTTTGAGTTTTAGCAACTTAATGAATGAGAGATCTAAAGAGAAGTTGTTTTTTTTGCTAGTCTGGCAATCTTACCGTCAATGTGTCCAACCATCTAGTAGCCAGTCTCCTGCACATTTTTTACATGCATGATAGAAATGTCAAAATTAGCCCCGGGTCAAGTAGGTAAATTGTAAGCTCCTTGAGGGCAGGAACGGATGTGAATGTACAGTATATAAAGTATGTAAAGTGCTATAATTATGTGTAATAAATAAATGAGTTTCTGCTGAGAAATGTCTAACCCTTTTTTGCTGTCTTTTTCCTTCTTTTGGAAAGACTGACTCTGTCTTTGTCATCCCTGATGGTCCTCGTAAGGGTGAAGTGGCTTCCACCATTTCTCAGTGGCTCACATAGAGCATTATTCAAGTTTATGGTGTCAAGATTCAGGTTCCACCTATTGTTGTCCTGGTGCGCGATGATAGATCTATGAGTGCTTCTCAGGCTCTTCACCATTAAGCTACTCTTCTCAGATTTATAAGTTCTCTGCCTGGTCTTCTGTTCATAGGCTTTCCCAGGTGGATGTTCAAGTTTCACCTGAAGCCAGCTTTGGGTGTAAGGTCCTTTAGGCGGCTCTTTGAACTTTAGGTTCTGTTATGCCCCGTACACACGGTCGGATTTTCCGACGGAAAATGTGTGATAGGACCTTGTTGTCGGAAATTCCGTCCATGTGTGTGGGCTCCATCACACATTTTCCATCGGATTTTCCGACACACAAAGTTTGAGAGCAGGAGATAAAATTTTCCGACAACAAAATCCGTTGTCGGAATCTCCGATCGTGTGTACACAAATCCGACGGACAAAGTGCCACGCATGCTCAGAATAAATAAAGAGATGAAAGCTATTGGCCACTGCCCCGTTTATAGTCCCGACGTACGTGTTTTACGTCACCGCGTTCAGAACGATCGGATTTTCCGACAACTTTGTGTGACCGTGTGTATGCAAGACAAGTTTGAGCCAACATCTGTAGGAAAAAATCCTAGGATTTTGTTGTCGGAATGTCCGATCAATGTCCGACCGTGTGTACGGGGCATTAGTATTTTGATTGCTGTTACCCACCCCTCAGTTGCACTGGTCTCAGATGTCTTGACAGTTCATTATTTCCTGTTTCCCTTTAATGAAGAATGAAACTAGGATTTTTGTTCTCATTGTAAAATCCTTTTCTTGGAGTCTTATGAGGGACACAGATCCTACCCTTCAGTGATTTTGATCATGTTGTTGGTACTGCTTTCCTACAAAACGGAGGCATGCTGGTAGCAGGAGAGGTTATCCTGGGCTGGCCTCCAGTTTTTTCTCCTCCTGTAGGCAGCAGTATAACTGGAAGGTTTAGGACTTGCCGTGTCCATTAGTGAATTCCTAGAAAGGAATTGCAGGCCTAAATTGAGATTGCAGTTGGTTGGTGGTAAAAACATGCGGTTGAGCCATGTTTTTACCGACCTCCAGCCACTCCTGCTAAGCTGCAAATGCAGCCATTCAGGGGTATACACATGCCGCAGCCGAGACAGTTATCCTCGCTGTCACATTCGGCAGACAATTCAAGTGAATATGGCCCTGCCTCAACCACGTGTAAATAGGTAACATGACATCTCCTCACCACCTGCCAAATGCTTTCTGAAAAAAGGGGGTCCACTTTTCACAGGGTGACTTTGACTTTAACACACATTAAAGCACCTTCCGTTTTTTTTGATGCTTTAATGAAGCTTGGCAGATGCCCTGTGTGTTTTGATTTTCTATTTGTTTTATAGGGGCCCAGTTGATCCCCAGCTCATTAGTACCCCTGTTCAGCAGATCCCCAGCTTATAGTACCCCTGTTCAGCAGATACCCAGCTTATTAGTACCCCTGTTCAGCAGATCCCCAGCTTATTAGTACCCCTGTTCAGCAGATCCCCAGCTTATTAGTACCCCTGTTCAGCAGATCCCCAGCTTATTAGTACCCTCGTTCAGCAGATCCCCAGCATATTAGTGGCCTTGTTCAGTAGATTCCAAGCTTATTAGTACCCTCGTTCAGTAGATCCCAATCTTATTAGTACCCTCGTTCAGTAGATCCCAATCTTATTAGTAGCCTCGTTCAGTAGATCCCAAGCTTATTAGTAGCCTCGTTCAGTAGATTCCAAGCTTATTAGTACCCTTGTTCAGTAGATCCCAAGCTTATTAGTACCCTCGTTCAGTAGATCCCAATCTTATTAGTAGCCTCGTTCAGTAGATCCCAAGCTTATTAGTAGCCTCGTTCAGTAGATTCCAAGCTTATTAGTACCCTCGTTCAGCAGATCCCCAGCTTATACGTACCCTTGTTCAGCAGATCCCTTGCTCAGTAGTACCCCCAGCTTTGCTGATGCCCCGTTTATTAGTACCACCAGCTCTGCTGATCCCCCACTCAGTAGTACCCCAAACTTTGCTGGTGCCTTATTCAGTAGTACCCCCAACTTTGCTGGTGCCTCATTCAGTAGTACCCCCAACTTTGCTGGTGCCTCATTCAGTAGTACCCCCAACTTTGCTGATCCCCCACTCAGTACTAACCCCCAGTTCTGCTGATCCTGCCCTCAGTAGTAACCCCCAATAGTAAGAAGAGCCGGCAAGACTGTAATCCTTGAAGTGTAATTTATTACAGAGTGACAATAAAACTATAATTCTAATGCGTTTCGGCAATAGCCTTAGTCGTAGCTCAGTAGTAACAGTAGTAACCCCCAGCTCTGCTGATCCCCCCACTCAGTAGTAATCCCCAGCTTTGCTGATCCCCCACTAAGTAGTAACCTCCAGCTGTCTCCCTCATCCTCCTCTCTCTCTGGCCCCTGCTCACCCCCCCCTCCCCTCTCTAAATTGCTCCCCCACGTGTGACATCTGCTAGTTTCACGTGCTCTGGTCCCCCCAGCTCTGCTGATCCCTAGCCACTCAGTTCTCTCTTTCTGGTCCCCATTCACCTTCTACTATAGCATTCCCATGTTGCACACCACGTGTGCCGTCTGCTAGTTGCTCCGCTCCAGTCTGGACCCCGCTCACCTTCCTGCTGCTCCACACTGCACACTAGATGTGATGTGACGTCTACACCAGACACTCCCAGAATATATACACATGAACCGGAGGTGACTCCTGATGACGTCTTTCCGGTTCACATCTTAGTTTCCCAGTGCATCCTGGGATATCTCATACCTGCAATATTTCCAAAACAAAGTGAAGCTAACGCTGAATATAAGCCCCTCAAAACGTGCAGGCGCCGTTAGCGAGCGTTGTTATAGACTTCTATGGAGATGCTTTGGAGCGCCAAGAAAGTGACATCGGGGATCATTTTTGAAGCAACGTGTGAACAGGACTGTAAGGTAATCATTATATTTAGTGACAGATGCTTTGATTGGCATTCAGAGTGCTTTAAAAAAGCGTGTCTGTTCCGATGCCACATTTTGAAGTAAGTGTAAGTTCCGAGCCCTAATAGTAAGTGCAGAAATCCTATTATCCCGCAAACGGCGGTGATTTGTGTTTTGGTGACGTACGAATTGCTGATAGAGTATTGTTGGTGCTAAAAGTTATTTTTATATTTGTTGTTCTTTGATTTACTGAAACCAGAAGAGAAGCCGCTCCGATCCGGAGCCAACGCATAAGTTTAACGGCTGGTGATGAAGTGTCAGCTCATCGCTCAGGAATGTCCATCAACAGAGAGGACAAACAGGTCTCCGAAACAGAATGCCAGAGATTACTTAGAGACAGCCAATGCTATTACTATCTATTATATACCCTGAGACATGGCGGTGAGAACTATGAGGTCACCAATGTCCACAGTGCTCACCACGCTGGTTCTCAATCAGTGGTGTCTGCAACCCAGGGGGATCTTCTTCTTTAAGTGGATCTAAACCTACAATAAAATAACTGCAAGCAGGCAGCTCTTTAATGCACAACAGACATGCTCAGAGGAACAATCCTTCACAATTTCTGTACAAATGTAAATTCTACTAGTGGTTGGCCAGCTTGACGTAGAGCTGATGTCACCAAAAACAAGGGAAAAAATGTGTCCCAAATCATCCCTGACCTCTGACCTCTTTCTAGTCCATTCAGGGCAAAGTGACAGGCGCCTCTTCAACCCCTTCAATACCGGGCACTTTCACCCCCTTCCTGCCCAGCCCAATTTTCAGCTTTCACCGCTGTCACATTTTGAATGACAATTACACGGTCATGCTACACTGTACCCATATGAAATTTTTATCATTTTTTGAGACAGAGCTTACCTTTGTTGGCATTTACTCACCACTGTTTTTTTTTGGGGTTTTTTTTTACAGAAAATTTTGAAAAAAACAAACAAACCATTTTTCTTCGTTTCTGTTATGCAATTTTGCAAATAAGCAATTTTTCATCTTCACTGATGGGCACTGTTGAGGCTGCATTGATGAGCACTGATGAGGCAGCACTGATAAGCACTGATGAGGCTGTACTGATGGTCACTGATGAGGCTTTACTGTTGGACACTGATATGCTGCACTAATGGGGCTGCACTGATGAGGCAGCACTGATAAGCACTGATGAGGCTTTACTGATGAGGCGGCACTGATTAGGCTGCACTGATGGGCACTAAAGAGGCTACACTGATGAGCATTGATAGGCCGCATTGATGTGCACTGATGAGGCTGCACTGATGGACACTGATGAGGCTGCACTGATGGCCACTGATGAGGATGCACTGATGGTCTGCATTGATGGGCACTGATGAGGCAGCACTGATAAGCACTGATGAGGCTGTACTGATGGTCACTGATGAGGCTTTACTGATGGGCACTGATATGCTGCACTGATGGGGCTGCACTGATGGGCACTGATAGGCACTGATGAGGCTTATAAAAGTTTGCAAATAAGTAATTTTTCTTCTTTACTGGTGGGCAATGATGAGACTGCACTGATGGGCACTGATGGGCTGCGTTGATGGGCACTGATGGGCTGCGTTGATGGGCACCGATGAGGCGGCACTGATAGGCTGCACTGATGGGCACTGATAGGCAGACATGCAGACACAGCGTGTGAGGAAAGGACCGCCGATAACCGTCAAGTCTGTTTACATGTGATCAGTTATACTGGGTATATATAAAGATACATTGAGGGCCCATCCACTGCTTTGCAGTCTGTCAATATGCATTATGATGCGCAAGTAATGAGTGCAATCGCGCCATTCATTTTGAAGGGCACCCCAATGCAGCGGTGTTGTAGTGTTCCACAATGTCCTATAGAAGTTTATTGCGCAAGGGACAGCACATTGGGGTTCAAAATAAAGGAACTGGGCACTGATGAGGCAGCACTGATAAGCACTGATGAGGCTTTACTGATGGGCACTGATGAAGCGGCACTGATTAGGCTGCACTGATGGGCACTGATGAGGCTGCACTGATGAGCATTGATAGGCTGCATTGATGTGCACTGATGAGGCTGCACTGATGGGCACTGATGAGGCTGCACTGATGGCCACTGATGAGGATGCACTAATCGTCTGCATTGATGGGCACTGATGAGGCAGCACTGATGAGGCTGTACTGATGGTCACTGATGAGGCTTTACTGATGGGCACTGATGAGGCTTTACTGATGGGCACTGATGAGGCGGCACTGATGGGCACTGATGAGGCGGCACTGATGGGCACTGATGAGGCTGCACTGATGAGCATTGATAGGCCGCATTGATGTGCACAGATGAGGCTGCACTGATGGGCACTGATGAGGCTGCACTGATGGGCACTGATGAGGCTGCACTGATGGGCACTGATGAGGATGCACTGATGGTCTGCATTGATGGGTACTGATGAGGCAGCACTGATAAGCACTGATGAGGCTGTACTCATGGTCACTGATGAGGCTTTACTGATGGGCACTGATATGCTGCACTGATGGGGCTGCACTGATGAGGCAGCACTGATGGTCACTGATGAGGCTTTACTGATGGGCACTGATATGCTGCACTGATGGGGCTGCACTGATGAGGCAGCACTGATGGTCACTGATGAGGCTTTACTGATGGGCACTGATATGCTGCACTGATGGGGCTGCACTGATGAGGCAGCACTGATGGTCACTGATGAGGCTTTACTGATGGGCACTGATATGCTGCACTGATGGGGCTGCACTGATGAGGCAGCACTGATAAGCACTGATGAGGCTTTACTGATGAGCAATGATGAGGCTGCACTGATGGGGACTGATGAGGCTGCACTGATGAGCACTGATAGGCCGCATTGATGGGCACTGATGAGGATGCACTGATGAGGATGCACTGATGGGCTGCATTGATGGGCACTGATGAGGCAGCACTGATAAGCACTTATGAGGCTGTACTGATGGTCACTGATGAGGCTTTACTGATGGGCACTGATATGCTGCACTGATGGGGCTGCACTGATAATCAGTGCCCTGATTATCAGTGTAAATGTCCCCTGTCACAGGAAAGCCAGTTATCAGCTTTCCTTTCCTCAGACACTGACAGCGCTGAGGAAAAGAAATGCTGATAACCATTTGTATACATGTGATCAGCTGCGCTTGGACACAGCTCACCATCGATCACCGCGCATGCACGTCAACAAGGAGAGGACGCCATATGATGTCCACACAAAGGGATGGCCGTCATTCTACTATATGCAGGGCAGGTTCAGCTCCCCAACTGACTTGTACCATGACGGTGCCCCCCCTCTCCTTCCTCTATGGCTTTTGCTGCAAAATACCAGGTGGTTCCACAGTAGAGCATATGACCTTCTCGCACGATGCAATAGTCCTGAGCGGCCAATAGCCATGCTGGGATAGTGTCATGTGACTGAAGGTGGTGACATCATCGCTCCTGTGTAAGCTCCAGCATGCAAGTAGAGGTGCAACAGGAAAAGGAGAGGTGAAGGAGCGCTATGTAGGTGAGTATATGCGGGTCAGGGAGCGGGCTTTAGGCTCAAGTCACACTGCTGCAACCACAAGGTGGTGCAACTTTGCATTGCGACTCTCATGCGACTTCAATGCGACTTTCACGCGACTTTGATGGTTTGCGACTGTAGCTTGGCAAATCATAAGAAGGCAGAACATGACACATATTACTGAACTTACAAAACCCTCTGAAGTCACAGCCAAAGCTGCAAAAATAAAACAAAGAATCCTTTCCTTGCAACCTTTGTGATTTGTAACATTGCAGTCTATGGCACTCACAAGGGAGAGACAGAAAAGTCGTTCAGGGACTAATTTGTTTTTTTTTTTGGCGCTGCAACTTGAGTCACAGCAATTAGGACGCCATTCATTGCCAAATTGCAAACGCCCACTGGAGTTGTGGTCCCACTTTCCACACGTTTTACATTTGTTTTTGTTTTTTTTAAAGCAATTTCATTGTATTTCCATATTTATGTATCCTGTGGTTGTTGTGTTATTTTTATGCCCTTTGTATATCGAGTTTTTATTTTTATCCTTGTAACTCAAATTAGTTTATTATTTGTTTATCTAGCTTGCAGCTAGATAGGTTTAGGTCTGGGGGGGGCTATGGAAAATGTTTATAGTTATGCCTGTACAATTCTTGGCTGTGTTCACAAATGTGTGACACAGATCAGCCCCAGTTGCAAGCAATGACAGTCCCTGTATCTCTATTATGACAGATTTGCTTTAAAAAGAAGGTGGCATAGCAGACAGGGGAGATATTTCCTACATCTCTTTGCCTTCCCATTCGATGGTGGAATTCTGCCAACAGGTAGCGTCCGGGTGTTTCACTGACCCAGAAGTTTGAGTGTCAACTATACAGTGATGTCATGTATTGTGTGCTGACACCCCTCCCTCCTCCAGTCCCCGTCGTGTTTGACTCTCAGGAATCCTTCGCACTCGGCGGGTGTTGTGTAATCAGAAGGTGTGTCGGTTTCTGCATTATCTGACTGTTCCAATTACAAGGAGCAGTCATAGATGATGCACAGGAGAGTATTATCACAGTGACATGGGAAGGGCCCCGGGAACACGAACAGGACCTGCCAGAACCTTTGTCACACCTGCACAGGTGACTGTCATTCTCCTGAAAGAAAACAATCTGCAGAGACACTTTACTGCTGAACTTATGTAACAAAACCTCAACCACCATCCAGATTATTACCCACCGAGGCATGACGACATATCTGCACTTTTATAAAGACCCCCTTAGGAGCTGCTGAAATTCTGGGTTATCCAGCCCTTCCCAGTGGTGACCCCCCTTTACTGGACCCGACAACTCACCCCCACACCAGTACTGATAATGAGGGTTTTATTAAAGCCGGGGTCAGCCAAGTATGGGGAGCGCTCAGTACAGAAGATTCACTAATGGCGGGGTGAAAGGAAACATTACATGGGGGTCCAAGACACACCTTCCCATTTATCACCTTACTAACATGCACTCATGAGAGGGAAACAACATGGCTAACAATGTAACAACCACACTAATACATGTCCCTAGAGGAGAATACAAGGGAAAGCGACCAACAGCAAGGTCTATCTACACTATGATGTCATATCTCTCTCTTCTCCCCATCTCTCCCTTTATTTCTCTCTCTCCCTTCTCCTGTCTTGCTTTTCTCTCCTATCTTCTCATCTCTCTCCCTCTATTCCTGTATCTCTCCTGTTCCCTTTCCAATCCTTCTCTCTCTCTCTCCCCCCCTCCCACTCTCTCCTCTCCTATTTCTCCCCCTCTCTCTCTGCTCCCCCTCTCTTTACTTTGGCCCCTTTTACCTTCCTTCCTCTCCCTCTCCTCCCTCTCTCCTTTCCTCTCCCCCCTCCTCTCTCCTTCCTTTCCTCTTCCCTCTCTACTCCCTCTCTCCCCCTACTCTCTCCACCCCCTCCTTTCTCTCTCCTTTTCTCTTCTACTCTCTCTCTCCCCTTTCCTCTTCCCCCCTCTTCTCTCTTTCTTCTTTCCTCCCCCCTCATTTCTCTCTCCTTTCCTATCCCCCCTCCCCCTCTCTCTCCTTTCCTCTCTCCTTTCCTCTTCCCCCCTCTCCTCTCTCTCTATTTTTCTTCCCCTCTCTCCTTTCCTCCCCCCTTATCTCTCTCTCCTTTCCTCTTCCCCCATCTCCTCCCTCTCTCCTTTCCTCTCCCCCCTCCCTCTCCTCTCTCTCTCCCTTCCTCTCCCTCTTTCTCTCTCTCTCTCTCCTTTCCTATCCCCCTCCCCCTCTCTCTCCTTTCCTCTTGCCCCTCTCCTTTCCTCTCCCCCTCTCCTCTTTCTTTCCCTCCCTCTTCCCCCCTCCTCTCTCTCTCTTTCCTTTCCTCTTCTTCCCCTCGCTTTCTCTATCTCCTTTCCTCTTCCCCCTCTCTCCTTTCTTCTCCCCCCCCCCCCCTCTCCTCTCTCTCTCTCCCTTCCTCTTCCCCCTCCTCTCTCTCTCCTTTCTCCCCCCTTCTCCTTTCCTCCCCTCTCTCTCTCCTTTCCTACCCCCTCTCTCCTTTCCTCTTACTCCGCCTTTCTCGCTCTCCTTTCCTCTTCCCCCTCCTCCTCTCTCTCCTTTCCTTTCCCCCCTCTCATCCCCTTTCACTTCTTCCCCCCCCCCCTTCTCTCTCTTACCTGTCCTCTTCCCCCCTCTCTCTCACCCCCCCCCCCCCCTTTTTACTTCTTCCCCCCTTTTTTCTCTCTCTCCTTTCCTCTTCCCCCTCTCTCTCCCCTTTCCTCCCCACCTCTCTCCTTTCCTCTTCCCCCCTCCTTTCTCTCTCTCCTTTCCTCCCCCACCTCTCTCCTTTCCTCTTTCTCCACCTCTCTTCTCTCACACTTTCTCTTTTTTCTCTCTCCTCTTCTCTTTCTCTCTCCCTCTCTTTCTCTCTCTCACTCTCCAATTTCTCTCTCCATCTCCTCGCTCGCTCTCTTTCTGTCTTTCCCTCCCTCTGGAGAAGACTATAATAATGTCTGCTCTTTGGACATCATACGGGTTCACTGTAAAGTGAAGATGGGATATGACTGGGAGATATTTTCCAGCACACGGGTGATTTCCTGTACAGTGGTCCCATGTCACCTCACAGGCTCATTCAGCCTAATATGTGGTGTTGGGACCGCCATATGCACAATTCAGAACATTAGTATCCCTTATTTCCAGGTACACCCTTCCAGTGGCGGCAGCTCCATTAGGGGCACAGTGGCGCCCCCCCCCTAATCCATGCACCCAGCATCTAATCTACATGCAGGGCACCGGACGCATGGATTTCAATGGGGTTTTTTTTTTTTTTGAAGCACATGATTAGACCCAATGTATTCCTGCTTCTCCTCCCGGCCAATCAGGAAGCGGGTCCTGAGGCAGTCTTAGGACACTTCCTGTTTGCACTTCCCACGACAAGCTGGAGCAAGATGGAGCGAGGAGCAGCCTTAGGTTAGGCAACTGATCGCCGACTTCCGGTTCATCTCTCACGCTGGGGGGAGGGGGGTGCGTTTGGTCGCGGTAGTGAGCACCGACCGCCACTGCGTTTTCCCTTTGTGGTGTGCTGGTCCCCTTTTAGTCAGCAGGTAAGTCAATGGAAAATAAGAGCGTCAGATGGGGAGAGGAGGCCGCACAGCGGACAGAGCGACTGATGAATGTTATTATGGCAGTGCAGGTTCTGCCTGTTCCCAGCATATGCTGCTTGATGTTACAAGGATTAAGTGTCACTTTACTTTGTCTTTGTACCAGAAAACACAGGAGCCATTGTCCGGACCTAGAGACGCAGAGCTCCGCCCCCACATCGCGCACACTGGAATCTGTGTTCCAACTGGACTCCTGGAGACTCAGGGGATCACGGTCCCAAAATTACCAGAATAGGTGAGCGGGGGGGGGGACGCCGTCACCAAGGGGCCGCCATGAAGGACAGTTTTTGGGCATCTACTGACTCTCATCAGTTAGCACTTTTCCCAGGACTCTGTAGTCTACAGGACCTATCCTCCCCATGGTATGGTGGTGAAAAGAGGGGGAGGTGTTCTGTAGGCCTGTCTTGGGGTGACAGACACAGTGCAGTGAGCGCGGGAGTCGCCAGTCAAGGCACAGGCTTCTGAAGAAACGGCACGGGTGGGCCTTCCTCCAGAGCGCATGCGTCAATGACGTAACCGGCTGCATATACAGGAAATATCCTCTAAACGCCGCACGTTTAGGAGATATTTACAGTACCTATAGGTGAGCCTTATTATATTCTTACCTATAGGTACAAACAATACAGGGGAGTTTACTTCATCTTTAATGCAAAGAATGTATTAAGATAAAAAACCTTCTGCCTTTACAACTCCTTTAATAATATAACGAATGAATACGTATTGATTGGGATTCATTTGTTTTATATTCGGATGAGAGTGACGCCATAGTCTTTAACTTTTGCATTAATCTTTTTTAACATTTTTCACTATAAAAAAAAACGCACTACATATAAAATGGAAACATATTGCAATAAATAGGAAAAAAAATGAAAAGGTCTGGTGTCACCCACAAACCACCTCCATCCCAATATATGCAACACAAAACAGGAAATCGCCCCGGGACTTTAGATGAGGTGAATGCGTTTAGCCAACAATTGACAGAGTAAATGCAGTCTCAGAATTTATTAACCACTTCAGCCCCGGAAGGATTTACCCCCTTCCTGACCAGAGCACTTTTTACAATTTGGCACTGCGTCGCTTTAACTGCTAATTGCGCGGTCATGCAATGCTGTACCCAAACGAAATTTGCGTCCTTGTGGAATTGCACCCCAAAATACATTTAGCTGCTTCTCCTGAGTACGGGGATACCACATGTGTGGGACTTTTTGGGAGCCTAGCTGCGTACGGGGCCGCGAAAACCAATCACTGCCTTCTGGATTTCTAAGGGCGTACATTTTTGATTTTACTCCTCACTACCTATCACAGTTTTGAAGGCCATAAAATGCCCAGATGGCACAACCCCCCCCAAATGACCCCATTTTGGAAAGTAGACACCCCAAGCTATTTGCTGAGAGGCATGGTGAGTATTTTGCAGCTCTCATTTGTTTTTGAAAATAAAGAAAGACAAGAAAAAAAAAATGTTTTTTTCTTTTTTCCATTTTCAAAACTTTGTGACAAAAAGTGAGGTCTGCAAAATACTCACTATACCTCTCAGCAAATAGCTTGGGGTGTTTACTTTCCAAAATGGGGTCATTTGGGGGGGGGGGGGTTTTGCCACCTGGGCATTCCATGGCCTCCGAAACTGTGATAGGCAGTGAAGAGTGAAATCAAAAATTTACGGCCTTAGAAAGCCTGAAGGCGGTGCTTGGTTTTCGGGGTCTCGTACGCGGCTAGGTTCCCAAAAAGTCCCACACATGTGGTATCCCCGTACTCAGGAGAAGCAACAGAATGTATTTTGGGGTGTAATTTCACATATTCCCATGGCATGTTTGAGCAATATATCATTTAGTGACAACTTTGCGCAAAAAAAAATAAAAAAAATAAAAAATTGTCTCTTTCCCGCAACTTGTGTCACAATATAAAATATTCCATGGACTCGACATGCCTCTCAGCAAATAGCTTGGGGTGTCTACTTTCCAAAATGGGGTCATTTGGAGGGGTTTTGAACTGTCCTGGCATTTTATGCACAACATTTAGAAGCTTATGTCACACATCACCCACTCTTCTAACCACTTGAAGACAGAGCCCTTTCTGACACTTTTTGATTACATAAAAAAATAATTTTTTTTTGCAAGAAAATTACTTTGAACCCCCAAACATTATATATTTTTTTAAAGCAAATGCCCTACAGATTAAAATGGTGGGTGTTTCATTTTTTTTTTTCACACAGTATTTGCGCAGCGATTTTTCAAACGCATTTTTTGGGGTAAAAACACACTTTTTTAAATTTTAATGCACTAAAACACACTATATTGCCCAAATGTTTGATGAAATAAAAAAGATGATCTTAGGCCGAGTACATGGATACCAAACATGACATGCTTTAAAATTGCGCACAAACGTGCAGTGGCGACAAACTAAATACATTTTTAAAAGCCTTTAAAAGCCTTTACAGGTTACCACTTTAGATTTACAGAGGAGGTCTACTGCTAAAATGACTGCCCTCGATCTGACGTTCGCGGTGATACCTCACATGCATGGTGCAATTGCTGTTTACATTTGACGCCAGACCGACGCTTGCGTTCGCCTTAGCGCGAGAGCAGGGGGGACAGGGGTGCTTTTTTTTTTTTTTTTTTCTTTATTGTTCTTATTTTTTTTATCTTATTTTTAAACTGTTCCTTTCATTTTTTTTTTTAATCATTTTTATTGTTATCTCAGGGAATGTAAATATCCCCTATCATAGCAATAGGTAGTGACAGGTACTCTTTTTTGAAAAAATTGGGGTCTATTAGACCCTAGATTTCTCCTCTGCCCTCAAAGCATCAGACCACACCAAGATCGGTGTGATAAAATGCTTTCCCAATTTCCCAATGGCGCTGTTTACATCCGGCGAAATCTAAGTCATAAAATGCTCGTAGCTTCCGGTTTCTTAGGCCATAGAGATGTTTGGAGCCACTCTGGTCTCTGATCAGCTCTATGGTCAGCTGGCTGAATCACCGGCTGCATTTTCAGGTTCCCTGTTGAGACAGGAGAGCCAGAGAAAAACACGGAAGACGTTGGGGGGGGGGGCATTCCCTCCCACGGCTTGTAAAAGCAGTCTAGAGGCTAATTAGCCGCTAGGATTGCTTTTACATGAAAGCCGACCGCTGGCTGAAAAGAATGATACCTAAACCTGCAGGCATCATTCTGGTATAACCACTCAAAGTCATGAATGGCATACCTGAAGACAAAAAAATGGTTAACAATAAAGCACAGTAAACGGTAAAGTATAAAAAATTGCATACCTGAAAAGCAAGCATGATAAAACATAACAACAATAAAACATTGCAGAATAGAATACAGTAAAAAAGAGCAGAACAATAGAGAGAGAATAGAGAGAGAGAGAACAATAAAACGACAACTATTTTTTTTTATTTTATATTTTTGTATGTGTTTTTTTTTTTTACATTTTTTTTGTAACTGTAACTTTTATAACTGTAACCGGTTCCAGGTTCGGGTCTCTCAAAATGCGATGGCATCTTGGGAGACCCTGTGAAAGTGTGCCTAGTCTGTGGAATGCTGTACCCTACGCTAATACTCAACTAGTGAATGGTAGCGTTCAAAACATTCACCAATGCAAAGACCAGGATTGTCAGGACAGGAGGGACAATAATAGCGGGTGTCACGCCTATATCCGCACTTGCTGCAGACACAACATCTTTTTTGGGGGGGTTCGCTGGGTAGGGGTACTCGGGAGGACATAAAGAAAATGCCTCTCATGCAGCCGACTGCATTTGGTTGGGGATGTGAATGGGGGAAGTACGGGCGCTGCAGAAGCGGTGGGTTCCCAATTAGGATTGGCGAATGCAGCAGGAAGGGTACTATGGGCACGACGGGCCTGTGTTTGTCTTTTTGGTGGAAGCGGGACACTACTTGTGCTTGCCACCTCACCAGCTTGAACTGCACTTATGGGACTCGCCACGTCACCAAGTGTTACTGCAGTGCTGGTTTGACTACGACCGGGGTGTACTAGGCCGCTGGTGCTTGCCAGTTCACCAAAACGCTACCAAAAAAACTGTTAGCGATCACAGGATCGGGCCTGACTCTTTAGTTTAGTGTTTTGTAAGTGTCAGTGATCGATCGATACTGCACTTGGGTGGGCTGGGCTGGGCTGGGCCGGGCGGAGGGGCAAAACGCAGGTGCTAGCAGGTATCTGGGCTGATCCCGCTAACACTGCGTTTTTGGGAACCCTAAACTGCTGGGGACGCTAGTATAGATCTGATCGGATCAGATATTGATCCGTACAGATACTATACCACTAAGGGAGGCGTATGATGCATGCGTGGGTGTTAGCGGTACTGGCGCTAATCTGACGCTGCCTGGGGCGACGCATATCACCGCCGGGCGATCAGGGGGCTAAACCTTTATTCGGTAATAAACGGCGGGTGCCCTGACACTATAAAAAATAAACGAACTAACCAGCGTCACCCATAATGGTTATACGGTGATCAGTGGTGAGAGGGTTAACTAGGGGGCAATCAAGGGGTTAAAACATTTATTAGATAGTATATGGGGGTCCCTGTCGCTATAAAACGCTGACGGCGAACCTAAATATTTACGTCCCTAACTAGCGTCACCAGCGACACTAATACAGCGATCAGAAAAATGATCGCTTAGTGACACTGGTGACGGGGGGTGATCAAGGGGTTAAAACTTTATTAGGGGGGGTTAGGGGGGTACCCTAGACCTAAAGGGGGGTAATACTAACTGTCCCAACACTGTAACTGTCACAAACTGACACTATGCAGTAATCAGGAAAAAAAAAAAAAAAAAACCTGCTTGGTGTCAGTTTGTGACAGGGGGGGGGGGTGATTGGGGGGGATCGGGGGGTGATCGGGGGGGGGATCGGGGTGTTTTGTATGCCTGGCATGTTCTACTGTGTTGTGTTGTGTTTGTGCACTTACATTCCAGTCTTCTCTCCTCGGCCCGGAACGGAAAATACCGAGCCGAGGAGAGATGACATCATTTCCTCTGCCTCTGTGTACAATACAGAGGCAGGGAAATGATCCCATTGGCTGGGAGCGATCGCGAGGGGGGGGGCCACGAATGGATGGCCTCCCCCTCACCACCGATCGCCGGGGAAGATTTGCCGACCGCCGCAGGCACCGGGGGGGGTCCGATCGGACCCCCCACCCGCGGGCAGGCAGGGACGTACAGGTAAGCCCTTTTGCCTGCCCGTGCCGCTCTGTCGACGTACATCTGTGTGCGGCGGTCGGCAACTGGTTAAAATAGTCATGCGAACATAAACATGAATCATAGCCAAGCCACTGAAATGATACATACAGTAGAAAATGCCATTATACTTATCAAGGTATAAAATGTTAATTGCAGAGTACACATGCATAAAAAGTATCCCAGCGCGTTTCGCAAGACCATGCTCGCTTCATCAGGAGTAGATGTGTAGTACATCTGTAGGGGGTATAATGAACCAAATAAGTATCAACACAGACATGGTATCATGACAATTAGTCAAGAGGGTCCAAAAACGCATGGCCCTATACTCACCAGAGGCTGGATTAGACTACCAATTGCTTGATACCCAGAGGTGGCAGTAATGAGCATCCGGAATAAATACAGCAATAAATACAGCAAGGTATAAAAGTGAAATAGAATGATTGATTCCTACTTATTGTGTTTGGGTTGGATGGAGGCGGATCCATTAGAATTTCCGAATCATAACATAACTAATGAATCCAAAATTCATTTTGTTCCATTCATTACTTTCGGATGCATGCCGCAGCAGTTGATATCGTCCAGTCAACTCATTCCATTTCTCTTTGTGGTTTGGACTAGCAGGGATGACTCTGAGTGCATAATTAAGCTCCCGAAATAACGAATTAACCAGTGGCGGCCTATCCATTAGGGCACCCCCCCCAATTCATGCGCCCGGCCCCTAATCTACATGCAGGGTGCCCGAGGCTCTAATTGGGTTAAAAAAAGGATGGGCTCAGGGTGCAGAGCACTGCGCCCTGAGCTCACCAAGTTGTGTGACAATAGTGAATTAATATTCACTAATGTCTTCCCGATTCTCCTCCCGGCCAATCAGGAAGCGGGTCCTGAGACCCAATTTGCCAGGGAGTCTTAGGACTACCGGCTAATCAGGTCTCAGGACCCACTTCCTGTTTGGCCGGGAGGAGAAGCAATGTCTGTTCGGCCGGGAGCAGAAGCCCCGGCTCTTCCTCCGGCTGGAGCGAGAAGCGGCAGTGGCGCCCCCCAACCACAAAAGACTCCCCCGGGGCAAGTGCCCCTCCCCCCTTGTGCCGGCCCTGAGCAGCCCTACCGCTCGTCCTCGATCCTAGTTATCTCCTAAGGTAAGGCCGCCTTCCCGTCCCTCCCATGGGGGGGAGCGGGGGTTGGCGGCGGTGCAAGTAAGGGGGGGCGGTGGTTTGTTTGCCGCTCTCCCCCAAAATAATGAGCTCCAGCCGCCACTGGAATTGACACGTTAAAACGAATAAAGCCAATATTCCGAAATGATTTCTGAAAATACGAACCGATTCGGAACAACGAATATAGGAAACAAATCCAAATATACCAAACAAATTCCAAAAATGAATAATTATAATGATTATGACGAAACAAAATGATTTACTTAATGAACTAATCCAAAACGAAACCAATTTTTCTGTAGTGCACATCTTTATTATTATACAGGATTTATATAGCGCCAACAGTTTGTGCAATACTTTACAACATGAGGGCAAACAGTACAATTACAATACATCTCAAATAGAAAACAGCTGTCCAGTACACTTATTACCACAACGCACTCTAGCACATGTTACAAGTGTCAGCATACTGCAGTGCCTATCGTTATGAATGTCATCCCAATACACCAAGACATTGAAGCTCCAACAAATGTGCATTGTAGCACATTACAGCACATGGTAATGTACTATCGTGCCTTGTGGTGCGCAGGGCCGGTGCTACCACTAGGCAAACTAGGCTGCCGCCTAGGGCGCACTGCTGCCTAGGGTACCCGGCCACTGGTGTTCCTACTCTCTTCTCTCTGCAGAAAGCAACTAAGTCTCAGAATCAGCAGGCAGCTGGCACTCTGTTCACACATAGTGTCAGAGGCGCCGCGGCGACGGAGGACTGTGTCTGTGTCCTGACTCCCGAATGAATGGAAGCAAGCAAACATTCATTGATTGGCGCTGGTGAGGCTGCGTTTGATGGGCGCTGGTGAGGCTGCATTTGATGGGCGCTGGTGAGGCTGTATTTGATGGGCGCTGGTGGGTTGCATTTAATGAGCGCTGGTGAGGCTGTATTTGATGGACGCTAGTGGGTTGCATTTAATGGGTACTGGTGGGGCTGCATTTGATGGGCGCTGGTGAGGCTGCATTTGATGGGCGCTGGTGAGGCTGAGTTTGATGGGTGCTGGTGAGGCTGCATTTGATGGGCGCTGGTGAGGCTGTATTTGATGGGCGCTGGTGAGGCTGCATTTTATGGGCGCTGGTGAGGCTGTATTTGATGGGTGCTGGTGAGGCTGCATTTGATGGGCGCTGGTGAGGCTGTATTTGATGGGCGCTGGTGAGGCTGTATTTGATGGGCGCTGGTGAGGCTGCATTTGATGGGCGCTGGTGAGGCTGCATTTGATGGGCGCTGGTGAGGCTGTATTTGATGGGCGCTGGTGAGGCTGCATTTGATGGGCGCTGGTGAGGCTGCATTTGATGGGCGCTGGTGAGGCTGTATTTGATGGGCGCTGGTGAGGCTGCATTTGATGGGCGCTGGTGAGGCTGTATTTGATGGGGGCTGCATTTAATGGGCGCTGGTGAGGCTGCATTTGATGGGTGCTAGTGGGCTGCATTTAATGGGTGCTGGTAGGCTGCATTTAATGGGCGCGTCATTAAAAAGGTGAGTATACATGGGCAGGGCAAAGGGGGTGGAGTCAGGGGTGGAGCCAGGGGGGCGGCAAAATTAGGTTTCGCCTAGGCTGTCAAAAATCCTTCCACCAGCCCTGGTGGTGCGGTGCTGAAAAGAAAGAGCTGCTGCACACCAGATAAATCACTGGCATCTGCATTTATTGTAAATATGTCCACAAGCATGGCAATGACAGATGCTTCCTTTCTTGTGTGAATAAGACTGATAGTGAGTGAGCTCTGAATACAGCCATCATGGGTTTTGGATGGAGTGGGAGACGATTCAAATTCCTGTCCGGTGATGTGTTGTCCCTGGGTCAACACATAGTGGCATTCAACAGGCCCCAGGACGACGTCAGGTGTGACAAAACGCAGTAGAGAGGAGCGACGTGCTGACGTCACTGCGTTTACGCAGGTCCCGGAGTGACGTGCTGCTATCGAGAGCCGGCCAGCTCGTTTATACTACAATCTCTTATTGTTTAAACTGTACGTACAATACCTTCTCATTTAAATAAAGTAACCTAGGATTTTACACTATGGAAGCTTTTATGTCTTTTTGGGGATCAATGGGCAACACGTGCCCCTGAAAGATGACATTCTGTGAAGACGCTGGGATCACCGTTCCATCTCCCAAAAGACCCGGGCTGGGTATTAAGCCACAAGCGAGTGTAATAGGAGATCATTTGGAGTCGGTAAGCAGCAGTGTGTGCAGAGGTGGAGGTCCTTATCTCTTTTAACCACGACTCTTGGGTGTATAGTGTGTTAATTTCACATTTGAAAATCACCTTAAAACAGTGGACTATTTAAAACATGATCTAATCAATTTTTATTCATGTACGGAGTCGCTTTATATATATAATTTATTTATATTTATTGCTAGTATTCACTCACATGAGAGCATAGCGCAACTTAATATAGAAAGATGGCAATGATAGACCCTGCCCTAGGGCCACATGCTCTAACACATTTCACCCAATCTGGCTTAGTTGTAGATATAGGATGAAACGCATTGGTGGGGCGGCCTTAGGGCAGGTTCTGTCATTGCTGTGCTTGTGGATGCTTTTAATAAATGCATCTTTAGCTTGTGAACGCGGATGGTTGGGTTGTGACTCCAGCACCCGGGGTACGAGTGGCAGCGGGGAGGAGCCATCTGGAGGAACTGCTTAGAACAGAGAGTTACCTCTTCGTTGTGGTCCAATGTGTTGCATAAAAATGATGCATGACCATTATTTTGGATGTTTTGTTGAGTTGCAAGCCTTAAATCATGAAAAAAAAGTGCAAAGTAGCAGGGCGCCAAGGTGTAGATGGGCCCTTTAAACCTTCACACGTATTGATAACCTTATATAAACAAAGATTTATCTCAAAGAAATGATTGGTGTCGTGATCACATTCCCTGTTCAGGAGATCTAGAAGTACCAAGGAAAGGAATGTCATGTTTATCCGCAGAGGTCAGCCATGCACATAGAGAAGGTGGAATGATCACCTAATGATTAAAGCTTCCTGGTTAATGATAAACCCAGATATGGAGGTGAGAGGAGCAGGGTGCCAGCAAAGTGAGCTCATGTCAGCAAGTCTAAGGGACAAAATATGCCTTTCCTGTGCAGTAATATGCATGTTACTATGCCATGCATTTTGAACGGCACCCCAACACAAGTGGCGGCCGCTCCATTAGACCCCTTTCACACTGGGGCGTTTTTCAGGCGTTTTTCAGGCACTTTAGCATTAAAAAAAGCGCCTGTAAAGCGCCTGAAAGAAGCCTCATCTGCAATCCCAATGTGAAAGCCTGTGTGCTTTCACACTGGGGTGCTGCGCTGGCAGGGCGTCAAAAAAAGTCCTGCAAGCAGCTTCTTTGCAGCGCTTTCATGTTTTTGCCACCGAGCTGGGTGCGCTGATGGCCTGAGCCCTTTCAAACTGCCAGCGCCCGAAAAACGCCTGAAAAACGCCCCAGTGTGAAAAGGGTCTTAAGCGGCGCTTTACCAGCATTTATCGGGCGCTGGCAGTGTGAAAGACCTCGGGCTTTCACATTGGGATTGCAGATGAGGGTTCTTTCAGACGCTTTTTTTAACGCTAAAGCGCCTGAAAAACGCCCCAGTGTGAAAGGGGTCTTAGGGGCGCAGGGGCGCCATCCCCCCTAATTAATGCGACCGGCCCCTAATCTACATGTAGGGCACCGGACGCATGGATTTCAATGTTTTTCTTTTTTTTAAGCACATGATTAGAGCCTGAGGCTTTAATTGGCTTCAAAAAAGGGTGGGCTCGGGGCGCAGAGCATTACGCCCTGAGCCCACCCAGTTGTGTGACAATAGCAAATTAATATTCGCTATTGTCTTCCTGCTTCTCCTCCCGGCCAATCAGAAAGCAGGTCTTAAGACCAGATTGGCTGAGAGGAGAAGTGACCGTATTGGCCGGAAGCAGAAGCAGGGGGGAAGCAGCCGAGAAGGAGACGCGGGGGGAAGCCGCCGAAGCCGCCCACGACCTAGATGGAGTAAGTGCGGGGCTGGTGGGCGGATGGGGTGAGCGACAAGGGGGGGGGGGGAGATTGTTCGCCGATCGACCTAGTGATGGGGGGGTAGGGGGTTTGACCAAACGACCGACCGAACGGGGGAGTTGGGTGGTTTGTTTGCCGTTCCCCCCCCCCCCCACACACACACACCACAACACAAGGTGATCCACTACCATGATGCGTTGGATTACCAAAAACGCATGTCTATAGTATTGGACATTTTGATGCATTGCTAGTCCATTCACTTGCATAAGCTGCCATAGGGCCTGTTCACACTGTGTGTGGTGACTGGCATTTTTCTGCATATGATTAACGCCAGTCACCACAAGGGCACATGGAAAACAATTGTTTTCTATCTGCCCCGTTCACACCATAAGGCTGGTATTATGTGCAGTGCGGTACATTGGATGGCACTGCAGGTCATCACAGTGCTGCGCAGCGAGCTGCAGTGCAGAGACTTAAATGGAGTGTAACACTAACTTTGTACATTCTCAATAAAGTTTTTTTTTATTTTATTTTTTCTGATGCTGAAACAGTACATGGTATCCTGGTAAAATTTAGGAAATGAGTAACTTTTCTTGTTTACTGATGTGCGCTGATGAGGCTGCACTGATAGGCTTTTAAAATTTCACAAATAAGTAATTTTTCTTCTTTACTGATGGGCACTGATGAGGCTGCACTGATGGGCACTGATGAGGCTGCACTGATGGGCACTATTAGGCTGCACTGATGGGCACTGATGAGGCTGCACTGATGGGCACTGATAGTCTGCACTGATAGGCACTGATGAGGCTTATAAAAGTTTGAAAATAAGTAATTTTTCTTCTTTACTGGTGGGCACTGAAGAGGCTGCACTGATGGGCACTGATAGGCTGTGCTGATGGGCACCGATGAGGCGGCACTGATGGGCACTGATAGGCAGACATGCAGACACAGCGTGTGAGGAAAGGACCGCCGATAACCGGCAAGTCTGTTTACATGTGATCAGTTATACTGGGTATATATAAAGATACATTGAGGGCCCATCCACTGCTTTGCAGTCTGTCAATATGCATTATGATGCGCAAGTAATGAGTGCAATTGCGCCATTCATTTTGAAAGGCACCCCAACGCATCGTTGTTGTAGTGTTCCGCAATGTCCTATAGAAGTTTGTTGCGTTAAAACAAGGGACAGCACATTGGGGTTCAAAATAAAGGAGCTGCCTTAATGCAACATGCAATAACGAACTTGCATTAATGCACCACAAAGCAGTGAATGGGCCCCGGTTCTTATTCATCTGCCCCGGGCTCAGTAAATCGTACAATTAGTGAAAGGTTAAAGTGAACTGTAATGTCGTCAGTGGTGCCTGCGGTCATGTTCAATGCTCAGCTGAGCGGAAACTTGACCACAGATTGGCTCCGCCAGAATCCAGTTATGTGACCCCCACCCAGCAATGTTCTGACCTTGTGACCACCGCTTACACCTCCTATGAAATGATCAGTCGGCTCTGAATGTCCTTACTGTAACTTTCTTATTGTAAGATGAAATATCCAGATAGAAACAAAGAAATATTTGTATAAATACAAACCAGTAATTTGTTCTGGATACATTGTAAGAATAAGCATGAAGAGTCAGTTATCTCCAGATAGACCTCTCATCAGATGTATCCTTTCCTAAGTACAGCATGCTGAGTGATTTGTCACTTCCAGATATTTATTACCTCTTACAGAGATCACATGACTCCCCCTAACATTGCCTTTATCTGATTTTTCTCTCCAGAAAGCCAGCATTATCTTTGTTCAGACATCATCCAGGGTCACCATCTACTTCCTGGATTGAGATGGACAGGGATGGTGGGAACCCCTCATAAGGGGAATAGGAGGTGTACAGACCTAGGAACTCAGCACATGGATGGTGGGAACCCCTCATAATGGGCACAGCAGATGTACAGACCTGGGAACTCAGCACAGGGAAGTTGGGAACACTTCATAATGGGCACAGCCGGTGTACAGACCCGAGAACTCAGCACAGGGATGGTGGGAACCCCTCATAATGGGCACAGCAGGTGTACAGACCTGGGAACTCAGCACAGGGAAGTTGGGAACACTTCATAATGGGCACAGCCGGTGTACAGACCCGAGAACTCAGCACAGGGATGGTGGAAACCCCTCATAATGGGCACAGCAAGTGTACAGACCCGAGAACTCAGCACAGGGATGGTGGGAACACTTCATAATGGGCACAGCAGGTGTACAGACCCGAGAACTCAGCACAGGGATGGTGGGAACCCCTCATAATGGGCACAGCAGGTGTACAGACCCGAGAACTCAGCACAGGGATGGTGGAAACCCCTCATAATGGGCACAGCAGGTGTACAGACCCCGGGAACTCAGCACAGGGATGGTGGGAACACCTCATAATGGGCACAGCAGGTGTACAGACCCAAGAACTCAGCACAGGGATGATGGGAACCCCTCATAATGGGCACAGCAGGTGTACAGACCCAAGAACTCAGCACAGGGATGATGGGAACCCCTCATAATGGGCACAGCAGGTGTACAGACCTGGGAACTCAGCACAGGGATGGTGGGAACCCCTCATAAAGGACAAGCAGGTGTACAGACCTGGGAACTGAGCTCAGGAATAGTGGGAATCCCTCATAAAGGGTAAGCAGGTGTACAGACCCGGGAACTCAGCACAGGGATGGTGGGAACCCTTCATAATGGGCACAGCAGGTGTACAGACCCGGGAACTCAGCACAGGGATGGTGGGAACCCCTCATATTGAGCACAGCAGGTTTACAGACCTGGGAACTCAGCTCAGGAATGGTGGGAACCCCTCATAATGAGCAGAGCAGGTTTACAAACCTGGAAACTCAGCACAGGGATGGTGGGAAACTGCCATTCTGCTCCTTGACGATGAGGTGTGAGGTTGCTGGTTCTTTAGCTCCTGTGCTTCTACATGGCGGGGGCCCCATGGGTAGGCCATAGCCTGTGGAAGGCACTGGGCCTGGCATAAGGAGAGATGAGTCCCTGTCTGCCTTTAGACGGAGGATTGTTGAAACGCTGAAGCGCATTGAGAAAGCAGAGGAGAAATTGGTAGCTTTGAAAGCTGAATTTAAGAAGAAAAAGCTTGTTTGTGCCAAAGTTACATAGTTACATAGTAGGTGAGGTTGAAAAAAGACACAAGTCCATCAAGTCCAACCTATGTGTGTGATTATGTGTCAGTATTTCATTACATATTCCTGTATGTTGCGGTCATTCAGGTGATTATCTAATAGTTTCTTGAAGCTTTCAATGCTCCCCGCTGAGACCACCGCCTGTGGAAGGGAATTCCACATCCTTGCCACTCTTACAGTAAAGAACCCTCTACGTAGTTTAAGGTTAAACCTCTTTTCTTCTAATTGTAATGAGTGGCCACGAGTCTTATTAAACTCTCTTCTGCGAAAAAGTTTTATCCCTATTGTGGGGTCACCAGTACAGTATTTGTAAATTGAAATCATATCCCCTCTCAAGCGTCTCTTCTCCAGAGAGAATAAGTTCAGTGCTCGCAACCTTTCCTCATAACTAAGATCCTCCAGACCCTTTATTAGCTTTGTTGCCCTTCTTTGTACTCGCTCCATTTCCAGTACATCCCTCCTGAGGACTGGTGCCCAGAACTGGACAGCATACTCCAGGTGCGGCCAGACCAGAGTCTTGTAGAGCGGGAGAATTATCGTTTTATCTCTGGAGTTGATCCCCCTTTTAATGCATGCCAATATTCTGTTTGCTTTATTAGCAGCAGCTTGGCATTGCATGCCATTGCTGAGCCTGTCATCTACTAGGACCCCCAGGTCCTTTTCCATCCTAGATTCCCCCAGAGGTTCTCCCCCCAGTGTATAGATTGCATTCATATTTTTGCCACCCAAATGCATTATTTTACATTTTTCTACATTGAACCTCATTTGCCATGTAGTCGCCCACCCCATTAATTTGTTCAGGTCTTTTTGCAAGATTTCCACATCCTGCGGAGAAGTTATTGCCCTGCTTAGCCTAGTATCGTCTGCAAATACAGAGATTGAACTGTTTATCCCATCCTCCAGATCGTTTATGAACAAATTAAATAGGATTGGTCCCAGCACAGAACCCTGGGGAACCCCACTACCCACCCCTGATCATTCTGAGTACTCCCCATTTATCACCACCCTCTGAACACGCCCTTGTAGCCAGTTTTCAATCCATGTACTCACCCTATGGTCCATGCCAACGCACCTTATTTTGTACAGTAAACGTTTATGGGGAACTGTGTCAAATGCTTTTGCAAAATCCAGATACACCACGTCTACGGGCCTTCCTTTATCTAGATGGCAACTCACCTCCTCACAGAAGGTTAATAGATTGGTTTGGCAAGAACGATTCTTCATGAATCCATGCTGATTACTGCTAATGATATCGTTCTTATTACTAAAATCTTGTATATAGTCCCTTATCATCCCCTCCAAGATTTTACATACTATTGATGTTAGGCTAACTGGTCTGTAATTCCCAGGGATGTTTTTTGGGCCCTTTTTAAATATTGGTGCTACATTGGCTTTTCTCCAATCAGCTGGTACCATTCCAGTCAATAGACTGTCTGTAAAAATTAGGAACAACGGTCTGGCAATCACCTGACTGAGTTCCCTAAGTACCCTCGGATGCAAGCCATCTGGTCCCGGTGATTTATTAATGTTAAGTTTCTCAAGTCTAATTTTAATTCCGTCCTCTGTTAACCATGTAGGTGCTTCCTGTTTTGTGTCATGAGGATAAACACTGCAGTTTTGGTTACTGAAGCCCCCCGATTCACTCGTGAAGACTGAGGAGAAGAATAAATTCAATACCTTTGCCATCTCCCCATCCTTTGTAACCAGATGTCCTTCCTCATTCTTTATGGGGCCAATATGGTCTGTCCTCCCTTTTTTACTGTTTACATACTTAAAGAATTTCTTGGGATTTTTTTTGCTCTCCTCCGCTATGTGTCTTTCATGTTCTATCTTAGCCGTCCTAATTGCACCCTTACATTTCTTATTGCATTCTTTATAAAGTCTGAATGCTGAGGATGATCCCTCAACCTTGTATTTTTTGAAGGCCTTCTCCTTTGCTTTTATATGCATTTTTACATTGGAGTTAAGCCATCCAGGATTTTTGTTCGATCTTTTAAATTTATTACCCAATGGGATACATTGGCTAATGCCCTTATTTAATATGCTCTTAAAGCAAACCCATCTCTCCTCCGTATTCTTTGTTCCTAATATTTTATCCCAATTTATGCCTTTTAGCAAGGTTTGTAGTTTAGGGAAGTTGGCTCTTTTGAAATTCAGTGTCTTTGTGTTCCCTTCATGTTTCCTATTTGTGTGATTTATACTGAAACTGAAAGTGTTCAGCAAGAAGAGACCGGCTCTGAGGCCTGAGTTAAAAAAGACTTGGAACAAGCTGTGCGGAAGCAAAAAGAACTGGTGTTGGGAATAACTGTCAGCTTCAGTCTGCAGAGAGGAGCGCCTTAGACAATCCAGTGACTTTGCCTGGACCAGACACAGCAGTTGTTCCTGAGAATGGTGGAGGAGATGCTGGGAGCAGTAGTGCTACAACTCTCCAGGAGTCTGCAGTGGACATGACTGTGCTTGAACACAGGAAAGAAGCTGAGTGTTCATGGCAGGGGGAGAGGGCAGGTCCTGCCTCTGTTAATCCAAAGACTGCTATCCCAGCTGAATCAGACTCTCTGCCAGCAGGTTTGATTGGGTCTAAGGACAAGACTGCAATTACTGGTGCTGTAAGAAAAATGTATGCTGATGTTGCTGCTAGAGGATCTGGGAAGGGGGACCAAGCAGGGAAAGAATGTGGAAATGTTTTATCTTCCTCAATATTTAAAAGGAGGAATGTTGTGCAGCCTAAATGGGAGGGTGGAGGACTTCCTCCGCATAAGAGGGCAATGGTGGATAATATTCTGCAGATGGGGTTTAGGCCCACAGATATCTTTGCCCTGATCAGTCCAGCCACTTCCTATGAGTACGATTTGTCCTTTATCTGTCCGGAGTCTTTGGACATATTTTGGGAGAAATATGAGCACGTGTGTAGGGGCCTGCCAGACTGGAGAGGGCTCATCCCCAAGCTTGTATCACGCCAGCCACTCATTAAAATGGTGACAATTCTTGTCTGCAATGAATCCATACCACAAGGGAATTTATCTGTATGGCTGAGGAGGTATGGACATTTGGCAAAGGATTCTAACATCATAAGGTGCAATCTGTGCAATGCAGTGGGTCATCCTTACAATCAGTGTCCTGAGGCAATGCACTACAAGCCTGAGCTCATGAGAGAGTTCTTGCGCCTGGACATGGAGGATGCTCAGAGCTCAGCAGCTGCAGTGCCTATGAGTCCATCTGAGTCTGTGCCAATACCCAGTATGTCTGTGTCTTCCCAGTCTGTGGTGGCCCAGTCTGTGCGTGTGCCTATTTTGCCCGTGTCTTCCCAGTCTGTGTGTTTGCCTAGTGTGTCAGTGTCTTCCCGGTCTGTATGTAAGGTATCAGTTGCTGAGAATGTGTCCAATCCTTCTGTGTCTATGTCTTCCAAAATTGCAGAGGCAGCAAGAGTTGCTGGGGCAGGTGTGTCAAGTGCGGTGCCAGTCCCCCCCCCCCCCCCCCCGATGCTGCAGGGTTTCTATTGAGGATCGTGTGGTGCATAGCAGTGGGGAAAATGGTGAAGAGGCTGGCCTGGTGGCAGATAAGGGAAGGGAGAGTGGGGGGGGGGGTAGGAGTGGGAAAGCTGTTGATTCCGGTTTGTCCAAGAATGGTATGGAGTGGTTGAAGGATAGAAGGAGGAAGGGCAAAAGAAGGAAAAAAAGTGGTTCAGTGCCTTTGGCAAATATGTTTGGGGTCCTGTCAGATGATGACGATGAGTGGGACTCATTGAGTTCAGCATCCTCTATGGATGATGAGTGCCAGGGTGCAATGAAGCGCGCTGGTTCTCCAGGGAGAGGGAGTGGTCAGGCTAATAAAAGACTTCCTCAACTACCCTAATGGCAGTTCCCACTCTGTTAAAAGTGGCAACCATTAATGTTGCCAGCTTAAGATCAGTAAGTGCTCGTCATATGGCCTTATTTTTGCTCAGCGAGTTTGATACTGACATTTTGTTTTTGCAAGAGACCCATCTCAGTAGTCTGGCCGATATAGATCTGGTAAAGAAGGAGTGGAGACGTGGTCCCTCATTTTGGTCTCTGGCAGCCGAGCCTTACAGCGGGGTTGCGGTCCTTTATTCTAGTATGGTAATGTGCCGGTGGGTGATTGAGGTAGAGATTGGGAGATGCATGGTCTTGGACGTCTCTCTGAGGGGGCAGTACCTGCGCCTGATTAACATCTATGGTCCCCAGATGAAATGGGACAGGAAATGCCTTTTTGCAAAGATTAAGCCTTTTCTTTTTATGGCCCAGCAGGTTATCTTTGGAGGTGATTTCAACACCAGTATTAGGTCTAAAGACAGGAGAGGTTTCAGAGATAAGCTGGGATATGACAGCCTTTTTCTCAATGCGATAGTTAGGGAAGCAGGTCTGGTAGATGTGTACATTAAGCGCTGCCCAGACAGCACGGGGTTCACTTTTCAGCGAGGTAGTAGTTAGAGTAGGATATATATGTTTTTTTAAAGGGAGACTCTGTTTTTTCGGCACCTGTGTGTCGGGCAGTGGAGTTTTCCGATCGCTGTATTCTATCTGTGACTCTGAATGCCTCAGACATGCCACCTAGGGGGAGGGGTATCTGGAGGTTGAATTCAGCCCTCCTGGAAGACGAAAGAGTAAGACAACCCTCTGAGGATTTTTTTCAAGCACAGGTAACTATCCTAGGCTTTTGCAACAGTAAGTCAGAATGGTGGGAGCTTGTAAAACAGCAGACTGTTGGGCTTTTCAAGGCCATAGGAAGAAAGAAGCAGCAAGATAAATATATCACCTACCAGCG
This sequence comes from Lithobates septentrionalis, assembly GCA_037952835.1. Classification (NCBI taxonomy): domain Eukaryota; kingdom Metazoa; phylum Chordata; class Amphibia; order Anura; family Ranidae; genus Lithobates; species Lithobates septentrionalis. The sequence continues at coordinate 161,259 of JBBDGP010003694.1, forward strand.
TTTGTGGAGGAAACTTGACCGCCTTGTTTCGAATGGAGGAGATTCTGGGGCGATCTCTAATGCCGTGTACACACGAGTGGACTTTCCGGCAGACTTGGTCCGGCGGACCGGACTCCGTCGGACAATTTGATTGTGTGTGGGCTCCAGCGGACTTTTTTTCCCCAAAAGTCCGATGGACCTAGAAATAAAACATGTTTCAAATCTTTCCGATGGACTCGAGTCCTGCAGAAAAATCCGCTCGTCTGTATGCTAGTCCGATGGACGAAAACCGACGCTAGGGCAGCTATTGGCTACTGGCTATCAACTTCCTTATTTTAGTCCGGTCGTACGTCATCGGACTTTGGTGTGATCGTGTGTAGGCAAGTCCGTTCATTTGGAAAGTCCATCGAAAGTCCGTCAGATAGTCCGTCAGACCAATCCGGTCGAAAAGTCAGCTCGTGTGTACGCGGCATGAAGTGAAGCTCCTCCTTAGGAGACATCAATATGACCGGCACGCCTCTTTGGTTCAGGAGAGGGATTATGGGAAATACCATTCGCCTGCGGCCTGACCCTTACCAGAACTGTAAACAGAGCGTAGCAGTTAAGACGATCAATGGCCTGAAGGATAGTGCGGGTTCTCTGACAAAGTCTAGGTCAGGGATCTTGGAGGTTGTCAGGTCATACTATGCCGATTTCCTGGGAGGAAGGAACCTTGATCGGACAAGGATGTTGGGTTTTGTAGACTCTACACCAGGTCTGGAGAGTAATGTTCCTTTGATGAATTTGACAGATGAAATCACTGCAGATGAGGTAATCCAGGCTATTGATAAGCTGGTCATCAAGAAAACGCCAGAGCCAGATGGTTTGACAGCCGAATTTTATACATGTATTAAGACGATCCTGGCTCCCTACCTTGCGGAGGTTTTTATTGGCTGTTTGCAGGAGGGTTCTCTCCCTCCCTCCATGAGGCAATCTGCAGTGATCCTTCTGTCAAAGGGTAAAGATCCTTCGATGATTGGGAATTAGCGCCCCATTAGTCTTCTTAATGTCGATAGAAAGATACTGGCAAATATTTATTTCAAGCGATTATCACCAGTGGCAGACAGTTTGTTATCCCATCACCAGCACTGTTCGGTCCAAGGTAGAAGCACTTTCTCAGCAGTGTTAGCTGTCCGGGAGGCCTTGGAGCATTGTAGGGCTGCTGGTTGGGGTAAATTTTTGCTGACATTGGATCAGGCTAAGGCCTTTGATTGGGTTAATCATGAGTACTTATGGCTCCTTCTTGGCAAATATGGCCTGGAGGGGGGTTTATTGATTGGCTTAAGATTTTGTACAAAGGGGCTGAAAGCTTTCCTCTGGTTAATAGTTGGGTCGGGCAGCCCTTTGTGGTCGGCTCGGGTGTGCGTCAGGGTGTCCATTGAGTCCTCTGCTGTATGTGTTTGCAATCAACCCCTTCATTAGAAGGCTAGAGAGTGGACCATTGTGTGGGGCACCTTTGGGCATCACTGGTGAGCCTCCTTTGAAGGTTGTGGCCTATGCTGATGATGTTTCTGTTTTTGTCTCTGGGACTGGGGAGGCACTGGAAGTGGTGTCAGTGATAAGGCAGTATACAGAGGCATCAGATTCAAAGGTCAAGCAGGACAAGTGTGAAGCTTTCTGGATGGGCGTGGAAGGTGAGAGCTTTGTTCTCCCTGTGTCAGAGGGTTAACACAATCAGAGCCTGTCAATATCGGCGCGTCCCGGTGCACCTGCGCAGTAGAGCCCCACTTCAGCACGTACGGGAACACGATCGGCGGGTACGAGCGCGTGATCCGAACGGGTTAGCACACGTGGGTACACGAACGCATGCACGTACAGCGGGACGTCCCCTTGGCGGGCCTATATAAAGACAGCTATGCCTTGTGTTCATTGCTGGTTTGTCTTCTCAGCTTCCAGTGTTCCCGTTATCTCTCTGCATACCTGTTCCTGCCTGCTGTGACCCGGACCGTTTGACTACTTCGCTTATCCTCTCTCCAGTGTTTGACCCTCGGCTTGTTTACGACTCTTCTACTGATCCTCTCTCCAGTGTTGACCCTTGGCCTGCTAAACGGACTTATCTTGCCTTAACCCTGTACTACGATTACCTGGTGTTTGACCCTCTGCCTGCTCAACGGACTTGCCTTGCCTCAACCTGTGCTTGCTACCACGTCTCCCAGTGTTTGACCCTCGGCCTGCTTAACGGACTTGTTCTGCTTAACCCTGTGCTTCTCCTCAGCTCTGTTCCTGGTTCCAGGTCTAGTGTTGGAGTCTCTGCCAGTCTTCTCTCCAGCTCAGCAACTAGTCCATGCTACACGGGTTCTACACGTCTGGTGAAACCTTGGTGACCTGCACACCTGCTGGCAACCCATGCCTCTCCGTGCCTGATTCCCTCTGTACCACCTTCAGGGGTATCTCGCACCTAGTTGCTAGGGAAGCCGCTCTCAGCATTCCGGCCTTGGTGAGTACCTGACAGTACAAACCAGCCATGTCAGAGGCCGACAGAGCCGGCTCTCCCCTCGAGGCCCTCTGCCAGCAGGTTACAGCCCTTACACAGGCTGTCCAGAGACTGCAGGATGGATATTTCCAAATTGAGGGTCGCCTTCAACACCTAACAACTTCCTCAGCTCCCCCGGAAGCACCGTCAGCTTTATCCAGTGGGATTTCTTCTTCACAAAACCAAGTCAACCCAGTCATGATGGCCATCCCTGAACCTAGGGTTCCCATTCCAGAACGGTTTTCCGGAATTCGAAAGAAATTCAGAGCCTTCCAAAACGCTTGTCAGCTTTACTTGGCCCTTCAACCCAGGACTTTTCATTCTGAAACTGTAAAGGTGGGGTTCGTCATTTCGCTTTTGTCAGAAGAACCCCAAACTTGGGCCCATAACCTTTTAGAACAGAAAAGCCCCCTGTTGGATACGGTAGAAACCTTTTTCAACGCTATGGCACTGCTGTATGACGACCCACAACGCACTGCCACAGCTGAATCCATCTTACATACCCTGACCCAGGGAAAGAGACCAGTGGAAGACTACACCGTTGAATTCCGGAAATGGTCTGGGGACACCAACTGGAATGAGGCCGCTTTAAAGTACCAGTATCGCCAAGGTCTATCAGAAAATTTAAAAGATGAATTAGCTCGGATGGATACTCCTTCCTCCCTGGAAGAATTAATACAACTAGCAATTAAGCTTGACAGACGCCTGCGTGAACGCCGCTCTGAACGCTTCCAGTCCTCACGACCCACCTGGATGTTACCTCGCATTCCTCCTGTTCCAGCACCTTCTGCCGTACCTTCCTCTTCCTCGGACCACGAACCTATGCAGTTGGGATTGGTACGTTCTCCACTCACCCCTGATGAAAGACTCCGCCGGCGCCAAGCCAACCTTTGCCTTTATTGTGGGGAGGCCGGTCATTTTTTACGCAACTGTCCCGTGAGACCCAGTAAGTGCCAGCGACAGTACGCTGTGAACTTTCAAGTTACCGGCTCTACCCAATCTCACTTTGTCCTTCCGGTCTCATTACAGGTGGCGGAAGAGGAGGCTCGGCTGCTGGCCATCATTGACTCCGGAGCATGCAGTTGTTTCCTGGATGCATCTCTGGCTCACACCCTACATATCCCCCTTCAAGATAAGAAGCAACCTCTGCAGATACATCTAGCCGACGGATCCCTACCATGTTCGGGACTTGTTACCCAAGAAACCAAACCTATTCTCACCTCCACAGACTCTGGCCACCAAGAATTCCTTTGCTTTAACATCATCAGTTCACCTATGTTCCCTGTTATCCTGGGTTTCCCCTGGTTACAAGTTCATGACCCTCAAATCAGTTGGTCCAAGAAAGAAATCCTCTTCTCATCTATGTACTGCTCTCAACATTGTTTCGTGCCTACCACCAACACACCGGCCTCTTGTTTGACCCTTCAGTCAATACCAGATAATCTTCAGCATGTCCCTGCGGTATACCATGAATTTCTGGATATTTTTGATAAAAAGAAGGCCGACAGCTTACCACCTCATCGCTCCTACGATTGTCCCATTGACCTTTTACCGGGATCCGAGATTCCCTTTGGTCGCATATTTCCACTATCTGAGACTGAGTTGGAAGCGCTTCGTTCCTATATTGACGAAAACCTGGAGAAGAAGTTTATCCGCCCTTCCTCTTCTCCAGCTGGGGCGGGTATCTTCTTTGTAGAAAAGAAGGATGGATCTTTAAGGCCCTGTGTGGACTATAGAGAACTTAATAAGATCACTGTGAAAAATAGATACCCGTTGCCTCTCATCTCTGAATTATTCCAGCGCTTCAGAACTGCCCAAGTGTTTACCAAACTAGACCTACGGGGAGCATACAATCTCGTTCGGATACGTGCCGGGGATGAGTGGAAAACAGCCTTTAGATCCAGGTTTGGGCACTTTGAATATCTTGTGATGCCTTTCGGACTCTGCAACGCCCCGGCCACGTTCCAACACCTAGTCAACGACATTTTCCGTGAGTACCTTGATAACTTTGTGATTGTATATCTTGATGATATTTTGATTTTCTCCACCTCACTAGAAGTACATCGCACCCATGTAAAGAAGGTACTCTCGGTTCTCAGGAAACACGGCCTATTCTTGAAAGGGGAGAAATGTGAATTTGAAAAGACCACCATCCAGTTCCTTGGGTTCATCATCTCCACAGAAGGGGTCGCAATGGACCCACAAAAGGTTAGAACCATCCAGGAGTGGCCAGCTCCTTCAGATAAAAAGGGAATCCAGCGGTTTGTTGGCTTTGCCAATTTTTACCGCAGGTTCATTAGAGGATTCTCTTCAATCATTTCTCCCATTACTCGACTCACCCGCCAGCAAGCTAAGTTTCAATGGCCCCAAGAAGCACAGGAAGCCTTTAATAAATTGAAAGATCTTTTTACAACGGCTCCTATTCTACAACACCCAGATCCAGCCTTAGCATATGTACTAGAAGTAGATGCCTCCGAATCAGCGACAGGTGCAATCCTGTCCCAACGAAGCGGTCCAAAGGCCCTTCTCCATCCAGTTGCCTTTGCTTCTCACAAATTAAGCCCCCCTGAAAGGAACTATGACGTCGGTGACCGAGAACTACTAGCTATAAAATTTGCTTTGGAGGAGTGGAGGTACTTGCTGGAGGGTGCGTCCCAACCTATAATGATCTTTACTGATCATCGGAATCTGGAATATCTCCGAACAGCCAAGCGACTCCGACCTCGACAAGCCCGATGGGCATTATTCTTCTCCAGATTTAATTTTCACATCTCCTACCGACCGGGCTCCAAGAACGGAAAAGCGGATGCACTCTCCCGAATGTTTCCAGAAGTCAATGAGGCAATTGAGCCTGGAACTATCTTGTCCCCACATAACTTCCTTCTTATCCAGCCTGATCTCAAGACTGCCATTAAAGAGGCATCCAGCCAATGCACAGAACCTGAAGTATCCTCATTAAGGAAGAAGGATGGCTTACTGTGGGCCCAAAATAAAATATTTGTTCCTTCTCCAGTAAGACTGCAAGTATTACAGAACTTCCATGATCATAAGTTGGCAGGGCACTTTGGAATCCGGAAAACCTCAGAATTAGTTCATCGCTCCTACTGGTGGCCGGGTTGGAGTCAGGACTGTAGAAACTATGTCCAATCCTGTATTACGTGTCAACGTAACAAAGGGTCGAACACTAAGGCTTGGGGGCTCCTGAGACCTTTGCCTGTCCCTGAACGTCCATGGAAAGAGGTCTCTATGGACTTCATTGTAGAACTTCCCCCCTCTGAAAAATTCACTACTATCTTAGTAGTGGTTGACCGCCTCTCTAAGATGGCACACTTCCTGCCCATGATGGGCACCCCTTCTGCTCTGGCTACAGCAAACATTTTTATCAAAGAAATCGTGAGGCTTCATGGGGTTCCCCACAACATCGTATCAGACAGAGGTATCCAATTTACCTCAAAATTTTGGAAGGACCTCTGCAGATCCCTTGAAATAAAGACCTCGCTCTCCTCAGCATACCATCCACAAAGCAACGGTCAAACAGAAAGAACAAATCAAACTCTGGAACAATATCTCCGTTGTTTCTGCTCTGGTTCCCAAGATAACTGGTCCACCCTCCTTCCGTGTGCGGAATTTGCTTACAACAATTCCACTCATTCCGCCATCAACCAAACACCTTTTTGGGCTAATTACGGCTTCCATCCCTCCTTTTTGCCAGATTCTTTTCCTGAAGTGTCAACCCCTGCAGTACAAGACCGGATTAACTTTATCCAAACCAATTTTTTACAGATCCAGGAAACCATGAAAAAGGCTCAAGACAGTTACGAGAAGTACTATAACAGAGGGAGAAGACCAAACCCGAATTTCAAGATTGGGGACAAGGTATGGCTATCGGCTATTAACCTTAGACTGCCCTGTCCATCCCGCAAGTTAGGTCCAAGGTTCATTGGCCCTTTTGAAATTAAGAAAGTGGTGAACCCCGTGGCTTTCGAATTAGCCCTTCCAGTCACATACAAAATACATCCGGTATTCCATGCATCTTTATTGAAGCCAGTGGTCCCTAGCCCTTTTTCTGGAAGACAGGAACCACCACCTCCTCCAATTGAAATTGAAGGTGAAATGGAATATGAAGTGGAGGCAATAATGGACTGTAGAAAAAGGGGGGGACAGATCCAATATCTTGTTAAATGGAAAGGATACCCTCCAGAAGATAACTCCTGGGAACCATCCAGCAACTTACACGCCCCTCGTCTAGTACGTAATTTTCACAGAAGACAACCAGGAAGCTTGCCCAGATTAGGCATCCGGAGGCTGCCCCTTGGGAGGGGGCACTGTCAGAGGGTTAACACAATCAGAGCCTGTCAATATCGGCGCGTCCCGGTGCACCTGCGCAGTAGAGCCCCACTTCAGCACGTACGGGAACACGATCGGCGGGTACGAGCGCGTGATCCGAACGGGTTAGCACACGTGGGTACACGAACGCATGCACGTACAGCGGGACGTCCCCTTGGCGGGCCTATATAAAGACAGCTATGCCTTGTGTTCATTGCTGGTTTGTCTTCTCAGCTTCCAGTGTTCCCGTTATCTCTCTGCATACCTGTTCCTGCCTGCTGTGACCCGGACCGTTTGACTACTTCGCTTATCCTCTCTCCAGTGTTTGACCCTCGGCTTGTTTACGACTCTTCTACTGATCCTCTCTCCAGTGTTGACCCTTGGCCTGCTAAACGGACTTATCTTGCCTTAACCCTGTACTACGATTACCTGGTGTTTGACCCTCTGCCTGCTCAACGGACTTGCCTTGCCTCAACCTGTGCTTGCTACCACGTCTCCCAGTGTTTGACCCTCGGCCTGCTTAACGGACTTGTTCTGCTTAACCCTGTGCTTCTCCTCAGCTCTGTTCCTGGTTCCAGGTCTAGTGTTGGAGTCTCTGCCAGTCTTCTCTCCAGCTCAGCAACTAGTCCATGCTACACGGGTTCTACACGTCTGGTGAAACCTTGGTGACCTGCACACCTGCTGGCAACCCATGCCTCTCCGTGCCTGATTCCCTCTGTACCACCTTCAGGGGTATCTCGCACCTAGTTGCTAGGGAAGCCGCTCTCAGCATTCCGGCCTTGGTGAGTACCTGACACCCTGGTGATTTCCTGGAGCCCCAGCAAAAAATTATAGTTGTAGGCATTGAATTTGGCCGAGGTGACTATGGTCATGCAAATTGGGTAAACAGGCTGGAGAATGCCGATGCCAATGTGGCAAGCTGGAAAGGTTGGTGGCTTTCCTTGAGGGAAAAGTTTGATCTGATCAAGACTTACCTGATTCCGATTTTTCTGTATGTCAGTTTTGTTTGCGTTTTGCCAGTTTCTCTCAATACCAGGGTCTATAGTTGTTTCTTCCAGCTGTAATGGGGGAACAAAATAAACCTCGTCAAAAGGAATGCGACTTACCTTCCTAAGCGGGAGGATGGTCAAGGGATGATCAACCCTGTAGTTTTTTTCCCTCTGATGTTTGTGAAGTACAATCTTGGTAACATGTTGGCAGAGAGACCGCCTGGGTGGGTTGGTATTTTCCAGTCCTGGTTTAGGCCCTTTCTGGGAGACTGGGAAAATGGTGGGCAAGTGAAAAGCCTGAGGGTCAAGCATGATAAGCTCCCGGCCCCGTGTTTGAAAATGTTTCGGCAGTGACAAGTAAAAGCAGGAGAAGTCAGATCTCTTCCAAGGAAACTTCTTGAGAAGCGGATCATGAGCTCTGCTTTTTGCGAGCCACTGGCCTTGAGGGATTGCCCAAGCCTGGTTTTGAGGGTGGGTTTGCGATTAATTAATTTGGAGAGAATCCCAATGAAGTTTAGGGATCAGGCTTGGCTTGCCTTTCATGGAAAACTATATGTGAAGGGCAACTTGAAGTTTCTTTCTATGAGTGATCAGGGCTGCCCGAGAGTGGAGTGTGGAGGAGTGGTGCAGTCAATGGATCACTTTCTACTTCAGTGCCCTTTTAATATAGAGGTGTACAAGAGGGTGGGGAGGGCTCTGAGTATACCCTTCCTCCCCTATATGAGTTATGCAGAGTGGGTGTATGGGGCATTCCAGACTCGCCGGGATTATGATTTGGAAACACTTTTTTTAGTTAGTCTAGTAGTCCGTTATTTCAAGTGGAGTGCATGGTGTCTGGTATCCTTACGGAGTAAAATCCTCCCTGTCGAAGTGGTGGTGCAGGACATTCTGGGTGAGGTTGGGAAGATTCGGGGTCTTGAGAAAGGCAGGTGGCAGCAGGAGGCCTGGATAAGGGCGTGGAGGAATATCAGGACTCTGTAGCTGCTGCCTCTTGATCTCGGGGTGTGCGGCTTTTCTTTGTATTCTTGTTTCACTCCCCTAGATTTTCAGATCAAATATATTTTTGATAAAAGGCTACATGCATGGTGACGGTGATGTTCTTTAGTCTGGCTCTCTCATAGGGATTATGTTGTGCGCAATTTGGTTTGCACCATTTATTATGTTCTTGTATTTTTGTTTTGTATAGTCGTATTCAATTATTTTGTAAATATGTTTGATTTATTTATTATGCTTTTATTGTAAGTTGTTGTTTGTAATATTTTTCAATAAACAAAATTAACCCCTCATAATGGACACAGCAAGTGTACAGACCCGGGAACTCAGCACAGGGATGGTGGGAACCCCTCATAATGAGCACAGCAGGTGTACAGACCAGGGAACTCAGCACAGGGATGGTGGGAACCCCTCATAATGGGCACAGGAGGTGTACAGACCCAGGAACTCAGCACAGGGATGGTGGGAACTCCTCATAATGGGCACAGTGGGTGTACAGACCCAGGAACTCAGCACAGAGATGGTGGGAACCCCTCATAATGGGCACAGCAGGTGTACAGACCTGGGAACTCAGCACAGGGATGGTGGGAACCTCTCATAATGGGCACCCCTCATAATGGGCACAGTAGGTGTACAGACCCGGGAACTCAGCACAGGGATGGTGGGAACCCCTTATAATGGGCACCCCTCATAATGGGCACAGTAGGTGTACCGGCCCGGGAACTCAGCACAGGGATGGTGGGAACCCCTCATAATGGGCACAGGAGGTGTACAGACCCGGGAACTCAGCACAGGGATGGTGGGAACCCCTTAGAATGGGCACCCCTCATAATGGGCACAGTAGGTGTACCGGCCCGGGAACTCAGCACAGGGATGGTGGGAACCCCTCATAATGGGCACAGGAGGTGTACAGACCCAGAAACTCAGCACAGGGATGGTGGGAACCCCTCATAATGGGCACAGGAGGTGTACAGACCTGGGAACTCAGCACAGGGATGGTGGGAACCCCTCATAATGGGCACAGCAGGTGTACAGACCTGGGAACTCAGCACAGGGATGGTGGGAACCTCTCATAATGGGCACCCCTCATAATGGGCACAGTAGGTGTACAGACCCGGGAACTCAGCACAGGGATGGTGGGAACCCCTTATAATGGGCACCCCTCATAATGGGCACAGTAGGTGTACCGGCCCGGGAACTCAGCACAGGGATGGTGGGAACCCCTCATAATGGGCACAGGAGGTGTACAGACCCGGGAACTCAGCACAGGGATGGTGGGAACCCCTCATAATGGGCACAGGAGGTGTACAGACCTGGGAACTCAGCACAGGGATGGTGGCAACCCCTCATAATGGGCACAGCAGGTGTACAGACCTGGGAACTCAGCACAGGGATGGTGGGAACCCCTCATAATGGGCACAGGAGGTGTACAGATCAGGGAACTCAGCACAGGGATGGTGGGAACCCCTCATAATGGGCACAGCAGGTGTACAGACCTGGGAACTCAGCACAGGGATGGTGGGAATCCTTCATAATACACACAACATCTAGCAAAAACTAAAAGCTCAGTTTTCAGGTTGTGTGTCTCTCCAATATCTTCCTCTGATACCAGATAAAAGTCCATTTCCCTTCTGATATGTCCTGTATTGTATTGGTTGATTTGAACAAACACGACAAGCATTTAACAATCCCAAAAGAGCCATCAGATAGAAAGGTTTCATATTTGCTTCCACATTTTGCACCTACTATCTAACACGGAACAAGCCCGCTCCCCCACAGAGCTGACAATCTGTAACTTGGGCACTGTGGGAACAATGGTAATGCTGAGGTGCAGGTTGGTAAATAGTCAAGCTCCCAGTACAGAAGGAGGAGGACAGGGAGGCGGGGAGGCGGGGGATGTTCAGGAACAGGTTAGCTTCTCAGGTGAAACCACTTTCATCCACCTGTTCACATTCCTGAACCTACTGAGTTGGGTGACACTGACTCCATCCATCTCTGCCTGTATCCTGAGAAAGAACTCTTCACCTGGAGTAGAGACCTACCTGACCTCCTGGGCAAGACATCTACCTGACCTCTGGGCAGGACCTCTTTCTACCTAGCTGACCAAGACCTCTGGACTAGACATCCACCTGACCCCAAGACATCTACTTACCTACCTGGGGCCCAGAATTTACTTCACTGTGCCTTTCCCACACCTGGATCTTTTCTGATACTCTTCCCTGAACCCCCCCACCGGCTGCCTGGACCCTCATAAGGAGAGGGGGATCTAAATTTCAGCGATGGGAACATTTCTACACCATTTTCTCGTCCTCCTAGCAGGTAAGTGCTTTTGCATTACTTTGGTGTAATTGAAGTGACCAGATGGAGCTTTATGCAAAATTCTATTTAGTTTAGTTGGCTTTTTGATTATTCATTGTTTGCACTTGACTTTTTTTATACCGATCGTTCTGTTGGAAGAGCTGAGTCGAGTTGTTTTTAGAGGTTTTGGGCGTGTGTTGATGTGACGATGGCCTCTTAGAGAGACGCCAGCTGCTGCGTATGAAGTATGCAATGACTGACATATACAGGGGTGTGTGTATAGAAAATATATCATCAGAATCGATGAATGAAGAACACACGACAGATGAGGCCTCACTGAAAAAACAAGTCCACCATACACTTCACAATCTGACCGTACAAACTATGGTGGCCGTACACACATTAATAAATCGATTGATTTTCTGATTGATTCCTGTTGGAAGAGATCAGTCTATTGCTGACAACTCATACGATCAATTTGCCACACATGGGGGAAGTGTATTTCGATCGATTGCTGAGATATAATGGAACTGACTGCGTCTCTCTTTCCACCATGTAATCTTATCTGAATACAGTTGTATTCATGAGCCCGGCGCTAGCGATTGGTGCAAAACGATTAATAATACTCCACCCTGGCCAATCGAATCCGATCACAAGTTGATTCTAAATTGAGTGGAAGAAAAATTTTTTATGGCTATTCGATTGCTTGCAGATTTGATCAAATTGTGCATCGATTGAAAAAACAAACAAAATCTAAGCATGTAGCCTCTGTTAGATCTACTAGAACTTTGTAACATAGGAATCCACCTTAGCTATTCAATCCCAGGTAGGGTCACCATATACAAGAAAATCCGTGTGTAATCTTTGCACCATCAACTTTCGATCTATCAAAAACCGTAAAACGAGGACCTACCTAATCCATCCAATCGGGCAGGACCTTACTCTACATCATTATTGGTAGATCTAAAGGTGCTTGGAGAATCGGACTGTAAGGTGTGGTGTGAGTTATAGATCTAAAGATCACTACGCATGTTACAGTCTGATTATACGATCGATCTACCAACAACTATGTAGTACAAGGGTCTGCCTGATTGGATAGATTGGGTTGGTCTTTATATGACATAGATTTGGTAAGCCTAAAATTGATTGCACGGCCAGATTGTATGGTGACCTTACCAAGATTGCACGGCCAGATTGTATGGTGACCTTACCAAGATTGCACGGCCAGATTGTATGGTGACCTTACCAAGATTGCACGGCCAGATTGTATGGTGACCCTACCAAGATTGCACGGCCAGATTGTATGGTGACCCTACCAAGATTGCACGGCCAGATTGTATGGTGACCCTACCAAGATTGCACGGCCAGATTGTATGGTGACCCTACCAAGATTGCACGGCCAGATTGTATGGTGACCCTACCAAGATTGCACGGCCAGATTGTATGGTGACCTTACCAAGATTGCACGGCCAGATTGTATGGTGACCTTACCAAGATTGCACGGCCAGATTGTATGGTGACCTTACCAAGATTGCACGGCCAGATTGTATGGTGACCTTACCAAGATTGCAAGGCCAGATTGTATGGTGACCTTACCAAGATTGCACGGCCAGATTGTATGGTGACCCTACCAAGATTGCACGGCCAGATTGTATGGTGACCCTACCAAGATTGCACGGCCAGATTGTATGGTGACCCTACCAAGATTGCACGGCCAGATTGTATGGTGACCCTACCAAGATTGCACGGCCAGATTGTATGGTGACCCTACCAAGATTGCACGGCCAGATTGTATGGTGACCCTACCAAGATTGCACGGCCAGATTGTATGGTGACCCTACCAAGATTGCACGGCCAGATTGTATGGTGACCCTACCAAGATTGCACGGCCAGATTGTATGGTGACCTTACCAAGATTGCACGGCCAGATTGTATGGTGACCCTACCAAGATTGCACGGCCAGATTGTATGGTGACCCTACCAAGATTGCACGGCCAGATTGTATGGTGACCCTACCAAGATTGCACGGCCAGGTTGTATGGTGACCCTACCAAGATTGCACGGCCAGGTTGTATGGTGACCCTACCAAGATTGCACGGCCAGGTTGTATGGTGACCCTACCAAGATTGCACGGCCTGGTTGTATGGTGACCCTACCAAGATTGCACGGCCTGGTTGTATGCTGACCCTACCAAGATTGCACGGCCTGGTTGTATGCTGACCCTACCAAGATTGCACGGCCTGGTTGTATGCTGACCCTACCAAGATTGCACGGCCTGGTTGTATGCTGACCCTACCAAGATTGCACGGCCTGGTTGTATGCTGACCCTACCAAGATTGCACGGCCTGGTTGTATGCTGACCCTACCAAGATTGCACGGCCTGGTTGTATGCTGACCCTACCAAGATTGCACGGCCTGGTTGTATGCTGACCCTACCAAGATTGCACGGCCTGGTTGTATGCTGACCCTACCAAGATTGCACGGCCTGGTTGTATGCTGACCCTACCAAGATTGCACGGCCTGGTTGTATGCTGACCCTACCAAGATTGCACGGCCTGGTTGTATGCTGACCCTACCAAGATTGCACGGCCTGGTTGTATGCTGACCCTACCAAGATTGCACGGCCTGGTTGTATGCTGACCCTAAAGCAGAGTGAACAATCAAATTGTAAATGTGTGGTGTGCATAAACCTGGCCATACCCTATACAATCTCCTTTTAGATCTACCGACAGTTATGTAATGGGATGACAGACCTAAACAATACAATATATTCAGTTTGCATCAAATCGGGGAGGCCCTTTCACTACATAGTTGACACTAGCTCTAAAGGAGATTGTACAGTGTATGGCAGGCCATATACGTATTTTTAGGTTTCTCTTGTTCAATGAAAGAAATTACTCAATTTCCCCCATCTGTGATGAATGGAGAAATCTCCACCTTCCAGCTATCGTATTCAGATAGCAGTGGTGAGTCCCTCGTACCATCTGAAAGGGCCAACGATTTTCCTCTCCAGCTCAGTTGATCTTTAGATCCGACTTTTGGCAACAGGGCCTCCCACAACTCGAATCTCGCCAGATTCCTGCTGATCTAAGCCATGTGTAGGCAGTTCTGACCTCCACAGAGATTTGGGGTGATCCACCCCAATAACGGTTGTACATTCGAAGGTAGTGCATGACCTCTATGGACTTCCCTGGACACCGGATCTCATATTGATTGTCTGAAATATTTTTATAGACAAGTCATTGTTTCATCAAAGCAAAAGGATCAATATCTGGAGTAGATCCAGTCCTGTCTATTATAGATCCCAGGCTGTCTGATCCTGTCCTGATGATGGGGTAAGGTCAGATTCATCAATTATAATCATTTCCTTTGACGTGTTGTGTAATACCAGCGATTACAGATTAGCCGAGGTGGAATGTGAGGACTGACTCAAGTGTAATGTAACCTGATCTGAGCCGTGGTACGTTCAGTAGGAAATTTTGAACTGGCTGTTGTGTTCTGATTGGTCAAAGTCTATGTGGCACCAGCAATGGCTTTGAAAGTGGTACACAGCAGCCTTTCTCAACCAGCGTTCCTCCACAGATTGCTAGGGGTTCCTTGTGCAAGGAGCAATTTCTGCTTCTCTCCTGCTGGCCACCAACGTAAGGGGCCTTTGTCCTCCCGCTGGCCACGAACGTAAGGGGCCTTTATCCCCCCTCTGGCCACCAACGTAAGGGGCCTTTGTCCTCCCGCTGGCCACCAACGTAAGGGGCCTTTGTCCTCCCGCTGGCCACCAACGTAAGGGGCCTTTGTCCTCCCGCTGGCCACCAACGTAAGGGGCCTTTGTCCTCCCGCTGGCCACCAACGTAAGGGGCCTTTGTCCTCCCGCTGGCCACCAACGTAAGGGGCCTTTGTCCTCCCGCTGGCCACCAACGTAAGGGGCCTTTGTCCTCCCGCTGGCCACCAACGTAAGGGGCCTTTGTCCTCCCGCTGGCCACCAACGTAAGGGGCCTTTGTCCTCCCGCTGGCCACCAACGTAAGGGGCCTTTGTCCTCCCGCTGGCCACCAACGTAAGGGGCCTTTGTCCTCCCGCTGGCCACCAACGTAAGGGGCCTTTGTCCTCCCGCTGGCCACCAACGTAAGGGGCCTTTGTCCTCCCGCTGGCCACCAACGTAAGGGGCCATTATCCTCCCGCTGGCCACCAACGTAAGGGGCCTTTATCCTCCCGCTGGCCACCAACGTAAGGGGCCTTTGTCCTCCCTCTGGCCACCAACGTAAGGGGCCTTTGTCCTCCCTCTGGCCACCAACGTAAGGGGCCTTTGTCCTCCCTCTGGCCACCAACGTAAGGGGCCTTTGTCCTCCCTCTGGCCACCAACGTAAGGGGCCTTTGTCCTCCCTCTGGCCACCAACGTAAGGGGCCTTTGTCCTCCCTCTGGCCACCAACGTAAGGGGCCTTTGTCCTCCCTCTGGCCACCAACGTAAGGGGCCTTTGTCCTCCCTCTGGCCACCAACGTAAGGGGCCTTTGTCCTCCCTCTGGCCACCAACGTAAGGGGCCTTTGTCCTCCCTCTGGCCACCAACGTAAGGGGCCTTTGTCCTCCCTCTGGCCGCTGCTGGGGGTCTGGAGGATATTAGTTATGAGGAAAGGTTGCAAGTACTGAACTTATTCTCTCTGGAGAAGACGCTTGAGAGGGGATATGATTTCAATTTATAAATACCGTACTGGTGACCCCACAATAGGAATAAAACTTTTTTGCGGAAGGGAGTTTAATAAGACTCGTGGCCACTCATTACGATTAGAAGAAAAGAGGTTTAACCTTAAACTACGTAGAGGGTTCTTTACTGTAAGAGCGGCAAGGATGTGGAATTCCCTTCCACAGGCGGTGGTCTCAGCGGGGGGCATTGATAGTTTCAAACTATTAGATAAGCACCTGAATGACCGCAACATACAAGGATATACAATGTAATACTGACATATAATCACACACATAGGTTGGACTTGTGTCTTTTTTCAACCTCACCTACTATGTAACTTAATGTAAGGGGGCCCATCCCTCCCGCTGGCCACCAATGTAAGGGGGCCCATCCCTCCCGCTGGCCACCAATGTAAGGGGGCCCATCCCTCCCGCTGGCCACCAATGTAAGGGGGCCCATCCCTCCCGCTGGCCACCAATGTAAGGGGGCCCATCCCTCCCGCTGGCCACCAATGTAAGGGGGCCCATCCCTCCCGCTGGCCACCAATGTAAGGGGGCCCATCCCTCCCGCTGGCCACCAATGTAAGGGGGCCCATCCCTCCCGCTGGCCACCAATGTAAGGGGGCCCATCCCTCCCGCTGGCCACCAATGTAAGGGGGCCCATCCCTCCCGCTGGCCACCAATGTAAGGGGGCCCATCCCTCCCGCTGGCCACCAATGTAAGGGGGCCCATCCCTCCCGCTGGCCACCAATGTAAGGGGGCCCATCCCTCCCGCTGGCCACCAATGTAAGGGGGCCCATCCCTCGTCGCTGGCCACCAATGTAAGGGGGCCATTCTCCATATTGAGCATCACACTAATGTAGTTGGTGCTGTAGATATAGTAAAATATTAGCCGGGGTTCCGTGACACCAGAAAATTATTTCCGGGGTTCCTCTGTGTTTAAATGTAACGAGAGGCTGGTGTAAAATGTGTGGCTCATAGATCGTGTCCTATGGTATTCCATTGGATGGGTGTGAGCTGTTACTAAAATGTAGGTGAAATGAAAGAACGAGATGGAGGTAAGTCCTTGTCCCTGATATGTGGACTGTAGTAAGTAATTAACTAACATTCAGCCAGCCTAGGATTCATAACTGGCCGCAGACTGTGCCATGGCACTGGTCCGGTAAGGAAGGGGGCCCATCAGACGGTTATAGGGCAAACCACATAGTGAGCCAGTAAGGATAGAGAAGGGACATCCTCTCCCACTGATCATAAAGCAGATCACACAGGATGCCGAAACTAAGTGTATCCAAAGCCAAAACGTTGTCTAAGAGCAGGGAATGGTAAATGTCCAGGTGCTTTGTATGGATCAGTAGGGACATTTTACCTGTTTTAAGAGATCAACAGGAAATCTCCCCAATGATGGGGAACGCCCCCCCCCCTCCCCCCCTAAGGCCCGTACACACGTTAAGAAAATCGGAAGTAAAATTTAGTACGACGAACGATCTGCAGATTTTCTGATCCTTAGTATAGTGTTTTCGGATGACAAAAGCTGAAGTTGCAGGCTATAAAATTTTTATCGCACGTGAACATAACGTCCAATAATTTAGTACAGTTTTCGTCCAAAAAAATTTAGTAAGAGTAATGCCCTGTACACGATCCGATTATCGGACGAATGATCCTCCTTTTTTTTTTTTTTTTTTTTTTTTTTTTTTTTTTTTTGGAATGCTAATCTCACATCGAATCTGATGAGTTTACTAAAGTCACAAATTCTCGTACGACAGAATAAAAATTCGGAAGTGATGTCATGTGTTGTTGTCATGTGTGTGACAAAGGTTGTCTCGTGTAATAAAAAAAAAAAAAAAACTTTGGCATCGGAAACACTCAGTTTAAAATTTTATTTTTTCTGGTTGGTCAATGGTGATGTTGGAAGTGGAGAGGTGGTATTGAGGCGTGGCATCCGTGGTTCCATCATGTGAACTCTCCGGCCAGTAGAGGAGCTGGCAGTCCTTCTGGGGTGTGTCAGTGCCCGGGAGCTGCGTCTTTGGCACGCTGCCTCCATCTACATGACACAGTTCCTGGGAAATGTCAGGCAGCACTCTGCAAGGAAACCATCAGCATTGCTAATGTAACCTAACTGGTTATCACTAGTGTACAAATTATACAGATAATGGCATAATATGTCAATGGGAGTGTTGCAATACCGGGGGGGGGGGGGGGGGGGGCGGCTAACACTGGGTTACACATTGAGATTGTCACTTTCTCTTTAGGATCCAATTTGCTGCATCACTATATGAAAAGGTACACATCCAGCAACCGGCTATACCATAGTAGTTGTATTGAATGGGAAACCCAGGAATATATATGTATGTATGTATGTATATATATAATGTGTGTGTGTGTGTGTGTGTGTGTGTGTATGTATGTGTGTGTGTGTGTGTGTGTGTGTATATATATATATATATATATATATATATATATATATATATATATATATATATATATATATATATATATATATATATATATATATATATATATATTCTGTGCTGTAGGCGACATATACCTGACCACTCTCTACAATATACACTGTGCAGTACATTACACACTCCAGACTTTGCCCCATTATGCTATGTAGTAGATTACACATATATCAGACTGTGGAGTATATTACATGCAGTACAGTGCCTTGAAAAGGTTTTCATACCCCTTGAAATTTTCCACATTTTTTCATGTTACAACCAAAAACGTAAATGTATTTTATTGGGATTTTTTGTGATAGACCAACACAAAGTGGCTCATAATTGTGAAGTGGAAGGAAAATGATAAATGATTTTCAACATTTTTTACAAATAAAAATCTGAAGTGTGGCGTTCATTTGTATTCGGCCCCCTTTACTCTGATATCCCTTAACTAAAATCTAGTGGAACCAATTGCCTTCAGAAGTCACCTAATTTAGTAAATAGAGTCAACCCGTGTGTAATTTAATCTCAGTGTAAATACAGCTGTTCTGTGAAGCCCTCAGAGGTTTCTTAGAGAACCTTAGTGAACAAATAGCATCATGAAGGCCATGGAGCACACCAGACAGGTCAGGGATAAAGTTGTGGAGAAGTTTAAAGCAGGGTTAGGTTATATATAAAAAAAAAAATATCCCAAGCTTTGAACATCTCACGGAGCTCTGTTCAATCCATCATCTGAAAATGGAAAGAGTATGGCACAACTGCAAACCTACCAAAACATGGCCGTCCACCTAAACTGACCAGCCGGGCAAGGAGAGCATTCATCAGAGAAGCAGCCAAGAGGTCCATGGTAACTCTGGAGGAGCTGCAGACATCCACAGCTCAGGTGGGAGAATCTGTCCACAGGACAACTATTAGTCGTGCTCTCCACAAATCTGGCCTTTATGGAAGAGTGACAAGAAAGACATTGTTGAAAGAAAGTCATAAGTGCAGTTTGTGAGAAGCCATGTGGGGGACACAGCAAACGTGGAAGAAGGTGCTCTGGTCAAATGAGACCAAAATTTAACTTTTTGGCCTAAAATAATAACATTATGTGTGGCGGAAAACTAACACTGCTCATCACCCTGAACACACCATCCACACCGTGAAACATGGTGGTGGCAGCATCATGTTGTGGGGATGCTTTTCTTCAGCAGGGACAGGGAAGCTGCTCAGAGTTGATGGGAAGATGGATGGAGCCAAATACAGGGCAATCTTAGAAGAAAACCTGTTATGCCGTGTACACACGGTCGGATTTTCCATAGGGATTTCCGACACAAATTTGAGAGCTTGCTATAAAATTTTCCGACAACAAAATCCGTTGTCGGAAATTCCGATCGTGTGTACACAAATCCGACGCACGAAGTGCCACGCATGTTCAGAATAAATTAAGAAACGAAAGCTATTGGCTACTGCCCCGTTTTATAGTCCCGACGTACGTGTTTTACGTCACTGCGTTCAGAACGATTGGATTTTCTGATAACTTTGTGTGACCGTGCCAACAGCCGTCGGAAAAAATCCATGGATTTTGTTGTCGGAATGTCTGACCGTGTGTACGGGGCATTAATCTGTAAAAGACTTGAGACTGGGGCGGAGGTTCACCTTCCAGCAGGACAACGACCCGAAACATACAGCCAGAGCTACAATGGAATGGTTTACATCAAAGCATATTCATGTGTTAGAATGGACCAGTCACAGTCCAGACCTAAATCCAATTGAGAATCTGTGGCAAGACTTGAAAATTGCTGTTCACAGACGCTCTCCATCCAATCTGACAGAGCTTGAGATATTTTGCAAATAAGAATTGGCAAAAATGTCCCTCTCTAGATGTGCAAAGCTGGTAGAGACATCCCCAAAAAGACTTGCAGCTGTAATTGCTGTGAAAGGCGGTTCTACAAAGTATTGACTCAGGGTGGATGAATACAAATGCACCCCACACTTTTCACATATTTATTTGTAAAAAAAAATTTAAAAAAATTGAAAACCATTTATCATTTTCCTTCCACTTCACAATTATGAGCCACTTTGTGTTGGTCTATCGCATAAAATCCCAATAAAATACATTTACGTTTTTGGTTGTAACATGACGTGGAAAATTTCAAGGGGTGTGAATACTTTTTCAAGGCACTGTACATTACATACTACAGACGCTATACACTGTGCTGTAAGTGGCAGACACATTACCATTCTACTCTAGATACTGTGCAGTACATTACATGCAGTGCATAACCTACTCTATACACTGTGCGGTAAGTGACAAACTCATTAGTGTGCAGTACGTTACAACAGTGTTTAGGTGATGTACTGCATGTAATATAATGGAGTGTGTAAGTGAAATACTCCCGACCACTCTACTCTAGACATTGTGCACTGCATTTCATGTACTAAACTTTGTGTTAAACTCTCACCATTCTACTCTGTACACTGTGAAGTACTTTACACGCTCCAGACTGTGCATGCATTACATACCTACACATACATCAGTGGAATCCTTCTGACCACTGTACTCTACACACTCCAGACTCTGCATGCAGTACATAACCTACTGATACACGTACAATAATTCTGACCACTGTACTGTAGACATTGTGCAGAACATTACACACTCCAGGCTATGCCCCATTCTCTATGCTGTGCAGTAAATCTTTTCCTGCAGATCCTTCCTCCAACACTTTCCCAATAGATCACACTCCCCTATAACCATCCTACAGAGCTGTACCCCCAACAAGCTCATTGGGCTCCTCATGCAGTTCAATGAAATGGCCATCTATAGAAAGTGTTCCCGGCCCTGCCCAGAACTGTAGGGCAAATGGCTGCAATCCCCTGTAAAGCTATTTCTGTAAAGTTCAGAAGTATATTAAGAGAACTCTTGTGTTAGAAATTCTCAGACGTTCCTCCATGCCTGCAGTTGTGCTTTTTAAAATGTCGGGTCAGAGACTGGCTGGAGTTTAATGATCGACCCTCCCCCGGGCTGTTTACACACCTCTGTATACCTGGAACAAATAGATCGGAGATAAGACTGTGTACAGAACAAGACTGCTGCAATCGCTAATTATTGCTGCTATTCTTCTCTCTTGTTTGACCTCCTCATGCAGTACACATCACACTTTTTCTCACGCTGCCTTTAGGATCCTTTTTGTCCAATGGGAGGGCCGGCGTGAAGGGGTCCAATGGGAGGGCCGGCGTGAAGGGGTCCAATGGGAGGGCCGGCGTGAAGGGGTCCAATGGGAGGGCCGGCGTGAAGGGGTCCAATGGGAGGGCCGGCGTCTTGCCGAGAAAGTTCCCTCGGCGGATAAGGACCCCCCCCTCCCTGTACGGCGCAGTGCCTGCGCAGTACGAACTACTATGAGCCGCCGGAGATACCTGAAGCTCAAAATCTACAATCGGCTGTACACGGCGCCTGCGCTCTGGGTCCAGGTTCCTTCCCCACCATCCAAGTGGACCTAGAGGGGGAATAAAAAAGAGCCGAGCGAGGCCGTGCCTGAAGCGTAGCGAGCCCGGGAGGGGCCCTCTTACAGGCGCCGTGTACAGCTGATTTTCACCTATTCCCCTTCGGCTATTTCCGCAGGATCCTACTGCGCAGGCGCAGACAAAGACTGGAACTTAGGAGTATTGGTATCAAATGGGCTGGAGTCAACGCTGTATCTTGACCTAGGCCGGCACTTTGCAGGGGATGTGGAGAAAAAAAAAGCCGCCCCCCACATGAAAAAAAAGAGCCTACTCCCTGCATGAAAAGAGTCCCAGCAGGCTTCCGCTATACTTTTAGTGTAGCACCAGTATAATGGGGCAGACTGAGCTGGGGGGGGGGGGGGGGGGGGGTTGCCAGGGCCCAGGAGGCAAAAACCGGTCTGGTGCCCCCATAAAGCGGCTAAACTGCTGCCAGTATTTATAATACCGGCCTGACATTCGGACAGACCAGCAGCCACACTTAATACAACTGGCGGCCGCCAATACTAGTAAGTGTGGCACTGGCAGCAGGTCTTAGCAGCCTATAGCTCTTCCTACCTCCCCCCCCCCCCCCCAGGGCTCTTCTGTGTCAGTAGCACGAAGAAGAGAGAAGAGAAGCCCCAGGTATGGCAGCAAAGGGTGTGTTTGTTTGTTTTTTTTTGTTTTTTTTTTTCTTCTTCTTTTTCTTTGCATTCTCAAGGACAACTCTGAGTAGAGTATTTAGGTGGTTTCCTTCCTCATTAATAACTTTAAAGAGATATATTTAAGTGATTACGGGATTACTTCCTTGTGAGTCATACTTTGAGCACTAATGAGCCTGTTGTCCTGGAATTGAGAGGGTTAAGTCTTGAGAGCTCCGGTGTTGGTGTAATGAAACTGGCTTTTGTAGTCTTCTGGATGTGACTTTTTTTGCTTTGTGATTTATTTATTTTTTTTTTTTTTATTTTTTATTTTTTTTTTTTGCAACCTGCTGATTTGTCTTAGGTTTTTCTCTATAGGAACATCTTTATGCCAGTTAATCCTGTTTTATTTAGCAAAGTGAATTGTAATTTTTTTTTTTTTAACATAAAGTTTATTAAAGATTTTAGACAAAATAAAATAAAACATTACAATGCCAGTTTATACCATCCAATAATCAAATGTCAAGAATTGCTTCACACATCCGCACATGCAGTACATATTGCAGTATTTCCATTAGTGTGTAAATATCAAAGTAATATCAGATAACTCCCATCCTGTCATACCAAGGAGATATTCAGGATCAACCCTAAGAGAGGGGGGGGGGGGGGAGGCAAAACGGTGGAGCAATCTCACTCCTAAGTAACATTTTAATTACCACTATGGAATAGTAAGGTGTTTTGCCTTCACCCATTCTGACCATATTTTCCCAAATTTTTTTGCACAGTTTCTTCCCCTATACGTCAATTTGTAGAGTGGGAGTGCTGTATTTATCAGTGATTGCCATAGCTGTTTAGTAGGTGGTGAGTTTTGGTTCCATTTCAACAAAATAGCCTTCCTAGCATAAAATGTGGTGTAGAAGAGGAACAGCTTTTTACCCCATGTTAAGTCAAGGAAGTCACTTATGCCTAGAAGAAGAGGAATCGGGCTGTACGGAACCGACAGCCTCCCAATGCTATTGATTTCAGCTAGGATTTCCTTCCAGAATTCCGTCACTGCAGGACAAGACCAGGTTATGTGAAAGAAGTCTGCTTTGTGATAGTTACATCTGGGGCATGTAGCCGCACGATCAGGGTAAATTCTTGCCAGGCGAACCGGGGAATAATATGCTCGGTGAAGAAACTTCAGCTGAATATATCTGTCCCTGGCCGAGATCACAAGGGGCAGATACTGTTGGACACCCTCCTCCCAATCATCATCTGTTAGCTCCGGGATATCCCTTTGCCATAAAGCAAAGAGCCGGGAGACACCAGAGGTATCCAACGTAATAAACAGACTGTATGAGGTAGACATCGTTTTGGTTTGATCAGGCGATCTAAGCAATTTCTCCACCGGGGACATCTCGAGTGAGATCGAGGAGGGGAACTGTGATCTAAAGGCATGTCTTAATTGGATGTACGTGAAAAACATATGGTTCGGGATATCACGGTCTTGTTTTAGTGCATCAAATGTAATCAGCTGTCCCCGAGACGCCATGTCACTCAATTTTGTTATTCCACACCTGGCCCAGGCAATAGGATCAGGTATGGAGCGAAAGTGCGGTAATCGAGGATTCCCCCACAGTGGGTTCTCAGGGGACCACCTCCCAGAGCCACCCACCTGTCTGGCCACTGAGTCCCATACCTTCAGGGTCGCAATCATAGGAAGAGTGACCCGCGAGTTAGAGCCAGGGCCCCTATGTATCAGGTTCCTAAGCTCCGCATACGAACCCAGCAGCGCAGCCTCCAATGAGGAGGCTGGGTTAGCCGGCTCCTCCGACAGCCACCACTTGACCGTCACCAGGACCGCCGCCCAGTAGTATTTCAACAGGGACGGCAGTGCCAGGCCGCCAAGCGACGTGGGCATCTGTAGCTTCACTTTGGCCACCCTGGGCGCTCTCCCATTCCAGACAAAGGATACCAAAATGCTATCCAGCCTCTTAAAAAAACTATGTGGTATTGGTACCGGGGCTTGGCGGAAAAGATATGTGAACTTAGGAAGAATCGACATTTTAATTAAGTTAACTCTTCCGACCGGTGTCAGGGGGAGTGACCTCCATCTGGCACAGCTCTGGGATGTCTGCTGAACTACCGGGTTGAGATTCAGAGGGATAAACTGCCTTAAGTCCCGATGTATCTCAACTCCCAGGTACCGAAACTGAGAAACCCTCCTCAGCTGTCCATCCATTTGCTGGCCCCCTGTCCCAGAATGTAAGGGAAATATCACTGACTTCCCCCAGTTTACTCTTATTCCTGAGATTCGCCCAAAGCCATCTATAATTGACAGAGCCGACCGTAGTGAGCACCCATCATCCCTCAGATACAATAGGGTGTCGTCTGCATATAGGGACACCTTTTCTTGCAGTGGTCCTCTATCAATCCCTTTAGTTTGTGTTGATGCTCGAAGAAGTGCCGCCATAGGTTCAATTGCTAGAGCAAAAAGTCCCGGGGACAGGGGGCACCCCTGTCGCGTTCCCCTGCCCAGGGCGAAGGGTGAGGACAAGACTGTACCGGTACGCACCCTGGCCCTCGGTGCCCCATATATCAATCTGACCCAGGAGATGAAGGATGGCCCAAATCCGAATTTGTGGAGGACCTCCCAGAGATAGCCCCATTCCACTGAATCAAAGGCCTTCTCCGCGTCCAGAGAGGCCACCATTTCCTCAGCCCCTCCCTCATCTCCAGAGGCCAGGATTGCATAAAGCCTTCGCAGGTTGATATAAAATTGGCAAGAATTTTGGTGAGTACTTTGGCGTCAGAGTTGAGCAGGGAGATGGGTCGGTAGGAGGAGCACAACGGTGGGTCCTTCCCCGGCTTGGGTATTACAACTATGATGGCCTGGGACATGGATGGTGGGAGGTCCCTGTCCTGCAGTGATTTCGTAAACATGTCATGCAATTTAATAGTTAGGTCATCTAGATATTGTTTGTAGAATTCAGGGGGGATCCCATCCTCCCCTGGAGTCTTCCCTGTCTGCATAGATTTCAATGCCGCTCGCACCTCCGGGATTTCGATCGGGGCGTCTAGACTTTCCCTCGCCTCAGCAGAAAGAGTCGGGAGGGTCACCCCTTCTAGAAAATTGTGGAGCTCATCCGGGGAGTAATCCACCCTAGTGGAGTACAAGGCCTCATAGAATTCTTTAAAGCATCGATTGATGCTCAATGGGTCCACCACTTTAGTCCCATCCTCCCTTCGCAGACTCGCAATGGTGGAGATTGGAGACTGCTCCTTGGAGATCCAAGCCAGCAGTCTACCTGGCTTGTCACCATGTTCGAATATCGTTTGAGTCTGGGTGAGCCGACGTTCATGAACCTTATTTACCCTAAGCAACATTACTTCTCGATATGCTACCTTCATATCTTGAGCCGCGATAGGATTAGAAGTCATGGCAAACCTAGACTCCAGTTCCTGTGCCCTGGCCTCCGCCTCCTCTAGTGTAATTTTATCATTGTTTCTTTCTCGTGTAATAGATGATATATAGCACCCTCGTATATAGGCTTTAAATGAATCCCAGACCATTGCCATCCCTGTGGAAGCGGCATTAGTCAACCAAAAACTCCTTATCTCTTTGGCCACCTCTATTTCTATGGTCGGATGTTCAATCCAGAATCTAGAGAGTCGCCAAAGTCTGTCCGCTTGGGGAGTATGAGTTTGTATTGTGCAGAGTAAGGGGGAGTGGTCTGAGATGCCCCTTGGAAGTATCTCTACTGAAATAACCCTGGGGAGCATTGCGCCGCCAACATAGACCACATCAATACGGGACAAGGTGTTATATGAAGAGGAGTGGCAGGTGTAAGCTCGTTCTGATGGATTCTTCCAT
Organism: Lithobates septentrionalis; assembly: GCA_037952835.1. Classification (NCBI taxonomy): domain Eukaryota; kingdom Metazoa; phylum Chordata; class Amphibia; order Anura; family Ranidae; genus Lithobates; species Lithobates septentrionalis. The sequence goes on from JBBDGP010003694.1 coordinate 187,428, forward strand.
CGCCATACATCCACCAGCCCGTACACATCAGCCCATTTGGACAACGCTGAGCCTCTAGCTGGATCAGGAGATAATTTGTCTATACAGGGGTTTGGCGGTATATTAAAATCTCCCGCTATGACCACATTGTCAGTCTGAAATTGGGCAATCAGCCCTATTAGCTTCTGCATCACAGAAATATTAGCCGGGGGTGGCAAATATACTCCCACCACCACCATGTCTACTGTGTCAATGTTAGCATGTATCAACACATATCTCCCCTCCGGGTCCGTAACCACATCCATCAATTCAAAACTGAGATTTTTGTGTACCAGGACACTAACTCCTCTAGAGTAGCTGGAGTAAGTGGCATGGTAGTGTCGGCCAACCCAAGGTCTTTTAAGTCCCATCACCTTACCACCCACCAGATGCGTCTCTTGAAGGATGCAGATTTGAGGGGAATATTTTTTAAGATAGTCAAAGACCAGGGAGCGCTTAATTTTGTGATTTAGGCCCCTGACATTCCAGGACAAAATTTTAATAGGGGCCATCATACAGTTTAGTGTAGTGGATTATCGGAGGGATCCGGAGGAGAGGGTATTCCACACAGCTAGGGTCCAACAGAGACATCAGCGACCACTGAGAGCCGTCATGGCGGGCAAGGCAAAGCAATCTTATAGACTGTAAGGCATAGCAATAGGCAATTGAAATAAAATACATAAAAAAAAACTGAAACAAATCAAACTCCCCTCCCAACCCACCCCACACCTCCATTTGAAACTCATGGGGTGTATGTATACCCGAACCTAACCCAATAAACATTTCAGATAGGAGAAATCTCCCTTGGGGGGTGGCGCGTAGTACTGAGCATACCAAGGACCTAGAGCCCCAGCCGGGGCTAGGGAGCCCCGCCCACAACCGGTCATAAAGACCACTGTCACCAAGGGAGCCCCAACAGAATTATCCGTCTTGGAGATCCCCGGCGACAGTTCACCTAGAATTATCTAGGGGCACAATCTTAAAATAACTTTTTCCATAAGTATTATACACAGTTTCCTGGGAACTTGTGGATGGCCACATCCCCACCCTTATATCAAAATCACTTTTGTTTCTCTCAGACTCACTAAGGGTAAACATCTGCCTGGAGATACATCCTGCTTCCCCCGTTGCAGGGGGAGAAAAAGGCATGGAGTACATCCCCATCTGACGGATGGCACCGGACAGGAAACGCATAAATCATGCCTAACCTCCCCTCTGTGGATAGAGAGTCACTGTTCCTGCCCCAACCCGGCTAAACACATTGATCCCCCCCCCCAACCCCATCCGAAGCAAGCCAGGGGTATTTTCAAATTACATTATATATTAATATGCAATTATAATCCTCGAGTTCCACCCCTAGCAGGGCCAGTAATAGAGTGTCAGCTGGGGATGGGGGGCCTGTCCTCCCGAGAGCTAGATCAAGACTCGAATTCTCCACGTTGAGTCAGAAAGGCTCTTTTAAGTCCCCTGCTATGGTTGCCAGGAAAAATATATCAGACAGAGTGGAAGTGCAGAGCCGGGAGGAGGAAAGGCGGGGACCCCAGCAGCATTAAACACCACGAGCATCCAGGGGTGATCGGCCCTTCCGTCCTGAAGGGAGAGCCCCTGCGTGTCAAGGAGATATGATCTCATGTATCTTCAAAGCAAGTATGCTGCTTCCCCCCCTCCCTCCCGCCCCCCCAGCAACCAAACTGCCCGTCAGGGGAGTCCTCAGGGAAAATCAACTCGCATAGTAAGTCCGTAAGTAGCCATGCACCTCACCGGCAGCTGCGTATTTCACCAGGAGTGGTCAAAAGAAAAAATCAAAGCAATCGAAAAAACAGAAAAAATTATAAAATAGAGGGGGAGGGGGACAAAGCGGCGGGCATCTTAACGATGCCTAGGAAGGGATTCGACCCATCTGGAAGCCTCCTCCGGGGAAACGAAAAACTTGGTGGTTTCGCCGTCAATCACTCTAAGGCGTGCTGGAAACATCATGCTGTACTTGAGACCTTTGCTCCTTAATTGGGCCTTGACCTGGTCGAACGATCTTCGTTGTCGTTGTGTTTCGATGGAGAAATCCGGAAACAGCATGATCTTTGCGTTCTCATAGCGCAGTTCTCCAATCTTCCTGGCCTCTCTAAGAACCAGATCTCGGTCTCTAAAGTTCAGTAGGCGAAAAATAAAAGTACGTGGCGGAGCACCAGGGGGGCCTGGAGCGGATGGCATCCTATGAGCCCGCTCAACTGCAAAGTGGGGGGAGAATGGCGCCTGCGGGAGAAGCGTACGCAGCAGTTCTGCATAGTTTTCAGGATCTCTCCCTTCAGCCCCCTCTGGAAGACCAACCATTCTTAAATTGTTCCGTCGATTTCTATTCTCCTGATCTTCTGCTCTGGATTCGATCGCCTTCATTTTGACCTGTAGCGTGCGTAGGGAGGTGGAATGTTCCCTGAGCGTGTCCTCTGTCTCCCCCACTCTCCGCTCCGCCTCCGTTAATCGGTCTCGATGTTTGTCCATGTCCCGCCTAATAAGGCCCATTTCGAGCTGCATCTGCTCCGATTTTATTGGTCAGAGTTGTTTGGCAGCCCGTGATGGCTTGCATAAGGGCCTGGAACTGATCGGTTCCCAGTTGGGGCGACTCAGTTTGCTCCGTCTGGGACGCCATGTTGGTGTAGGCCGCCCCGCATGCACCGCTGGATGTGAGCGAGGTCCTAGGAGCCTGCTGCCTCTTCCTCTGGGAACCGGAGCTTCCCCTTCTCATACCCGCTCGTTTCCTCCACTGCTTGGTAGCGTCAGGGTAAGGATATGTCCCCTAAGAACGGATGAGGTATCGGTATAGGACGGAGCTCCCTTCACACACGTCCTATCTGGTCGCCATCTTGGCCACGCCCACCAAAGTGAATTGTAATTACCGTATTTATCGGCGTATAACACGCACCCCAAGTTTAGGAGGGAAGTTTTTAAGGAAAAAAACTTACATTTAAATGCCCATCAATGCAGCCTTATCAGTGTCCATCTGCAGCCTTGCCCAGTGCCTCTGCAGCCTTATCAGTGTCCATCTGCAGCCTTGCCCAGTGCCTCTGCAGCCTTGCCAGTGTCCATCTGCAGCCTTGCCAGTGTCCATCTGCAGCCTTGCCCAGTGCCTCTGCAGCCTTGCCCAGTGCCTCTGCAGCCTTGCCCAGTGCCTCTGCAGCCTTGCCCAGTGCCTCTGCAGCCTTGCCCAGTGCCTCTGCAGCCTTGCCAGTCTCTTTGCAGCATTGCCCAGCCGCTGATTTTTTAAAATTTGGCACCGATCTCCGCTGACTTTGAGCGGAGAGAAGCGAGCACCGGCGAGATGCACAAAGCCGAGTGTACTCTGCTAGTTTCGGCTCCTCTCGCAGTCCCGCCCCCTGACACTGAGTAGAGCCGAGAATAGCCGAGTACACTCGGCTATGTGTATATCGCTGGCGCTCGCTCCGCTCACAATCAGTGGAGATCGGCGGGGATCGGCGTATAACGCGCACCGACGATATTCCCCTGATTTTAAGGGGGAAAAAAGTGCGTGTTATACGCTGATAAATACGGTAAACATGCACAGGTTAAAGATCTTTCAGTCTGTGTGTGCGTTGACATATTTTGGGGTCATTTTTGGCCTGATTCAGTCCTTATTTTTTTACTATGAAGCTGGTTTGTGAATGTCACATGACCACCATCAAATGGAACATAAGTTGGGCAGGTCCCCATCCCCGGTGTTCCTCCTGGGATAAATGGCACCGACAGCCAAGAGCGGACCGGTACCTGTGTGGTCAGATCAGCATTGTATGTACTATAATCCGCAAATATGGATTTAGCCCAACCCTATTTCCTGGCCCAATGTGATGTCATTTACAGGGCCGTATTAATAGTATCATGGGCCCCTGGGCAAAGTAATGCTCTGGGGCCCCTACAATGGAGATAGTGCAGGTAAACAGACATCAGGTAGGTAGGAGGCAGACAAGCAGAGCTTCCCCTTTTGGGTGGAGCTCCACATTAACTACATACACCCTTGATATCCCCCAGCACCATTATTTCATCCATGCAGTACCCCCTTTTCCAGTGCATATAAACTTTAGGCTCTGTGCCCACCTCCAGCACTGGACTCACCTATACCAATCAAGCAGGCAGAAGGAGGGGCGGAGGAGGGAGCATCCCTCCGGGCATTCCAAGCCCTTCGGTGCAAACAGTGCTGGGCTCACCATGACACCATCCACAATGCTACTTCCGCTCTCAGTGCTGCCGACTCAGCAGCTCCCACTCAGCAGCTCCTACCCCTCAGCCTTCGAATCCCGAGCATTAACGCCGCATGGGGCGGGGTCAGAGCATCACTGGCGCTCCAGCCCTGCCCCTCCCTGCTGGCTATGAAATAATGGGTATCGTTCTGCACAGCGCACCACTCCCAGCCTGCCTCCCCTGTGTATCCATCACTCTCAGTGCCATCATGGGGCCCCCAAATTAGGGGCAGCATGGGCTCAAGGACCCACTGCTTTGGGGAAAGTGCAGGGGCCCCCCATGCAGCTGGGGCCCCTGGGCAGTGCTTAAGACAGCCCTGGTCATTTAGGGGTACTTTAGCAGGTGAATATGAGCAACTCCACCACTGGAAGTGCCTTTTGTTATCACTTAGCACTGGCATTTATTCTGACATCTGTTTGAGATGTATCAGTGATCATTCAGAATTCATTGACAGGTGCACTTGACCTCCTTCTGACCTGCATTTACCTGTGCTTCATGCAGATTTTACATTCCAATAGACTTGCATAGGTATGGAAAATCTACTCGAAGCAAGCAAAAGCCTCTCAACACAGGAGCTTGGGGTCCATTCACACCAGCAGCTGCATTGGTGGAGCCTAAAGAGGAAGGGGTGTTTTTTACAGATGACAGGGTGGGTCTTTAACATGAAGGGGTGTTCCCTTGACAGGAATTGGTGGTTCATATTTAAATTGGGGGGTGTTCGAGTTTAGTCAGGCCTAGGGCAGCACAAAACCTAAATACACCACTGGCAGGAGTACAGCGGGTGGTGCACCAAGCCTTCGTATGAGTTGGGTCACAAGCTTTTTAGGTACCGTAGCTTGTCGGCCATTCAATGCATGTTGGGTATCTAGTTACTCAGCGTAACGTCATCTTTTATATTTTACCAACAATTGGGTATTACATTTTTTTTTTTTTGTGCATTAAAATTCATTAGTGGTTTCTGACAATTTGCGGTTAATAAAATGGCTGTGCAAATTAAATCTAATTAATTTTCTAGCAAATAGGCCTGGTCCTGAAGTGGTTAATCAGTACCGTTTTAGACCAAAAAATACATTACATCACTTCCGAATTTTTATTTTGTTGTACGAGAATTTTTGTACTTTAGTAAACTCTTCCTTTTTCTGTATGGAGACTAGCATGCAAAGGGGGGAAAAAATAATAATCCAATTGTGTGTACTAGACTTTTTTTTATCCAATATTCTTTATCATGTGTATGAGACTTGGGCATATTTAACCGCCTCACCCCCAGGCCAATTCTGACATTTCTTTAAAATTTTTATTTATATATACACTACCGTTCAAAAGTTTGGGGTCACCCAAACAATTTTGTGTTTTCCATGAAAAGTCACACTTATTCACCACCATACGTTGTGAAATGAATAGAAAATAGAGTCAAGACATTGACAAGGTTAGAAATAATGATTTGTATTTGAAATAACATTGTTTTTACATCAAACTTTGCTTTCATCAAAGAATCCTCCTTTTGCAGCAATTACAGCATTGCACACCTTTGGCATTCTAGCTGTTAATTTATTGAGGTAAGCTGGAGAAATTGCACCCCACGCTTCTAGAAGCAGCTCCCACAAGTTGGATTGGTTGGATGGGCACTTCTGGCGTACCATACGGTCAAGCTGCTCCCACAACAGCTCAATGGGGTTCAGATCTGGTGACTGTGCTGGCCACTCCATTACCGATAGAATACCAGCTGCCTGCTTCTGCTGTAAATAGTTCTTGCACAATTTGGAGGTGTGTTTAGGGTCATTGTCCTGTTGTAGGATGAAATTGGCTCCAATCAAGCGCTGTCCACTGGGTATGGCATGGCGTTGCAAAATGGAGTGATAGCCTTCCTTATTCAGAATCCCTTTTACCCTGTACAAAGCTCCCACCTTACCAGCACCAAAGCAACCCCAGACCATCACATTACCTCCACCATGCTTAACAGATGGCGTCAGGCATTCTTCCAGCATCTTTTCATTTGTTCTGCGTCTCACAAACTTACTTCTTTGTGATCCAAACACCTCAAACTTGGATTCATCCGTCCACAACACTTTTTTCCAGTCTTCCTCTGTCCAATGTCTGTGTTCTTTTGCCCATCTTAATCTTTTTCTTTTATTGGCCAGTCTCAGATATGGCTTTTTCTTTGCCACTCTGCCCTGAAGCCCAAAATCCCGCAGCCGCCTCTTCACTGTAGATGTTGACACTGGTGTTTTGCGGGTACTATTTAATGAAGATGCCAGTTGGGGTCCTGTGAGGCGTCTGTTTCTCAAACTAGAGACTCTAATGTGCTTATCTTCTTGCTTAGTTGTGCAACGCGGCCTCCCACTTCTTTTTCTACTCTGGTTAGAGCCTGTTTGTGCTGTCCTCTGAAGGGAGTAGTACACACCGTTGTAGGAAATCTTCAATTTCTTTGCAATTTCTCGCATGGAATAGCCTTCATTTCTAAGAACAAGAATAGACTGTCGAGTTTCAGATGAAAGTTCTCTTTTTCTGGCCATTTTGAGCGTTTAATTGACCCCACAAATGTGATGCTCCAGAAACTCAATCTGCTCACAGGAAGGTCAGTTTTGTAGCTTCTGGAAGGAGCTAGACTGTTTTTAGATGTGTGAACATGATTGCACAAGGGTTTGCTAATCATCAATTAGCCTTCTGAGCCAATGAGCAAACACATTGTACCATTAGAACACTGGAGTGATAGTTGCTGGAAATGGGCCTCTATACACCTATGTAGATATTGCACCAAAAACTAGACATTTGCAGTTAGAATAGTCATTTACCACATTAGCAATGTATAGAGTATATTTGTTTAAAGTTAGGACTAGTTTAAAGTTAGCTTCATTTAAAAGTACAGTGCTTTTCCTTCAAAAATAAGGACATTTCAATGTGACCCCAAACTTTTGAACGGTAGTGTAAATATATATAATATATTATATTATTATATTATATTATATTATATTATATTATATTATATTATAATTTTTTAGAAGAGATCCTAGAGCAGTGTTTCTCAACTCCAGTCCTCAAGGCACCCCGACAGGTCATATTTTCAGGATTTCCCTCAGATGAAACAGCTGTGGTAATTACTAAGGCAGTGAAACTGATCAAATCACCTGTGCAAAATAATGGTGAGCCTGAAAACATGACCTGTTGGGGTTCCCTGAGGACTGGAGTTGATAAACACCGCCCTAGAGAATAAAATGGCGGTCGTTGCAATATTTTATGTCACACCTGTATTTATGCAAAAAAAGAAAAAAATAAACTCTGCGCCAATGATTGCATATGTAAATAGTACAAAAAAGTTGCTCCCCTAAAAAAAGTGATATACACTCTTGAAATTATATAAATAGGTAATCTAAGGAGGCGCTAGTTGAATCATCAACATTTTAAATATCAAAAAAAAAATGTAAATGTGACATGCTAAACCACAGCAAAACAAAAACAATAAAATACACTCAGTGATAAATCCTTTTGGTGAAAAGAGATGTGCATATAAATACGTGCTGAGAAAACAAATAAGGTCCCAAAACAAAAATATTTATCGATGATCCAGAGTTGATTGAAATGATGATCTTAATTCCAATACTTTTCTAAGTATAATAGTGATCAATCCTTCACCATACCGATAACATACACCCAACGTGAGCAGATGAATGGGCTGCTTACCAGATGTATTTGACTTCTTTAATTAAAAAAGTTAAATATCGCTTTGGCAGGATAAAGCCTGCTCACATATAGAGAAGCTGGGAAGATGCACTGGAAACCTCTTCCTCAGAGTTTGGGGCAGGGTATGCAAAAACAATCAAAGAACATCCATAGCATAATACCGTTTATTAAAATATTAGGATAAAAAGAATAGCCAAATGGCTCCTTACATTAAAAAGTGCCAAACCCGGCACTGGGGCTGCTGGCTTTTCACATGTGAAGGAGCTGGATCCGTTCCGCATCCACCTCCACCTCCGTGATGGGCGTGCGTTCCACCGGCCGCCGTAGACAACCAGAGACCCGGATATGGCGTAAGGTACAACGTGACCAGGTACCGCCTCGACGTACGTTTCGTGATTACGTCTTTTATTTTATTTTTTGTCTGAGTTCCTCATCGTGTGTACTGGGCATTAAGCTGATCACATATGGAGAACAATTTGATTACAAACAAGCTGAAATGTGAGTTGTAGGTGACCCTGTTGCCTCCCTTCCGGCATTCTTTCATCTGAATATTTTAAGGAGATATCTTGTAGTTTTATGGCCAGCTTTGCTTTTTTTATACTTTCGTAGATGTTTGAGTAACTTTTCCTTTAACATTCATAGATCAGAATATTTAACGGATCCCATCCGTATATTCCCGCTACACAGTAATTCAAAGTCCACAAACACTGCGGGGTTTATAAAAAAAAAAAACTGCTGCCATAAAACTTTACCAGCTGGGCGTGATTTCTCATAACTAATTTAAAGTGTTCGTTTGTCCTTGTAGATGTAACTTCGGTCTGGTGAGGAGCGTTATAAGGTCAAATCCATTAAGGGAGATAGATAACGAGCTTATTTATTAGGCCTCTTTCACACGGACGATCCGTATGTCCGTTTTTCATCCTTCCGTTTTCGGATGAAAAACGGAAATACATTCATCCCTATGGAGCGTCGGATGTCAGTGGTGACCTGTCCGCTGACATCCAACCCGCTCCGATCCGAAAAATGTAACGGAGGAAAAACCTACTTTTCCATCCGTTATCGGATCGGGTGACAACGGACACTACGGTCCGTCATCATCCGATCCCCCATAGGGGAGAGCGGCGCTCTGACAGGTCCGTCGCTGCACAGCGTGCAGCGATGCACCTGTCATCTTCCTGCTCAGCGGGGATCGGCGGAGCTATCCCCGCTGAGCAAGCGGATGTTCACGGGGCGGATCATGACTGATCTGCCCTGTGTGAAAGAGGCCTTATAATAATATAAAAATGTATCTATTATCCCCACACACACACATTTTTGTAAATATTTTCTTCTATCTTTTCATGTGACAACACTGAAGAAATGACACTTTGCTACAATGTAAAGTAGTGAGTGTACAGCTTGTATAACAGTGTAAATTTGCTGTCCCCTCAAAATAACTCAACACACTGTATGGTCTTGGGCACCGTGCTGCAGCTCAGTTTCAGAGTCTTGGCAATCTTCCTATAGCCTAGGCCAGTGATGGCGAACCTTGGCACACCAGATGTTTTGGAACTACATTTCCCATGATGCTCCACTACATTGCAGAGTGCATGAGCATCATGGGAAATATAGTTCCAAAACAGCTGGGGTGCCAAGGTTCACCATCACTGATCTAGGTCATCTTTACGTAAAGCAACAATTTATTTTTGCTGAAGAAAAGCATCCCCACAACATGATGCTGCCACCACCATGTTTCACGGTGGGGATGGTGTGTCCAGGGTGATGTGCAGTGTTTAGTTTTCCACCACAAATGTAGCATTTTGCTCAGCAATAACTGTCACTGCTTAAGATGACCAAGTAAAAAAAAAAAAAAAATCTAATTTTTTTACAAGCAAGGCTTTTTATTATTTATTTATATTTGACTGCTTATCAACTAAAAGTGCATTTTTGCAAATTTAGTTTTTTGTCTATGGAGTGCATAAAAATTATATATATATATATATATATATATATATATATATAATTTTTATGCACTCCATAGACAAAAAGCTAAATTTGCAAAAATGCACTTTTAGTTGATGAGCAGTATTTAGAAAAAAAAAAATTTGTTACTGAAAATTAAAACTATAAGTTTGCAGGGGAGGGAATTGCAGAGGGGGCAGAAGCATAGGACATACAACACACTTCCTGTTTGATATTTTTTTTATTTTTTGTGTGTGTATAATTTATCCAGTGTGTCCAACTGGTGAGGGGGAATCGGTCACATGAGATGACCTAAAGATATAATAAACCTGATTGCATGGACATGTGCTTGTGACTAATCTGTGTATTTTTTGTTCTTTTTTTCAGCTCTGCATTCTGCTTCTTCTCAAAGTAAGAACTTCACTACTTATTTTTATTAAATAACAAAAAAAAAAGTCTCATCTAAAGATCTCCTCCTCCTTCTCCTCCTTCTCCTCCTTCTCCTTCTCCTTCTCCTTCTCCTTCTCCTTCTCCTTCTCCTTCTCCTTCTCCTTCTCCTTCTCCTTCTCCTTCTCCTCCTTCTCCTTCTCCTTCTCCTTCTCCTCCTTCTCCTTCTCCTCCTTCTCCTTCTCCTCCTTCTCCTCCTTCTCCTTCTCCTCCTCCTCCTCCTCCTCCTCCTCCTCCTCCTCCTCCTCCTCCTCCTCCTCCTCCTCCTCCTCCTCCTCCCTTTCACACTGGATTTACGATCAGGTCCGCCTGTCAATTTTTCAGGTGGACCTGATCGGACCCGCCATTCACCCCTCTGGAGCAGCGACATGTCTGCTGACATGCGCTGCAATCCTGCCCGCCAAAACCGGACGGATGAAGGTCCTATTTTCCATCGATCTGGTGGAACAGATACGATTGGACGAAAACACAGGTGGTTAGTTTTCACCCGATCTCCCCATAGAGGAGAGCAGGACTCTGTCTTTGTTCTGCACAAAGACGAACCTGTCACTTGCCTGCTCAGAGCGATCCCCGCCAAGCAAGTGGATTCCATCCAATGGGGGCACCCGTGTGAAAGTAGCCTTAGTTCTACTTTAATTAGACATGTGCAGAACGAAAACATTTGTTTTCATTTCTGATCGATTTTTTGTTGATTTACTAATTTTTTGTTGCATTCGTAACCAAATTAGCTTAGTTTATTCGCTTTCGACCAGATTCAAATTTTTCCAAAGGAATCGAATCCAAATCGCAAATATTGAATCGATCCGAATTCATTGTGAAAAATAACTAGTTCTAATCTATTCGAATTTCGGAAGACTTTCTATTTTCCATATTCTTTCTATGCTATTATTTTATTTCCTAGTCTATTTTTTTCTATTATATTCTTTTTTTTTTTTCTATTCTGTTTTACTCCTTTTTTTTTCTATTTTTCTTTTTTTCGAAATTCCAATTTCAGAAGATGGCTATATTTTTTCTATTCTATTATTTTCTATTCTATGCTATGTTATTTTATTCTTTTCAAAATTCCAATTTCGGAAGATGGCTATATTATAACATATTAAGGCTGGCTTCCCACAGAGGTGATTTTTTCAGGCGTTTTAGCACTAGAAACAGCCTCTAAATAACACCTGAAAACCGCCTCCTATTCATTTCAGTGTGACTTTTCACTCTGGGGCGGTGCGCTTGCAGGACGTTAGGAAAGGTCCCGTAATCATCAGCATCTTTGGGGCAGTTTGGGAGCGCTGTATATAAAATGCCCTGCCCATTGAAACACCGGCACTTTTAATCCCTTCGGCCACTAGCGGGGGGTTAAAAAGCGCTCTGCTAGCGGCCGAAAAGCATCGCTAAAATGAGCGGAGCATTAGCGCTAACACTCGGCGGCTAAGGCTACTTTCACACTGGGACACCTGGACGTTGGCACTAAAGCGCCGCTAGCGAGGCGCTTTTTACCCCCAAAAAATTATAAAAATACCAAAATTGCAATGGGCATTATGGGAGTGCTATTTGCAGCGCTCCCAAACTGCCCTAAAGGTGCTGCTTGCAGAATATTTTTCTAACGTCCCGCAAGCGCACCGCCCCAAATGAAAGCCCAAATTGTCCTAAAAAAAATTCAATATAATCCACCTAGAAGCTACACAAAGTAGTAGTGGTGATATGTACGGTTTTATCTAACGCATGTCAAAGCTGCAAAATTGTGCCTGAGCATTAACCACTTGCCGTATTGTAAAAATGACGGCGAGCTGAACCTCCTCTGGTTCTGAGACCACGTCATATGACGGCACTCCAGAACCGTTGTGGCGGTCGCTGCGTGTTCCTAGGACAACGGCGCAAATCGATCTCGGTTAACGGCCAATGACGCGGCTTTTTACCCATGTGATCGGCTGTGTCCGCCGGTCACATGTAAACAAGTGCCGTTTTTCAGCCCTCCTCGGTAAGGGTGAGCTCCGGCGTGTTCGCAAGCCGCACGTGCCAAGCCCGCACGTGCACAGCGCTAATCACAGGCAGTGAGACATTGTCCTGATGTGCGGCTGCAGAGATCAGGAAATGTCTCACTGCCTGTGATTAGCGCTGTGCACGTGCGGGCTTGGCACGTGCGGCTTGCAAACACGCTGGAGCTCATCCTTACTCCTCGGCTCACACTGACAGAGTGTGAGGAGAGCCGATCAGCGGCATCTCCTCACAGGGGGAGACCTCTACAGGTAATCGGTGCACTGATTACAGCACAATTGGTGTCCATCAGTGAGACCAATCGGTGCCCTTTAGTGCCGCCCCACCAGTGCTGCCCATCGGTGTGATATATTAGTGCCACGCCTCATCAGTGCCTATCAGAGCTTGCAATTTGACAAATTAAGAAAAACTTTTTTTTTTTTTTTATTACTAAAAAAAACCCCAGTGGTAAATAAATACCACCAAAAGAAAGCTCTATTTGTGTGAAGCAAATGATAAAAATGTTATACGGGTACAGCATTGCATGACCGCGCAATTGTCATTCAAAGTGTGACAGCGCTGAAAGCTGAAAATTTGACCTGGGCAGGAAGGGGGTGAAAGTGCCCGGTAGGCAAGTGGGTTAAATTTTTTTTTTTTTTTTTTTTTTTTCTTTCTTAACCTTAGGCACGAAGGGGGTTAACCTTGATGTCCGGTTTGAGCCTATGAATTGCTATGCATGGTGCTGTCTTCACCTAAGCAGTCTTCTGTTCTTTGGGGTGGATGACATTTTGCTACTAATGGGTTCTCTCTCTCCCTACAGTTCAGGACCGCATTGTTGGAGGAATGAGTGGAGATATTGCTAGTTATCCCTGGCAAGTGAATGTGAGGTACCAGAACGCCCCGGCATGTGGAGGATCCATAATCTCTGCTCAGTGGATTATGACCGCGTGCCATTGTTTCCCTGTGTAAGTATGCCTTGTGTCCACCCATTCCTTCGACTTCTTTTCTGTTGTAAAAAAAATTATATATATATATATATATATATATATATATATATATATATATATATATATATATATATATATATATATATATATATATATATATATATATATATATATATATATATATATATATATATTAATTTATAGGAAGCCCAGGCAGGTGTGATCTAGTGCCCCCCCCCCCCCCCCCAGTGGCAGCTCAGAGATAGCTTGAGCTAACAGGAAGTGAGTTGAATGGATCCGGGTGTCATCCAACCCAGGAGACTGGCGGCATCTTGTGAAGGTGTACTGCAGGGAGGGGTATGACGCCACAGGGAGTAATAAAAGCAGATTCTCACCACAGGAGCAAGTTAAAGTAATTCTGAGACATGACCTAGAGGGGATGAGGGAGGATTTAGGGATACGTTTGGGAAATGCATGGACTGAGCCATTAAGGCTTGGGTAGCCCTCGTCCATCAAGCCCCTCCAATGGTCACGAAAGCAGGGGTGAACTTGTTGGATATGAAAGGTGTTAATTTGTGCCTTTTTTTTTTTTTTTTTTTTTTTTTTTCTTTGGCAGCGAGCACTCCATTTCAGATTATGATGTCATCGCTGGAACCACCAACCTGGATCCAACAGATCCCGACACACAGACTGTGCTGATCGAAGCCGTGTACAAGAACCCGACCTACAACGAAGACGCCTATTCCGGAGACATCGCCCTGGTCAAACTTAAAAGCCCGTTGAGCTTGAAAAGTGGCGTGGGGATCATCAGCTTATTGGCCGCCGGCGTCCAAATCCCGGCCGGACTGATTTGTTATGTCACCGGATGGGGCAACACCCAACAAGGAGGTAAGGAGGGGCATAGGTCACATGTTTGTGGGTGAAGCTGCAGGATAACCACTTAAAGATCACACCTTTTCTGCCACTTTTTGTTTACAAGTTTAAATCAGTATTTTTTGCTAGAAAATGTATTTATAGCCCCCAAACATCATACATTTATTAGAATAAACCCTAGGAGATAATATGGCGATCATTGCAATTTTTTTATGTTGCATGGTATTTGCGCAGCGGTTTTGTGAACGCAATTTTTTTTGGGGAAAAAATACACTTTGACCTGAATAATTACCTGACTTAAAAAAAAAAACCACACACACAATGTATACCCCAATTATTTTGTAAAATGTGAAAGATGTTGCGTAAATAAATAATAGTAAATAAATTGCACAGGCCCCTGGAATGGCGACAAACTACGGTACTTAAATCTCCATAGGCTGTGTGCTAAAATTCTTTACATGTTACCAGTTTAGAGTTATAGAGGAGATCTAGCACTAGAATTATTGCTCTCACTCTAACCTTCACAGCAATACCTCATGTGTGATGCGAACACCATTTACATATGCGTGCGCAATTTGCCTATGCATTTGCTTCTGCGCATGAGCACTGAGGGATGGGGGCGCTTTTACTTTTTTTTTTTTTTTTCACGGTCTCTTTTTATTTCTATTTTTTTTTTTGTCACTTTTATTCCTATTACAAGGAATGAAAACATCCCTTGTAATAGAAATAGGGATGATAGGTCCTCTTTATGGAGAGATCTTGCGTCCAAAAAGACCTCCAATCTCTTTTACCTTTTTTAAAAGCAAAAGGTATAAAAAAATAAAAATAAAAAAAAAATTATCTTTTATAAAATAAAAAAATAATTTGTTTTCTTCCACCCTGGACTTGAAGTGACGTCATGACATTGCTTTGGTCCTCCCAAGGCCATAGAGGCAATCGGAGACAATCTGATCTTTTATCACCTCTGTGACCAGCCGGCCGCACCATCAGATCGTTTCTCAGGCGCGCTGGTGGAAACGGTAAGTGTAAGAAACACCGGCGAGTGGTGGGAGGGGGAAGATCGTCCCCTCCCATCGCTTCTGAAAGCGTTCCAGCGGCTAATGAGCCACAGGAACGCTTTCATGAGAGAGCCAGCTGCTGACTGAAGAAAAAATACCGGGGTTACGGCTGATAGCCATAACCCCGGTATTTTTTTTTTTTTCCCACAAAAGTGGAGTTACCCTTTTAACCACTTACCATCATATGACGTCCTGGGCTTTGTTGGGTTATATCTGAATGATGCCTGTAGCTACGTCTCACCCCCCCCCCTCCCGCCGCCCTCCGGTGCTTCTACCGACTAACCTCTGCAATCTGTGAGTCGGAAAACGGATCCGCCGGCCCCGGATGTTCACCATAGAGATTTCCGGCAGACCAGATGGTCAGAGGCCGGGCGCAATGTTATGACATCACGCCCGGCCTCTGCATTTAAAAAAAATGGCGCCCTCAGCTGGGAAGCCGAGATCATTTTTAGTTATTTTATTATTTTTTTTTAATTTCAGGCTTCCCAGCCTAGAGGTGAGATGTGGGGTCTTATTGCCCCCATATCTCACTGTAAAGAGGACCTGTCATGCCATATTCCTATTACAAGGGATGTTTACATTCCTTGTAATAAGAATAAAAGTGATCACATTTTTATTTATTTTAAAGTGTCAAATTAAAAAATGTAAAGTAAAATTAACAATAAAAAAAAATAAAATTTTTTAAAACACCCCTGTCCCAGTGTGCTCGCGCGCAGAAGCGAATGCATACGTAACTCCGGGCCACATATGAAAACGGTGTTCAAACCACACATGTGAGGTATCGCTGCGATCGGTAGAGCGAGAGCAATAATTCTAGCCCTAGACCTCCTCTAAGTCAATATGTAACCAGTAAAAATTTAAGCGTTGCATATGGGGATTTTTAAGTAGCGAAGTTTGGCGCCATTCCACGAGAGTGTGCAATTTTGAAGCGTGACATGTTGGGTATCTGTTTACTCGGCGCAACTTCATCTTTCACATTATGCAAAAAAAAATTGGGTTAACTTAACCGGGTTTTATTTATTTTTTTTTTAAAAGCACAAAACTTTTTTTTTTTCCAAAAAAGATGTGTTTGAAAAATTACCGTGCGAGATAAAAAGTTGCAATGACCGCCATTGTATTCTCTAGGGTTTTTGTTAAAAAAACATATATAATGTTTGGGGGTTCTGTGTAATTTTCTAGCAAAAAAAATGATTTTTACATGTAGGAGAGAAATGTCAGAATTGGCCTGGGTGGTAAGTGGTTAAAGCCCAACTCTGGAGTACTTAAAAATGATCCCTTGTAGTGGGGCTGTGCTCAGGGCCGGGACAAGTGGTGGGCAGGAGGGGGCAGCTGCCCTGGGCACAATGAAGCAAGGTGTCAAAAAAAAATGAATGCAGGGTGTTACACCCATTCTACAGTACATATTAACAGTGGGGGAGGGGGGGGGACAGTTTTGGATCCTTGTCTTGGGATCTGGATGGGGAGAAGCACATTGACTTACCTGTTATGATCTGTGTCTTTGCAGTTACTCTTCCCAACCCCAAGACCCTGCAGGTGGGCCGAGTGCAAGTCATCAGTTCCAGGACCTGCCAATGTCTGCACAGCATTAACCCAAGCAGTAACGAACCGCTGACAACCATCCAATCAGACATGCTGTGTGCGGGGTACAAGGATGGCACTACAGATGCCTGCCAGGTATGTGTGAGAACCCCCGAGGATAAACATCTCCAGTTATATGTTCTCTTCAGATGACTTTGTAAATATTTAAGAGTGGTAGTAGGCCTCATTCACATGGGCACTGTGCCCCGTACAGCGCGAATCTGGCTGTTCCTGTCTGAGGGGCCTTAAAGTGGTTGTAAACCCTCCCATAATACCCAGTGAAGTGACCGGCCTCAGGTGATGCACAGAGATGAAACCAATCCTCCTACATAAGTTGTACCCGTTTTATCTTCTCCTCTTCTCTACATCCGATCAACGTGCCAAGTTTATAAAGCTTGTCTGAGCTTTCAGAAAACAGGGCAGGGAGCTGAGGTTACACTCGGCAGAGCTTAGTGAGAGCTGATTGGAGGGAAGACCCCCCCCCCCCCTCTTCGCACAGAACTGGGGGCTGTCGATCACAGGCTGTGTGCTGGAGCTCCCTTCCCTGTCACCTTTTTTCCTCTTGGTGTCAGGAAATTTTGGCGGAAATTACTCATGCTGATAGCAGAGGAAGGAGGCAGCAGACAGAAAGTCTTCCACTTTAAAGTGTAGCTGAAGTCTGCAATGAAAAAAAAAAAAAAACTGTAAGCAGGCGGGGCTCTTTATTGCAGACATGCAAGGCCTGTCCTGTAATAAAATAAACCTACCTGCCTGCTCAGAGGGCTTTTTTTAATTTTCACCTGGTCATCCGGTCGCTAACACACTTCCTGTTCTAGGGTGACCACGCTCACTCACTCTACTGTATCTATGGAGTTGTCACCCTAGAACAGGAAGTGTTAGGACTACAGAACACCTCCCCCCTCTATGTAACCTGGAGGGAGGCATTTTATGGTCCGTTAAGATAACTGAGGAACAATGTAACCTATAAGAGAGAGAGTGGAGAACGTTATGTGGGATCCTCCGCTCAAAGAGGGGCTTAAACCAGAGTGCATGTGTCTCATTACCACCCAGGAAGAGAAGAGCCCCAGGTGCTGGCTAAATGCTGATGCAAGTAGAAGCGAACAAGAAGACATGGACAGCCGCACACCGGAATGGATAAATCTGTCTTTTTATTCAAAATACAGGATCATGGGGTACACAAAACACGACTGTGGGGTGGTACAAGAATAGCTGACGCGTTTCGCGTTACCAAGTGCTTACTCAGCCATGAGTAAGCACTTGGTGTAAGTGCGAAATGCGTCAGCTATTCTTGTACCACCCCACAGTCGTGTTTTGTGTACCCCATGATCCTGTATTTTGAATAAAAAGACAGATTTATCCATTCCGGTGTGCGGCTGTCCAGGTCTTCTTGTTCTCTTCTACTTGGAAAACGTTTATCAGCTCTCTAGATTTCTGGCAAGATCAATTTTATTTATTATCAAACGGATACAATGAAACACTTTAAGGCTGCATTCACACTACAGCGTTTTGAACCGCAAGCAGATCTGCCCGCGATCTGACAGCGCCGGTGTGTGAATGACAAAACGCGGAACACGGAATTGAGATGCCATTCATTTGAATGACCCCTCCAAATTGCGGTGCGGGTCCGCCGCAACTGCCGAGCTCCAATCCGCATCGCCCCAAAGTAGCTTCTGAACTATTTTTGGGCGACATGCGCCTCCCCCCCCCCCCCCCCCAGCAATTTGCAGCATGTTTTATCGCTTGGCAGACCCGCAACGCGATTTGAGTTGTCATTCAAATGAATGGCATTTTAATTGCATGTTTGGCGTTTCGTCATTCACACCTCGGCGCTGTCAAATCGACGGCAGATCCGCCCGCGATTCGAGACGCTGTGAATGCAGCCTTAATGATACATTTAACCACAGGATGTCCGGCCCATAGCAGTTTTACTGCTACAGGGCTGCAGCTGTGCGCCGGATCACATGTATATACGGGAATCTCTCTGGAGAAGAGACGATTGAGAGGGGATATGATTTCAATTTACAAATACTGTACTGGTGACCCCACAATAGGGATAAAACTTTTTCGCAGAAGAGAGTTTAATAAGACTCGTGGCCACTCATTACAATTAGAAGAAAAGAGGTTTAACCTTAAACTACGTAGAGGGTTCTTTACTGTAAGAGCGGCAAGGATGTGGAATTCCCTTCCACAGGCGGTGGTCTCAGCGGGGAGCATTGATAGCTTCAAGAAACTATTAGATAATCACCTGAATGACCGCAATATACAGGGATATACAATGTAATACTGACATATAATCACACATATAGGTTGGACTTGATGGACTTGTGTCTTTTTTCAACCTCACCTACTATGTAACTATGTAGCTCTTGCAGGTATGGGAGCACGCCTGCGCGCTGCTGGCACCTCACTTCCACTGTGGTTATACACAGTGGGAGCCGATCAACGGGGTAACATGGACTTGATGTCCCCTGGCACCCGCCGATCATTCGTTACACCGGCAGAACAGCAGTCTACCTATGTAAACAGAGCAGATTGCTGTTTTGACTCGAGGGAAGGCATGGCTCCTGTGTCTCTGTAAAGCAAGGACAATGATCCATTTCTTCCCCTAGTAAAAGCACCTCCCCGAAGTACATAGAAACACTGGCTAGGAACGCATGTAACCCTTTAACCGCCCTTGATGTTAACCCCTTCCCAGCCAGTGTCATTAGTACAGTGACAGTGCATATTTGTAGCACTGATCGCTGTATTGGTGTCACTAGTTCCCACAAAAGTGTCAATTTTAGTGTCAGAATGTCCATCACAATGTCACAGTCCCACTATAAAACGTTGTTTTCCGCCATTACTGGTAAAAAATAAAAATATCCCATAGTTTTGTACATGCTTACTTGGATTTTATTTATTTTTTAACCAAAAACATGTAGCAGAATATATGTATATTGGCTTAAATGAATGAGGAATTTTTTTTTTTTTTTTTAAATGTGTGTGTGTGTGTGTGTGTGTGTGTGTGTGTGTATGTGTGTGTGTGTGTGTGTGTGTGTGTGTGTATATAAAAGACAGAAAATTTAGAAAAAAAAAAAATTGTCTGCTATAAAACATATCCAATAAAAAAAAAAAAAAAAAAAAGAAAAATAACGCAGAAGTGATCAAATGCCACCAAAAGAAAGCTCTATTTGAGGGGAAAAAAAGACATACATTTTGTTTGTGTACAACCCACGACCGAGCAATTGTCAGTTAAAACGCAATGCTTTATTGCAAAAAATGGCCCAAGCCATGAAGGGGTTAAATCTTCTGGAGGGCAAATGGTTAATGGACCAAAAAAAGGAGCAAGTTAAAGGAGAAACTACAGCCAAAGCTCGTTTGGCTGTACTTCTCCTGTGGATCACCTGAATCGCTGAAGCCCGCTGTCTGCTGATGTCACAGAGCCGGTCCAGGCTGGGGAAAGATCGTGACAATGGGGGGGGGGGGGGAGCGGCCAGCTTAGGATCCTGGGGGGAGGCGGAGCAGATAGCGGTCACTGACAGTCACCAGCTCTCTGCTCACGGAGCTGTAAAAACCGAGTTGTCGGCGGTGTTCGATCGCTCGGTTCTCAGACTTAGAGCCAGCGGACAAATGCAGCATACACCTGGGCAAATGTGTTTTTTTTTTTTTTTTTTTTTTTTTAAAGTGTTCCCATATTTAATTTTTGGGGTTACATACATTTCAAAGTGACTCGACCATGAGAGAACTACAGGGTCCTTTTTCAAAAAAAAAAAAAAAATTCTTGTTCCCCGGCTTTTTGGCTTGGATAGTTGAGTCACAGACCTGGAATAAACACGATCCAAAAGAAGTCAATCGAATTCCCATCCCTATACCCCTTGCAGTTCAGTGACTCAAATGATTGAAGCCAAGGTTTCAGCATGTCCGTGGGCATGGTCAAGAAAGATCAGCAACGTCATCCTAAAGCCCCCATACACACCATTCGATTTTCTGCAGATTTTTGTCTTTAGATTTACCAAAACCATATAATATGAGGTCAAACCTTAGAGTGATTTTGTAAAGCTTTGTTTATTTAAAAAAACGAAGAAAAAAAAAAACATGTCATACTTGCCTTCACTGTGCAGCTCGTTTTTGTCCCCGAACCTCCTCTTCTGGGGTCAGTCAGTGTCTCTCAGGGGTCCTCCCCCACATCAGATAACCCCCTAGGACAGTGATGGTGAACCTTGGCACTCCAGATGTTTTGGCACTACATTTCCCATGATGCTCATGCACTCTGCAGTGTAGTGGAGCATCATGGGAAATGTAGTTCCAAAACATCTGGGGTGCCAAAGTTCACCATCACTGTCCTAGGAGAAGCGCTCTCTCAGGGGGTTACCTTGTGGGCATGCTCCCGAGTCCATCATTCGGTGTCCATACCCGCCGAATGTATGACTCAACCCCACCCCCTGTGTCATTGGATTTGATTGACAGCAGTGGAAGCTAATGGCTGTGCTGCTATCAATCTATCCAATCGAGAGTGGAGAACCCCGGGCGGAGGAAGAGCGCGTCCTCGCCGCATGAAGGTTCAGGTAAGTAAAACAGGGGGGCTGGGGGGGCCGGTCACTGCCAGGTTCCTTTTTTTTTTTTTTTTTTTTTACCTTAATGCATAGGATGCATTAGGGTGAGAAAACACGAAGGTTTACAAATCCTTTTTAAGAGTTTTTTTCAATTTGTATTCAATCAGGCAGGCCCTTGCACTACATGTTTTTGGTAAATCTGAAGACAAAAATCTGCAGAAAATCTAATGGTGTGTATGGGGCATAAGTATTGCTTTCAAGACCGGCTCTCGTTAACGTGTGTGTGTGTGTGTATATATATATATATGTGTGTGTGTGTGTATGTATATATATTATATTATAATATTTTTGTTGCCTATTTTTGTGATTTATAACTACGATTGTCTTTGTATTCCAGGGTGACTCGGGTGGACCCCTCGCTTGCCGTATCAACAGTAAATGGTACCAGGTTGGCGTGGTCAGCTGGGGAGACCAGTGTGCCGCAAAGAACAGACCCGGAGTCTATATACTGCCCAGCGCCTACATCGACTGGATTAAAAGTTATGTCCCCGATTGCCAAGTAGATTCCATCACCATAGACCAGGCTCCCCTTCCAGACAACGAGGGCGGCTGCCAGTCAGCAGATGGGACGGTTTACCCCTACCCCAACAGGGGGACCGCTGTCCTGATTACATTCATCACCCTCCCGCTGTACTGGCTAAGTGCCTACCTGCTGACCAACTTGTAGGCCCAGGACTGACCCCCCCCCCCCCCCGACCATTGCAAGATTAATTCTACATCTCTCCGAGATCAAACTCCTCTCTGTGTCCTGTACAGATCTCCTCCCTGTATATGTACAATGATTATAGGACAATATCAAGCAGCGTCATACCGTGCCCTTCCCACTCAGGGGCGCCAGCGCTCTCCTGTCCGCGTTTCTCAGATGCTTCAACCCCACTTTAGTAAATTTTCGTCAGAACTGACTTCCATTTGGGAAAAGAAATCTGGTGTTGGGAAACGCCTGGGGACCGCTGAATAAGAGAAAGAGACTAATTATTTGGCAAGTATACTGGTTGGGACACAGATACCAGCGCTGCAGGGGAACCTGGACTGGCTGAAGGGGGCGCTAGTTGCACATTTTAGCGATTTTGAGATTCTTTTTCTGTGATCCTTTTGGCTGTCGCACAACAGCTGGCCTGAGAGGCTTTCTTTCATTAAAGTAGATGTAAACCCTAATCGGGTGATGTTTAGTTTGATAAGCACTGTGTATCCTATAAAATTGCCCCCCCCCCCCCCCCAACCTATCTTTAGTGCCCTTGATTTTCACCCAACACTTCCTGTCTACATGCACGTGCAGTTGCAGCTTCCTGATGACAGTGGACCTCCACCTGTGCTGGAATGGCTGCTGGTCGTCTCCACCAGGGGGAGCATGTTACAGGGTGACAACACAAGAGCACAATTACCAGGCGGTTGTCACCCCGTAACAGGAAGTGAATGTACAAGGGTCTGTGTGTCAGGATCACCAGGAATTGTAATAAAAGCTGCAGATTTAGTGTGAAAATTTATTTTTGAAATGACAGTAATGTGCTTTATATGATGTTTTATCGATTTTTGGATTTATGTCTACTTTAATATCCTGAATCAAGTGTACAGTATATATGATGTGAAGTTCTGTTTTGATCTTAAAGTTGAACACCACAATCGGAAACTATTGTCTAAATATAAGAGTGTATTCTTCCTGAATCTTGGTGTGCCGTGTGTATTTCTTCCAGATCTGTGCAAATTTTTTCCTTCCTGTAATAAAGACCGCTCCCTGCTGCTCCCTCTCCTTGTGCAGGGAGACTGGTCTAGTCTCCGCCCCCTCCTGTAGTTTTCTGCAGGAAGCCTTTAGTGGGTGGAGCCTGTACGTCCCCTCCTGCAGGTGTGCTATTTCCTTTTACAGGGTGACTGGTCTAGTCTCCGCTCCCTCCTGTGGTTTTTTGCAGGAAGCCTGTAGTGGGTGGAGCCTGTGGGGCCCCTCCTGCAGGTGTGCTCCCTTTCCTTGTGCAGGGTGACTGGTCTAGTCTCCGCCCCCCTCCTATAGTTTTTTTTTTTTTTTGCAGGGGATGGGTGGAGTTGAGCCTGCTGAGTCCCTCCCATAGAGCTCTGCTCGGGCTATGTAAAGCACAGAGATTGTCCAGGTCTATTATTACCAGATAATATCTGGGTTTGTACATTTTTGGTGCACATAAAATGCATTTACAGCAACCAGCCATAACTTTGACCACTGACAGGTTAAGTGAAATATTATCTTGTTACAATGACATCTGAAAGTGGGTGGGATATATTAGGCAACATGTGAACAAGTTTGTCCCTGAAGTTTGCATTGAAAGCAGAAAAGAAATTGGGTATTGCAGTTTGTGGTGTATGGGGCTGTGTAGGCGCAGACCTGTCATGGTGCCTATCCTGACTAGGGATGAGCCGAACATTCGTACCAGAACCTGCAAACGGACCGAAAATTCGCACGAACGTTAGAACCCCATTGACGTCTATAGGACTCGAACGTTCGAAATCAAAAGTGCTCATTTTAAAGGCTAATTTGCATGGTATTGTCCTAAAAAGGGTTTGGGGACCCGGGTCCTACCCCAGGGGACATGTATCAATGCAAAAAAAAGTTTTAAAAACGGCCGGTTTTTTCAGGAGCAGTGATTTTAATGATGCTTAAAGTAAAAAAAAAAGTGAAATATTCCTTTAAATATCGTACCTGGGGGGTGTCTATAGTATGCCTGTAAAGTGACGCGTGTTTCCCATGTTTAGAACAGTCCCTGCACCAAATGTCATTTTTAAAGGAAAAAATCTCATTTAAAACTGCTTGCGGGTTTAATGTCATGTCGGGTCCTGGCAATATGGATGAAAATCAGTGAGACAAATGGCATGGGTACCCCCCATTCCATTACCAGGCCCTTTGGGTCTTGTATGGATATTAAGGGGAACCCCGCAACCAAATTAAAATAAGGAAAGGTGTGGGGCCACCAGGCCCTATATACTCTGAACAGCAGTATACAGGCGGTGCAAACAAGACAGGGACTATAGATTTGTTGTTAAGTAGAATCTGTTTGTCATTTTGAACTGGTACATTTTTAACGTGTTTTAGCTCCAGCCAAAAAATCTTTTTTAAGCTTTTTGGAAAACATAGGGAAGGGTTATCACCCCTGTGACATTTGTTTTGCTGTCTGTGCTCCTCTTCAGAAGATTTCACCTCACTTTTTGTCCCAATGAAAAATGTTTTTTGAAAATTTGGGGGTTTTTGTGGAACAAGGATTGGTGATAAAGCATCAGTGGAAAGGAGAAATGTTTTTCCCATAATAACTCTTACAGGAGAGAATTTCCCTTCCTAGGGGTAGATTTCATCTCACTTCCTGTTGTCTCCTTCCGTTTGCAAGTAGGAGTCGTTTGTAAGTTAGATGTTTGAAAGTAGGGTCCTGCCCTATATACTCAGCAGAAATTTGGGCCTTAGGTGTTGTTGTGGCCACAACACTGTAAGCCCTCACAGGGCCCTGCTATGAAATATTAGATCAAGAATTGTAATTACATGCCCCTGTTGAACAGGGGCAGAAAAATTGGGCCTTTGGTGGTGGTGGTGCCACAACACTGTAAGTCCTCACTTGCTCTTGGTGGGCGCAGAAATGGGCCTTGCTGTGAAATATTAGATCAAGAATTGTAATTACATGCCCTTGTTGAACAGGGGCAGAAAAATTGGGCCTGTGGTGGTGCTGGTGCCACAACACTGCAACCCCTCACAGACACTCTAGTTGGAACGCAGGAACGAGCCCTGCTGCAAAGTATTGCATCAAAAATTGTAATTACACGCCCCTGTTAAACAGGGGCTGAAAAATTGGGCCTTAGGCACTGGTGGTGGCGCCCAGAACCAAAAATGTTCTTACAAGCTATCAGCGTGATCATTGAGGAGGAAGAGGATAATTACTCAGCATAACAGGATAGTCACTCAGCATCAGCATAGGCAGTCTTTGAAGGGATCTGAGATTTCAGAAAAAATTATTCGGTTACATCAGCATCAGGTGCTTGGTAGCTGGTGGTGATCCAAGACTGATTCATTTTTATGAAGGTCATTCGATCGACCGAGTCGGTGGACAGACGCACCCTGTGATCGGTTACAAAGCCTCCAGCAGCACTGAATGTGCGTTCCGAAAGAACGCTGGATGCAGGACAGGCCAGAAGCTCAATTGCATACTGTGCAAGCTCTGGCCAGTGATCCATCCTCAAGACCCAGTAACCCAGAGGATTTTCGGTGGGAAAGGTGTCCAAGTCTGATCTTACCCCTAGGTAATCCTGCACCATGTAAAACAGGCGCTGGCGATGGTTGCTGGAACCGATCATACCTTGGGGCTGCGGACCAAAAAATTGTCTGAACGCATCGGTCAGACGGCCACCTTCTCCACTGCTCCTTCTTTGACTGACCGAAGCCTCAGCAACACGTTGTCCAGAAACAGGAGTTTGTAACCTCCCAGTCTCTAGGAACGCGTTGCACAGACCTTTCTGCAAGGCCTCCCGAAGATGTTTCATCCTCTGCTCCCTCTGCGATGGCAAGATAAGGTCTGCAACCTTACCCTTGTAACGTGGATCAAGGAGGGTTGCCAGCCAGTATTGGTCCTTCTCCTTGATACCACGAATACGAGGATCCCTTACGCAGGCTTTGCAGGATCAGGGAGGCCATGCAGCGTAGGCTTGCTGAGGTATTCGGTCCGGAGTCCTCTGGGTCACTAAGGACGACATGGTCCGCAGCCACCTCCTCCCAGCCACGTACAAGTCCATGTGTTTCTTGGGACTGATCCCTAAAGACTACTGCTGATGCTGAGTGCCAGGCTCCACCTCCATACTGACACAATTCTCCTCTTCCTGTGTGATCGGCGGGCACGCAGGAACACTGTCTGGATAAAGGGGGCCTTGAGAGCTAAGGAAGTCCTCCTCTTCCTGCCTCTGTTCTGCCTCAAGTGCCCTGTCCATTATTCCACGCAGCGTGTGCTCCAACAGGTGGACAAGGGGGACAGTGTCACTGATGCATGCACTGTCACTGCTCACCATCCTCGTGGCCTCCTCAAATGGTGACAGGACAGTGCATGCATCCCTGATCATGGCCCACTGGCGTGGGGAAAAAAAAAACCAGCTCCCCTGACCCTGTCCTGGTGCCATAGTCGCACAGGTACTCATTGATGGCCCTCTGCTGCGTGTGCAGCTGCTGCAGCATGGCCAACGTTGAGTTTCACCTGGTGGGCATGTCACAGATTAGGCGGTTCTTGGGCAGGTTAAACTCCTTTTTGGAGGTCCGCCAGCCGAGCACTGGCATTATATGACCGGCGAAAATGCACACAGACTTTCCTGGCCTGCCTCAGGACATCCTGTAAGCCCGGGTACCTGCCCAAGAACCGCTGCACCACCAAGTTAAGGACGTTACCCAAACAGGGCACATGGGTCATTTGTCCCTGTCGGAGGGCAGAGAGGAGGTTGGTGCCATTGTCGCAAACACCATTCCTGCCTTAAGTTGGCGTGGCGTCAACCACCTCTGAACCTGCCCCTGCAGAGCTGACAGAACCTCTGCCCCAGTGTGGCTCCTGTCCCCCAAGCACACCAGCTCAAGCACCGCATGGCATCTTTTGGCCTGCGTACTTGCGTAGCCCCTTGAACGGCTACGGAGCACCGCTGGTTCCGAGGACAAAGCACAGGAAGAGGCCATGGAGGAAGAAGAGGAGGGGGTGGAGGAGAGAGGTGTGTCACAATCATTAGTAGTGCCATTTTGGAGGCGTGGTGGCGGAACAACCTCCAACACTACTGCACCTTGTCCTGCATCCTTCCCAGCTGCCAGCAGAGTCACCCAATGCGGCGTGAAACTTAGGTAACGTCCCTGTCCATGCCTGCTGGACCATGAGTCAGTGGTAATATGCACCTTACCACTGACTGCCCTGTCCAGCGAGGCATGGACATTGCCTTCCACCTGCCGGTAGAGAGCCGGAATCGCCTTCCGTGAGAAAAAGTGGCGTTTGGGTACCTGCCACTGAGGAACTGCACATTCCACAAACTCACGGAAGGGGGCAGAGTCTACCAACTGAAAAGGCAGCAGTTGAAGTGCTAGCAATTTTGCCAAGCTAGCATTCAACCGTTGGGCATGTGGATGGCTGGGAGCAAACTTCTTTCGGCGGTGCAGCAGCTGGGGCAGGGAAATTTGCCTGGTACAATCTGACGTCGGTGTACCAAAAGCAGATTGCCCGCAAGTACTTGGCTGTGACACACCTAATTCTACACCTTCATTCCTCTCAGTGCAGGTCTCAGAGAGGACTGAAGGTATAGTGGGGTTGGAGATCTCAGCTGATGAGGAGCAAGGAGAGGTCCTCTTTGTTCTTTGGTGTGGGTCTTTTAGATACGCTTGCCAACGAACTGCATGGCAGGTCAACATATGTCTGGTCAAGCATGTGGTACCCAAGCGGGAGATGTTTTGGCCACGCGAGATACGCTTGAGACATATGTTGCAAATAGCAGCGGTGCGATCTGATGCACTCGTCTCAAAAAAAGGCCCACACCAAAGAACTTTTTGAATAACGCGCAGAGACAGCAGCGCCCTGCACATGTGGAGCTTTGGGGTGTGATGCAGTCAATGTGCTGCCCTTAGGCTGGCCCCTGGAGGGCATCCTGCCTCCTTGGTGATGTGCCTCCTCCTCTCTCTACTATCAGGCACCCACGTTGAGTCAGTGACCTCATCATCCCTCCCTCCTCATCACTGGAGCAAACCTGGCAGTATGCTGCAGCAGGGGGAGCATGACTGCCAGATTGCTGTCCTTCTTGGCACCCCCTCTGTCCGTGCTCATGTTACTGCCTTCATCGAGCTCAGTATCATCATCAGAGCCTTCCAAATGCTGGGCATCCTCCAACACTGTGGTCAAACAGTTCGAGGGACTCCTCAGGAGGACATGGTGGGGCTAGGGAAGGAGTCACTGATGACATTGAGCCGAGGGGAGAGGCCGCTGTTTTGCCAAAGTACCCTGGGCATGGGTGAGGGAGGATGAGGACGGCTTGGTCATCCACTCGACCAAGTCTTCCACATGTTGCGGCTCAACACGGCCAGCTGCCGAAAAAAAGGCCAAGCGTGTCCCACGGCCACGTGCTGATGAGGATGCACCGTCTCCACGACCAGCACTAGACACAGAGCCTGCTTGCCCTCTCTTATTGGCTTGTGACTGTCTGCCTCTCCTTCTTGGCCTTCCTGACATACTAATGGCCTGTAGCTGCACTAAGCTGGGAGATATAGATATATATGTACTGATACTGCAGCTAGTAAAATCAACTGCCTGCCTGTAGTATGAGAACACCACCAACCTTCTACAGGTAGCTTTAGCTGAACACTGCATAGCTCGCAAAAAAATAACTTGTAGGTTTAGCTGAACACTGTGAGGACGCACCACACTAACTTGTAGATTTAGCTGAATACTGTGAGCAGGACGCACCTCACTAACTTGTAGCTTTAGATGAACACTGTGCAGAGGTCTCACTACACCAGGGCTTGACAAATTTGCTTGGAATCTAGGAGCCAGCTAAAAAAGTTAGGAGCCAGGTTTTTTTTAAACGACCGACAAAGCTTTATTTTCAATATAAAAAATAACTAATCTTAAATTTACACAGAAAAAGACTGCCCCGCTAGAGGCCCGAATAGCGTCACTAAAACTACGGTAAAGCAGCGCTAAAAATAGCGCCGCTTTACCGCCAACGCCCCCCGCGGCTCGGTGTGAAAGGGCTCTAAGGGTCCGATCGGGTCCGCCTGAAAAACAGACAGGCGAACCTGGATCAGACAGCCCGTGTGAAAGGGGCCAAGCAGGGAGATAACAAATAAATTAATTTTAATTAGGAAAAAAATAAATAAACAGTTTTTATATAAATAAATAAAATCTATTACGAAAAAAAAAAGGCTATCCCAACATTCACTTCCTTCTCTTCTCCACTTTGGGAAGGAGATGGGCAGTGAAAACAGGCAGGTATTTTGCATTAGCATTGCATTAGCATTGCTGGTTGCAATACCAACGGCCACCACAAGATGGCGCCAGATTTCAGAAGGACTCCAGAACTACCGAAGAAGGCCGCAAAGCCGGGGCCTCAATTACCGGCCGGCGCGGCCCGACACGATCGCACGGGGGGGGGGGTTTCACCCCCTTGCCATTCACATTGCCTGATTAGTAAAAGCCAAAGTGTTCTCTGATTGGACAAGGTGAAGATCATGATTGTCTGCACTTTGTATTCAAAGAAATCCAAGGAGTTCTGTGAATGGTACCTGTGCCAAGCAAGTGGCTCCGTGTTCTCTATGCAGTAGCTCAGCACAGGATGGCAATTTAAGAAGATCTTCAGGCTCTTTTGAAAAAGGTGAAAGCCATCAGCTACAAATACTATAACTGCTGACTTATTAAAAGAAAACTCACCTGGCCAGTTCTTTGCATCCCTGGTGCCAGCATGTTTACTGTGGGAAGCTGGCTGTGACTCCTTATTGCCTCGCAGCCAGCTCCACCCGCTGTGTGTGGTCCCTGCAGTCTTCTGGGACCTATGACGTGTCCCAGAAGGTTGCAGGTGGGCCTTCTGGTGGAATCACTGCAGCGATCCCAGAAAAAGTGGGGGTGGGTACCTATCAAAACTATGTAACCGCAACCCCCCAATAAAGTGCAAACCCTAGAAGGGGAAGCTGGGCATTAAAGTAATTAGTACAATAAATTATTATTCGAAGGTGGTTACGGATTCCCTCTATTGCACTTATGTATTACCTTGTCTATTCCTACAGTTAGCTAGTCTATTAAAACTCTGTTCACATGTTACGGTTGATATCACTATAATATAAGGTTAGCTATGAAACCAAGCACACTGCTTAATAAAACAAAGTCTTATTTATTTCCCAAGAAAATAGGAAAACGCTAAATATGAAAATACTAAAGAAAGTTATTACAAAGCATATGATATTAAATCATGTTGCCTTCCAACATGAGGTTCTCTTAATACCCCATGCCATTGATACCTTCATTGCACCCCCCCCCCCCCCCCTTTCATGTGCTAAAGCTTACACAGGGTTCATGACTAATTCCCTCCCCCACATTATAGTGATTGGGTATGCTGGTTAGCTGCTTGGCTTGAGCACAACATCCTGGGGATAAGATAACGTGCTCAACCCGTCCCTGAAATCACCAGGTTTGTCTGAGGGCTCCAACAGAAATATGGAGCGGTGGGGGAGGCAAGTATCAGTTGGCAGGGGAGATGTAACTTGTTAAGAGTAACAGACTTCCTCTAAAGCACACCTTCTTCGTCAAAACTTGCCCCCTCATCTGATGCTTCTGGGAGGCACAGGTGACACTGCAAGAAGTTCAGAACCTTACAAAAGCTTATTAAAGCCCCACTGCAAGAGTGCAATCTTGCAGGATTTTAAAAAGGTCCCAGCTCTACCAAGGAGGTATAATAAAAAGTCACCTGGACTCTTGGAAACATCAGAGACCAGGGCCAAGGAAAGTTTGTTTTTTGGGGAGAGAACTGGCTTTTTAAAGCCATTTGTGTTGAAGTGAGGGTATGCTGTATTTATTACTAGTTTATCTTTAATTAAAAACAATTAACATGAAAAAAAAAAAAATTATGTAAAAAAACTAATTAAAAAATAGAAAAATCAAAAATATTCATAAAAAAAAAAACTCCCAAAAATACCACAACAGGCTGGAAAGCCCTCTCCTTTTCTTTTGTGGAAATTGCAGCAGGTTCAGCCTCAACAGAACAGTATCCCATAAAATGAAACACAGTACAAAGTCAGAATGGTCCCATAGTTGGGGTGTAGTATAGCCTCAGTATGGCGGTATCCTAGAGTGGGGCACAAGCCAAACAGGTCATGGGGGTATCGTATGGTGGGGCGCAGAACAGAAGAATTTTGGTCAAGAAAAGATTCACAAACTGCGTCAGTGTGACATCACATTTTATTTTTTTAATTTTTTTGAAAGTTTCTCCACATCTTTTTGTATCTGAAAATATATTGTTAGCTTATCTTTACTACAGCCACAAGACTAGGAAATCCTCCATAACTTCTGAGCAATGTGGCCCCGCAATCAAGTAAGAGCTTCTCACAGATTAGATACAGAGAAGTTCTCAGCAC
This sequence comes from Lithobates septentrionalis, assembly GCA_037952835.1. Lineage (NCBI taxonomy): Eukaryota > Metazoa > Chordata > Amphibia > Anura > Ranidae > Lithobates > Lithobates septentrionalis. The sequence goes on from JBBDGP010003694.1 coordinate 218,824, forward strand.
ATAAAGAGGACCTGTAACAATAATTAAAGTAAAAAAGTATGCACAGGGCTTGTTTTGCTGCAGCATGTTCAGTTCCTCCTTTGGCTGGGGGGGTTGGCACCATGTACAAAGGTTATATCTACAATTAAACTCCAGGCAAACCACTAAAGATAAAAAAAATACCGAGGGGTATTACAGGAACCAGAAAGAATCCCGGCACAGAGGAGTGTGTGTCAGGTATCCGACGTGAAGATTCTTCAGCTGGGTATCTAACAGTAAGATGAAGGATAGACTGGTGTGGAAGGTCTCCTTCTGCAAGTGCTGTGTTTTGAAATCATGACATTGGGGGTTATTTACTAAAGCTGGAGAGTGCAAAATTAGTCTCACTTCTGCAGAGAAACCAATCGGCTTCTAACCTCAGCTTGTTCAATAAAACCTGGAATCTGACTGGTTTCTTTGCAGAAGTGAGACTGAATTGGCACTCTCCAGCTTTAGTAAATAAACGCCAGAGTCCCTTTAAACCTTAAAGGGTAGGTTCACCTTTTCACAAAATCCTGACCACCCCCCCTGTATATAGTGTCCGGTCCGTGGTGTAAATGTGGCATTCTATACACAGCCCCAGAGTGAATAGCCATTGTAACGCTCACAATGGAAAGCCGACCAATGAGAAACATTTCTTTCTTCTGGGACACCTTACCGGAAGAAGGCGTCTCATTGGTGCAGAAAGAGAGCTGGCCTTTGTGAGGAGTATGACGGATATCCACTCTTGGCCTGTGTACTGAGGTGTACGGACTGCTACACCAGCATCATGGTCACTCTGTCCAATGGGGTCCAGCATTAAGTCACCTTTTCATTTTTTGTGAAAAGGTGAACTTACCCTTTAGGGAATTCTCTCCCCAGGACTTTTTTTTTTTTTGCTTCCACCAAATTCTTATAATAGAATTAATAAAAAGTTGAAGTCTTTTTTGTCTTGTAAACAGAAATAGGACTGTCCGGGGTACGGCAGGATGTTTCTAAACTACAAAACAAAATCAGTAACGACAAACCAATGAACAGTTCCCTACAACCGGCAGACTCTGGTCTCCACCACTTCTGAGGTGTGGTGACACAAAGCCGGCACCGGACGCTTTTCCTGGTTGCGGATAGGGAGGCGGCGGTGCCATCACGTAACTCTTCCGACTCTCAGTGTGGGCTCTGGGGTCACTTCTTGGTGGTCTTTATGGTTTTATGCTTTGGGGGGGTCCATTTCAGGTTCTGGGAATCCACTGTGGACAGAAAGAAGCAAAAATTGCAGTTCAGTGGGTCAGCTAACACTTTATATAAAAAACACAGCCAAGATGTGGAATATTGGGAACGGGTACGAGGAGGTCTGTCTGGGGAAGAAAATGATTCGCCTCGGAAAACTCAACTCCAGTTAAGGCAGGCCACAGATGTTGTATATAAATGTGCCGCACTACTCCTAACCAACAATCAATACAACCTAAGCTGTAAATTACAAAATAATCCAATCATAAGATAAAGTGCTCATAAAATAATAATCCAATCATAATATAAAGTGCTCGTGCTCCGTGAATCACACAGTCCATAATGATATAAATATAATCAACACAGTCCATATAAAGTGATAAGGTGTCTTCATGCAATGTGCACCCCTCCCCCTTCAGTTGTACCCTCACCTTAAGGGCTTAGAAAATAAGCCAAAAGATGTTTTCAGCAGATATCCTGGACCATCCTTCTATCTCCTATAAATATACTGGCTGCTGTGTGCTGGTACTCCTCCCTGGTCACCTCCTGCTCCTGATAATAGCCCAGCTTTAAGAGGATACCAGTTTTCTCCTGGTCACTTCCAATAAGCCTCCTCGCATAGGCCACATAGGAAGAATAATAGAGGCATACAATAGTGTGATACCGTCTAAAAAATGTTTAATTTAAAAAAAAAAAAAACACTCAAAGTGCATACAACTCACATTTACATAGTAACAGAATGCTTCTGGGGGGGGGGGGGGGGGTGTAGGGTCACCTGAATCCTGGATCTGCAGCCCCAGTTTCTCGGCGTTCAATCTATCCTCTGCCTCCTCTCCTGCTTCCCACACGTCAGACAAAGGAGGAGCCTGATTGTCTGACGTGTGGGAAGCAGGAAGTGATCTGGAGAGGAAGCAGAGGATAGATTGAACGCTGAGAAACTGGGGCTGCAGATCCAGGATTCAGGTGACCCTACACCCCCCCCCCCCTCACCACCACAGCATTACAGCACTGTAGAAGCATTCTGTAAGAGCCCTTTCACACCGGGCCGCCCATAGCGTCGGGGGTAAAACGCCGCTATTTTTAGCAGAGTTTTACCGTCGGATTAGCTGCGCATTTCGGCCGCTAGCGGGGCGCTTTTACCCCCTGCTAGCGGCCGAGAAAGGGTTAAAACCGCCCGCAATAACGGCGTTTTGCCTGCGGTATCCCAGCGCTGCCCCATTGATTTCAATGGGGAGCAGCGGTGGAGGAGCGGTAAACACACCGCTCCAAAGAAGCTGCTGGCAGGACTTTTTCCCGTCCTGCCAACGCAGCGCTCCGTTGTCAAAGCCCTCGGGCTTTCACACTGGAGACAATGCTGCAGCTGTTTAAGGGCGGATTGCAGGCGCTATTTTTAATGCTATAGCGCCTGCAAAACGCCCTCGGTGTGAAAGGGGTCTTACTATGTAAAATGTAAGTTTATGCACTTTGAGCGTTTAAGATTAAACATTTCTTAGACGGTATCACACTATTGTATGCCTCTATTATTCTTCCTATGTGGCATATGCGAGGAGGCTTATTGGAAGTGACCATGAGAAAACTGGTATCCTCTTAAAGCTGGGCTATTATCAGGAGCAGGAGGTGACCAGGGAGGAGTACCAGCACATAGCAGCCAGTATATTTATAGGAGATAGAAGGATGGTCCAGGATATCTGCTGAAAACATCTTTTGGCTTATTTTCTAAGCCCTTAAGGTGAGGGTACAACTGAAGGGGGAGGGGTGCACATTGCATGAAGACACCTTATCACTTTATATGGACTGTGTGTGATTCACGGAGCACGAGCACTTTACATTATGATTGGATTATTATTTTACAAGCACTTTATATTATGATTGGATTATTATTTTACAAGCACTTTATATTATGATTGGATTATTATTTTACAAGCACTTTATATTCGGATTGGATTATTTTGTAATTTACTGTTTTATGTTACACACATCATCCAGATTACTTTACAGCTTAGGTTGTATTGATTGTTGGTTAGGAGTAGCGTGGCACATTTATATACATTTGTTTTTTCACATTGTGGGGAAGTGCAGGTAGCTTTTTCAGTTCACGGTAGTTTATAGTTTGGCAGCTCACGAGGTCTCACCCATTTCTTAGGCCACAGATGTTGCAATTTCCTTTCCTGCAGCAATGGGTTGCAGGAAAGAAAATGGCTCGATTCCTCCATTGCAGTCAGTGTTGATGGGGGAATCCCTCCTGCGGAGCTACTGTGTTCTCCTGTCGGAATGGGGGGGCACGGTGCACCATCCCTACTGGAAGAACACAACGATTATTGCTAGTAGCTACAGCTGTTAGCAATACCAACATGTAAAAATCCAGCATGCTGGTTGTACCAAAGTTGATCGGTTGACTTGGATACTATCAGCCTGCCCATAGAGGATTCCAATCTCAGCCAGTGCCTGCTGAACCTGCCGAGGTTCGAACCACCTATGGCCAGCTTTAGTTCTAAATAGATAAGACCCTGACAGAGGGTCTAACCCTTCCCTGCTGTGTCCCCGCTAAGGAACTTTCACTTTACCATGTAGAAAAAAAAAATGTGCATATTATTTTTTTTTTCGTAGTAGGAGCCTGGAAAGCTTTGCACCAGCAATCAGCACATCACTGATGCCATGCAGGACTCCTTCACACTCAGTGTATGAGCTTAACATTACATCTCGTACAGGTAAGCCGATACTCCCTGACAGGAACACTCAATGAACTACCATGGTGCCGTGGTAGTTTAATGAGAACTACAAGCCAACAGCTGCTAAGGATGTTGGGGCTTGTAGTTCATTCACACACAGCGCTGTGCGTCTGAATGACGCGGCCGTGTGGGCGGAGCCACACTTTTTTTTTTTTTTTTAAACTCTGGCAGCTAGTACGGGGAATTTCTCCCTGTCCTGCTGCCACAGGGAGGGAGGGCAGCATTGGGAACATGTTACACGTTCCACCCTAAAATTGGGTACAACATGCAACATGTTTCCAAAAGGTGAACTTATACTTTAAGAATAGCTGGGTTAGACCCATCTGTGCCTTCCTGTCCTCACCCACCTCATTTGTTGTGAATTGCTAGTGTCCAATCACCTACTTATAACCCAGTGGTCTCTGAATCTGCCTTTGTCCCGAAATGTATAATCAAGAAAGGGTCCAATAATATTACAGCAGTTATGAGACGAGGGATGGTGATAAGAACAGCTGGCTGCAATGAAAGCCGCTTCTGCTGATCACTTTCCATTACTGAAAGTGTGCTACGGATAGTCGGGTGACAGCAGGTTCAGGTAAGTATATGAGGGTTTTATTGTTCCAGAGGTGTGTGAGAGATTATGAGAATATATATATATATATATATATATATATATATATATATATATATATATATATATATATATATATATATATATATATATATATTAATCTATAACAAAGATAACAAACAAAAATATATATAATAATATATAACAAAGCCCCAAGTATGTGGGAAGGGGCATCACATGGCTGACCTGTAATCGGGGGCTTCTTGTACTGTGCGCTCTTCAGATGCTCCTCCACCAGTTTGGGGGTGACACATATGACATGTTGTCCCTTCCAGTATTTCACCATATTCAGTGACTGCAGAGTGCCGATGATGTCGTTCTGAGTAATGCTGGTCATACGGCTAAAAAAGGGAAAAACAAAAAAAGGTGTCAGTACTGCCATATAAAAAAAAAAAAAAAAAAAAAAAAAAAAAAAAAAAAAAGGGAAAAGCTGACCACTGCTCCACCATTCCTGCAAAGCTCACCTGAGGTCTTTGATGGACAGCGTCCCCCGGAAGTCCCGCAGGATCTCCAGCAGCACCCAGGACCAGTAGCTGCGGTAGCTTAATTTGCCCAAATCAGACAACGGTTTTTCTGGTGAACCCACCGTGCTTTCCAGCTTGGACAGCTCATAACCTGGAGAAAAACCAGAGGAAGCCTGATAAAAGAGAACCAACTCCTTACTGTTAGACTGGTTCAAAGGACACCATTCCTTCTATTGCAGAATATCTCTTTCTGAAAATCGAACTCCTTGTTTTTCTAGTAAGAGAACACTGCCTGCATGCTTGTTGGCAGCCTGCAACTAACTGACTAAGCCAAACCCATCTATCCTAGTAGAGAGGGAGGGGTGTGTCCTTTAAGTCACTTAACAGTCTTTGTACATAGGGATCTCTGCTATAGAATAAGGCCTGATTCACTCCTATGCATTTTTAGTGCTTTTTTTGCATATTAGCACTACAGTCCATTTAACATGGTTCCCTATGGAACACGTTCAGTAGAGCAAAACGCAAAAAGCACTAAACATGCATAAGTGTGAATCAGGCCTTAGAGGAGGGCAGCGATGCTATTGGAGTCACAAGCGTCAAATGCGAAATGCTCATATTTCATCACATTAAAAAGACGTTTATGTTTTAGCATGGATTATAATACACAAAAAAAAAAAAAAACCTGATAAAATACATACCCTAGTTTTCGCTCCATAAGACGCACTTTTTTCCTCCCAAAAAAACAGGGGGAAATGGTCTGTGCGTCTTACAGAGCGAATACTGACCAGCAGGGATCGTTTTGGCGGCAGAACAATGCCCTGTGCATCTCTCAGCCCCAGATAAATCCTGTTTCTCCCCCGCCTTCAGCTGCTAGAGGGAGAGAAACAAAAAGGTATTGTTCTTTAATTAACCTGCACAGGATCGACATTCACATATAAATAGCGGACATTGTTATGTAAATGAGATCAACAGCCTCAATTCATATGCAAATTACACCCCCTCCTCTGTCATGCCGCCCACCAAGAAGATGTAAACAGCATACAGTACAGGTGAGCATAGGGGGCATGTAGATTTATTCAAAAGAGGGGAGGTTTGAGGTGCAGAGGTGAATGAATGGGAAGGAGGGGTTGGAGTGCAGAGGTTAGTAGAGTAGGGGGTTTGGGGGACAGAAGTTAGCAGGGCAGAATTGTACTGAGAGGGAGATAAGAATGCAGAGATTAGTAGAGAGATGGGGGGGGGGGGGTTACTGTAAATACACCTGTTACATCACTGGTCAGTGTAAATGTCTCAATACTCCTGTTATGTTGAGGTCAGTGTAAATGTCCCAGTTACATTGGGGATCAGTGTAGGGTGCCCCCTTACATTGGGGATCAGTGTAGGGTGCCCCCTTACATTGGGGATCAGTGTAGGGTGCCCCCTTACATTGGGGATCAGTGTAGGGTGCCCCCTTACATTGGGGATCAGTGTAGGGTGCCCCCTTACATTGGGGATCAGTGTAGGGTGCCCCCTTACATTGGGGATCAGTGTAGGGTGCCCCCTTACATTGGGGATCAGTGTAGGGTGCCCCCTTACATTGGGGATCGGTGTAGGGTGCCCCCTTACATTGGGGATCGGTGTAGGGTGCCCCCTTACATTGGGGATCGGTGTAGGGTGCCCCCTTACATTGGGGATCGGTGTAGGGTGCCCCCTTACATTGGGGATCGGTGTAGGGTGCCCCCTTACATTGGGGATCAGTGTAGGGTGCCCCCTTACATTGGGGATCAGTGTAGGGTGCCCCCTTACATTGGGGATCAGTGTAGGGTGCCCCCTTACATTGGGGATCAGTGTAGGGTGCCCCCTCTTACATTGGGGATCAGTGTAGGGTGCCCCCTCTTACATTGGGGATCAGTGTAGGGTGCCCCCTCTTACATTGGTTGTCAGTGTAGAAATATTATTCTGTTATATTTTATTAAATATTTTAGTACACTATTTGGTTCAGAATATTTTTTGTTTCATATTTTCCTCCTCTAAAACATAGGTGCGTCTTATGGAGCGAAAAATACGGTCTATGTTCAGTAGGGTTGCACCAATACCTTTATAAAAAAAAAAAAAAAAAAAAAAAAAAAAAAAATCGCATGCAATTTAAATAGGAATGCAGTGCAGTTCCTGACCAAATCACATAGGGTTTCCCCCACCGCACCTCTGTGATCCCAGGCTTGTCAGTGATTTCAGCTTGGGATCATACAGGAGCGGTGCAGGAAACTGCATGTAATTCGGACAATTCCTGTTCAAAGTGCATGCGATTCTTTTCAGTGTGATTTCAGACGATTCATTTTGTATGGGTGCAGATCGCACCGCAAAACATCAGCTTCGGGTATCGAAGCAATTTCACAAGTACTTGTGATAATACTTGGTATCAGCACATTGCCAATGTTCAGCTGTATATATTTTACACTTTTTAATCAGAGTAGAGCATCAAGTCAATGAAACTCCTGGGATATTGATCTGGTCAGTTAAAGCGGAAGTAAACCCATCCATAAAACAGTTCCATTTCCGGCACGTGCCGGAAATGAAACACTCCCATTGGTTGTGCTCTCAACCAAACTGTCAAACCATCCAATGGCTGGTGTCATAACTGATCACATGTGCAGCATTCATGGCAGTTGTAGATTAAACCGAGTCTAAGATGGCAGCTTCCTTGGCTGAAAACGATAGGAGGGTTTACTTCCACTTTAAGTAGCAGAGGGGGGTTGTTAATCAGTTTCAGCTTCTTTGGTGTTAATGAAATTAATAACAGGTTCACTAGATGGGCAACAATCAGACGACCTCCAAAACAGGAATGGTTTTACAGGTGGAGGCCATCAACGTTTTTTTTCCCTACTCATCTTTTTTGATGGTTAGCATTTGGCTGTTGTCAGTGTCACTACTGGTAGCATGAGGAGATACCTGGACCCTATAGAGATTGCACAGGCAGTCCAACTCCTCCAGGATGGCACATCAATACGTACCATTGTCAGAAGGTTTGCTGTGTCTCCCAGCACAGTCTCAGGAGCATGGAGGAGATTCCAGGAGACAGGCAGTCTCTCTAGGAGAGCTGGACAGGTCCATAGAAGGTCCTTATATCAGAAGGACCGGTATCTGCTCCTTTGTGCAAAGAGGGACAGGATGATGATCACTGCCAGAGACCTACAAAATGACCTCCAGCAGGCCACTGGTGTGAATGTCTCTGACCAATCAGACTTCATGAGGGTGGCCTGAGGGCCCGTCATCCTCTAGTGGGCCCTGTGCTCACTGCCTGGCACCAGAGTTTGATTGGCATTTGTCATTGAACACCAGAATTTTCAGGTCCGACATTCACCACAGAAATACTCCAGGACATCATCCATCGGCTCATTAGGAGCATTCCCCGACATTGTCAGACATGCATAGAACCGCGTGGGGGCCATACACACTACTGAGGAACATTTTGAGTTGCTGCAATGAAATTTCAGCAAAATGGGCTAGCCTGCTGCATTGTTTTTTTTTTTTTTTTACTTTGATTTTAGCCCTCTGTAGGTTGATCATTTTCATCAAACTATGTGGAATCCTTTCATTCCAAACACATTACCCCGTCCATAGAGAGTATAGATATCCAGCATGATCCTTTTCCCCATTGAGATCTGATGTGTTTTCAAAGTGATCCTTTCATTTTTTAGACAGACAGTCAAAAGTATTGGGACGCCTGCCTTTACATGCACATGAGCTTTAATGGCATCCCAGTCTCAGTCCGTAGGGTTCAATATTGAGTTGGCCCACCCTTTGCAGCTATAACAGCTTCAACTCTTCTGGGAAGGCTGTCCACAAGGTTTAGGAGTGTGTCTATGGGCATGTTTGACCATTCTTCCAGAAGGGCATTTGTGAGGTCAGACACTGATGTTGGATGAGAAGTCCTGGCTCGCAGTCTCCACTCTAATTCATCACAAAGGTGTTCTATGAGGTTGAGATCAGGACTCTGTGCAGGCCAGTCAAGTTCCTCCACCCCAAACTCGCTCATCCATGTCTTTATGGACCTTGCTTTGTGCACTGGTCCAAACTATTTGGTGTGGGGGGGGGGGGGGGGGGATATTATGGTGTGGGGGGGGGGGGGGGGGTTGTTTTTCAGGGGTTGGGCTTGGCCCCTTAGTTCCAGTTAAAGGAACTCTTAAGGCGTCAGCATACCAAGACATTTTGGACAATTTCATGCTCCCAACTTTGTGATAACAGTTTAGGGACGGCCCCTTCCTGTTCCAACATGACTGCGCACCAGTGCACAAAGCAAGGTCCATAAAGACATGGATGAGCGAGTTTGGGGTGGAGGAACTTGACTGGCCTGCACAGAGTCCTGACCTCAACCCAACAGAACACCTTTGGGATGAATTAGAGAGCAGACTGTGAGCCAGGTCTCTCATCCAACATCAGTGACCCCACAAATGCGCTTCTGGAAGAATGGTCAAACATTCCCATAGACACACTCCTAAACCTTGTGGACAGCCTTCCCAGAAGAGTTGAAACTGTTATAGCTGTAAAGGGTGGGCCAACTCAATATTGAACCCTACGGACTAAGACGCCATTAAAGTTCATGTGTGTGTAAAGGCGTCCCAATACTTTTGGTAATATAGCGTATGTAAGTTTTCTAATTGGCTTGTATTTTGTCACCATCTGCAGTGTCCCGAATTTCCCATAGGTAAGTGGTGCAGGGAAATCTTTAATTTCTGATAGTTGTGTATGTAGCACAAAGAAGTCACTTACTGAAAGCGATGAGGAACTTTCCGTAGCCGCGTCTCTGATACGGCGGGAGTGTTAGGATACAGGCCACGTTATTTCCATCCGGAGACTCCTTCTCCTGAAATTATACAGCATCTTGGTCACCCCCATTCAAAACCACGTTGGCCCCATCCCAGCCCAATATGTACCAGGGTTATATATATATATATATATAAGTACACATGGGGGAGGAATAGTGATAGCAGTGTATACACTTCATATTGGTCTGACTTTTGCAGCAGATGTGTTTGAATTAAAGTCTCAATAAAGTGCAACTAAACTGTATCTGAACAATACAAAACTGAAAATGCCATTTTATTTCATTTTTAATATTCAAAGCAAAACTTCCCCATCCACCCATGTCTCCATGCTTTATTTTGTTAAGCAATCACATTAAAAACACCCCCTAGCATTTCTAGCCGCAGCCATCTTGAGTAAGGGCAGATGATTCATGAAGCATTTACTTCCTGGAAATCCAAAAAAAATAAAATAAATAAATAAATAAATCTAAATTTTAGGCCAATATATATTCAGCTACGTATTTTTGGTAAACAAGTCCAATAAGCGTATATTAATTGGTTTGCGTAAAAGTTATAGTGTCTACAAACTATGGGATATACACTATTTTATTTTATAAACTAGTAACAATGGCGATCAGCGACTTATAGCGGGGCGGCACTAATATGGCAGGCAATCTGACATTTTATGGGAACCAGTGACACTAATACAGTGATCAGTGCTAAAAAATATGCACTGTCACTGACACTAACTGGGAAGGGAAAGGGATATGACCGCTCCAGGCAGGTCAAATTGGAATGAACCTCTCCTCTAGTTTGGAAGCCGCAGGTGCTGGCAATGCATATAGCAATGAGATTTGAGAAAAATTTCTGGACAGCCGCACTCCAAAAAATAGCCTTTATTCCTCAAAATACATGCCACAGCAGAACGGACAGAAGAGCTGACGCGTTTCACACTATCAGTGCTTAATCATAGCTCTGATTAAGCACGGTTTGATAGTGTGAAACGCGTCAGCTCTGCCGTGGCATGCATTTTTTGATTCCGTTTGACAAATAAAGGCTATTTTTTTGGAGTGCGGCTATCCAGAAATTTTTCCTTAACTGGGGAGGGGTTAACATCAGGGGCGATCAAAGGGTTAACTGTGTGCCTAGTCAGTGTTGCTTGGTGCATTCACTGTGTGCCGTTTTTATGAAGGGATGCCCGGGCTTTTATACCCTTTGCAGGGAAACAAAAAAACACCACATCCCTGCTGACAGGACAGAGCTCTGTATGGTTTACATTCTCTCTGTCATCATCTTCGTCGATCAGCGGGTACCGGCTTGTGCTATGTCTAGTCAAAGCACTGCCGAGCGCTGGATCATGTACTAGATACGTGATCCAGGGCAGGAGAGCTGCTCTGCCACTATACTCCTACGGAATTTAAGAGCACCGCTGTGCCAACCAGGAACCGGAAATAAAAAGGCACCAGGTGACCCTGCCCTCTGCGGCTGGAAATTACGCTGCGTGCCCGACCTTGAAAATGCCACCTCTTCCAATGCTATGCACCGGACGTGGCCGAGGACTCAGCCACCAGAAGATGGCGGCCGCTCAGTCCTACACCGATGCTGCCCCGGGATGTATACATCTGATCTACGTCGGCACAATGGCAGCGATTGGCAAATGGGTGTACCTGTACGTCCACTTTAAGAGCCGGGGATAGCAGGCGCGCTCGCACCCGCAGCGTACAGCGTAATCGTGCCCGCGGGACTCGATGTCCGCCGGTCTCCCAGCGATCGTGTCACGGAGCCTCAGAACGGGGAAGTGCCCATGTAAACAAGGCATTTCCCCGTTCTGCTCAGTGTCATGACAGAGATCACTGCTCTCGGTCATCGGGAGCAGTAATCTCTGTCATGTGAGTTAAAGTCCATCCCCCCCCCACTGTTAGAATCACTCCCTAGGACACACTTAACCCCCTTCATCGCTCCCTAGTGTTGACCCCTTCCCTGCCAGTGTCATTTACACAGTAAACTTCATTTTCAAAGCACTGATCGCTGTATAAATGACAATGGTCCCAAAATAGTGTCAAAAGTGTCTGATGTGTCCGCCATAATGTCGCAGTCCCGATAAAAATCGCAGATCGCCACCATTACTAATAAAAAAAATTATTAAAAATGCCATAAAACTATCCCCTATTTTGTAGACGCTATAACTTTTGCACAAACCAAGCAATAAAACGCTTATTGAAATTTTTTATTACCAAAAATATGTATAAGAATATATATCGGCCTAAACTGAGGAAAAAATAGGGTTTTTTTATATATATATTTTTTGGGGATATTTCTTATAGCAAAAAGTAAAAAATATTGTTTTTTCAAAATTGTTGCTGTTTTTTTGTTTATAGCACAAAAAATAAAAACCATAGAGGCGATCAACAACCACCAAAAGAAAGCTCTATTTGTGGGAAAAAAAGGACGCCAATTTTGTTTGGGTGTAACGTCGCACGACCGCGCAATTGGCAGTTAAAGCGACGCAGTGCCGAATCGCAAAAAGTGCTCTGGTCAGGAAGGGCGTAAAATCTTCCGGGGCTGAAGTGGTCAAAGAGGAACTGCAGTCTGCTCACATATATTTGTGGAAAAAAAATAAAAAAATCTTTGCCATTCTGAAGCTTCCCTCCAACCACTTTGCATATTATTTTATATATACTGTGATTCTGTACTTGCCAAATATGTTGTAGCAATCTCCCACAACTGAGTCTGGCTGTATCCATTTTAACTGTGGGCAGCTGAAGCTGCTTCCTATTGACTTCCTGGATTTACACAGAGGCACACCTCCAGCTCTGCAGCTCTCATTGGACCTCTTATGACTCATCCCCCCTCCCTTCCTGGCAAACTCACGAGAGTAAGAGAGAGCTGTGCATGATGTCATAAGCCTAGGATAATGACCAGACAAGAAACAGGAAGTGGGCTGTATAAGGAAATTTACTGGCTGACAAAAAAAATGTTTTACTATCCAAAAGGTAAAACAACAACAAGGGCAGAAGATTTAATAGATGGAAAGTTGGAAAAAAAAAAAAAAAAAAGGAGGACTGAACGTCCCCTTTAAAAACAATTATTAAAAGGTAACTCCAGGCTTTTACCAAAAGGTGTCCTCAAGGCTTCAGGGTTGAATGATGCCCCTAAAACATGGAGAAAAGCCATGGAATAGGATGTCATGGGCCCGCCCCCTAAGTGCAGCATCCTGCACTCACTGCATATTGATACCGAGGAGCAGCTCTGGTGTGGATGAGGCAGAGAGCTGACATGATAATATTGTCATCCTCTCAATTTAGCGTATGTAGGTTTATCACAGGATTATGGGTCACCAGTGGTGCACCGAATTGAAATTCCATTGCCAAAACCAAAAATTCAGGATGCACTTGGCCGAAAACAGACAGGTAAAAAAAAAATAAAAATAAAAAAAGGGTTTTTAATTTAGTTAAAAGTCAATGGGATGCGGTTTTGCATTGAAGTCAATGGGACACAGCATGCCATTATCGGCACTTTTTTTTTTTTTTTTGCCATCGGCAAAACGCTGATAACCCCATTTTCGGCAGCTGATAAATCGGTGCATCCCTATGGGTTACAATTACCTTGGAGAAATAGCCAACGATGTGGGCCCCTTGCCGGTCCACTTCAGTCAGGATGTAGAACACGAACGGCTCCACATCGAAGTACAAGGTTTTGTGATCCAGGAAGAGCTTGGCCAGGAGGCAGAGGTTCTGGCAGTAGACCTTGTGGTCTTTCCCGTCCACTTCATACACCGAGATGTTGTTCTTTCTATAGATCTCCTTTCCCGGCGGCTGCCTCCACTGACACAGACCCTGGACCAAAAGAAAACATTCCATGTGTCAAATGGAATCTAGAAGACCCAATTCACATCTTTCCATCCACTGAGTGTAATACCACGCCAATGTGCTGATGTGTGTCTTGTTGTGCGTTGTAAAATGTACAAAAAAAACAGCACTGACGTGTTTGGAAGCCTTTCTATGGATTTCAGTTAAAAAAAATACAGGGAATAAACACACCAAAGTGCAAAAGGAGCTCACTACTCTGACTCACTTGAGTGTGTGAAGACTCTAGCTTGAGCTGTTGAACCCTGTAAACATCAGTGTAAAATGTGAAAACGAGCCAAAAGCTCCACCTGCTGGCTAAATAAAAGTATGCACGCTATTCGCATGCAACACATTGAGTTTGCCATCCACCACTTTCTGTATGTTTTTTTGTCTAGGTAGAGGCACTACCTTACTTTGTATAAAAAAAAAAAAAATATAAGAGCTAAATAGGTTGAGGCTCTAAATAAGGGCCACAGAGAGTATTACAGGTCATCTATAGCCTGTAGAGGGATATGTACAGTATTCTATCCCACCTACAGCTTGTAACGTGCCACAGACTGTACTTCTAATGACCTATAGCTGGCTAAAGGGCTACAGAAAATATTCCAGTCCCCCTACAGGCCATAAAGAGCCACAAACAGTATTTAACTGGAACAATAACCTGGCTAAAGGGCCATGGACAGTATTCCAGGCCCCCTACAGCCCATAAAGGGCCATGGACGAGATTTGTAGGCCCCCCTACAGTCAATAAGGGGCCACAGATGGTATTTCAGGCCCATCTAAAGCCCATAAAGGGCCACAGTTTTCTATGCCTCCTAGAGCCCCCTACAGCCCCATAAATTGGGCAGGAACAATATTCCAGGCCACCTACAGCTGCTAAAGGGCCGCAGATCGTATTATGGCCCCCTAAAGCCCATAAAGGGCCACAGATTGTATTCTGAGCCCCCTGAAGCCCATAAAGGGCCACAGATTGTATTCTGAGCCCCCTGAAGCCCATAAAGGGCCACAGATTGTATTCTGAGCCCCCTGAAGCCCATAAAGGGCCACAGACAGGATTCCACATCCCCTACAACTTGCAAAGGAAAAAAAGACAGCATTCCAGGTTAGCTACAGGCCATAAAAGGCCAGAGACAGTATTCCAGGCTGCCAACAGCAAACAAAGGGCCACAGACAACATTCCAGACCCCCCCTACAGTCCATTAAGGGCCAAGGACAAGATGAGGTCTAGCCCCCCACGAAAAACTAAAACCCAGTAGCTACAAATACTGCAGCTGCTCACTTTTAATATTAGGACACTTACCTGTCCAGGGGGCCCGCGATGTCGGCACCCATGCTGATCTTCGGATCGGCTATGGAGTGCAGCCGCCGCCATTCCTGGTAAGGGAACCCGGCATCAGGCTTCACAGCCGGGTCCCTACAAAGCATGGTGCGCTGTCTAATCCGCGGTCCTGTCTCCCAGAAGTGGGGAACGGTACCTGTCAAACACAGGTACCTGCCCCCCCCCCCCCTCCATAAGTGGAACTTCGCTTTAAGGTAACGTTTAGCCTGTGGGGTTATCTACAGAATATCTACAGTATTCCAGGTGACCTGCAGCCTGGAAAAAGGGCCACGGATAGCATTCCAGGCCATCTAAAAACTCTTACCAGGTGATAGCGGTAGGTTTTCTCAAACTTCATGTATTTCAGGCAGTATTCGCACACCCAGAGCTTCGGCTGCTTTCCATAATCCTCTGGGAAGGGAGAGAAGTACCACGCATCAATCTCATAATTGCCAATGTGAATTTTGTCCACGTATTTCACTTTTGTTATCTGAGAAAATAAGAAAAAAAAAAAGAAAAAAAAAGAAGAAGGACTTAAGACTTAAAATCTGCTGCAGACTGAGTGGAGGTGAGGAAGTTTTCCCACACGTTCAGAAATCATTGGCCTATAAAACTCACCGCTTCATGTTCTTTCTCCAGTGCAGCTGTGGTGGGATCCATTTCTGCATAAGTCTGCAAAGAGATCGGACACATTCATTAGCGCTGCCCCAATCGTGGTTAGTGGTGAGGCACCAACAAAGATTTCACACCATCTATACCATTTTTTTTCTTTAAAACTTTAGCTACAGCGTGGAAGGATTGGAATGGTGTCCTCATTGGGGAGACACACTTTCTTGATTTGTCCTGCCACCCCGTGTTACAGGGACAGAAAGGTGATATATTACAGTTGTCAAACAAGAATAGAGGGGAAATCTTAGAGTGGGTACACCTGTTCTGGTGACAACTGCCCCATATTTATAAGGACCCGTCCTCCAAGGAGCGCCAGTCCTCTGGCCTCAGGATTTCACCAATGCGGCTCTATGGCACAGGTTCCTCACCTTCTGAACATGGTTAATCTCATCGTGCTTCCTCTTCTGATTTCTGGTGATTTTCCTCTCCGGTTGCTCGGACAGTTCGTTCAGGTACTGGTCCGTGTTTTTCTGAACGGCGTCCTTTGCAGTCTTGGTCAGCGCCAACCGGTTCTTGTCCACCCATTCATCCAACCGCCTGTTAACTACAGAGGATACAAAGACTGGCTGAGACATGTGAAAAGGGATCTTAGGCCTTTAGCATACCCGATGTGGACAGGTACCAGCTCCCACTTCTGGTCAGGTCACCCGGGGAAGGGGGGGATTCGCCCCCCCCCCCTCCTCCTTCTCCTGCAGCCCCTTGGGACATGTCACAGGTCCCAGGAGACTGCAGGACCATTGATGGGGCACTTGTGCATGAGCAGTGGGCAGCTGGCTGTCAGCGGTTAAAGTGGTTGTAGACCCACTTTGAAAAAAAAAAAACAAAAAAAAAAAAACTCTAACACCTGCAAGACAAAGGCATAATGAGCTAGTATGCAAAGCATACTAGCTCATTATGTAATACTCACCTGAGATCAAAGCCCTCGCTGCGGTGCCCGTACACAGCACCGGCCGGCGACATCACTCCCGGGGGTTACTTCCAGGTATCGTGGCTCCGGGTCTGTGATTGGCCAGAGCCGCGATGACGTCACTCCCGCGCATGCGCCACCGGTAACGGCACACTCACTGAAGCAACGGCACATACGTGCCATTGCTTCAGTGCCAAAGACGTCGGCACATGCAAATACTGTGGATATCTCCTAAACCATGCATGTTTAGGAGATATCCTGGGTAGCTACAGGTAAGCCTTATTATAGGATTACCTGTAGCAAAAAGCTGTCTGTAAGGGTTTACAACCACATTAAGATGCCGGCGCCTTCACACGAACACCAGTAAAGAGCCAGGCCGGGGGAGGAAATCATAGGATCCTAGGACAGGTAGGAGTGTGTTTTTTAAAAGTCAGCAGCTACAGTATTTATAGCTAACTTTAACATTTTTGTTTATAGGGTTAAGATCCTCTTTAACCGCAAAAGAAGCACACCACAATGCCACAATTGAGTGCATTGCACGTGATTGCAGGTCGGTTGCACTGCAGCCCCATTTAGGAGAACAGATTGCGTTCAGCAAGCACCACCACCTGACAGGTGCGACTGCTGCACTGCTAGTGTGGCATGTGTACACGCCTGTCTGCGGCTTTTACAGCTTAAAGTGATTGTAAAGGTTCGCTTTAAAAAACAAAAAACAAAACATGTCGTACTTGCCTCCTCTGTGCAAGGGTTTGCCCCAATCCTCCTCTTCTAGGGTGCCTGGGCAGCGCTCCTGGCCCCCTCCTTCTCAACTAGTGCCCCCCCACGGAGAGCCGCTTTCCATGAGGGCACTTGTGCAGGGGCGCTCGAGTCCTGCTGCTGGGTCCATTTACACAGACAGCAGGACTCGGCCCCGCCCCCGCCGCTATCAATCTATCCAATGAGGACCCGAGACAGTGGCTGGAACTGCTGGGTTCGTCCTCGGCGCTGGAACAAATTGGGTTCAGGTAAGTAAAAGGTGGGCTTTATGGGGCTACTGCAGCACAAAAGGTTTTTCCACCTTAAAAGCATAGAATGCAATAAGGAGAAAAACCTTGAGACTTTACAACCCCTTTAAGGGGGGGGTTTACCACCCCTTCCAACCACAAGTAGAAATAAGACCTAAAAGGCGTCAAATCACAAAGCAACAAGACAATGGTTATGCAATGTATTATATAAAAACAGGTATAAAAAATCAACATGAAAGTTGTATAAAGTCTTCCAATAATGAGCGCTGTTGATTGATCTTGTGCACAGTTGATAATAGATCTTCAAGTCTGGGCAGGAAGTTGGGCGTGGCCTATCGTCTAGCTGGGATACCTGAATGTTACATTTTCGTAGAAGAGAACGCTAGTTCTGTGTGCGTTATTGCCAGTTTAACGCCATATAGTTTTGTGCGTTACTGCCAGTTTAATGCCATATAGTTTTGTGCGCTACTGCCAGTTTAACGCCATATCGTTTTGCATGCGTTACTGCCAGTTACACCCATTTCCTTGAAATTCAGACTTGGATCACAATCCTGTTTTCAAGAGACTCTGAGAAATGCAGAAAGACTTCTGTAGCTATACATGCAGGCACCTAGGAGGTATATACTTCTATATACTGCATGTGTGGGTAAAATCTTATGCCAAGCAAATGAGAGCAGCAGGAGGCGAAGACAGATCAGATACAAGTCAGCAATACTTACAGCCCACATAATGTACATAGAACTCCTCTCGCCCTTCCTGTTCATTCAGTCGGGACTGGATGACCTCTGCCGAATCTGATGAGAAGACACACCAGTCACACATGAGGTGCACACAACGCATCGTGCAGCAGATCGGTAGTGTGGTGACATACTTACGCCAAGTGTTGTCCGCTCTCCGGCACAGGTAAGTCTCTCCGATCTCCACGGTCACCTCAGGATCCCTGCCACCTCCGATTGAGGCACCGGTGTCACCTCTGGATAGAATGTCATCGTCTTCCTCCTCTTTGACGCTTCCTTGCTCCAACCCATCCTCTTGGGAGGGGAGGGCGTCATGTTGATTCTCGCCGACCGCCATGGTCTCCAATTTGTGTTCTTCAGGAATGGAATTGTCCATGGCTCCACCAAGACCTGAGGGATAAAGACTTATTAGCTACTTGGATGCATGTTCACATTCTTGACTCTAGCTGAGGCGTCAGCCCGTCCTTAAAGGAGAAGTACAGAAAAAAAGCTTGTTTGGCTGTACTTCTCCTGTGGATCACAGGAATACAGATTGTTTTGCACTCCTGTGACCCGTTTTCAGCAGAGCACAGGCTGAAGTCCGCTCTTTGCTCACGTCACAGAAGGCGGTCCAGGCTCCGCGTCATCGCGACCATGGAGTCGGGAATCCGCCAGATCCCTGGACCGACACCCGGCTCAGCTCAGCGCTCCAGTGAGAGAGGAGGGGCAGAGCAGAGAGCGGTGACTGACTGCTCACGGAGCTGAGAGAACCGAGTGATCGGCGGTGTTCGATCCCTCAGTTCTCAAGGCAGAGGCGACGGGGGACAGATTCAACATTGGACCGATGCTGCAAACACACAGGGAAGTATAAATCTGCAAAAAAACAAAAAACAAACCCCATACTTCTCTTTTAAAGTGATACTAAACAGAGAAGTGGTAATTGCCACAATTCATTCACATAAATGAGAAGATAGATAGATAGATAGATAGATAGATAGATAGATAGATAGATAGATAGATAGATAGATAGATAGATAGATAATCATGCCACTATTTTTTTTTTTCTTTCCCTGCAGTGCTCACATGATCTTTCCCTATTCTTTGGCATCTGCAGGGAAAGATCCTTGGGGGAGGGGTTTCTATTACTCTGCTGATGTATGCTCTCTACAGTGTGAGTCTGGCTAGCCCTGATTGGTGCGGTGCCAGTGACATGACAAAAAAAAAATAGAAAATAGAAAAACCCCACAGAAGAGCAATTCAAATTAAATTTTAAAGATCAATACCGTTGTACAGCTCCCTATAAATCTTTATTGATCAAATGTAAATTTTTTGTGCATTAAAGTGGTTGTAAAGAATTATTTTTTTTTTAACTGGTTCCCGACCAGCCGTCGCAGTTTTACTGTGGCAGAATGGCACGGGTGGGCGAAACGACGTTGCCTTACATCGGTTCGCCTTTTGACCACAAGGGGGCTAGTGGTCCATTCACACAGAATTCAGGACTTGGCCCCGCCCCTCGGCTCCGCATCATTGGATTTGATTGACAGCAGTGGGAGCCAATAGCTGTGCTGCTATCAATCTATCCAATCAGGACACGAGACACCAGGTAGAGCTGGTGCACCCCTTTAGTGTTGCTGTGGGTCTCTTGGCAGCCCCCCTGTCCAGTTTTCTTTTCGTCTTTTCAATTTTGGAGGGACGTCCAGTTCTTGGTGATGTCCCTGGTGTGCCATATTTTCTCCACTTGATGATGACTGTCTTCACTGTGTTCCATGGTATATCTAATGCCTTAGAAATTCTTTTGTACCCTTCTCCTAAAAGATACTATTTTTACAATAAGATCCCTTTGATGCTTTGGAAGCTCTCTGCGGACCATGGCTTTTGCTGTAGGTTGCGACTAAGAAAAAGTCAGGCAAGACCTACTAGGACAGCTGAACTTTATTTGGGGTTAATCAAAGCAACTTTAAAAATGATGGCAGGTATGTACTGACTCCTATTTAACATGAGTTTGAATGTGAGTGCTTAATTCTGAACACAGCTACATCCCCAGTTATAAGAGCGTGTGGATAATTATGCAACCATATTATTTTCGTTTATATATATATATATATATATATATATATATATATATATATATATATAAAACGAATCTCCAAAAGCACTAAGTCCTGTGTTTTTCTGCCGTTTCGTTCCTCTGTTAGCATAACTTCATAGCTACATCCCCAGATATAAGAGGGTGTGCACACTTATGCAACCGTATTATTTTAGTTTTTTTATTTTTACTCCCCCCCTCCCTAAAAGATTTCAGTTTGTTTTTCAACTGAGTTGTACAGTTTATAGGTCACAGTAAAAGGTGGAAATCATTTTTCTTTGTGTCATTTTATTATATCACAGAAACCTGACATTTTAACAGGGGTGTGTAGACTTTCTATATGCACTGTACACACTTGTTACAGGTCAGTGATGCCAAGGACTGAATCTGGAGGATCGGGGTACAAGCCAAACAATGATCTATTTCTGGGGTCCAGCAATGGCAGCCTTCATGTTTATCCCAGGATAGGATTTCATTAACAAATTAACAAAAAATAAAAGCATTTTGATGGATTGTACGGCATGTTTCTACTCGAGTATCAATAAAAACGGGCGAGTCCAAAATCCACATAATTAACTCCCCACAGACTATTTCACAGAACTCTGATTAGACAAACACAAATAAAAGCAGAAAAGCCTGGAAGACGTCCAATTCCCAGAGAAAGAACAGACTCATGTTTACTGAAAATGTCCATGTACAAGGATGTTGGATGTGGGGATATCAGACGATGACCAGTGAATCCAGATAACACTGGAGAGTGTGGGAAGAGAAACACACCCCATCTACACACAATGGGGGAGATTTACTAAAGCTCAGAATCTGGTGCAGCTGTACATGGTAGCCAATCAGCTTCTAACCTCAGCTGGTTCCGTTAAGGTTTGGCAATAAAACCTGGAAGCGGATTGGTTTCTCTGCAGAAGTGAGCCTGATTTTGCACTGTCCAGGTTTACCGGGAGATTCCTGCTAATTACCGACAAACCTCACCTAACACTACACAGCATGTAATCACTGAGAAACCACCAGAGCCTAGGAACCGACTGAAAACATGGCATGTCAGCCTAAACCTAGACTCTGGACACACCCACTCCATCATCCTTCCCTCGCTGCCCCACCTCTCTTCCATTGGTATCAGTCTCTGTTCTCCCGTCATTCTGTGTTAGGCCTTTGTTCTCACTCTTTTCAGACAATCGACCCAAGGAGAAGAGCACGGCTCCCGCTCTGCCCCCCCGCTCCTCCTCGGGACACCGCTCCCGCTCTGCCCCCCCGCTCCTCCTCGGGACACCGCTCCCGCTCTGCCCCCCCGCTCCTCCTCGGGACACCGCTCCCGCTCTGCCCCCCCGCTCCTCCTCGGGACACCGCTCCCACTCCTCCTCGGGACACCGCTCCCGCTCCCCCTCCTCGGGACACCGCTCCCGCTCTGCCCCCCCCCCGCTCCTCCTCGGGACACCGCTCCCACTCCTCCTCGGGACACCGCTCCCGCTCCCCCTCCTCGGGACACCGCTCCCGCTCCCCCTCCTCGGGACACCGCTCCCGCTCCCCCTCCTCGGGACACCGCTCCCACTCCCCGGGACACCGCTCCCACTCCCCGGGACACCGCTCCCACTCCCCGGGACACCGCTCCCACTCCCCCTCCTCGGGACACCGCTCCCACTCCCCCTCCTCGGGACACCGCTCCCACACCCCCTCCTCGGGACACCGCTCCCACACCCCCTCCTCGGGACACCGCTCCCACACCCCCTCCTCGGGACACCGCTCCCACTCCCCCTCCTCGGGACACCGCTCCCACACCCCCTCCTCGGGACACCGCTCCCACACCCCCTCCTCGGGACACCGCTCCCACACCCCCTCCTCGGGACACCGCTCCCACTCCCCCTCCTCGGGACACCGCTCCCACTCCCCCTCCTCGGGACACCGCTCCCACTCCCCCTCCTCGGGACACCGCTCCCACTCCCCCTCCTCGGGACACCGCTCCCACTCCCCCTCCTCGGGACACCGCTCCCACTCCCCCTCCTCGGGACACCGCTCCCACTCTGCCCCCACTCCTCCTCGGGACACCGCTCCCACTCTGCCCCCACTCCTCCTCGGGACACCGCTCCCACTCTGCCCCCACTCCTCCTCAGGACACTGCTCCCATTCTGCCTCCCCCCCGGTCATCCCTCTCGGACACTACTGTCAATCTGTATAAGTGATCAGATGGCTGGGTAGATGCTGGGATCACTTCTAAAAGTTGGGAGGGTCAACACGTGCACTTGCCACCTGGTTCAAGCCTTATGATCATGATGGCGTTTACTATACATACTGGGCTGTCTATGAGAGGAACAGCTACTAGAACAAGCCTTATGTCCACCACTACTATAAAATCTTAACTGTGTGGGAGAGGGAAATCCAGTATGAGCCCTACAACCACCATGACGTTTACTATACATCCTTGGCTGTCTAGAAGAACAGCTCCTAGTGTAGGCCTGATGACTGCCATGATATTTACTATATGCCTTTGGTTGTCCAAGGGGAACAGCTCCTAGTGCACACCTTACAACCACCATGACTTTTACTATATGTCTTTGGCTGTCTAGGAGAAAAACAGTTACTAGTGTAAGCCTGATGACGGCCATGACGTTTACCATCAGTCCTTGGCTGTCTAGGAGATGAACAACTCCAAGTGCAAGCCCTACCACCACCATGACATTTACGGTACACCCTTGGCTGACAAGGAGATGAACAGCTACTAGTACAAGCCTTATGACCACCAAGATGTTTACTATAAGATCTTAGCTGTCTAGGAGTCCAACATCTCTTAATGCAAGCCCGATGACTGCCATGACGTTTACTATATGTCCTTGGCTGTCCAGGAGAGGAACAGCTACTAGTACAAGCCTTATGACCACCAAGATGTTTATTATAAAATCTTAGCCGTCTAGCAGAAGATCAGCTCCTAGTGCAAGTCTGATGACATTTACTATATGTCCTTGACTGTCTAGGAGAGAACAGCTTCTAGTGCAAGCCTTACCACCATAACATTTACTATATGTCCTTGGCTGTCCAAGAAAGGCACATCTCCTGGTGCAAGCCTGACGACTGCCATAACATTTACAATATGTCCTTGGCTATCTAGGAGAGAACAGCTTCTAGTAAAAGCCTTATGATCACCATGACATTTACTATACGTCCTCAGCTGTCTAGAAGAGCAACAGATATATACCGTATATACTTGAGTATAAGTCGAGTTTTTCAGCACATTTTTTTGTGCTGAAAGTGCCCCCCTCGACTTATACTTGAGTCAAGCACTTTTCTGCAGCAAAAAAATTCATTTTCTGAACCGACTTTGGGGCCCCGTATCTCAGGGCCACTTTGTGCTAGGAACCCCAAATTTGGTGTGCAAACCCAGTGGAACTGGTACCACAACATATCCAAAGCTGGGGTTCCTAGCACTAAGTGGCCCCCGAGACACGAGGCCCCAAAAGTGCTTGACATTTTCTGAACCAACTTTGGGGCCAAGTATCTCAGGGCCACTTGGTGCTAGGAACCCCAAACTTGGTGTGCAAACCCAGTGGAACTGGTACCACAACATATCCAAAGCTGGGGTTCCTAGCACTAAGTGGCCCCGAGACACGAGGCCCCAAAATCGGTTCGGAAAATGTCATTCTCTGCTGCAGAAAAGTGCTTGACATTTTCTGAACAGAATTTTGGGGCCCTGTATCTCGGGGACACTTGGTGCTAGAAACCCCAGCTGGATATTTTATGGTGCTAGTTCCACTGAGTTTGCACACCAAATTTGGGGTTCCTAGCACTAAGTGGCCCCGAGATACGGGGCCCCAAAGTCGGTCAACTGTGTCCATCTGCAGCAATGTCATTTCGGACCATTTGGGTTCAGAGACCCCAAATTTTGGCTGCAGCTAGGGGGCATCTAGGAACCCTTAACTACCGAGTTTGAAGTTTGGGGGACCTATGGCTGCAAATGGGCACAGTGAGGCTGCAAATGGGCATTGTTGACCCTCTTTTCCACTTACAGAAGCTGTGCATTTCTCACCCTTGTCTTATACTCGGGTCACTAAGTTTTTCCCATTTTTTTGTGGTAAATTAGGGCCTCGACTTATACTCGAGTATATACGGTAGCTCATATCCCTAGCAAAGGATTAATAAAAGGAGTTTTATTATTGCCTCCGTCACTTCCTGTACCCGTTCCTGGTTGTCTAGGAGAGGAACAGCTCTTAGGTCATGCCTGATAATATCCAGAAAAACACATTTCAAAAACGTTATAAAATTGTTTTACATTTTAAATGAGTGAATTTAGTATTTGACCGCTTCGCAAAACATGACTTGGTACTTGGTGGCAAAACCCTTCCTGGCAAATCACAGAGGTCAGACGTTTCTTGTAGTTGGCCACCAGGGTTTGCACACATCTCAGGAGGCATTTTGTCCCACTCCTCTTTGCAGATCCTCTCCAAGTCATTAAGGTTCGGTTCACACTGGAACCAGCTGCGGATCGCACAGGAGCGATGTGTGTCCTTGTCCCCCGTTTCCCGTTGAATTCGGCCCTGAGACAGAGCCAAAGACGCAGAGCGTTTCTGTGCAGTGCGCTCTAAAGCCGCAACAGAGACACGTGAAACGGCTCCATAGGGAGCCCAGTCACATTCGGGGATGCGGGGAAACCGAATGTGACTGGCTCCCTATGGAGCTGTTTCACATATCTCTGTTGCGGCTGCGGAGCGCACTGCACAGAAACACTCTGCGTCTTTGGCTCTGTCTCAGGGCCGAATTCAATGGGAAACCAGGACGCACAGCACTCCTGTGCGATCTGCAGCTGGTTCCAGTGTGAACCGAACCTTAATGACTTGGAGAGGATCTGCAAAGAGGAGTGGGACAAAATGCCTCCTGAGATGTGTGCAAACCTGGTGGCCAACTACAAGAAACGTAGTTGGCCACCAACATCTAATTCGCATAGGTGTGAACCCGGCCTAAGGTTTCGAGGCCGTTTGGCAACTCGAACCTTCAGCTCCCTCCACATATTTTCTATGGGATGAAGGTCTGGAGACTAGCTAGGCCACTCCAGTGCTTCTTCTTGAGACACTCCTTAGTTGTCTTGCCCGCGTGTTTTGGGACATTCTCATGCTGGAATACCCATCCATGACCCATTTTCAATGCCCTGGCTAAGGGAAGGAGGTTCTCACACAAGATTTGATAGTACATGGCCCCGTCCATCGTCCCTTTGATGCGGTGAAGTTGTCCTGTCTCCTTAGCAGAAAAACACCCCCAAAGCATAATGTTTCCACCTCCATGTTGGACGGTGGGGGATGGTGTTCTTGGGGTCATAGGCAGAGTTTCTCCTCCTCCAACACAGCGAGTTGAGTTGATGCCAAAGAGCTTGATTTTGGTCTCATCTGACCACAACACTTCCACCCAGTTCTCCTCCGAATCATTCAATGTTTATTAGCAATTTTCAGACGGACCTGTACATGTGCTTTCTTGAGCAGGAGGACCTTGCGGTTTCTTTAGGTTTTCAGTCCTTCACGGTGTAGTGTGTTACCAATAGTTTTCTTGGTGACTATGGTCCCAGCTGCCTTGAGATCATTGACAAGATTCTCCTGTGTAGTTCTGGGCTGATTCCTCACCGTTCTCATCATCGAAACTCCACGAGGTGAAATCTCACAGGGAGCCCCCGACCGAGGGAGATCGACAGTTATTTTGTGTTTCTTCCATTTGCAAATAATCGCACCAACTGTTGTCACCCTCTCACCAAGCTGCTTGATGATGGTCTTGTAGCCCATTCCAGCCTTGTGTAGGTCTACAATCTTGTCCCTGACATCCTTGGACAGCTCTTTGGTCTTGGCCATGGTGGAGAGATTGGAATCTGATTGATTACTTCTGTGAACAGGTAACACGCTGAGATTAGGAGCACTCCCTTTGGGGAGTGCTCCTAATCTCAGCGTGTTACCTGTATAGGAAAGGCACCTGTGAGCCAGAAATCTTGCTGATTGATAGGGGATCAAATACTGATTTCACTCATTAAAATCAATAACTTTTTTTTGAAATGCGTTTTTCTGGATATTGTTGCTGTTATTCTGTCTCTCATTGTTATAATAAACCGACCATTAAAATTTATAGACTGATCATTTTTTTGTCAGTGGGCAAATGTACAAAATCAGCAGGGGATAAAACTTTTTCCCCCTCACTGTATATATACCCTTGGTTTTCCATGACAGATACCGAGAGTCCAGGGTATAAGGGGGGCACATAACAGGACATAAGGTAATGGGAGCCCCAAGACCGACACTGTGGCAGGGGCAACAGCACTGTCTGAAGGGTGACACAGGACAGGGAATGGGGAGGGGTCAAGGGCCACAGCACAGGTTACAGGGGTCCTGTAAGAGGCAATGGGCTTTGGGGCTTCAGCACAGGTTGTAGGGTGCAAAGGGCCCGAGTAGTTTTTAGGGGAAGGGCTGTAGGGGACAAGGGTACCCAGGGCAGGTAATATGGGGGGGTTTAGGGGGCAAGGGGCCTCAGGAAAGGTAATGGGGGGGCTGTAGGGGGCCCCGGGAAAAGGTAATGGGAGTGGGGTTATAAGAGGAAAGATAATGTTGGGCTCAGTGCAGGGTGGAAGTTAGAGACCCTATGACAGATTATGGGTGGCTGTAGGGTGCCTGGGGGGCCCCAACACAGACTGTAGGGTTATGAGGGCCCTAGGAGGAGTACTGGGTGTCCAGGGGACACTGTATAGAGGGATGAGGAGAGGACACTCTGTATAGAGGGATGAGGAGAGGACACTCTGTATAGAGGGATGAGGAGAGGACACTCTGTATAGAGGGATGAGGAGAGGACACTCTGTATAGAGGGATGAGGAGAGGACACTCTGTATAGAGGGATGAGGAGAGGACACTCTGTATAGAGGGATGAGGAGAGGACACTCTGTATAGAGGGATGAGGAGAGGACACTCTGTATAGAGGGATGAGGAGAGGACACTCTGTATAGAGGGATGAGGAGAGGACACTCTGTATAGAGGGATGAGGAGAGGACACTCTGTATAGAGGGATGAGGAGAGGACACTCTGTATAGAGGGATGAGGAGAGGACACTCTGTATAGAGGGATGAGGAGAGGACACTCTGTATAGAGGGATGAGGAGAGGACACTCTGTATAGAGGGATGAGGAGAGGACACTCTGTATAGAGGGATGAGGAGAGGACACTCTGTATAGAGGGATGAGGAGAGGACACTCTGTATAGAGGGATGAGGAGAGGACACTCTGTATAGAGGGATGAGGAGAGGACACTCTGTATAGAGGGATGAGGAGAGGACACTCTGTATAGAGGGATGAGGAGAGGACGCTGTATAGAGGGATGAGGAGGACGCTGTATAGAGGGATGAGGAGGACGCTGTATAGAGGGATGAGGAGGACGCTGTATAGAGGGATGAGGAGAGGACACTCTGTATAGAGGGATGAGGAGAGGACACTCTGTATAGAGGGATGAGGAGAGGACACTCTGTATAGAGGGATGAGGAGAGGACACTCTGTATAGAGGGATGAGGAGAGGACACTCTGTATAGAGGGATGAGGAGAGGACACTCTGTATAGAGGGATGAGGAGAGGACACTCTGTATAGAGGGATGAGGAGAGGACACTCTGTATAGAGGGATGAGGAGAGGACACTCTGTATAGAGGGATGAGGAGAGGACACTCTGTATAGAGGGATGAGGAGAGGACACTCTGTATAGAGGGATGAGGAGAGGACACTCTGTATAGAGGGATGAGGAGAGGACACTCTGTATAGAGGGATGAGGAGAGGACACTCTGTATAGAGGGATGAGGAGAGGACACTCTGTATAGAGGGATGAGGAGAGGACACTCTGTATAGAGGGATGAGGAGAGGACACTCTGTATAGAGGGATGAGGAGAGGACACTCTGTATAGAGGGATGAGGAGAGGACACTCTGTATAGAGGGATGAGGAGAGGACACTCTGTATAGAGGGATGAGGAGAGGACACTCTGTATAGAGGGATGAGGAGAGGACACTCTGTATAGAGGGATGAGGAGAGGACACTCTGTATAGAGGGATGAGGAGAGGACACTCTGTATAGAGGGATGAGGAGAGGACACTCTGTATAGAGGGATGAGGAGAGGACACTCTGTATAGAGGGATGAGGAGAGGACACTCTGTATAGAGGGATGAGGAGAGGACACTCTGTATAGAGGGATGAGGAGAGGACACTCTGTATAGAGGGATGAGGAGAGGACACTCTGTATAGAGGGATGAGGAGAGGACACTCTGTATAGAGGGATGAGGAGAGGACACTCTGTATAGAGGGATGAGGAGAGGACACTCTGTATAGAGGGATGAGGAGAGGACACTCTGTATAGAGGGATGAGGAGAGGACACTCTGTATAGGGGGATGAGGAGAGGACACTCTGTATAGGGGGATGAGGAGAGGACACTCTGTATAGGGGGATGAGGAGAGGACACTCTGTATAGGGGGATGAGGAGAGGACACTCTGTATAGGGGGATGAGGAGAGGACACTCTGTATAGGGGGATGAGGAGAGGACACTCTGTATAGAGGGATGAGGAGAGGACACTCTGTATAGAGGGATGAGGAGAGGACACTCTGTATAGAGGGATGAGGAGAGGACACTCTGTATAGAGGGATGAGGAGAGGACACTCTGTATAGAGGGATGAGGAGAGGACACTCTGTATAGAGGGATGAGGAGAGGACACTCTGTATAGAGGGATGAGGAGAGGACACTGTATAGGGGGATGAGGAGGACACTGTATAGAGGGATGAGGAGGACACTGTATAGAGGGATGAGGAGGACACTGTATAGAGGGATGAGGAGGACACTGTATAGAGGGATGAGGAGGACACTGTATAGAGGGATGAGGAGGACACTGTATAGAGGGATGAGGAGGACACTGTATAGAGGGATGAGGAGGACACTGTATAGAGGGATGAGGAGGACACTGTATAGAGGGATGAGGAGGACACTGTATAGAGGGATGAGGAGGACACTGTATAGAGGGATGAGGAGGACACTGTATAGAGGGATGAGGAGGACACTGTATAGAGGGATGAGGAGGACACTGTATAGAGGGATGAGGAGGACACTGTATAGAGGGATGAGGAGGACACTGTATAGAGGGATGAGGAGGACACTGTATAGAGGGATGAGGAGAGGACACTCTGTATAGAGGGATGAGGAGAGGACACTCTGTATAGAGGGATGAGGAGAGGACACTGTATAGAGGGATGAGGAGGACACTGTATAGAGGGATGAGGAGGACACTGTATAGAGGGATGAGGAGAGGACACTCTGTATAGAGGGATGAGGAGAGGACACTCTGTATAGAGGGATGAGGAGAGGACACTCTGTATAGGGGGATGAGGAGAGGACACTCTGTATAGGGGGATGAGGAGAGGACACTCTGTATAGAGGGATGAGGAGAGGACACTCTGTATAGAGGGATGAGGAGAGGACACTCTGTATAGAGGGATGAGGAGAGGACACTCTGTATAGAGGGATGAGGAGAGGACACTCTGTATAGAGGGATGAGGAGAGGACACTCTGTATAGAGGGATGAGGAGAGGACACTCTGTATAGAGGGATGAGGAGAGGACACTCTGTATAGAGGGATGAGGAGAGGACACTCTGTATAGAGGGATGAGGAGAGGACACTCTGTATAGAGGGATGAGGAGAGGACACTCTGTATAGAGGGATGAGGAGAGGACACTGTATAGGGGGATGAGGAGGACACTGTATAGAGGGATGAGGAGGACACTGTATAGAGGGATGAGGAGGACACTGTATAGAGGGATGAGGAGGACACTGTATAGAGGGATGAGGAGGACACTGTATAGAGGGATGAGGAGGACACTGTATAGAGGGATGAGGAGGACACTGTATAGAGGGATGAGGAGGACACTGTATAGAGGGATGAGGAGGACACTGTATAGAGGGATGAGGAGAGGACACTCTGTATAGAGGGATGAGGAGAGGACACTCTGTATAGAGGGATGAGGAGAGGACACTCTGTATAGAGGGATGAGGAGAGGACACTCTGTATAGAGGGATGAGGAGAGGACACTCTGTATAGAGGGATGAGGAGAGGACACTCTGTATAGAGGGATGAGGAGAGGACACTCTGTATAGAGGGATGAGGAGAGGACACTCTGTATAGAGGGATGAGGAGAGGACACTCTGTATAGAGGGATGAGGAGAGGACACTCTGTATAGAGGGATGAGGAGAGGACACTCTGTATAGAGGGATGAGGAGAGGACACTCTGTATAGGGGGATGAGGAGAGGACACTCTGTATAGAGGGATGAGGAGAGGACACTCTGTATAGAGGGATGAGGAGAGGACACTCTGTATAGAGGGATGAGGAGAGGACACTCTGTATAGAGGGATGAGGAGAGGACACTCTGTATAGAGGGATGAGGAGAGGACACTGTATAGAGGGATGAGGAGAGGACACTGTATAGAGGGATGAGGAGAGGACACTGTATAGAGGGATGAGGAGAGGACACTGTATAGAGGGATGAGGAGAGGACACTCTGTATAGAGGGATGAGGAGAGGACACTGTATAGAGGGATGAGGAGGACACTGTATAGAGGGATGAGGAGGACACTGTATAGAGGGATGAGGAGGACACTGTATAGAGGGATGAGGAGGACACTGTATAGAGGGATGAGGAGGACACTGTATAGAGGGATGAGGAGAGGACGCTGTATAGAGGGATGAGGAGGACACTGTATAGAGGGATGAGGAGGACACTGTATAGAGGGATGAGGAGGACACTGTATAGAGGGATGAGGAGGACACTGTATAGAGGGATGAGGAGAGGACACTGTATAGAGGGATGAGGAGGACACTGTATAGAGGGATGAGGAGGACACTGTATAGAGGGATGAGGAGGACACTGTATAGAGGGATGAGGAGGACACTGTATAGAGGGATGAGGAGAGGACACTGTATAGAGGGATGAGGAGAGGACACTGTATAGAGGGATGAGGAGAGGACACTGTATAGAGGGATGAGGAGAGGACACTGTATAGAGGGATGAGGAGAGGACACTGTATAGAGGGATGAGGAGAGGACACTGTATAGAGGGATGAGGAGAGGACACTGTATAGAGGGATGAGGAGAGGACACTGTATAGAGGGATGAGGAGAGGACACTCTGTATAGAGGGATGAGGAGAGGACACTGTATAGAGGGATGAGGAGGACACTGTATAGAGGGATGAGGAGAGGACACTGTATAGAGGGATGAGGAGAGGACACTGTATAGAGGGATGAGGAGAGGACACTGTATAGAGGGATGAGGAGAGGACACTGTATAGAGGGATGAGGAGAGGACACTGTATAGAGGGATGAGGAGAGGACACTGTATAGAGGGATGAGGAGAGGACACTCTGTATAGAGGGATGAGGAGGACACTGTATAGAGGGATGAGGAGAGGACGCTGTATAGAGGGATGAGGAGGACACTGTATAGAGGGATGAGGAGGACACTGTATAGAGGGATGAGGAGGACACTGTATAGAGGGATGAGGAGGACACTGTATAGAGGGATGAGGAGAGGACACTGTATAGAGGGATGAGGAGGACACTGTATAGAGGGATGAGGAGGACACTGTATAGAGGGATGAGGAGGACACTGTATAGAGGGATGAGGAGGACACTGTATAGAGGGATGAGGAGAGGACACTGTATAGAGGGATGAGGAGAGGACACTGTATAGAGGGATGAGGAGAGGACACTGTATAGAGGGATGAGGAGAGGACACTGTATAGAGGGATGAGGAGAGGACACTGTATAGAGGGATGAGGAGAGGACACTGTATAGAGGGATGAGGAGAGGACACTGTATAGAGGGATGAGGAGAGGACACTGTATAGAGGGATGAGGAGAGGACACTCTGTATAGAGGGATGAGGAGAGGACACTGTATAGAGGGATGAGGAGGACACTGTATAGAGGGATGAGGAGAGGACACTGTATAGAGGGATGAGGAGAGGACACTGTATAGAGGGATGAGGAGAGGACACTGTATAGAGGGATGAGGAGAGGACACTGTATAGAGGGATGAGGAGAGGACACTGTATAGAGGGATGAGGAGGACACTGTATAGAGGGATGAGGAGGACACTGTATAGAGGGATGAGGAGGACACTGTATAGAGGGATGAGGAGGACACTGTATAGAGGGATGAGGAGGACACTGTATAGAGGGATGAGGAGGACACTGTATAGAGGGATGAGGAGAGGACGCTGTATAGAGGGATGAGGAGAGGACACTGTATAGAGGGATGAGGAGGACACTGTATAGAGGGATGAGGAGGACACTGTATAGAGGGATGAGGAGGACACTGTATAGAGGGATGAGGAGAGGACACTGTATAGAGGGATGAGGAGAGGACACTGTATAGAGGGATGAGGAGAGGACACTGTATAGAGGGATGAGGAGAGGACACTGTATAGAGGGATGAGGAGAGGACACTGTATAGAGGGATGAGGAGAGGACACTGTATAGAGGGATGAGGAGGACACTGTATAGAGGGATGAGGAGGACACTGTATAGAGGGATGAGGAGGACACTGTATAGAGGGATGAGGAGGACACTGTATAGAGGGATGAGGAGAGGACACTCTGTATAGAGGGATGAGGAGAGGACACTGTATAGAGGGATGAGGAGGACACTGTATAGAGGGATGAGGAGGACACTGTATAGGGGGATGAGGAGGACACTGTATAGAGGGATGAGGACACTGTATAGAGGGATGAGGAGGACACTGTATAGAGGGATGAGGAGGACACTGTATAGAGGGATGAGGAGAGGACACTGTATAGAGGGATGAGGAGGACACTGTATAGAGGGATGAGGAGAGGACACTGTATAGAGGGATGAGGAGAGGACACTGTATAGAGGGATGAGGAGAGGACACTGTATAGAGGGATGAGGAGGACACTGTATAGAGGGATGAGGAGGACACTGTATAGAGGGATGAGGAGAGGACACTGTATAGAGGGATGAGGAGAGGACACTGTATAGAGGGATGAGGAGGACACTGTATAGAGGGATGAGGAGGACACTGTATAGAGGGATGAGGAGGACACTGTATAGAGGGATGAGGAGGACACTGTATAGAGGGATGAGGAGGACACTGTATAGAGGGATGAGGAGGACACTGTATAGAGGGATGAGGAGGGACACTGTATAGAGGGATGAGGAGAGGACACTCTGTATAGAGGGATGAGGAGAGGACACTCTGTATAGAGGGATGAGGAGAGGACACTCTGTATAGGGGGATGAGGAGAGGACACTCTGTATAGAGGGATGAGGAGAGGACACTCTGTATAGAGGGATGAGGAGAGGACACTCTGTATAGAGGGATGAGGAGAGGACACTCTGTATAGAGGGATGAGGAGAGGACACTCTGTATAGAGGGATGAGGAGAGGACACTCTGTATAGGGGGATGAGGAGAGGACACTCTGTATAGGGGGATGAGGAGAGGACACTCTGTATAGAGGGATGAGGAGAGGACACTCTGTATAGAGGGATGAGGAGAGGACACTCTGTATAGAGGGATGAGGAGAGGACACTCTGTATAGAGGGATGAGGAGAGGACACTCTGTATAGAGGGATGAGGAGAGGACACTCTGTATAGAGGGATGAGGAGAGGACACTCTGTATAGAGGGATGAGGAGGACACTGTATAGGGGGATGAGGAGGACACTGTATAGGGGGATGAGGAGGACACTGTATAGGGGGATGAGGAGGACACTGTATAGGGGGATGAGGAGGACACTGTATAGGGGGATGAGGAGGACACTGTATAGGGGGATGAGGAGGACACTGTATAGAGGGATGAGGAGGACACTGTATAGAGGGATGAGGAGGACACTGTATAGAGGGATGAGGAGGACACTGTATAGAGGGATGAGGAGGACACTGTATAGAGGGATGAGGAGGACACTGTATAGGGGGATGAGGAGAGGACACTGTATAGAGGGATGAGGAGAGGACACTGTATAGAGGGATGAGAGAGGACACTCTGTATAGAGGGATGAGGAGGACACTGTATAGAGGGATGAGGAGGACGCTGTATAGAGGGATGAGGAGGACGCTGTATAGAGGGATGAGGAGGACACTGTATAGAGGGATGAGGAGGACTCTGTATAGAGGGATGAGGAGGACACTGTATAGAGGGATGAGGAGGACACTGTATAGAGGGATGAGGAGGACACTGTATAGAGGGATGAGGAGGACACTGTATAGAGGGATGAGGAGGACTCTGTATAGAGGGATGAGGAGGACGCTGTATAGAGGATGAGGAGGACGCTGTATAGAGGGATGAGGAGGACACTGTATAGAGGGATGAGGAGGACTCTGTATAGAGGGATGAGGAGGACACTGTATAGAGGGATGAGGAGGACACTGTATAGAGGGATGAGGAGGACACTGTATAGAGGGATGAGGAGGACACTGTATAGAGGGATGAGGAGGACACTGTATAGAGGGATGAGGAGGACTCTGTATAGAGGGATGAGGAGGACACTGTATAGAGGGATGAGGAGGACTCTGTATAGAGGGATGAGGAGGACACTGTATAGAGGGATGAGGAGGACACTGTATAGAGGGATGAGGAGGACACTGTATAGAGGGATGAGGAGGACACTGTATAGAGGGATGAGGAGGACACTGTATAGAGGGATGAGGAGGACACTGTATAGAGGGATGAGGAGGACACTGTATAGAGGGATGAGGAGGACACTGTATAGAGGGATGAGGAGGACACTGTATAGAGGGATGAGGAGGACTCTGTATAGAGGGATGAGGGAGATGAGGAGGATTATCTGGGCTCTGTAGTTCCTCCTCATCACACTCCTCTGTCACCATAACAATCCCTCTCTGACCTCACCGTGACAGTCACATGACCGGCTCCTCTGACGTCACCCCGTCTAGAAGACTTCACGTAAAGGACAGCGGAATCCCGCCAACTCCTCCGGACAATCCGGCCGCCCTCCGACTCGAATTCGGCGCCTTCCAAATCCGAACCCGTCACCTCAGAGTAGGCCGCTACCAAGTATCGGAAGTACGTCGCGGATCACGTGATGAGAGCGGCGGCCATGTTTAGTAGGGGCAAGCGTGCGAAGCCGTGGTTTGTGCAGCTCCGCCCACTCCTCGTGAACAGTGGAAGAGGCGATAACCAAAGCTCCGCCCAGTGACTGGACGCGGCGGGGAAGGGTAAGGAGAAATCGAAAGGCGCGGTTCCGTCACAGCGGGAGGAAGAGGCGGGGCCGTAGCCGCCAAGGCGCAGTTTTGCCCAATCATTGATCACAGCGGGAAAGAAGAGGCGGAGCCGTAATGTGCAGTGTCGCCAAGTAATTGGCCACAGCGCAAGGAAGAGGAGGAGCCGGAAACAGGAGCTCCGCCCAGTCTTTGTGCGCAGAGGGAGGCTGGTCGGTACACGCAGCCTTGTTCAGTCTCCATCTTGTCTCGGCAGGTTGAGGTCCGACCTTCACTCTCTCCTCTCACCCCCTCGGCTCTGTGCGAGGAGCGATCTCCCGGGTACCCGGCCTTCCACCCATCACACACACCGCAATCACATCCCGGGTGTACCCCGCTTCTCTGCGAGGAGACCCCCACCAGAGTTCCCGCTCTTCACCGCGTCACGTGATCTCCTCACCCGCCCCTGATATCCGCCATGGCCGCCGTGTCCCAGCCGGAGAACGAGAAGCCGGAGGTGAAGGAGGGAGGAGAGGAGATGGAGAGCAACCCGGAGGAGGAGGAAGAGGAGAACATGGAGGAGGACGGAGAGGAGGGGGGAGGGGAAGACGAGGAGGAAGAGGACTTCACCGTCCATATCGGGGCCACCTACTCCTGTAAGAGGCAGGACGGCACCTACCGTGAGTACTTACCTCTATATATTATATATGTGTATAATACTCCCCTCCCCCCCACCACCTACCTTACCCACCACCTACTTACCTCACCCCTTCCCCCCACCTACTCCTGTAAGAGGCAGGACGGCACCTACCGTGAGTACTTACCTCTATATATTATATATAATGTGTGTGTATTAATACTCCCCTCCCCCCACCACCTAACTCTCCCCTCCCCCCACCTACTCCTGTAAGAGGCAGGACGGCACCTACCGTGAGTACCTTACCGCCTATATATTATATATGTGTATAATACTCCCCTCCCCCCCACCTACCTTACCCACCACCTACTTACCTCACCCCTTCCCCCACCTACTCCTGTAAGAGGCAGGATGGCACCTACCGTGAGTACTTACCTCCTATATCTATATATAATGTGTGTATAATACTCCCCTCCCCCCACCTACTCCTGTAGGAGGCTGGACAGCACCTACTGTGAGTACTTATATATTTTCATTTCCCTCACCACCTACCCCCCAGTACTTGCCTTATCTATATATATCCATCCCCTTCTACCTACCTCACCCCTCCCCCGACTCCTGTAAGGCCTTGTTGCCCGGGGTGATGACGCATGTGCTTTCCCTCTTATCAATCCTTAATGTTTCCCCTCCTCCTCATATCTGATCAGCACATTTTCCGGCTCATAGAAGCACATGGTGTAAAAGCAGAGTGTCCTTTCCATGTGTCTGCCATCTTCAATAGGTGCCGGAAACTTTCTATTTCTTGTGTCCTCTCCAACAAATATACACTATATTACCGAAAGTATTGGGACGCCTGCCTTTACACTCTACACATGAACTTTAATGACATCCCAGTCTTAGTCCATAGGGTTCAATATTGAGTTGGCCCGCCCTTTACAGCTATAACAGCTTCACCTCTTCTGGGAAGGCTGTCCACAAGGTTTAGGAGTGTCTATGGGAATGTTTGACCATTCTTCCAGAAGCCCATCTGTGAGGTCAGGCACTGATGTTGGACGAGAAGGCCTGGCTCGCAGTCTCCCCTCTAATTCATCCAAAGGGTGTTCTGTCAGGTTGAGATCAGGACTCTGTGCAGGCCAGTTAAGTTCCTCCACCCCAAACCCGCTCATCCATGTCTTTATGGACCTTGCTTTGTACACTGGTCCAAATCATTTGGTGGAGATTATGATGTGGGGGTTGTTTTTCAGGGGTTGGGTTTGGCCCCTTAGTTCCTGTGAAGGGAACTCTTAAGGCGTCAGCATACCAAGACATTTTGGACATTTTTATGCTCCCAACTTTGTGGGAACAGTTTGGGGGACGGCCCCTTCCTGTTCCAACATGACTGCACACCAGTGGCACAAAGCAAGGTCCATAAAGACATGGATGAGTGAGGTTAAGGTGGAGGAACTTGACTGGCCTGCACAGAGTCCTGACCTCAACCCGATAGAACACCTTTTGGGATGAAATAGAGTAGAGACTGCGAGCCAGGCCTTCTCGTCCAACATCAGTGCCTGACCTCACAGATGGGCTTCTGGAAGAATGGTCAAACATTCCCATAGGCACACTCCTAAACCTTGTGGACGGCCTTCCCAGAAGAGTTGAAGCTGTTATAACTGCAAAGGGTGGAGCCAACTCAATATTGAACCCTACGGACTAAGACTGGGATGTCATTAAAGTTCATGTGCGTGTAAAGGCAGGCGTCCCAATACTTATGATAATGGTGTCTGTCTTCAAGTAAACATGCTTAAATCAAAACTACACGGCACCTGAGCGCCAGAAATTGAAAACACTAATTAATTTTTAATATTCCAAGAAATCTCCCCCCCCCCCCCCCCCCCCCCAATACTTGCTGACTAAGGATGAGCTCCGGCCTGTTCACACACCGCACATGTAGAGCCCGCCAGGAAGTCGGCACGGCGCTGATCACAGGCAGCCAGACATATGGATACAGAGATCAGGAAACACCCCCCTAGCATTTCTGGCAGTGGCCATTTTGAATAAGCAGATGGATCATGTAGGATTTACTTCCTGGAATCAATCTGCCCTCAGATCAGGCGGGGGGGGGGGGGGGATGTGCTTAGCTGAGAAATCCTCTTTCCCTCCTGAAGACTCCTGTGATTGGTTATCAGAGATGTGATTGGCTCTGCCTTCAACAGGAAGCACAAACCAGGAAGATTAGCCCCTCCCCCTCAGTAGTTTTGTGACTCTCTAGCCACTTTAAGACCAGCCTCGTTTTGGATTTTAGGTGTTTACATGTTTAAAACAGGTTTTTTTTGCTAGAAAATTACTTAGAACCCCCAAACATGTATTGTTTTTTTTTTTTTTCTAACACCCTAGAGAATAAAATGGCGGTCATTGCAATACTTTTTTTTGCACCGTATTTGCGCAGCGGTCTTCTAAGCGCACTTTTTTTGGAAAAAATTCACTTTTTTGAAAAAAAAAAAAAAAGACAACAGTAAAGTTAGCCCAATTTTTTTTTTTTATATTGTGAAATATAAGGTTACGCCAAGTAAATTGATACCCAACATGTCACGCTTCAAAATTGCGCCCGCTCGTGGAATAGCGTCAAACTTTTACCCTTAAAAATCTCCCATAGGCGACGTTTAAAAAAATTCTACAGATTGCATGTTTTGCGTTACAGAGGAGGTCTAGGGCTAGAATTATTGCTCTCACTCTACCGGTCGCGGCGATACCTCACATGTGTGGTTTGACCACCGTTTTCATATGCGGGCGCTACTCACGTATGCGTTCGCTTCTGCGCGCGAGCTCGTCGGGACAGGGCGCTTTAAAAAAAATTTTTTTTTTTTATTTTATTCATTTTTTCACTGTTTTTTAAAAAAAATAAAAAATTTGGATCACTTTTATTCCTATTACAAGGAATGTAAACATCCCTTGTAATAGAAAAAAGCATGGCAGGTCCTCTTAAATATGAGATCTGGGGTCAAAAAGTCCTCAGATCTCATATTTAGACTAAAATGCAAAAAAAAAAAAGTCGTTTAAAAAAAAATAACAAATAATTGTGCCTTTTAAGAGACGTGGGCGGAGCCGTCGTAATGACGTCGCTCCGGCCGTCACATGGTATGGAGACAGGTGGGGGCCATCTTAGCCTCACTCGTCTCCATACCGAGGAAGTGACAGGACCCGATCGCCTCCGCCGCTACCGACGGCTCCGGTAAGCGGCGGAGGGTGCGGGAGAGCGGCGGGAGGGGGGTGGCACCTCTCCCGCCGCCGATAACGGTGATCTCGCGGCGAACCCGCCGCAGAGACCACCATTATCGTGTACAGAACCGCTCACTGAAAAGATGGATACCTCGGTTGTGGCAGCAGCTGCTGCCGTTACCGAGATATCCATCTTCAAAAAAATGACGTATATATACAGTGAGCGGTCCGGAAGTGGCTAGGATTACACGTCCCTCGTGGATTGGCTGTGATTGGGGGAGGGGGGGGGATGTGGTACCCTCCAGTGACAGTCCTGCTGCACCTGTTTTGCTGGTCAGGTTATTATTACCTGTGGGGGATTTTCTTTCCATCCTGAAGACATGTGCTGGACCGTACCACTTGACTGATGCAATCTTCTCCAGCAGAGTGATTATTCGGCCTCTTCTTTCTCATGTGGTCATGAGGGGGGAGGGGGGGGTTCCTCCTCTGCATCTTTCTATCAGTATAGGAGGAGGACAGACAATGGCGGCTTCTGTTCTGGGACCGGATGAGACTTCCTGGTGCTCAGGATGAGATCTTCCTCCCCAACCACTTCAAAGCACAAACGTTTGCTCTCTGCTTCCTTTGTTCCCGGCACTGAGGAGGGGGGGGGGGGGCGGGGGGGGGGGGGGACATCAGGGTAATATTGGACCTGTGAGGAGTAGAAAAACAATTAGAGGGGGGAGGGGAGAACAGAGAATGAAGAGGGCTGGAAGGAGTGAAAATTAAGATAGGTGTATTCAATGTTTTAAAATCTGCAGCTTTAATTAAAACGCAACA
Organism: Lithobates septentrionalis; assembly: GCA_037952835.1. Lineage (NCBI taxonomy): Eukaryota > Metazoa > Chordata > Amphibia > Anura > Ranidae > Lithobates > Lithobates septentrionalis. Next base: position 259,048 of record JBBDGP010003694.1, read on the forward strand.
TTCAGTGTCAATCCTGACCAGAGGTTCTCTACTTCCTGTGCTAATTCACCTGCATTGTCACATGGGCTTCTGATGGGAGGGGGGGGGGCTACATGTGACCATTTCATCACTACACAGGAAACCCCCCCCCCCCCCCCCTCCATAGAAAACACCACACTGCCGGGAATGTAAATGGGAAGTAACTGCAAAGGGGCATCATGGGATCAGAAAGATTGGGGGGGGGGGGGAATAAAACGCGTAACTTTATATATATTTTATTTATTTTTCCAGTGCTGGCTGTTACTGATACAGCAGGTGGGTAGAAATCTAAATGGGGTGCAGGCAGCAAAAATATGTTTATTACTCTGCTCCTGTCTGGGTATATGCAGTGTGTTCCCTCTGCTCCCATTGGCTCCTGTCTGGGTATATGCAGTGTGTTCCCTCTGCTCCCATTGGCTCCTGTCTGGGTATATGCAGTGTGTTTATTCCCTCTGCTCCCATTGGCTCCTGTCTGGGTATATACAGTATGTTCCCTCTGCTCCCATTGGCTCCTGTCTGGGTATATACAGTATGTTCCCTCTGCTCCCATTGGCTCCTGTCTGGGTATATACAGTATGTTCCCTCTGCTCCCATTGGCTCCTGTCTGGGTATATACAGTATGTTCCCTCTGCTCCCATTGGCTCCTGTCTGGGTATATACAGTATGTTCCCTCTGCTCCCATTGCCTCCTGTCTGGGTATATACAGTATGTTCCCTCTGCTCCCATTGGCTCCGGGAATATTCAGCGTCTTCGGGCGAAAAAAACTAATCGATTATGAAATTAATAAATTACTATTTTCATAATTGATCGGCCAGTAACATAATGGGGTTTAAAAAACAAAAATTAGCCCTTTATAGTACAAAGAGCAAATAGTCACTACTATAAATATTATATGAGATTTATATAGCGCCAACAGTTTACGCAGCGCTTTGCATTGTAGAGGGGGGACAACACAATTACAGTACAGTTCATTACAGAAGGGACGGGAGGGCCCGGCTTGTAGAGCTTACATTCTAAAGGGAGGGGGTGGTGGTACAAAAGGTAATGGCTGCAGAGAATGATTTGATGGGTGGTATAAATATTACTTTCACTGTTCTACAATAAAGAATTAACCCCTTACAGTAGCGATTTGCTCTTTTTTGTACTATAAAGGAAGGGTTTTTTTTTTTTTTTTTTAACCCCATTATGTTACTAAACGTCTTAGACCTGAGTCACCTCTGTGTTTTTTTTTTTTGGTGCTTTTTGCAGAAACGCATTACAGCTCATTTAACATGGTTTCTTATGGGACACGTTCACATCTATGCTTATATTTTATTTATATATTTTTTTTTTTTTTCCCGCTGTGTATTTGGAAAGGGTCAGGGACTTTTTTTCAATGCAAAACTATACTTTTTTTTTTGTTCAATATACTTTAATGGAGAAGCTGCAGAAAAGCATGTAATGTGTTTTTTGCGGCAATTTTTTTTTTTTTTTTTATCTGCCCAACAAATTGGCCAAAAAGCATTAAAAAAAATGCAAAAACCACATATCGCAGCAAAAGCACGTTTGCAAAAATCAAGACACAGCAAAAGCACTGCAGAAACAGATCAGAAAGCAAACTTCCTAGGTGTGTACCGAGACTTATGCTGGCCATACGGATCAATTTTCAGACGAGAATATTCATGCAATAAATCTTTTTACTTTCGCTGAATGAAAGAATGTTTGAAAATTTTCACTTCTTTTTAACATTGTTTTTAAAATGAATGTAATTTCTGAACAATAACCACATCCACTGTGTGAAAATTCCTTTCACCAAGAAAATTTCTATTTCTAAATTCTCCCGTCACTGGTTGTGTTTTCTAACAATTAGAAAATCTATCGAACGTTCTTTAGATTACTTTTTTTTTTTTTTTTTTTTTTTGAAGGCAGACATTGTATTTCTATGGCCAGCATATATTATATTACAATTCTGTTTGAAAATCCACAAAACAGTCTTTTTTTTTTTTTTTTTTTTCTTTAAATTACATCAAACTTTTTTATGGTTATTAACCCAATAATGGGCCAGCTAATCGTTAGTTGCAGCCTTAGTCTTTATTCTTCTCCTCCCCATTGGCTCCTGTCTGGGTATATTTTGTGTTTTTATTCCTCTGCTCCCATTGGCTCCTGTCTGGGTATATTTTGTGTTTTTATTCCTCTGCTCCCATTGGCTCCTGTCTGGGTATATTTTGTGTTTTTATTCCTCTGCTCCCATTGGCTCCTGTCTGGGTATATTTTGTGTTTTTATTCCTCTGCTCCCATTGGCTCCTGTCTGGGTATATTCAGCGTGTGTATATTCTATTGCAGATGATGCGGAGATTGTGAAGACCCGGATGAATAAACAGGCCGGCAGGGAGGAGTTCTACGTCCATTACGTTGGTTGTAAGTAACACGATGGAAACCTCCATTTCCTTTCTGTCCTCCGGCTGTATGAATAATCGGCTGCTCCTTCCTGCAGCATTGTCTTTGTTTTCAGACCCTCTATAACAACGAGCAATCGGTATTATCAGCTGGGATGTGTATTGGGGTATCTACCATGTTTAAATTGGGAAGTGATTGAGAAGCAGAACTCCTCAAGGACACTTCCAGCATTTTTATACTGAATTTCTATAGAATGTGTACATTTCTTGTCTGTTGCATAGTCCTGTGTACTTCAGCTGGCCTCATACATTAGTCTTTGGTGCTGCACACAACCTCTAGGCCGGCTCCGTGCTTATGCAAGTCCGTAATGTATGTTGTACATGCATTTTGGAGGCACCCTGATCGTTTTCAATAGACCCCAATAAAGAGCACACTGCTATACATTGAGGTGTGCTGGCCAAAAATGGGTCTGTTACTTTGTTTTTGGGTGCGTTAAAGCTTGCTAGTCCCAGTTGTATGCATATATATGGAAACATGATAGTCTTTAACACCATGCTGCCACATGCATACAGCTGGGAGGGGTAGTTGTGTGCTAGGAGTGTGATCGATTGCACGCCCCCAGCACTGTCAGGCAGGTGCCTGCTGGTGTTTATGGTGCGAGAGGCTCCTGATACGTGGGCACTGTGAGAGACGAGTACACTGATCACATGATCAGGAAACTCCTCTGGTGATAAGGCTGCCCTTAAAGGGCAGGCTCCTGCTTGGAGGGGGTTTAAGAACCCATAGGAAAGGCATGGGCAGATGCAGAACACACAGAAGTGTGGATTGGGCCTGATGGAAAAACATATAAAGGTGCTTGCCCACAAGGACTAGGATTGTACAATTCTGATCATCAGAAAATCATTTTTCGGATGGTTGGACCTGTGCAGCTCATTTTTTATTGGTTTGGGTCTCGTGTGACTCCAGACAAGCTGTGCAGCCCAGGGGGGGGGGGTAGGTAATGTATTTGGTCAGCTGTAGGTTGGGGGCACCCGGGAGCTTTTCATGGTGGTCACATGAGGAATATGTGCAGAATTGGTTGGTCTGACTTGGAGGGTTTCCCTCTGACTTCCACCAATGTTTATTGGCTTTCTAATCAATAAAAAAAAAAAGCCACATGTCAAGCTCTCGTGTGAGCCTCTCCCTGTTTTTTGTGTTTTAACGTTCAATAAACAAATGCTGTTACTCTCAAGTGACAACCAATCTGGGAAATGTTTGAGTCAATATGGAAGATCCTTTAAATGAAATGACTTTGCAGGCTGCCATTGCTGAACTCCCAGGAAATGAAAGTCACATGGCTTTTGCACACGGCCACTTGCCATCAGAGCTTAAAGCGAAACTAAACCCGAGCCGAGGAAGCGGCCATCTTGGCCTCTAATTGATCTTCAACTGCTATGGTGCTGCACATGTGATCCGTTATGACACCAGATATTTGACAGTTTGAAAGCACAAGTGTGTAATAGCATTCCTTGCATGTTAGGAATTGAACTGTTTTTAAATTGATGGGTTTAGTTCCACTTTAAATAAAACTTTATTGTTCCTCCCATTCTCCTGCCAGGCTCAGCTCCTGCTTGTTTCAAGTCATTGGCTTTGGAAAATATTGGGCCCACGGAGCCAGGCAACTAGTATTTTTATTCAGCAATGGCAACCTTTAATCTCCTGTAATCCTATTTTATTTTGCTGGGATAGTCTGTTAAATGTTTAACCCGTGGCTCCTATCGGAGCTAATAAAAAGTCGCCTTGTCTTTCAATGAAGAGGGTACAAGTCCTCCTCTGACTCTAAGGGTCAGATCTTTGCAGTTTCATTTTGTCTGCCTGATTCCAAGACCCCTTTCACACTGGAGCGGGCGTTGGTGATAAAGCATCACTAGTTTTAGCGGCCGTTTACTGCTGTTATAACAGCACCTTTCGGCCACTAGCGGGGCACCTTTGACCCCTGCTAGCGGACGAATAAAGGGTTAGGAGTGTGCTTTGCAGGCCCTTTGGCAACGCTGCCCATTCATTTCAATGGTCAGTGGAGGAGCGCTGTATGCACCGCCCTGAAGATGCTTCTTGCAGGACTTTTCCCACTGGGGAGGCATGAAAGGTGCTATTTATAGCACTAAAGCACCCAAGTGTGAAAGGGGTCTTATGGTTGGGGGTCGAGGACTTTGGTGCAGTGTGTGTAATAAAAAATATAGGTTTGGTGTTTTTCTGCAAATACAATCATAGCATTGAATGGAAATGCGTGTATAATGTTACTGCACCTTAAACGTAGAGGAGTGAAAATCAAGGATTTAAGGGTTTAATCTCCTGCTTTAAGTTTTATATTGTGCTCTCCTAGAGCCGTTCCAATAGGGCCCTTCTAGGACCCATCCAAAGGGGCTAATGGCTGGAGAGCAGACTGAACCTTGAGCCAGCACTCATTTCAGCTCTGCACAACCAGCACACCAAATAACAGGGGGAGGACTTCTGCCCTCCCCTAAGGCATTGGTGTGTATGAAGTCTAAAATTGGCAAATAGCAATTATGTACTATGAGAACAGTTGTTTTGCTCGGCTTGTAGTTAGCCTTGAATAGGAGGGTGATTCAATGTACAGATCTGATCTCCCTGTACTCCTTTTGTGTAGGTGAGGTTTAGGTCTTTAGCCTTTGCTAAAAGGCATAAAGGTCTGCTTTGCTGTTACCTACAGGGGTGGGGGGATAGCGGTAACTGTCAGACAGATTCTCATCTTTGACAGCTCCCCCCCCCCAAATAACCTGCCCGATGTGGTGGTGAAGTGCCTCACAAACCTAAGTCTGGTCACACATGATGGCTTTTGGCACCTAACAAAGCCAAATCCATCTTTGTGACCATGTTTCATATTCTGCTGATTTTTAGGGAGTACCATGAAGCATTGTTACATACAACATCCCTCACAGCGGCATCATCCAGAGCTGGGATTGTTGACAAATGAAGACTGTCTTATCTGATCTGATGGGACATGCTCTCACCCTCTTACCTTGTAGTTCAGCAGCACTTCTTGGGTTTTGTACCTCTACAGACCTTAGGCTGGATACACACTATACAATTTTTGTCTAGATTTTTTTTTTTTCCTTTTTTAATTTACCAAAACCCAAACACGTTCAATTTGTATGCACAATCAGGCAGGCACTTGCACTAAATAAATGAAGGGAAATCTAACAGAAGTTGTATGGTGTGTATCCAGCTTAAAGTGGTTGTATACCCACAAATAAACAACCTGTAAGGCATAATGAGGTAGTATGCACCAATACTAGCTCATGATAAAATTCTTACCTTACAAGACTTATCTAATCCTGGTTCATGCCGAGGGAGCTGACATTTGGCCCTCTGCGTTTCTTCCAGGTTCACGGCTCCAGCACTGTGCATGGCCGGAGTTGCAATGACGTCCCATGCGCACAGGAGTGTTCTTCCCAGCAAGGTCCGGCAGCGTCTGCTGGACCTTCAACCGGGCATTCAGATTGCATGTGCCGCTGACTTCAGCGGCTGCATGCAAAGTGAATATCTCCTAAACTGTACAACTGCAGGTAAAAATGAAAAAAATGGGTATACAGCCACTTTAAGACTTGAAAGGGAAGAGCCTCTGTATTGCACCCTTCAGTTGCAATGCTCTGCAGGCAAGATTGCAATATAAAGGTAAATGCTCATTGATGGGTGAGATTAGTGTTGCTGCATTTAGTAATCTTCTCCTGTAAATGGAGGGCGCATGAAGGAAATTCCATTCTACAGGTTTAATTTGTTCAAATGTTTAACTTCACCTTTTTCCTCCAGTGTCCTTGGATCCTGCGGTAAGTAGAAGCTGGGGTTCGAGCCACACTCCCTCCCCCGCCTTCTCATCTTGTCTGTGTGTTATGAAAAAAATACCTATTGTGAGCTCGCTTTTTCCGCAGTGGCTCGCCGGCAAAACGAGTGGGTGGACAAAACCCGATTGGTGCTGAAACCAGCGAAAGAAGAGGAAGTGCCTAATGGAGACGCCGCCGAGGACGGAAAAGCGGAGCAGAAAAACGCGGACGAACCTGAAGCGAAGGTAACGCACGCGGGCTGTCAAACCCACTCCGCCAAGCTCTCGCCGCTTAAGTCGAAGCCTTTGAAACATTGGCGCCATATTTTTTTTTTTTTTTTTTTTTTTCGTTTGTTCTTTACCATCACTGTAGCCGGCTTTTAGACCGGAAACACATTTTAGTTTGATTCTTGAGGATCGCCTGTTTAAGGGTGCCATGTCTGGAGACTGAGACCTCTGGAGGTTTGTCTCTGGAGGCTGCTGAGAAGTTCAGTTGGCTTCATTCTCCAGAGTGCCTCACGTTGGTAGGTAAAGGCACCTTCAGGAAATGTACGGTTCTGAAGAATAGAGCCGTACATTGATCCCACTATTCTGACTTTTTTTTTTTTTTTTTTTTTTTTTTTGTACTTGCCTTTCATTCAAACAGCACCCCACACTAAAATGCGTGTGAACTTCTGTCCAGGAACATTGAGGCTTCAGCACTGTTTACTTCTTTTTTTTTTTTTTTTGTAAACTTTATTTTCACATAGTGACACTTCATCCACATTGGTGGTAACGGGTGATGCTATCCATTGCGCTGCAGTAAAATGCTGCATGTACGTACCTTCCGTCTGTGTTGCATTGTGAATGGGGTACATGGAAGAGAACGTTTCTGTGTTCCCCAGCAGTCATCTGTGTTGATACAGTGCAGAAAAACAGGTAACTGCTCTGTAAACAAGCCCTAAAAGTGAAACTTTATTTTTTAATTGCACTTCGAAAGTGCAATTGAGTGGCAGAAAAACATCCAAGTTGGCCCATTATGTCTGCCCTTTATCATATAAACCTTTTTTTTTTTCCCTTCCTTTTTTATTTAACTTTTTTTAAGTATATACATTTTATTCCTCTTTTTGTCCTGCAATTGTGGGTTTTTTTCCTCTTATGGGACATTTGTGAAAGTTAGACAAATTTTTTTTTTTTTTTTTTTTTTCCCCTCTACTCAATGCTTCTTGCATATTGCGCTCTAGTTTTCTCCCACATTCTACAGCTTTTATAAGAGCCTTTTCTCACTGGGGCGGTAGCGCTTTGGCGCCACTTATCGAGCAGGAGTGGGGTGCTTTTAGCTTTAAAAGCACGGCAGCGCTGCCAAAAGGGGCAGGGCGGTGGATCACGACTCGTATACCACCCAGAAAGATGCTGCTCGCAGGACTATCTTCCTTTTTTTTTTTTTTTTTTTTTTTTTTTTTTTTTTTTTTTTTTTCCCCTTTCCTGCAAGCGCACCGCCCCAGTGTGAAAGCACTTGGGATTTGACACTGGGACTGCAGTTGAGGTGCTTTACAGGTGCTATTTTTAGTGTTAAAGCGCCTTAAAAACACCCCAGTGTGAAAGGGGTTTAAATGTCTTCTTTTTAATGCCGGTAAATAAGTGGAGTTTCCAGAAGGTTTTGCTTTTAAATTGCAACTCTGCAGAAATGTAATTCATGTCATGAACCATCTTTGCAACGACAGGCACCATATGCACAAACTGCACGCTCTTGCAAGTTTGCTTTAAAGGCATGGTCTACCTCATCTTTAGGGTGTAACACTCCAAAAAACCAACACTGCCCTGCTTGCATCCTCTAGAGCTACAAGTCCCATCATGCCTCTGCCCATGGGAGTCTTGCTTGTAACTATCAGTCTTGCAAAGCCTTGTGGGAGTTCTGCAACAGCTGGAGGGCCACCAGTTTGAGACCCCCTGCTCTAGAGGAATGCTGATTTTTAACTTGCTGTGGTTGTGTGCGGGTTTGCTGGCACAGCCACTTCATCCAGCTTTTTATTGTTTGCATTATTTTTACTACAAGTCTTATCTGCCACCTTGGCCACTGGCATGCAGGGAGCACAACGGCAATCCCTCCTCTCACTTCTGTACTTCAGTGGCCCCCCTTAGGCCACCTCTTCATACAGACCCACGGCTGTGGAACAATTTTGTACAAACCTGTCTTGCACCGGTGACCCACTCATTGCAGTTGCAATGCTCTGCAAACTTCATTTGAAAATTTAGTAAATGCATGTTTTATCAACGTTGGTGGATTTGCCAACTTTTTATAAAAGGTGGACAATGCCTTTTAAAATAGGACAATGGCAACCAGAATTCTGCTCTGGGTGATTTTTTTTTTTTTATTTTTTTTTTTTTTTTTTTTTTTTTTTGCCATTCTGAAATGATTATGAAAAGACTATATGGTGTGTGGGTTTTTTTTTTTTTTTTTTTTTTTTTTTTGAACGCGCTTATGTGGTATGTTGACTGCCAATGACAAGTAACTACTGCAATACAGACTCTTATCTGGCAAGTTTCCAGAGTGTTTTTGCACACTGAACCAAAATGTATATTTTGCACTAAATGATTTTGGATATTACACTTTTCACTAAGGGCTCTTTAACACTGGCGGACTTTGCCATCAGATCCACCTGCTCAGCTGGTAGATGACAGGTTCATGTCTGCTCTGCTGATTCGGACACAGCCGCCTTATTCTATGGGCTGCTGGATATAAACAGAGCGCATGCCAGGTTTTTTTTTTAGAACTGACTGTCTTCTGATTTCCCCCCCACCCAATCCGTTTATTTTTATCGGATGTCGGCGGGTGTCAACAGACACATGTTTGATTACAACTGCTGCTCCATAAACGGCAATGGATGGTTCTAACAGGTCTGCCTAAAACAACGGGTGGACCCGATCAGTCTGCCCGTGTAAAAGGGCCCTAAAGGAAAGTTTGGTAATAACGTGAACGTGCGTGGGGTTTATTTATTTTATTTTTTTGCATCATTCTTTTATAAAGCATTTATAAGGTCATGTCAAAGGTGTAATGGTGCAGTTGCATGCTTACACTCTAGCAGCAGCACCAGGTCTGCTTTTTTTTATTTTAGGAATATGTAAAGACTTACCCTTTTTAAAAATCATTTAAACAACTCTCTATCTATAATCAGTTGTTCATTTTCAGCTGTGATTGTGTTTTGTTGTGATCATTCATGCATTGCAGGGCTGGAACAAGCTAACATTGCTGAGTGTTGCACTGCAAACAGAGAACCAGCCACACAAATTATAGGTTATATTTTCAGCCTTGCTGAGTTGGGATGATGACACCTCTTAATGCTCACACATGCAAAGCAAGTTGCTCTGTGTGGACCTTTTTGTGCTCCAAAGCATTTACAGACCAACATCAGTCTGTATATTTCTATAATTTGTGAAATTTCTGGTGGTTTGACCGCCTCATATATCAAACTTGTAGCACTCAAAGAAAGTTTTGGAGTGTAATAAAGCAAATACTGGGAAGATGCATACGCACCCTTTTGGAATCATTGACATTTGCTTTAATCTTTAAATGGGTATCGCTCATGCGGCAGTGAGGTGGCACTGTCATCTCCTGACCATCTGCTTGAACCCCACATTGGCACGACGCAACTGCATACATTGCACGCAGTTGAGGGTCCTTGCAGAGCAGCCCTATACACTTGAATGCGTAGCACTTAGCAAGGCGTAGTTACTGGGTATAATTATGATCGCCAAGCAAATAACTGCCGCTGCGGCATATGCATGTCCTCTGCAGCTAAAGGGGGAGCAGTTAGGGGAGGCAAGTACACAACTTGGCCGTGGAATTTTACCACCCCTTAGGCATTATTGTGAACGAGCACTTTATCGGGTGTTCAGAATTTTACTAAGGCAAAGCCTGAGCAGTGGGTACACACTTTATATTTTCCCTGCTTCTGTGACTAGGGACCTCTGGGGTGCATCGCTCTGCAAATGTTACAGCGGCTGCAGTGTTCTGTGTGTAATCACTGAACGTTGGCACTTTTCTTTAATTTGCTCAAAACCGCTGGTAGAATGGAGGAGTTCAATGTAAGAATAATTTAAGAATTTAAGTAAGCCTTTTGCAAAAATGCACTTGGCTCTGTGAACAGAAGATTACAAGTTACATCTGCCGCAGTGGCAGAGGGACTTGTAAATCTCAATGCATCACATGTGCAGTGAAGTCCCTGCGCTCAGACCATTGTTCTGTTTCTCCGGATACAAAAATAGTAGGTCCATTCCTCTCTATGCACCTGGGGCTGGGAGGAAGAATGTCTGGGCCTGTGCATTGCATCTGCAATGCAGTGTTCTGCAGGCTCCGATGCAGACAAATTAATGCACTTTTTTTTTCCATTCAATGTGAGCTGTGGCTTTTTTTTTTTTTTTTATTGCTGGAATGACCTGGTGATTGAATTTGAGACAGAGCCGTTTTTGCCATAGAGATTTTACTTTCATCGATTTGGCTCCTTGGTTGACCAGTACAGAATAAAGCTTGAGCTAGCCATAGATGTTGGATGTCTTGATCTGATGTCTATGGCAGCCTAGAGCTATATAAGCAAAACTAAATTAAGCCAAACTACTTTTATCTAGCTCTGGATCTTGCTCTATATTTTATAATTGAATGAAGCAACAAGATTCCAAATACGTATTGGTCACCTCAGATGAAACAGTATGTGAGGATTTGGGTTTTTTTGGTCAAAACTCTATCACCGCATTCCATAAGCTGGCTACCATTTTTTTTTTTTCTTTTTTGGCTCCATCGTTTTCTGAGAGAAACTACTAAACACAAAAACAACTGTTCATCCCGACATTGTTGTTCTAAGATTGCATTTCACCAGTTTTTGTGATGTGTTTTATTTTTTTTTACATATTGGAACACACTTTTATTTAGATCCTCCCCAAAAAATTGGTTGCTCTTTGCAATGGTGCTTTATATTTTTTTGGTTTGGGAAATCAGTTGCGCTTTGAAATCGGTTTTAATCTACCTTGTTGAGTTTATGGGTCTGATTAGAAGTTCCCCAGTCTTGATGATTTAAAGTCTATAAAAGTACTTTGTGTGTTTTTTAGGAAGTGTACCTTAACCAGTGTTTCTCCTAAATTCCTTTTAACAGGAAGATCGTTTCTTGGGACATCAAGCTGTTTTTTTTAATAGACCTTTTTTATTTTGACTGACCTATACTATCGCACATGGAAGTTTATCATTAATACCCCATTTCTTTCCTAACTGCAGTAAATTTGCCTTCCCTTAGACTTTTTTTGTTTTTTTTCTTCGTTCTAGAAAGCCAAGGTGGAGGTCAATGATGCTCCCGAGGGTAGTTCTGGCGTGGCCTCTGGAGATTTTGCTGAGGAGTTGACCTGTCTGCTGTGCAATGAGCTCTTCAAGGATCCAGTCATGGTGGAATGTGGCCACAACTTCTGCCGCAACTGCATCGACAAGTCCTGGGAGGGTCGGGATTCCTTCACCTGCCCCGACTGTAAGGAAGTCATAACTGACAAGAGATACACTACCAACCGAGCCCTGGCCAACCTGGTGAAGAAGACTGTCGGTTCTGCTGCCACCGTGACTCCTTCCAAACCTGTGGGGAAGGAGAAGGCCCGTCCCCTTGAGAACTGCCCCGAGCATGACGAGAGGCTGAAGCTGTATTGTAAGGATGATGGAACCCTGAGCTGTGTCATCTGCCGTGACTCCCTGAAACATGCAAGTCATAACTTCCTTCCCATCCTGGACGCAGTGGGCGTCTACAGAGTAAGTGATCTGTAATATTAATGCTGATCCTGAGATTGAGGTTGAGTATTTTATTTACCATGATAGCCTTGTTTCCTCTCCAGGCTGAGCTGTCCTCTATAGTGTCTCCCCTAGAAGAAGCCCTGAAGGTGACTGAACAGCTGACCAACCAGCAGAATGAGAAGATTGAACAGCATAAAGTAAGCTTTATGATCCATGTATTAGATGGTGTGATTGACGCAGGTCCCTGCAAACATATTTTAAAAAGAATAGTATCTCACCCTACTTCCTTCCTCTGCAGACCAACCTGAATGGGTTCCAGGACCACATTGAGTCTGAGTTCGAGAAGCTGCACAAGTTCCTCAAGGAACGAGAGGAAAAACTGCTGGAGCAGCTCCAGGAACAGGGTGAGAGTCTCCTGAAAGATATGGAGACCAACCTGGTGAAGATGCAGGAGAATAGAGACAACATCCAGCAGACCATCGGTGTGGCCAAGGAGAGAATGGACGACACAGACTCCATTTCTTTCCTGACTGTAAGTGGATCTTCCCTGCTTTAGCCCCTTTACAACTGCCCAACTCTTGTGCAGTAGCAAAAGGGTGGGGTTTTAATGACCCCACACCACACATGTGCATCACGGGGCGGCCGAGCTTTGTTCTAAATGCGCTTATTGTGTGCTGCTGGCATAAAGACTGAGCTGTCAGACTGCTCTCTCTGCACTAAAGATCTGTAGCTAGCAGAACTGACAGTGGTCACATGATCGCCTATCCTTCCCACCCCCTGGTGTTCCAAATTGTTTAAGTGGGAATGCTGGGGCAGGCGAGAAGGGGTTACTATTGGAGTTTTATTCCATTGTGGTTGCAATGAGTGGTAAATAACTTTTTTTTCTTTTTTTTTTTTTTTTTTTTCCCCCTTTTTAATTTTGCAGGACATCAAGTCATTCATTGAGAAGTAAGTTTCACTTTATATTTACATAAATCTTCATCGGATAAAACATTTTTGTGGGTGCGTTTTATACTAAAGTTTCTTCCCTTTTTAACCAGATGCCAGGAGCAGCAGAGAGAAGTTACATCTGGTGGGAATACCCTTCTATCCAAGGATCTTTGCCAGGGCACCTTCAAGGGCCCTATTCAGTACGCAATGTGGAAGCAGATGAAATCCTTCATTGCTCCATGTAAGTACAGGCTTGTACGTCCAATATGATGTACGGTCAATGTGTTCTGTTTTTGTTTTTTGGGGTTCACTTCTTGAATGCATACTATTTGTCCTTGGAGCCCAGGCTGCAGTCCCAGGCCCACATGCAGCTCTTCGGTACCTTTTTTTTTTTTTGGTATGGGAACCCTTGAGACTGTAGTGGGAATATTGACTTGTAAAAGGGTAATGGTGAGCTTTACTAGGCTCATGTAACCATCCCCCTTCTCACTGTCTTCTGCAGCATGTTTCCAATCCATCCTGTGGCATTTCTTTAGTTTTTGGACATAATTTCCTCTAGTGTCTGCAGTGTTCTTTGGCAAGATTATATCATAAACCTAGCCCTCTGGTTATGCCGAGGTGGATACAGGTAGGGGCCACCCTATAATGAACACTATTTGTAGCCCTCTGTGTAATGTTCAGGCCCCTATACATAATACTGATTGCTACCCTCTTTATTTTTGGGCCCCCTATACATTATTTGTGGCCCTCTGCTTAATGGCAGTCAATAGTTGGGGCAACTCTGCATATAGTGGCATTATTTGTGACCCTCTGGTCAATTTTGGGGGATAAAGATGGGGGGCCTTATACTGTAACAACCACAGAAATCTACACTCTTTTGTAGATTAACGAGTCCATTCCTGAGACTTGCTCTGCTCATATAGGCTTTGAATATCACTTATGTTCTCTATAAACTTTATTACTTAAAGTGGATCTCCTTTTTTGATGTCCTAATGTAGAGTATAAGATTTCCTATCATTTGAGCCCAGTCTTGCCACACAGTTAATCCAGTTCTGAGCAATCCTCTTTTATTGTTCAGTGAGAAAACTTGACAAACAGAGAAACTTTGTCAAATACTCACCCTTGCTGTGAGTGACAGCCAAAGACATGCATTATTTCCCAGCCCCACTCCTTTCTTCAGCAGCTCTGCAAGGATTGGCTGTTCCACACCTCAGAATGATTTGGCATGATGAAGTCATGTGGTTATTTTCCTGTCTTTTCACTGGATGTTAGAGATCATAGCAGAAGTTCAGTGTAAGAAATACACAGGAGAAAATGCATATTGACAAGGGGAGTGTAGAGGTGGGTGGGGAGTCTGACATCATGACCCCACCCACCGAGCTCCAGACAACAGACCCGCCCACAGAATCTGCAGTTTTTTTTGGGTCTCATAACAGACAGAGGGGAGACATTTGACAGGCAAAGATACATGCCGGAGGCATGTATATCCTTATAGATAACCCCTATGGCAGTAGTTTAGAAAGGATGACATTGAGTTTACATCCATTTTTAAGGCCCCTTTCACACAGGTGGACTCAGCCAGCTGATCTGCCTGCTCAGCTGGGGATCTGTTTGAGCAGGCGGATGACAGGTCCATGCTTGCTCCACCAATGCAGAGCGGACAGACAGCTCACTCCTCTGTGTGTGGTCAGATGTAAAGGGACCGCCTGTCAGTTTACATCCAACTGTCATTCCATCCAATCCGCCAGATGAGAAACGGGTCCCCCATCAGTCAGTTTTTAGCAGGTCAGATGTTGGCAGAAGTTGACACACGTCTGATATCCACTGCTTCATAGAGGGCAATGGATGGTTCAATTGGATCCGCCTAAAAAAAACTGACAGGCGGACCCCATCGTAACCTGACCCTGCTTTTAAACTTCAACTTTATCCCTGACTTGTCTGGTGTGTTCCATGGCCTTCATGATGTTCACTAAGGTTCTCTAACAAACCCGAGGGCTTCACAGAACAGCTGTATGATACTCTATTTACTAAATAGGTGACTTCTGGAGGCAATTGGTTCCACTAGATTTTAGTTTGGGATATCCGAGTAAAGGGGGCTGAATACAAACACACACGCCACACTTTTCACATATTTGGAAAAACATTTTATCATTTTCCTTCCACTTCACAATTATGTGCCACTTTGTGTTGGTCTTTCACATAAAATATACCCAAGTCTTTGGTTTTAACATGACAGTGTGGAAAATTTCAATGCACTATACCAGGGATATGCAATTAGCAGACCTCCAGCTGTTGCAAAACTACAAGTCCCATCACGCCTCTACCTCTGGGTGTCATGCTTGTGGCTGTCAGTCACTTGCTATGCCTCATGGGACTTGTAGTTCTGCAACAGCTGGAGGTCCGCTAATTGCATATCTCTGCACTATACTATCTGCTTATTTTTTTTTTTTTTTTTTGAACACCACTTTTTTCCTTGTGCAGATCTGACTCCGATGCTGCTGGATCCAGGCACGGCCCACCCCAATCTGGTCTTGGCTGACGGGCTGACCAGTGTTAAATATGGAGACACCAAGCTCCCCCTCCCTGACAATCCGAAACGTTTCAGCCAGTGTATCCTTGTTCTTGGGTCTTCGGGCTTTGCGTCAGGCCGCCATTACTGGGAGGTGGATGTGGGAGACAAGACCGCTTGGGATGTCGGCATGGCCAGTGAATCCAGCAACCGCAAGGGTAAGATCAAGCTGAATCCCAAGAACGGCTACTGGGCCATCTGGCTGAGAAACGGCAACTCGTACAAGGCCCTGGAGTCCCCATCCAAGAATCTGCTTCTTGATGTCAAACCGAAGAGAATCGGAGTGTACGTGGATTATGAAGCAGGCCAGATCTCTTTCTACAATGCCGATAACATGACCGCCATCTACACCTTCAATGCCACCTTCACAGAGAAGCTGTACCCGTATCTGTCTCCATTCCTGCATGAATCTGGGCGCAATGCTGAACCCTTGCGTATCGTTCATGAGTAATGTTATGAGTTGCAACACTCTGCAACTGTTCTGTAATTTTCAGCGTTTTTTTTTTTTTTTTTAAAATAAAAAATCCCAGTGGTGATGTTTAGACAGTTAATTTTGCTGTTCATGTTCTTGTGCATCTTTTTTTTTAATTTTAGTTTCTTAAATAAATTGTTTAAATCCAAAAGTAGCTGATCTTTTTTTTTTTAAGTATATTTCTACTTCTGCAGTCAAATTGGGATAGCACCTACTTTGTATGTTCATATTCACATAGCATAACAATGCTGGAGCGGTGGCAGAAGCCAGGTAAGTGTTTTGGGTTTTGTTATAGCTAAGTGTTTAGGTAGTGGTGTTTTATTCCCCCATACCCCCCCCAAAAAAAGTATGTTAAGAGCATTTCACCTATACATGAGAACAGGTAACCACCTCCCTTTCCCTCATTCAAAAACTTCCTACCAATAAGCATGTTCAGTTACTGAAAATGCTGATCCAGAAGCATCAATTCTATGAAGAGCTTGATGAATGTTAGTGTAATTTTCTCTATAAATTAGGGTATGATGCATTTTTGGGAGGTCGTGGTTTGTAACACTTCCTTACTTGAAATCTCATCATTCTATTCCATAAAGTATTGTCTGTAGGTCACCTCTGACATAAACATGCCAGGATGTCTGTCATCCATGTAGCATTTGGAAAAGAATATTTCTTACAATATTTGCAAATTGTACTGTAGTGTTTCCGAACTATAGATGTCGGTCTCACTGAGGAGGAAAAGAATCACTTGACTAAACATTATGCTGTGATGGTGGAAAACATTAATAGGAATCCTTTTGAAGGTTATAAAGAAACTAAATTTGTCAGCCAGATTTACTCTCGCCTGTCAGTTTTTGTCCTCTCAGGCCTTCATTATCTACTGTAACCCAGCAGTCACCAAACTGTAGGGAGGTACAAGGTGGAGCCCACAAGCAAACTAAACTAGAGCCATTCCTCTGCAGTGCCCCCTAGTAACAGATAATGCATATCTCTTTGATAACTGCATTGAAAAGTAATGTTGGTTAAATTGTATTTGAGGATTTGCTTGTCTATAGCTGAGAGAACTTTCAATTATTTTAAGACTTCACATATGTGTAGTTTGAATAGCATGTGATGGATATTTTCTTTTATCATTGTAAAAACATTCCACACTGTTTAAGAGAAGAAACGGCTTTGGAAGTATTTTCTTTTGCTATTTTCAGTTGTTTGGAGTATTTAAATCCAGGGCACTACTGTGCCCTTCAGCGACTTGGGGGGCTGTGGAGGAAACCAGTTAATAAAAGGGAATGGAGTGTACACTCTTTAAGTGCTGGATGCTAAATACTCTTAAGCCCCGTACACTGGGACCGAATGCTAGCTGACATTTGGCCCATGTGTGTCAGCTGGTATAACACAAGATGACCTTTTGTTGGGCGAGAATGCTGGAAAATTAGCCGCCAACTGGTTCACTATCAGGTAAAAATTCACCATTTAAAGGTTCAGTTTTTAAAAATGACAAACCTGATGGTACTTGCCTGAAATAAAGATGCAGCTCTGCACTGTGGTGGGGTGGCTGCTGACACCGATAAGTAATATACCAAACTTTTAAATTGGTTACATACCCTGTTTCCCCGAAAATAAGACCTAGCATGATTGTTGGTGATGGCTGCAAAATAAGCCATAGTTAAAGTCCTTGTAGGTCTTCTTTTCAAGGTAGGGCTTATTTGGGGGGGTAGGGCTTATATTGCAACAATCACGCTAGGTCTTATTTTTGGGGAAACAGGCTAGTAGGTGAGGTTGAAAAGAAACAAGCCCAACCTAATTGTGTGATTATATGTCAGTATTACATTGTATATCCCTGTATGTTGCGGTCGTTCAGGTGCTTATCTAATCGCTTTTTGAAACTACCGATGCTCCCTGCTGAGACACCGCCTGTGGAAGGGGATTTCAAATCCTTGCCGCTCTACATCTTAAGGAAAAGTGTGTGGTGCCAAAAGTAACGCAGGTGTCCTAAGGTAAGCTCAGGGAGGACAGAAACCTCCCGTGGAGCAGAAGGGCTGCGATGAAATGAGAATACTGTCTTATAAATGGACAGCACATAAAAATAAAGTACAAAAAGTGGAAAAATTAAGTCCAATCTTGTGGATGGAAATCAACAAAATGTAGTGAAAATATAGATTTAAATGCACAGTCCCATGATGGGATCAATAATATAAACTTATAGGTGAAAACAAAATAGTTCAGTGTAAAAATGTGCACAAAAAGTTGGTGACTTGAAAAATTAAGAGGTGCTCCAGAATAGTCTAGCACACCCCTGTGAAATGGACACTCGCAGGAAAAGCTGGCTGCTGTTAGAGCAACAAACACGCACTTAGTGTAGATCCTCAATCTGTTCTGGGGAAGGCTGTCCAGCAATTCGCACCATCCAGATTTAGCTGTAGTAAATAAAGCTCGTCTGGGAGCCAGAAGAAGTCTCCATAGTGTAGTATTTATTGGAATTGTAGTTTAAAAGTCAAAATGAATCACAAAAACATGACAATGGGTGCCACTACTGACCCGGTATCGGACAGTGGCCTGACATCAGCACTAGTGTCTGCTCACCGAAGTATTTTCTCCAATAGGACGTTATCAAGGGGTTCTCTAGTGTCGGACATCAAACTAGTTTATATAGCCTCTCAAAACTGCTCAAATCACAGCATCTCCTTAGAGAAACTGCAAACAGGAAGTGATCTATCAGCCATTTTGCTGGATGTCTGACACAAGATGGCTGTTTGCTTTTTGTCAGGCGAGAATGCTGGAAAACCAGCAGCCAACTGGCTCACGGTCAGGTGAAAAGTCACCATTGATGTGACATTAAAAGTTCAGTTTTTAAAAATGACAAACCTATACTTGCGTGCTCTGTGCAGTCGTTTTGCACAGAGGCGCCCTGATTTTCCCCAAGTACCCCGCTGGGGCTCTTGGCCCCTCATGTCTGCCTAGTGCCCCCATACAAAGCGGCTTGATATGGGGGCTCTCAAGCTGCTGCTCAGTGCGTTAATTCACACACGCGCCTCTGGCCCCTGCTTTCTCCCCATTGGTTAGAAGGGAGAGAGCGAGGCTTTAGTGCACATTACTGGATCAAAATGGGGCTCAACTTTTAGGAAAGGCTGGAGCTGCTGCTCACAGCTTTTTTTACCTTCATGCATGAAGATAAAAGAAAACTTTGAGCCTTTACAACCACTTTTAGGACTGTTCATGGAGGACCGTTGACCAAATTGAAAATGAGGCCCTAAAATTCAAGAGGACTTCCTCCTATAACCACAGGGAGCTTTTCTTTCTTGCTTGTCCTAAAGGTCTGTTTTTCACGATATTTCTGCCCACCTGCAGGAGACAAGTTTCTCCAAACATTGGCCTGCAGGCCACATCCAGCCTGCTATGAGATTTTATGCAGCCTGTAGATAATTTGCACAGACTGAGGATCCAGATCAGTTGGTTTCTGCTGATGGGGTCTTTGATGTATGAGAAGAATCCTAAAGTGGACTTTGATGGGAACCTTGATGTAAGAGGTTCCTGAAGGGCACTCTGATGTAACTGGAGGATCCTAAGGTGGACTCTGATGTAGGAGGGGAGACACTGATCTACTATATGAGACTCCTAAGGTGGACTTTGATGAGAGACCCTGATGTAAGTGGGGGGATGCCTAAGGTTTACTAATGTAAGGGGCTTTGCTTGGGTCTACTTTTTTTTAATCAGGTTTTTATTGAACTTGTCAAAAAATTATAACATCCAATGTACATGTTTATAAAGGATTTTTCTCGAATCGTCTTCCAGGGCAGCATCTGAGAGATAGGCTCCTCCTCCCTGAAACAGGAAACACATTAGTCCACTATTATAAATTTCACAGTCTTACCTGCGTGCCTCAGTTGTTTGTGTTTCCTCAGGAGCTGCAAAAGAAACGTTTGTTATTTTACTTCAGTCTCTGTGCTAGTTGCAGGAGACTCCCTGCCAGCATCCCATCCAGCCCAGCGGGCCTTGGGAGGGCGAGCAGGGGCAGCATATTTGAGCAGTATTGCTCTGCCTGAGATTTCACCCCTACAGAGGGGTCTGCAATCATCCCCCCCAAGCTGCAATAATGTACTGACATTTCCCCCATGCCGCTGCTCAAGGGACCTGCTGCAGTTTTTTCACCAGGGAACTCCATGTGTAAACTCTGGCAACATACTCCCAGACATGAAGTGCGTACAGTGGTGTGGGTGCATGGATGCCTTACCCCCTGATTACTGCCGCGCCGGACTGGTAGGTGCCTCACGGCTTATTTTTTGTTCCTCTCCTACCCCCGTGATGTCCGCTCCCGCCACCCACTTGATTGCTGTTTTTTTTTGCCGCAATCGGCGTCCTCTACACACCGCAAAAACAAGCGTCTCCTCATGGAGGCTTGGTGGGGTGTACCAAGATGACGCCAAAGACACTTCTGGGTTAGCGGCCATTTTCCTGGAGCCTGCTTTCAGGGATACAGAATGGGCTATGGTTACATCACTTCTGGGGGCGGGAATTTAAAAAAAAAAAAAAAGATTTTTAATAATAGCGAATATATCAATATACATGCATACTGCAGCAGAGTCCCCCTCCCTATTGGGCCCAGAAGGGAGGATACCAATTGCAGCGGCATGTGCAGGTATATCCACCCACGGGGTCAGCTGGGGGCGGGGTAGGAGCTTAAGCAGGAAGCAGTTAAAAAGGCCCCTCTAAGCAGAGGATCCTGGTCGCTGACCATGTCTGACGCTTCTCCACCCTGCCCTGCAGATCCTGCAAGCCAGGACAGCTCCAAGGTAAGCCAGAATACTCAAGAGTCACCTCTGTCTTAACCTTACTGTAAAACTGCCTACTTAAAGGCAGCCTTTACCCGCCTACCTCATGGGGACCGTTTTTTGTGCTTGATTTCAGGCAAAGACCCCTGAGGAAAGGGAAGTGGAAAGCAACAAAACATGTGCTTTGTGCAGCCACCGGTTTTCCTCAGAATGGAAAAAAAAAAAAAAAACCCTATATCAAACATGTATAGACAAAATGGTGGCCAAAGAATCGCAAGGGTATCTGAAAGATCTGCTCAGCTCTTTCAAGAAAGAAATACAGAACACCATGGCACCTCTACGCTCAGCTATTAAAAAGTTAGAAGCGCCATCAAGCGTCAGTCAGACCAATACCCCGTCTACCACCGCATATGCATTCCTTCAGGTAACAGGGAACAGACAGAACAAGAGGATTTGGATGAATCCGAATCGGAGAATGAACTTTGCTCAGACTCCGACGAGGAAGATGCGGTTTCAGAGGGCAACATTATTTCTATCAGGAGATACGAATAGCCTTTAAAAGCCATAGCGGACACGCTAGGTATTAAAGAACATAAATCCGCAGAACTTATAATACATGACAAGATGTATAAAGAGCTACAACCCAGAAAGCCTAGTACGTTCCCTGTACACCAAACTCATAAAGATATTTTTAAAAAACAGAGTGCGAAGACCCAGAGAAGAAACTCTCTTCATGCCAGCCACAGTCAAACGCAGACCCGTTTGCAGAGACAGACACCAAAACCTGGGCTAAATGCCCCAAAGTGGATGGTTCTCTGGCAAAAGTCACAAATAAATCTGACTTGGCCTTTGACGACGCCGGTACCTTAAGTGACCCCATGGAAATCCGGCAATAGCTTCCACCTGCACAGCCCGGACTTTATCAATCTGGCTAACCCAGCTTAAAGAACTTCTGGAGAGTGACACACCTAGGGAGGGCAGCACAGTGGTGTAGTGGGTAGCACTCTCACCTAGCAGTAAAAAGGGTCGCTGGTTCATATCCCAACCACGACACTACCTGCCAGGAGTTTGCATGTTCTTCTGTGCCTGTGTGGGTTTCCTCCAGGTACTCCGGTTTCCTCTCACACTCCAAAGACATGACATCCTTCCACGGGAGACATTTATGACGACAATAGACCTATAGGATACCTACCTACATGTCCCCATAAAGGAGGGTCATCCAAAAATTCCTGAGGTTCGCGGTACAAGGGCCAGCAACTACGCCGCACCCTCAATACACAGCTCTCCTTTTCGGCATCTCCTCTGCACCAAAAATCTTCACAAAGATAATGGCAGAAGCGTTAAAAGGTCTAAGACAACTAGGTATTGGCATAATACCATATTTAGACGATTTACTGTTCTTTGCGGACTCAGCAGAGGCCCTAGAAAGCAACCTGTGCACAAGTATGGCCTATCTGCAAAACCGGGGATGGATAATAAATGCAGAAAAATCACAGATGACCCCAAGCCAGTGAGTGGTATATTTGGGCTATATACACTGGACTCCAGACTAACGAAAACCTTCCTAATGGAAGAAAAGAACGAAAAAATCACACAGGCAGTAACCTTCCTAATAAGGACCAACGCCATAACATTCAGACAAGGTATGACTGTACTAGGACTGATGACGTCTTCTATTCCAGCTATCACCTGGGCACAGACTCACATGAGACCTCTACAGAACTACATTCTGTCCCAGTGGGATGGCAGCCACTCATCCCTAGACAGGTCCTTTCCTGTTCCAACCACAGTCAAACTAACACTACAATGGTGTTTCTTGTAAAAAAAAAAAAAAAACACTACAATGGTGGCTCAATCTACTTCGATACATCGAAGGATGCAAATGGGCCCAATCCAAGCCAATCGGGATCACCACTGATGCCAGTGCCCTAAGCTGGGGGGCACACTTGGAGGGCCTCTGCTCACAGGGAAAATTAAGCTCCAAATGGTCCCAAGCCTCCTCAAGCATGAGAGAGCTAAAAGCCGTGGGGGAAGCATTAAAAGCGTTCAAACCAGCAATACAGGGGAGAAACGTAAAGTTACAATCGGACAACGTCACGACTGGGGTATACCTAAACAGGCAAGGTGGGACAAGTCCCGAAGCTTGATGAAGCTGACGGAGAAAATCCTACTATGGGCAGAATCAAACAAAGTCAATATCAGGTATCTATCTGAAAGGAACAGACAATACGCTGGCAAACTTCCTGAGCCGGAAGACCATAAAACAGACGGAGTGGTCTCTGAACCAAGCGACCTTCGCACAAGTCACTCAAAAGTGGGGAGTACCTGAGGTAGATCTATACGCCTCCAAAGCGATTGCAAAATCACCAACATTCTTCTCTCTGGACCCCATAGATGGCAACAGCGGCGTAGACGCCTTCAACCAGAGCGGGGTATGGCAACTATGCTATGCATTCCCTCCAACTGCCATAATACCAAGGGTGATTCAAAAAATAAAGGCAGAGAGAGATCAATGGTGATACTAATAGCACCGCACTGGCCACAAAGGGCGTAGTTCAGCCACTTGTAAAACCTCAGCATCCAGCCTCAGCTGACACTGACGGACCAGCCAGATCTCCTATCACAGGGCCCAGTCAACCACCCGAACCACGGAAGCCTGAACCTTTCAGCCTGGGTACTGAAGGGGTGAGACTTCAGAACAATGGATTGTCAGACAATGGAATCGATGCCATCCTAAACAGCAGGAAGCCCTAGGGCGATCTACGAGGAAGCTAGGAGGAAAAAGTTTGTCTCCTGGAACAGAAACAAACCATATTCCAAAAGAGGAATAATCCCAACAATCCTGGATTTTCTACAAGATCGAGCAGACAAAAATATTTCCCCAAGTACGCTGAAGGTACATGTTGCAGCACTCTCTCCTCGTTCATAGACACAAGACTAGCAGAGGACCCGCTGATAAAGCGATTCCTGATGTCACTGAAAAGAGCTAGACCAGCCAAAATGAATAGAACTCCAACTTGGGACATGCCCACAGTACTTAGAGGATTTCTTTCCCCTCCATTTGTACCGATGGAAGATAGCTCAGACAAAAACCTCACCTTAAAGACTACTTTTTGTGGCCCTAGTATCAGCCAGAAGAGTGAGCGAAATCCAAGCACTGTCTATAATGGAACCATACTGCCTAATACATTTAGACAAAATAATTCTCTCTCCAGACCCGGCCTTTCTGCCCAAGGTCCCCTCAACATTCCATAGAACCCAAAATATCATACTTTTGGTCCAAAAACTATGGCTAGCGAAAAGAGACACACTCACAACAAACGCGATGTAGGAAACATACTTCGAAAGAACGAAGGATTGGCGAAGAACGATCTCCCTTGTCCTTTTATGCAAGAGTCAACAAAGGGAAACAGACTTCCAAGAATACCATCAGCAGATAGATAAGAATGGACATACAGACGACCTATGAGGCACAAAGCCTCACTCCGCCAAGCGGGATCAGAGCACACACAACCAGAGCCTGGGCTACCTCAGTCGCAGAGAAAGCAGGGGCAACTCCGGAGCAGATCTGCAGGGCAGCGACATGGTCGAGCTTCAGTACCTTCGCAAGGCACTACCGCATAGACCAGCTGTCTGACCAAGACCAGGCACTTGGTCGCAAGGTGCTCCAGCTTCTATCCCCACCCTAGTAAGTATTGCTTGATACATCCTCTCAGATGCTGCCCTGGAAGACGATTCGAGAAAATAGAGTTCGATACCTGGTAACTCTTTTTCTAAGAAGTCTTCCAGGGCAGCACTAGTTCCCACCCTTGAAAAGACAAATACCAGGTACAACGGGGGAGTTTTTAAGATTTACTGAGATTTCCTTCGGTGCTTTAATACAATTGAGGCACGCAGGTAAGACTGAAATTTATAATGGTGGACTAATGTGTTTCCTGTTTCAGGGAGGAGGAGCCTATCTCTCAGATGCTGCCCTGGAAGACTTCTTAGAAAAAGAGTTACCAGGTACCTAACTCTATTTTCAGTCAATAACTTATACACAGGCATTTTATCCTTACCACTGCTACACATCAAAGTATCCCTAGCACTCTCCGTCCACCATTCCATTCCTCCACCGACACAGCCTGCATCATACATGATTCATATGAGGAGTATCTTCCCCTTTAAGGACATTGCAAAAGTGGAGACATTACCAGTTCTCTGGGGCTTAGATCAGGTGTATCTAGCCAGCATGACCATATGCGTTCGAATCTGCCCGGACATCCTCTGTGTTGGTAGATGTATTCTTCCATAAAAAGGGTATTTCCCATGTGAGTTATCCAGGAGTTGCTAGTGGGTGGCGAGGCGGACTTCCAGCCCATTAAGATAAGTTTCCTGGCCTGGAACAGTGCCCTAGAGAATGCAACCCTGATCAATTCCTCAGGGATCACATCCTCCAGAACCCCCAGTATACAGCATATAGGATCTATAGGCACCTTCGTTTGGAACACCCTGTTGAGCGTACCAACCACCTCGTTCCAGTACCGGTGGAGCTTTGGGCAGCGCCACAGGAGATGGATGAGATCCCCGTCGTGCTGCCGACAGCAACAGCACAGAGGGTCCGCCAATCTGCCCATCTTATGTAGTTTTGCTGGAGTGTAGTGTACCCTCAGGATTATGTACAGTTTGGATATTTTTTGTGCCACATTCAGAGAGCATGTGGTTATGGATTGTAGGGCTTCTTCCCATTGATCTCCCGTAAGTTGGCCTAGGTCTTTCTCCCACGCTGACACTGCCCTACATGGGTATGCCTGCAGTTGTCTTGCGAGCAGCATTGGGATATAATCCCCTTTTGTTGTACTGCTAGATTGTAGCACATGGAATACCGGGGTGGGTGACAGTCTCCACTCTCCTGCATTCCCCTGTGCAGCGACAGCATGCTGGAGCTGAAGGTCTGAGTACCACATAGTAGCGGGTAGATTGAATTTAACCTGCAGTTGCGGGAAGGATAGCAGTTTACCGTTTTCAAATATATGGGATAGCATAGCTACACCATGAGCATGCCACCTGGGCCCCTGCTGCAACTTAGCCAGCTCCACATATTGCGATATCTGATTGCTGCCTGCCCTTCAATATTTTTTGTATTAGCAAGAGCGTTGGGGTCTGTTTATTTGATTTCATAAATTTGTGCCTCCAATCCCAATGGTCTCAGCTTCAGAGGCAAACAGCATCAATTGCGCCATTGAGCCCACCGGATCTTGGGACATAGAGCCGACCAGATGCTGCAGCTGGCCGCTATATAGTACAGCCAAGGGTTGGGAACTGCCAACCCTCCGCCGTCCTTAGATTGTAGTTGCTCCAGCCTGATCCTAGGGGGCTTGGTATTCCACAGCAGGCGCTGAAAGAGGGTGTTTACTACTCTGAAAATTTGTATTACTACTGGCGAATTGTGTAGAAAGTATAGTAGCCTTAGAATCATTTTGATTAGGTTGGCCTTGCCTGCCAGTGACATTTTAAGGTTGTTCCATGTATTAATTTTATCCCGAAACCGAGATAGCAGGGGTTTTATATTTAGGGAGCTATATTCTGAGTCTGGGTGAGATTTGTACCCCCAAATATTTAAAGCTAGTAACCACGGGGATGGGACAAGAGTCTGGGAGTTCCACCTCTAGCAGCATCAGGGCTGACAGACCTTTTTATGGTCAAACCAAAATAGTGTCCAAACTGCGTGATTATGGACATTACCCCTGGCAGTGAGTGGCTGGAGTCCCCCAGAAAGAGTAACATGTCATCCGCATATAACATAATATTTTCATGCAGGACTCCATACTGGAACCCATGGATCCAGGAGTTGGCCCTTACCATGGCCGCCAGTGGTTCAATAACAATTGCAAAGAGCAGGGGAGACAGCGAGCACCCCTGCCCAGAGCAAAAGCAGGTGACGTTCTGTCCACCATTCTTATTGTCGCCTGTGGGGAAGCATAGAGCAACTTAACCCATGCAATAAACCGGTCCCCGAATCCAAATTTATCTAATACTGCCCACAGGTACCTCCAGCTAATACTGTCAAACGCCTCATTGGCGTCTAGGGATAAGACAGATAATAACAGTTCTGGCAGTATTTGTTCACCAAATTGAGTGTACACCTCCTCCATAGGGAGACCATCCTCTCCAGGCGCCTTACAGGTTGGAAAAGAGCCGGCCGCTAGCTGAAGCTCCTCTAATGTAATCGGGGCATCTAGTTGTTTTTTTAGCCTCAGCAGACAGCGAGGGCAGATCTATATTGGACACGTAAGTATCCAGGTTCTCGTCCGAGTAAGCTTCCCTTGACATTTAGAGGTCTTCATAGAAGGACGCCAGCTTGTAAATAATGACCTCTGGGGAATTAACCACCTTGCCATTTGAGGTCCGAATGGCGCCAATGGCCGGTGACTGTTGTTGAGATCGTGCCATTTTGGCAAGCAGGCGGCTCGTCTTTTCCCCCTCCTCATACAATGCCAGTTTTGTAAAGAAACTTTTACGTTCTGCAGTGGAGGATCTCAGGCAGTCCAAAGAGTCTTGAGCCGACATCCATACCTCCCTTGCAGAATCAGTAGGGTTAGTCACATAAGTAAGCTCCAGCTGTCTCACCAGGTCCCCTGCCTGCTCCAGCATAACTGAGGAGTTCCATTTAACAATTTGTATCTCCTGTATAAATATACCCCTTAAATGTGCTTTAAAGGTTTCCCATTTGAGTAGGCTGTCAGTGTACTGTTGGTGTGACCTGAAAAAGACCTGAATCTGAGCGGCTATTCGTTCCTGTGAAGTAAACCACTTAAGCCAAAAGGTGTTTAACTTCCATGGGGCCCTGAGTAATGAACTTGGCGGTTGGGTGGTCAGCCATAGAGCCAGTGCAGAATGGTCCGATACTCCCCGTGGGAAGTATTCTACCTTAGAGGTGTAGCCGACCATGTTGGGCGTACCCACACATAAGTCAATACGGGACAGTGAACCATGGGTCTTGGAAAAGCATGAGAATTGTTTACTGTCTGGATTGCGAATGTGCCACAGGTCAGTCCATCCCACCTCTGCCAACAGGCGACTAAGAGCAGTTCCCTGGCCACCTCTGGCGAGAGACACTGGTGGGGTGTCTATCTAGTCTGGGATTTAGCAGTTAGTCACCCATAATCAGGATTGGGATATCAGGTTTGTTAATCAGGTAAGACAGCAGCAACTGTAGCAACTCCCGAGAAAACGGGGGAGTATACAGGTAAAAGCCAGTAAATTAGAATATTTTGAAAAACTTGATTTATTTCAGTAATTGCATTCAAAAGGTGTAACTTGTACATTATATTTATTCATTGCACACAGACTGATGCATTCAAATGTTTATTTCATTTAATTTTGATGATTTGAAGTGGCAACAAATGAAAATCCAAAATTCCGTGTGTCACAAAATTAGAATATTGTGTAAGGGTTAAATTTTGAAGACACCTGGTGCCACAAACTAATCAGCTGATTAACTCAAAACACCTGCAAAGGGCTTTAAATGGTCTCTCAGTCCAGTTCTGAAGCCTACACAAACATGGGGAAGACTTCAGATTTGACAGCTGTCCAAAAGGCGACCATCGACACATTGCACAAGGAGGGAAAGACACAAAAGGTTATTGCTGAAGAGGCTGGCTGTTCTCAGAGCTCTGTGTCCAAACACATTAATAGAGAGGCAAAGGGAAGGAAAAACTGTGGTCAGAAAAAGTGTACAAGCGATAGGGATCACCGCGCCCTAGTCAAGATTGTGAAAAAAAACCCCTTCAAAAATGTGGGGGAGATTCACAAGGAGTGGACAGCTGCTGGAGTCAGTGCTTCAAGATCCACCACCAAGAGACGCTTGAAAGACATGGGTTTCAATTGCCGCATACCTCGTGTCAAGCCACTGTTAACCAAGAAACAGCGCGAAAAGCGTCTCACCTGGGCTAAGGAAAAAAAGAGCTGGACTGCTGCTGAGTGGTCCAAAGTCATGTTTTCTGACGAAAGCAAATTTTGCATTTCCTTTGGAAATCGAGGTCCCAGAGTCTGGAGGAAGACAGGAGAGGCACAGGATCCACGTTGCCTGAAGTCTAGTGTAAAGTTTCCACCATCAGTGATGGTTTGGGGTGCCATGTCATCTGCTGGTGTCGGTCCACTCTGTTTCCTGAGATCCAGGGTCAACACAGCCGTCTACCAGCAAGTTTTAGAGCACTTCATGCTTCCTGCTGCTGACCTGCTCTATGGAGATGGAGATTTCAGGTTCCAACAGGACTTGGCGCCTGCACACAGCGCAAAATCTACCCGTGCCTGGTTTACGGACCATGGTATTTCTGTTCTAAATTGGCCAGCCAACTCCCCTGACCTTAGCCCCATAGAAAATCTGTGGGGTATTGTGAAAAGGAAGATGCAGAATGCCAGACCCAACAACGCAGAAGAGTTGAAGGCCACTATCAGAGCAACCTGGGCTCTCATAACACCTGAGCAGTGCCAGAAACTCATCGACTCCATGCCACGCCGCATTAATGCAGTAATTGAGGCAAAAGGAGCTCCAACCAAGTATTGAGTATTGTACATGCTCATATTTTTCATTTTCATACTTTTCAGTTGGCCAACATTTCTAAAAAATCCCTTTTTTGTATTAGCCTTAAGTAATATTCTAATTTTGTGACACACGGAATTTTGGATTTTCATTTGTTGCCACTTCAAATCATCAAAATTAAATGAAATAAACATTTGAATGCATCAGTCTGTGTGCAATGAATAAATATAATGTACAAGTTACACCTTTTGAATGCAATTACTGAAATAAATCAAGTTTTTCAAAATATTCTAATTTACTGGCTTTTACCTGTATATACACAAAGACCACAATCATGGTAATTGTATACAGTTTACAGTACAGAAACACAAATCTACCAGATATATCAATGAGGGAATCTAGCTCCTGTTATGCCAGTGCTTTATGTATCAGTACACTTACTCCGCGAGAGAAGGCGGAGTAAGTGGAGTGATAGGCCTTCCCGGCCCATGTATACTGCAAGAACCCAACCGTATCTCCCTGCAGATGAGTCTCCTGCAAGCCGATTATGGCCGGATAAAACTTCCGCAAACTCACAGAAATCATAGTCCTTTTCAATGGATCATTTACTCCCCCGGACATTCCATGACACTATAGGTGTAGAAGACATGGTAAACATACATATATCCACTTAGAAATATGGGGGAGTCTCTTAATCATAAATAGTGATCCCACATACCCTCAAGGGCAGGCCAGTGAGCAGTCATCAAATAGTGTAGCACATATGAGGTGGCAATGGAGTAACACATACATTGGAGAGGCATCAGGAAACAGGTAGTAAAACATTATGCACAACTGCGCAGCAAGACAAGCAAAGTAACAAGTATAGGAGTGTCATTCAGCCTGTGGCCCACTTCCTGCCAACAGGGCACAGCAGAGACCTTCCAAAAATTGTGGGGCTTGGGCTTTATATGCCCTCCTCGTGCCAACAGGGCACAGAAACTTGAGCCATGGCAACAGGTAAATAGCAGCTAATGTGTACAATCGCCTTCCGCCTGTACACATACGCTGAAATGCGGAAAAGAAAGTAAGTGGGATGTCACTCGCTGATAGTAGGTATCAAGTATAGGCCTCATGAATGCTGAAATGGTAGTTGGGCGCCCTTCACGCCTAAGAAAAGTGATGTGAGCAGCTTCAACCTCTGTTATCTTGACCCCGGCGATCTTGTTCATTCTGATCCAGCCATCCTGCGGCATCCTGTGCATTTTCAAAAAAGTGGTTCTGATCTCTGGCTGTTATTCGTAACTTGGCTGGAAACAGCATGGCATAATGTAACTGTAGCCTTTGTAGCCGCTTTTTGGTGTCTGCAAACTTGGACCTTCTGCGTTGCACTTCCACAGAAAAGTCTGGATAAAAGGATATTTTGGTGCCATTATACTGCACAGCACCCTTTTCTCTGGCCAGTCGCAGCACAACCTCACGATCCTTGTAGTTCAGGAGTCTGGCTAGCATCGATCTCGGGGGGTTGCCAGGCGGGAAAGGACGTGGCGGCACTCTTGTGTGCCCTCTCCACCGTGTATAGAGGAGAGAAAGCCTTCTTTCCAAACACTTCCTGCAACCAACCTTCAATAAATGCAGTGGGGTCCCTACCCTCCACCTTCTCTGGGAGACAACAATGCGGACATTGTTACGTCTCAGGCGGTTCTCAATGTCGTCGGTTTTATCAAAGGCCTGACGTGCTTGCTGGGCAGCCACCCTCACATCTCGGTTCATATGGGGCATCTGATCCTCAATGTCACTTACTCTTCCCTCCACAGCAGTGGTTCTCTCTCTGATTTTCTGAATGTCCTGGCGGAGGAGAGACACCGTCTCTTTCAGCCACCCAAACTTCTCTTTCAAATCATCCACCGAGGCAGTGCATTTATGTACAGCATGCAGTATTTCACTCAGTGTGAGTTGGGGGCTATCCTCAGTTTGCATATCAAACAGGTTAGGCATAGGATCAGGGACAGACTCCAGGGGTTCAGTGTCATCCAGCCTGTATGCGTTATCCCTGTCAGGGTGCTATGCTTTGGCCTGTGATGATTCTGCAGGGCCTGCTAACTTCTGCGTATAATATAGCATGTCCCTTGACTGTTCTTTAGTCTTATGGGGTTTAGTGGACTTACCCCCCAGCTCTGTTTTCTTGTCCTGGCCTCGTGGTGTTTTCTGAGGCTGAGACTGCCAGGCGCCATCTTGGAAATCCTGTGAGGTCGCAGCTGCGGCGTCTCCTCGGTTCCCACGGGTCATCATGCCCGTTCTGTCGGCAGCCACAGAGTCCTGCGGTGTCAGGGGATCAGCAGGCACCGGTACTGGTCGATTTTGGGCGTCTATGGTGGCGAGGGAAGGATCGTCAGCAGGATCACCAGCGGGAGCTCCGTGGAACAGGTCTGTTCACATGCCTCGTTAGGCCACGTCCCCGGTTGGGTCTACTTAAATTTTATCTTTTATAAAATATATATTTATAAAAGAGTGTGGCTCTTTACTAAAAAAGTATAGTTTACCTTTCCGCTACAACTATCCATGCATTCCATCACCCCCTAAAATAAAAATCGTAGAAGAAGCTTGTTGTCATATTGCATATCTGCTTTCCCAAACCTGTACAAAATACAAGTCTGTTGTATTTCCCCTCTGATCTTGGTCTCGGTATGATCGGCACCATGGAAGACCTACAAGTTGTAGCATCTGTAGAGCAGGGGGAGTGCTGATCCAGAGATGCTCTTAATATCACTATGGTTTGGGACCCCACTGTGAGAAGTAGCATTATGACACAATACCACAGCTTTTTTATGCTCTACGCCTCATGGGTTAGGCCAGGACCAGGGACATTTTTACCGGGCTGCAAGGCCTAGTCATTGGGGTTTATTTACTAAAGGCAAATCCACTTTGCCCTACAAGTGCACTGCTAATGCACTTGGAAATGCAGTCGCTGTAGATCTGGGGGGGGGGGGGGGGGGACATGCAAGGAAAATGTAAAAAACAGCTTTTTTGCTTGTATGTGATTGGATGATAGAAATCAGCAGAGCTTCCCCTCATTTCAGATCTTCCCCTCAGATCCACCTCGACTGTACTTGTAGCGCAAAATGGATTTGCCTTTAGTAAATCAACCCCATTGTCTTGCATGTTATTTTTCATCACTGTATGTCATGTCACTTTTTTGTGTGGGTCTTTAGGCCTACCATGAAACCTAGGGGGTGAATGTGTGGCCCTTAGTGTCCTACCTCCCCTGTCTTAGGGTTTGTTCTTTGGGAAAGCCCCTTAACAGTACTTGGTGGTTGGCATCAGCTGAACATGAAGAGATGGGTTTGTCAGGCCTAGATGAACCAGAGTGTGCCTTACCTTCCTCCGGAGTATTGGAGTCAGGGAAGGGTCCTTCCTCAGGATGGGGACTACATGGGACACTCTGGTGCACTTCTTCCTTTTTTTGTGTTCACATAATACACTGCAGGCTTGAAACAAACAGTTAAGGTATTTACACTGCTTGTATTAACAAAAACACATTTCAGGCTGATATTGGCAGCTGGTATTAGTGCTAAAACTCCTCATAAACACCACCCCCAGAAACACACTGTCATAGGTCTAGGGTCAGTCCAAATCATGACGTCCTCCCAGAATGAGAGCCGCTCCGCTCCGTTGTCATTTGATTGTGGGCGGGTGGCACGTTGGTAAAAAAGTGTGTCCAGTGCCGCATTTTAAAGTAAGTTAAACAAGCGCTTACTGTTTTTTTTCCCTCCTTGTAACATCCTTTGTGAGCTCCTGAACATCTTGCCCCCAACTCCAACTATTTGAAATGATCAGTGCAGGTTAGTTGTCATATGCCCTGCTCTATGAATACTTCACATCTTATAGTACATCTTGGGACAGAGCAAGGGAAGGTGGCTGTTTCTACATACAGTGGTTATAGAAAAGAATCACCCCCCCCCCCCCCAGTTAAAATAATCACATTTTGTTGCTTTGCAGACTGAAGTGAAGATTGACACCGTTTTTGTTTTATCCAGCTGTGTTTTACTAGTGCAACTTATAACATCCAAGTGAAAGATATAACACCATGTCAGAAAAGATTTTTAAAAATGCAAGACAATCTAAAAAAAATCTAAAAAATTGTGTCAGTATTTTGTTGGACCAGATTTTGCTTTAATTCCATCCTTTAGTCTGTTGGGATTTGTCTCTACTAACTTTGCACATCTAGAGACTTTGCAATATTTGCCCATTCTTCTTTGCAGAACTGCTCAAGTTTAGTTTGATAGTGATGGTTTGTAGACTGTCGTCTTCAAGTCATTCCACAGATTTTCAATGGGGTTTAAGTCTGGGCTCTGACTAGGCCATGCAAGGACATTCACCTTTTCTTTAATGTACATCACAGGACACAGAGCCATAGTAGTTACTATGGTGGTTATAGGCCACCTTCAGGTGCTGGACACTGGCACACCCTAAACAGGAAGTTGCCTTCCTATATAACTCCTCCCATACCAGGAGTATCTCAGTTCAAGGTGTTGGTCACGAGTGAAGATGTGCTGTGCTGAGCTCCACTGGAGCAAACCTTGCTGGGGCTAGCTATGCAGCCGGATCCATTCAAAGTTTTTTTTTTAGGCCGAATTGAATGGTACATGGGCCTCGTAGAGGAAGAAATGAGGTTTTGCCTGTAATGCTTATCTTTTTAGAGAGCTGGACCCCGGGATCCAGTACTTTGGTATTTTAAGCCATAAAGTTTTACTGGATGGGTGCTATTACAGGTCCAGGAGTGTGGGTTCCCCGAGGGTCCCCAGTTCCTGAAGGTTTAACGGAACCCACCGTGAAGGGTGAAGATTGGGTCTGTTGGTTTTACCACAGAAAACCTTGCGGCGGGAAAGGTAAGTGGAGTTTTTCTAAGAAATTTTTTTTTCTTATGAAATGGCTCCTAAAAAAAAAAAAAGAGAGTAAATGTTGTCATGCCTAAGTGTCACCACTGGGGGCTGTATGGAGCACTTACCTTCACAGGGAAGGGGAGAGCTAAAACGATCGGCGATACTGTTTTCTTCCACCGCCCCTGCACAGCAGCGGCTCTCAGGTTTCCTCCTCCATTCCCTCCCTCATACACAAGCTGATCCCGTCAGATCGAAGTCCTGCGCTCGCGCGGGAAAGCTCTCTTTTGAAAAAGAGAGGAGGGAGGGCTTAGCACAGAGTTGGCATCCTCCAACGTACAGCGCGGGAGTATGTTTTTAAAAAAACTCCATTTATGCTGGCTGCAAGTTGTCGCAGGGACACAAGAGCAAAGAGGGGCATGAAAGAGGTTTGGTGACACAGGCATTCCTATTTTGACACATTTACTATTCGCATCAGGCTGAGCATTAATAGCAGCGGCAGTGGCTGGACTATTGCTCAAGTAGTGGGTGCGATCCTTCTGGTAGTACCTCTGCTTTTGTGCATCGGGCTATGGTCGGAAGGGGGGCTAGAAACACCCCAAAAGAGGGCTAAAGGGATCTCCCTCAAGCTCTGAAAGCCTAAAACTTATCTCTGCAATGGCATCCTCCCAAGAGAGGGGGTGGCTGGTCAGACAGCCTTCAGGGGCCATGGAATGTTTGCAACTGTTTACAACACTGCAGCCCCTGCCTATATTTCTAAAAAAGTTTTTTTCTCAGCCATGATAGGATGGGAAAAAGGTTAGCGACTTTAATCGCATCCCAGATTGAGATAAAATGCGACAGATTCCATTCCATTACCCTAGGACCCTCAAACTGAGGATCTGAGGGCGGGAGAAGATGTCTTCTCTCAGAGGACCGTGAACAGGCTGATGACTCCTCTTCTGAGGGGTCATATGCGGAAGATCAGCTTCGCATTGTGGGTGCAATTTCTTACTGAATGGGTCCGCTCTACATTTTATGCTACCCTTAACTGAGTGTCCTCTTCTTGTTTTGGGTTCGCTAAAGCCTCCTCAAAGCTGTGCATACCTTTCCTGTCCATTCATTGTTGGGAAAGTTCAGGTATTCTGAGTGGGATCACCCAGATAAGCATTTTTTCCCCTCCTAAAAAGTTTTTCACACTTTATCCTATGGAGGAAAAAAATGTTCTAAAAGTGGAAGATACAAGCAATTGACGCTGCTATATGTTCCGATTAAAAGTTTGACTTGTTTGGCAGACAATGCTGAAATACTTAAGGATCTAATGGATATATATTATTTTCCTGACAGGTTGAGTGTCTCAGCCTGTGCTGACAGTAATTGGTATATGTCAATTCTTGAGGGACCAGTTTTAAACAGGTGCTCAAAGCTATCCCTGTTCAGCAGGCCCAGGTTCTGGCAAGCTCCTAGTAGCTTTATGTTGGCAATAGTCACTATGAGAGATTCTATCTTCAGGCCTCACGCCTTTTGCTGGGCTGGTACATATGTATAGAAGACTATGGTTGAAAAACTGGTCAGCCGAAGCGTCAAATATAACAAAAAAAAAAAAACTCCTGGCTGGTTTTCCTTTTTGCGGTGAACAGCTGTTTGAGATATCTTGGATAATTCATCCAAAGAATTTCTAGTGGAAAGGTACCCTTTTGCCATTTATGAAAATGAGTAGATGTATTTTATTTAAACAAGCTTCTTCTCCAGTGCCAGGGGCATCAGCCTCCAGGCAGTTACGACGGCTTCCGCCGTCATGTTCAAGAGGTAATCCTCACGGACAAAAGAAACCTACAAACAAGATCCTAAAGCCTCCTTATGAGGGGGCGCCCCCGCTTGTTCGGGGGGGGGGGGAAAGACTTAAGGGTCTGGCAGAAAGAATGTCGAGACAGATGGGTGGCTTCTTCAATAGCTCCAGAGTACAATCTGGGGTTTCAAGAGTTCCCGTCTCCTCTTTTTCTCAGATCAAACGTTCCTAAGATCCAGAGAAAAAGAAGTCTCTTCTAGCATTGGACCATACTTTAGCAAAGAGTGGTCATACTGGTCCCCATGAAAGAGCTGGAGTTGAGGTTTTATTCAAACCTTTTTTCACGGCAAAATCGAATGGAGATGTCAAACCCATTTTTGATCTCAGGAATCTAAACCGGTTCCTGAATATCCGCTCTTTCTCCCATGGAGTCAATCCAATCAGGAGAACCTTTTACATTGATCGACGTCAAGGGTGCATACCTCCTTGGGTATATTTCCCCGCGCACTAGAAATATTTACTTTTTAAAAGGTAGAAAATTTTCATTTTCAGTTTGTAGCTCTGCTTTCGGTCTAGTACAGTGGTTCTCAACTCCAGTCCTCGGGACCCACCAACAGGCCAGATTTTAAGTATTACCTTGGGGAGATGCAGACTAGAATACTGCAATCACTGAGCAGCAAGTGATATCACCTGTGATGTATTTCAGCTATCTTGCAAACCTGGCCTGTTGGTGGGTCCTGAGGACTGGAGTTGAGAACCACTGGTCTAGTAGCTACTGCATCTTGAGTGTTTACAAAGATTTTGGCTCATATTTTAGCCAGACTAAGGGCCCAAGGTATAACGATTATAGTTTACCTAGATGATCGGCTCTTGATAGACCAGTCGGTAGCCCACTTAGACCAAAGTATGGTCACCACATTCAACTACCTGGAATACCTAGGTTGGATTCTCAACCTAGCGAAATCTTCCTTAAAACCATTAAGGAGATTAAAATACTTGGGTCTGTTTATAGATACACCCAGAAAAGGGTATTCTTGCCCCAGGCAAAGATCAGTGCCATATAGGAACTGATTAAAGTGGTCGAGGCAAGATGAATCCTTCTATTCAGCTTGCATGAGGGAAAGATGGTGGCTTCTTTCGAGGCCGTTCCTTATGCTCAGTTTCATTCGAGACTGCTGCAAAACGGTATCTTATCGGCTTGGAACAAGGGGTTCAAGCTCTAGATTTTCCAATGTGACTCCAAAGGTGCGCCGGAGCCTCAGTTTATGGTTAATAACCAAAAAACTGCAAAGGGAAAAATCCTTCCTATAGTTACCTGGGAAGTGGTAACAACATACGCCAACCTTTTTTAGGTTGGGGAGCAGTCCTGAAAGAGATAACTGTCCAAGAGAAGTGGTCCAGATCAGAAATGACCTTGCCCATTAACATTCTACAGATGCGGGCAGAACGCTTGGTCCTGAGGGCCTGGACGTTTAATTTGCGGAGCTGTCCTGTCAGGATCCAATACCACAGTAGTGGCCTATATCAAGCACCAAGGGGGCACAAGAAGTTGTGTGGCCCAGAGAGAGGTGAATCATATCCTATCTTGGGCAGAAAACAATGTACCTTGCCTATTGGCAGTTTTTCATTCTAGGAATAGAAAATTTGGCAGGCGGTCTATTTGAGTCGCCAGCAGTTGTTCCCGGGAGAATGGTTCCTTCACCCCGATATCTTCTGACAATAGGTCAAAGATGGGGGATTCCAGACGTAGATCTGTTTGCGTCCAGATTCAACAGAGAGATTGTCAACTTTGTGTTAAGAATGAAGGATCCGCTAGCATCCGGAACAGGTGCCTTGGTGTTCCAGTGGAATCAGTTTTACTGTTTTATGCATTCCCTCCTTTTCTGCCTGCATCCACGACTTTTTCGCAGGATCAAGCAGGAAGGGAAGTCGGTGATTCTTGTGGCCCAGAAGATCTTGGTATGCAGAGATCATAAGGTTGGTGGTAGGGGTCCCATGGACCCTACCACCACGTCCAGACCTTCTCTCGCAAGGTCCACAGTATTCCATCATACCTTTCAAAAGCTAAATTTAACGGTTTAGCTATTGAGACCCACATTCTGAGGAAACGTGGGCTGTCAGGTTCAGTGGCATCTACCTTGGTTAATGCAAGGAAGCCTGCCTCCATAATCATATATTATGGAGTCTGGAAAGCATATGTCTCCTGTTATGAAACCAGGGGTTGGCACCCCAGGAAATAGGTCATAGGTAGATTCCTTGTCCTTCTGCAGATGGGGTTAGAAATAAAGCTGGCCTTGAGTACTTTCAAAGGAAGGGTCTTTGCCTTATCTGTATTTTCCCCATTCATCTTTCAGGACAGCACCATAGAGAGACACCGGCTCCTCCCCTCTTAGGAAACACCGCCTTCCAATTCAATATTTAAATCTCATCTTCCCAACGGCCCCTCAGTTCAGGTGTTTCCTCCGGTGGGGAGACACTGCTTGGGAACCAAGGCGGATCAGTCAGGGAGACTGAAGCCAAACAATCTGTCTGTGGAAGAGGGGGAGTCGGGTCTCTCTAGCTCTTCCCTCTATTATTTTTTATTCAGTCAGGTAAAGGCTGGGGAAGCCTTACTTACCTGTTTTTAAACTGAATTAGCGCGCCTCAGCCTCTCTTGGAGAAAGAGACAGCTAAGGGGGTCTGTATTTCTTCTGCCTAGGGGGGCGCTGTGGGAAGTGCCTGAGTCTCTCCTGCTTGCTCAAGCAGCCAGCGTCTGAAGCTCTATGGCCGGGTCGGATGACGGGTGACGTCAGTTCCGGCGAGGGCGGGCACTTCCGACGATTCCGCGTCTTCCGGTTCCGGACGCGGAGAAAGAAAACGGACAGAGCGTTCGGCTGGTGCGACCCTCTTGCCTTGCTGTAGAGTCAGCTATCGGGGGAAACGATCGACCACCATCCTCAGCGGACATGTCGGAGACAGAGGTCTCTAGAACTGCTCCAGGAGACAGTAGCACCAGCCATGCTAAGGTAAGTGGAACCCTGGGGTGGTGTTCCCTTACCTAAATCCCGATCGCTTCACGGGTGTTCTCCCCTCACTGGTGGTCGGGGGGAAGGGGAGTGTGTCTGGGACCCTGGTGGTGGTTGGTCCTGGGGGGGGCACTCCTGGTGGACCTCTGTAGAAGCACTGGTGGGATTGGGCATTTATGGCGACTCTCTCTCTCTCTTTCTTTTTCAGAAAGCCACAGAGAAAAGCAAGTCGCCTCATGGTTCAAAGAAAAAATGCCACTCTTGTAGAGCTAGTATGGGGGAATCCTGGTCCAAGGCACTTTGCAAGGAGTGCATTGATGGATTGGTCAGGGAACAGGCAGCAGAACAGGGTACAGATCTTGCTGCATCCGTCAAGGAGCTTTCTAGCACCTTTCAGTCCTTTAAAGCACTCTTTTCCAGTTGCCGCAAGCCCAAAGCAGTCCTTTACCAGTGCAGCAGAGTGTTACACCTAGCCCAGTGGATACTCCCTCTGTTAGTGGAGAGAGACCAGGGGGCTCCAGAGTGGATATTGAGGAGGCGCCAGATAGCACCGCTTCAGATTCTCAAAGGGAATCGGATGTGGAGGAGGTGGATGGGGAATCCACAAAAACCTCTCGCTATAAGCTTTCCCTGGATGAAGTGGAGGAGCTCTTGGGAGCTATTCACACCACTTTGGGTATTCAGGAAGAAAAGAAGGTGTTATCGCTCCATGACCAAATGTATAAAGGTCTTGGGGAACAAAAAAGGAAGGATTTCCCAGTCCATGATGTATTGGTTGAGGCCATAAAGAATGAATGGAAAGATCCTGAGAGAAAACCTTTCTTTTCAAGGGCTTTAAAGCGAAGGTTTCCTTTTTCAGAAGGGGAGTCTCTAGTCTGGAATAAGACCCCTAGGCTGGATGCTGCTTTTTCTCAGGTTTCCAGGCAAACAGATCTGGCCTTCGAGGACATGGGGGTTCTTGTAGACCCCATGGACAGAAGGATGGACTCTCTCTTAAAAAAGTCCTGGGATTCATCACAGGGAAACCTTAAGCCTGCCATGGCGGTCACAGTAGTGGCCCGCAATATGGAATATTGGCTTACGCAGATAAAAGCGCATATTGAGGCAGGAACGCCAAAAGAGACTATTTTGGCTTCCTTCCCCATGCTACTTAAGGGTGTAGCGTATATTGCGGACGCTTCCGCCGAATCAGTGCGCATGTCCGCAAGGTCTTCAGCCCTCACTAATTCGGCTCGAAGGGCTCTATGGCTTAAGACGTGGCAAGGAGACAGCGCGTCTAAAGTTAAACTCTGTGGAATTCCCCTCACAGGAGATCTCTTGTTTGGCCCAGGTTTAGAGACCGTTTTAGACCGGACGGCCGATAAGAAAAAGGCCTTTCCCATTAAAAAGAAATTTGGGGAGCAGGCTAAAAGAAAGTTTCGCCCTCAAAGAAAATTTGAAGCCCCAAAAGGAGAGCGGCAGAAAAAAAGCTTGGGGGCAGAAGGGCAAGGGGCGGGGAGGTGCAATTTTTCGCCCTCCTGAACAGCCCAAGAAGACCCAATGACGGGGTAACCACGGTGGGAGGAAGATTGGGGGCCTTCCTC
Source organism: Lithobates septentrionalis (assembly GCA_037952835.1). Taxonomy (NCBI): domain Eukaryota; kingdom Metazoa; phylum Chordata; class Amphibia; order Anura; family Ranidae; genus Lithobates; species Lithobates septentrionalis. The sequence goes on from JBBDGP010003694.1 coordinate 299,475, forward strand.
CCACAATGGGAGATGATCACCTCCAACCAGTTTGTGTTAGGGATCATAAGAAGAGGTTACCAGCTAGAGTTCTCAGAACCCCCTCAGCACAGACTTCTGGTCACCGAGCTGCCAAAGTGTGCAGAGAAAGCGTCAGCTCTTCTATCCTCCCTACAGGAGTTAGAGGAACAAGAGGTGATAGTGAGGGTGCCTGTAGAGGAGACAGGCAGAGGCTTTTACTCCCACATTTTTGTGGTCCGCAAGCCGTCGGGAAAATTCAGACTTATCATGAATCTGAAGCCTCTGAATGTCTCAATCACCTACAGGAAATTCCGGATGGATTCTATCTATTCGGTGAAAGCGCTTCTTCCCCCAAATTGCTTCATGGCGTCAATAGACTTAAAGGACGCTTATCTGCACATTCCAGTCGCAGAAAGTTACCAGAGGTTTCTCAGACTGGCGGTGAAAACTGGGGAAGGAACGTTTCATCTACAGTTCAAAGCACTCCCCTTTGGACTATCCTCTTCCCCCCGCATCTTCACCAAAGTGATGGTGGAGGTCCTGGCTTTCTTGCGGCTCAGAGGCATCTCTGTAGTCGCGTACCTGGACGACCTGCTCCTGTTTGCTCCTTCCCCGGAGCAGTTGTACCAGGATCTTCAGGTAGCAAGAGACAGCTTAGAAAACCTGGGATGGCTCTTGAACCTGGAAAAATCCAGTTTGGTTCCGGCCCAAAAGGTCACCTTCCTGGGCTATGTACTGGATTCGACAAAACAAAAAGTGTTCCTTCCAGCAGAAAAAATCCAGAAGGTGGACAGAGCAATATTACTGCTCCAGGGCAGCAGTCAGATCTCAGTAAGGAAAGCAATGTCAGCGCTGGGCTTACTGACTTCCACGCTTCCGGCAGTTCAGTGGGCAGGGCTGCACTTTCGCCCCCTACAGCTGTTTATTCTAAATGTCTGGGACCACAGTCCAGCATCTCTGGACTCCCTTATATCTGTGCCAAGTCAGGTCAAAAGGTCCCTCTGGTGGTGGAGGAAAGGGTCCAATCTCTCACAGGGTCTGGAGTGGGTTCTTCCAGTGTCCAGAACGGTTACGACCGATGCAAGCGGCACAGGGTGGGGAGCACACCTAGATTCCAAGATGATACAAGGCACCTGGAAAAAAGAAGACGCAAAGAAGTCCGTGAACTGGAGGGAACTGAGAGCAATAGAGTTGGCTCTCAGAGCTTTTCAGAAAGAACTCCTGGGACAGCATGTGAGGGTCCGTTCGGACAACTCATCAGCAGTGGCCTACATCAACAGGCAAGGGGGAACCAGGAGCAAATCCTTGTGGGGTCTGGCAGAATCCATCCTCAGGTGGGCCGAAGGGAGCATTCTCTCTCTTTCTGCAATACATCTGAAGGGGGAGCAGAACCAAGTGGCAGACTTTCTGAGCAGAAAAATGCTGAAGGAAGGCGACTGGGTCTTGAATCAGGACATCTTCGAGATGATTACTCGGAAGTGGGGGGTTCCCTCTGTGGATCTCTTCGCCTCAAAGGCAAATACAAAAGCTCGTCTGTTCTTTTCCCTAAACAGATGGGACGGAGCAGCCGGGGTGGATGCACTAGCTCAGAGCTGGCGTTTCTCAAGGTGTTATGCCTTCCCCCCTCCCGTAATGATTCCAGCAGTTCTGAGAAAATTTCGGTCAGAAGACACAACCCTCATTCTGATAGCACCACACTGGCCAAGGAGGCCGTGGTTCTCTCTCTTGAAGAGTCTGACAGTGGAACCTCCCTGGATTCTACCTATCCAGGAGGATCTTCTCTCTCAAGGCCCAATCTGTTGCCCTCAGGTGGAGCGATGGAACCTCGCAGCGTGGCTACTGAGGAAGAATTGCTGAAGGGCAAAGGTTTCTCGGATCGGCTAGTAACAACTCTCCTAAATTGCAGGAAAAGAGAGACGCAAGCCATTTACCTAAAGGTGTGGAAACGCTTTAACAGTTGGTGCACAGAAAGCTCCTTCGATGTACGAAGTTCTGTAGCAGTATTAGAGTTTCTGCAGGCAGGAGCGGACAAAGGATTAGCCCTTAGCACCTTGAAAGGACAGGTATCGGCACTAAGCGTTTTCCTGGAAAAGCCACTAGCTATAGATCCTTGGGTAGCTAGGTTTTTTAGAGCTTTAGGCAGACAGAGGCCTGTTAAAAGTTCCCCATTCCCAGTGTGGGATCTTTCCTTAGTTTTACAGTCTCTTACAGGGGATCCTTTTGAGCCATTGGAATCCTGTACCTTGAAGTTGATCACCCTCAAAACAGTGTTTTTGGTGGCGATCACCACAGCAAGGAGAGTAAGTGAACTTGAAGCCCTTTCTATTAGGGCGCCTTTTTTTCAGGTTTTTCCGGACCGTTTGATTTTTAAAACGGATCCGGCCTTTTTGCCAAAAGTGGCCTCGAGTTTTGATAGGGGCCAAGAAATTATTTTACCTACCTTCTGTTCGAATCCTGTGAGGGAACAGGAGCATATTTTTCACAAACTGGACGTTAGAAGGTGCGTCCTTCAGTACTTAGATAGTACGAAACAGTTTAGGAAATCCGATTCTTTTTTTGTATTATTTTCAGGGGCTAGGAAAGGGTTCAAAGCCTCTAAACGATCAATAGCCAGATGGTTAAGGTTGGCCATTAGCCAGGCATATGTAGTCGGGGGTTTGGAGCCGCCGGAGGGTATTAAAGCACATTCCACCAGGGCAGTGGCAACTTCTCAAGCAGAGTGGGCTGGTGCTTCTCCGGAGCAGATCTGTAGAGCAGCAACGTGGTCCAGTTTTTCCACGTTTGTGAAGCATTACAGATTGGACCTGCTGTCAGCCAAAGACCAAGCCTTTGGGCGTAAGGTGCTGCAGGCAGTAGTCCCTCCCTAAGGTAAGGTGCTCGCTTATCCTCTCTATGGTGCTGTCCTGAAAGATGAATGGGGAAAAACTGAGTTACTTACCGGTAACATCCTTTTCCAGGAATCTTTCAGGACAGCACTAGTACCCACCCAGGTTATTGATCATCTATGAGAACTCATCGCATGAGAACGTCAGGTAAGATAAAGATTTGTATGACGTATTCTTGTGTCTCCCCAGCTGGCCGGAGGAACTCGTGAAGAACTGAGGGGCCGTTGGGAAGATGAGATTTAAATATTGAATTGGAAGGCGGTGTTTCCTAAGAGGGGAGGAGCCGGTGTCTCTCTATGGTGCTGTCCTGAAAGATTCCTGGAAAAGGATGTTACCGGTAAGTAACTCCGTTTTTTTCAACGACCACTTGCTTCGCATTCTCTGGTTCGTAGCTTTATTCAGGGGGTAACGCGGCTTAATCCTCCGGTTAGGTCACCCCTGAACCCTTGGGACTTGAATTTAGTTCTGTCGGCATTACAAAACAGCTTTTTTTGAGCCGATACAACATATTCTCTTGGCTCTTTTTTTGACAAGGAAACTATTTTTTTCTGGTAACCATATCTTCTGCAAGAAGGGTATCAGAGTTGGCTGCTCTTTCTTGTAAAGAGCCGTATTATTATTCACAAGGATAAGGTAGTATTGCGTCCTCATCTTAACTTTTTACCGAAGGTAGTATCAGGTTTTTATTTAAAACAGGATATTGTTCTACCTTCATTTTTTTCCAGAACCCTGTTCTATGGAAGAAAAATCACTACATTCTCTTGATGTGGTGAGAGCAGTCAGTCTACTTAAAGGCGTCTGATCAGATTGGGAAAACTGATGTTTTGTTCGTATTGCCTGAAGGTCCTAAAAGAGAACAGGCAGTATCGAAATCTTCTATTTCTAAGTGGATTCAACAAGTAATTGTTCAAGCTTATGGTTTAAAGAGGTAGATTCCACCCTCTCAAATCAAAATGCACTCCTCTAGGGCTGTTAGTGCTCCGTGGGCAGTGCAACACTAAGCCTCCATGGCTCAAATCTGCAAGGCCGCAACTTGGTCTTCAATCCATACATTTACCAGATTCTATCAGGTGAATGTAAAAAGGCATGAGGATGTTGCCTTTGGGGCGTAGTGTGCTACAGGCAGCAGTATAACTCCTCTAGTCTCATGTTGCCCTAATTCTGTTGTGTCTCCCTTCCCTCAATTGGGATTGCTATGGGACATCCCACATAGTAACTACTATGGCTCTGTGTCCCGTGATGTACGATTAAAGAAAATAGGATTTTTATAACAGCTTACCTGTAAAATCCTTTTCTTTTGAAGTACATCATGGGACACAGAGGTCCTGCACCTCTTTCTAGTATACACGTGTATTGCTTTGCTACCAAACTGAGGTACTCCCGGTATTATGGGAGGGGGTATACAGCGAGGCAACTTCCTGTTTAGGGTGTGCCAGTGTCCAGCACCTGAAGGTGGCCTATAAACCACATAGTAACTACTATGGCTCTGTGTCCCCTCATGTACTTCAAAGAAAAGGATTTTACAGGTAAGCTGTTATAAAAATCCTATTTTTCTTCTTCAACCACTGAGTGTTCATTGTTGCTGTGTGCTTTGGGTCATGGTCATGTTGGAAGGTAAACCTTCTTCCCATTGACAACTTTTTGGCAGAGGGCAGCAGCTTTTCCTCGAGAATTTGATGGTATTTTGTCCCATCCATTTTTCTTCTATCCTGACAAGTGCTCCAATCCCTGCTGCAGAGAAACACCCCCATACCAGGGTATTACCACCTCCCATTTATTACTGTAGGAATGGTGTTATTTGGATGGTGAGCTGTATTAGATTTCCACCAGACATATTGTTTGGTATTGAAGTCAAATAATTACATTTCAGTCCCATCTGACAAGTCTTGAACGCACCTTGAATATTCTGAGGTCCCATGAAAAAAGATGTTCTGGTCAAATGAGACTAAAATTAATTTTTTTTGGCCTCAACACCAAACGATATGTCTGGTAGACATCCAATACAGCTCACCATCCAAGTGACACCATTCCTACAGTGAAACATGTAGGTGGTAATATCCTGTTATGGGGGTGTTTCCATGCAGCAGCGGCTGGAGATATGAACTGGGTGGTCAGTGGGAAGAACATTCTTTACATTGGTGATCAGTGGGAAGAATGTCTCTTACATTTGTGGTGGTTGGGAAGGATGCCCCTTACATTGGTGATCAGTGGGAAGGATGCCCCCTTATTTTTTTACCTTGAAAAAAACAACTTTATTAATATGAAGCACATTTTACAAATCATTTGGGTACATATAGTCATAGAATGTCAGTTACATATTATGACAGCAAAGTTAAATGTACAAAAATGTTACAGGGTGTGCATACACATATTCTCAGATGCAGTGAATCATTTGGCACTTTAATTCATTCTGTAAACAATGTGTGCCACAGGTGCAGGAGAACATTGCACTGGGTATAAAACAATTATACACAAGTTTTCCCATCCTCCAACCATCTGTCCCAGATCTTGGAATGTTTTTGTGTAGATCCCCTGTGTGCATAGATCAGTTTCTTGAAAGGCAGGTGTCAGGCTAGAGCATATAACAGGTAACAGTTCAGGTGTTCTGATTATGCAAAGAGTTCAAAGAACAAGAGCACATACCATGAGCAGGTCTGAGCAGAGCAGGTCAGCTGGGACTTGTAGTTCACCGCTGTAGATGTAGGTAGATGTTTGCTGGACCTTGTAGTTCACCGCTGCAGATGAGGATTGATGGTGTCTGGTGTTTGTAGTTCACCGCTGCAGGTGGAGGATAGATGTCTGGTGCTTGTAGTTCACTGCTGCAGATGAAGGTACTAGTGGTATCAGGCAAAAACGTAGTCTAGGCAAGCTGGGTCATACACAGGAAGATCAGAGTCCAAACGGTACCGAATCAGAAGCAAGCAAACAGGGTCAAACGAGCCGGGTCATACACGAAATACACAGAGCAGATATCAACTGGATCAAACACAGGTAAACTCTAACACGAGCAATGATTGAATGCTGATGCATGTTATTTAAAGGTGAGCTGGCCAATCATTGTTGTTTCCCAGGTAAAGGCTGTGTCAGGTGAGTTGTGCTGGGTCCTAAAGGGATCCTAGTACTGACAGCAGGGTGTCATTTACTGCTTTTTTCCATAACTGTAGCGTGGAGGGGACGTTCTGCATCCATCTCTGAGCTATCACTTTACGTGCTAGGAATAATGTTTCAAAAATGAGTATTGTGTGATACTTGTCCACCTCTACGTCTGGCAGTAGCCCCAAGATACAAAACTTAGGGTCCAGCACCACAGGGGATCCCATATTATGATGGAGGAAATGGACAACCTGCGTCCAATACGTCTGAACATGTGGGCAGCTCCATATGAGATGGTAAAACGAGCCTGGGTCAGCCCTGTACAAGCGACACGCCAGATACCGCGTGTGCTGGAACTTTGCCAGTCTCATCGGTGTCAGGTAGGCTTTCTGTACTATATACAGTTGTGTCAGTCTATCAGACATCTTGGAAGATACTGTCTTGGTTCCCTCTAAAATCTCGTTCCAGTCAGTATCATCTATGGGTCCTACGTCCTGTTCCCATACCGTCTTGTCCTTGTGTGACACAGCAGCTGCACCCCTTTGTCTAATTGTGTAGTACAGGTGTGATATAAGCTTAGAGGGGTGATCTCCCAAAACTATACTCAGCACAGGGGGGGCTCCATCCCTACATCCAAGCCCAGTAACTGGGTTCTAAGTGTGTGACGGAGCTGCAGGTATTTAAATGCTAGTTGGTGTGGAAGGGAAAACTCCTCTTTAAGGGTCTGGAACTGCTTAAGCCCGGAGGCGGACAGGACTTGATGGGGATACAATATTCCGTGTCTAGCCCAGACTGTTGAGTCTGGAACTGTTTCCAATTCCGGCATATGACTATTAAGCCACAATGGGGCGTGCAAGTGAAATTTCCCCACATTCTGCTGTTTAAGAGATATTTCCCATATCCTTTGGTGATGTATCAGCATGCCCGAGTTGTACCGCGCAGTGGGACCTGTTGCTTTTTTCCCGCGTAGGATAGCCTGAACAGTTGTGTACGTCGGGTGTCCCGGTTTGTCACAAACCAAAGATCAGTAGTGCTGCATTTCTGATGTGTGGAAGGGGTACATGTGGGATAGTCATGAGGCTAGGTAATAGTCCTGTAGATCCGGGAGGGATACACCCCCCATATCTCTGGGGTTTTTTAAGATTTGCCAAGCTATTTTGTGGCTATTCCCCCCGACAAACAAATTTAAAATAGCTTCCATCTGCTTAAAGAGTTTTAAGGGGATGTATAGGGGGGCATGCCACACCAGATATAGAATATTGGGCAGTATGATCATTTTTATTAAATTTACACACCCCATCATCCCTAATGGCAATCTAGACTACGTCTGCGTTTTGCTTTTCAGTAAGTCAAAGGAGCTACATTTAGGGGAGTATAGTCCACCAGATCCCTGGTCACCTCCACGCCCAAGTATTTAATCTTGGATATCCTAGCGAGTGGTAGTGGGGGGGGGGGGGGTTGTGAAGAGAGGAGGAAACACATTGATTGGAGGAATCTGGGACTTGTCCCAATTTATACGCAGGCCCGAGTATCGCCCCATTTGTTCAATAAGTCTTAACGCAGCTTGGAGCGATGGCCCCTGGTCTGCTAGGTATAAGATGGTGTCATCGGCATACATTATCATGAATATCAGGGTGTTCTCTGATGGCAATGGCCAGAGGTTCAGCAGCCAGCGCATATAGTAAGGGAGAGAGGGGACACCCTTGTCGGGTACCCCTCTCTAATGGAAACTGCTCCGAGAGCCATCCATTCACAAAGATTTTTGCCCTGGGTGTCTGATATAGGAGCTGTACCCATTTTATGAAGCGTGACCCAAAACCATAGTTATGCAAACATTCCGACAAATATGGCCATTCTATGGAATCAAAGGCCATAGCGTTATCTAACGCCACCATCACCCTCATTCCTGAGTTATTGTGCCGGGCTTGGATATTTATGTATTGTCGCCTAATGTTCATGGCTGTGTTTTTCCCCGGCATAAATCCTGTTTGGCCCATATGAATTAAAGTTAGGATAGCATTGTTTAACCTAGAGGCCAGAATTTTAGCTAAGATTTTGATGTCTACCTGCAGGAGTGAGATAGGCCTGTAGGATTCAGGAAAGTGCAGGTCTTTTCCCGATTGGGGAAAACTATGATTTGGGCTTCCTGCATAGACTCGGGGAGTAAGTTTTGATCAAAGATAGACTTGTATAAGGCTTTCAGTTTGGGGACCAAGATATCTGAGTATGTTACATAAAATTCCAGAGGTAGGCTGCCCATCCCCGGAGCTTTAGATTTGGCAAGCTGTGCGATTTCTTCCGCAATATCATGTTCTGTTATAGGTGCACCGAGAAGATCAACTTGCTCTCGATTCAGCCGGGGGACCTGTATGAAAGATAAATACAAGCAAATCTCCCTTTGTGTGTATGTGCTCTGGGACTTGTATAGGTTGCCAAAGAATTGCCTAAATTGAACTGCCACCTGTCCTGGGTCTGTTATATTATGTCCGTCTGGGTCAGTAAGCGACACCCTGACTGGGGGCTTATCGTCCATGTGGGCCAGAAAGGCCAAAACTCTCCCAGCCCTTTCTCCCTGTTCATACACCCTCTGCCTACAGAAAAAGACACGCTGTTTAGCCTTTTCTGTGTGCAGTTGTGTGACTAGGCGGGTCTGCAGTTTCACGCTGTCCAGGTTTTCAAGGGTTGGGCTGGAGCTATAGGCCTCTTCTAAATCCCGCAGTTTGTCAGATGTGAGTTTAAGTATAGTGGTAGACTCTCGTTTTAGCCTATTTATTTTGGAGGACAATATTCTACGGGCATGATTTTTAAAGTCGTCCCAGTGTGTGGTAAGTGCAGGGGGTCCCTGTATCCCCTCCAAAAAGAAGAGCAGCTCCCTGGCAATGGAGTCATGATCCGAAAGAAGGGATAGCCAGTGAGGGTTTAGTCGCCAATGCCTAGTGGGAGAGGCTGTCTGCAAGGACCCATCAGCCAGCACGGAGTGTGGTCCGACAGGATCCTGGGAGCAAATCCTGAGCCCGTGACCTTTGGTAGAAGGGCCCTGGATACAAGTATGTAGTCTATCCTGGACATGGTATTATGACTTACTGAGTGGCAAGTGTACGCTCTAGTCGTGGGGTTTGCATGTCTCCAGATGTCAATAAGGGCAAATTCAGTCAGTGTACGGTACAGTCTAGTGTGCAGTGGCTCGCCTAGCCTGGGTTCAGCCTGTGCTGGTTGGTCCAGGAATGGAGTCATCGTGTGATTAAAATCCCCCATCCACACAACTGGTATAGACGGGTACAGCGCTATAAATGCAAGGCCTTCTGCACCCACGTCCGACCTGTATGGAGGGGGGATATAACTAGCCAATATCAGCAAGGGGTCTCCCCCCACAATTGCACGCAGAAAGAGGTACCTGCCCCCCCGATCCGACACCACGGAGACCAACTCAAAGGGTGTGGATTTCGCTATCGGCACCGTTACCCCTCTAGACATGTTTGTGTGGGTGCTGTGGTAGGCCCACCCCACCCAAGGACGCTTCAGGGCCGCCTGTAAGTGGCCTGTGACATGCGTTTCCACCAATGTGACAATATCTACCTTCTCACCTTTCAGATATTGTAGCCTTGCTGTCATTTTAAACTTATCTTGCATGCCCCGCACATTCCACATCATAAATTTAATGTCCGCCATGGTGTTCATTGACACAGAAAGTGCATATGGATTGGCAGGGCAGCACCCCCTCCCCAAACCCGTGACAATACAGCCATCACGTACCTCAATAAACATTTTGCATACGTGATAAGTGCTTGTTTAAAAACATTAAAAGTAATAACAAGTGCACAACAGTGCTAACATTCCCAATGCTCCTTTAAAGGGATCCGGAATTTCCTTCCCTCCCATCTTCTCACCCCCGCCAACTTGGTGGAAGCATGCAATCCTTTGCAACCTTTATATGAATCAGCGTCCAGCTATCAACAATAGCTGGAGGTACAGTACTTAGAATATGATGAGCTGGAAAGTTCAACATAAAAAAGAGGAAAAAATAGGGGTTGCAAACATAACGGGGGCGATTATTCACTGTGTGAAGCATGGAAAGGGCACGAGCCATGTCCTATGTGTCTCTTTCTCTGTCTGAGTGAGACCCACGCTGCAAGGATACACAGCCATCCTGGTGTACTAGAGTTGTGGGGCCTCAGCCCTATGATATCTCCATGAATGTGCTGTGGGGGCAGTAAAATACAGAGGAAGATAATCTCTGTGGTCCAAGTAGCTTCAGGCCCAAAGCCGGGTAACCAGGAGTATCAACAAACTAAGACCCCCCCCAGGGATGCGGTATAAGGAACGGGCCCCCTAACCTCAAGAGTGGGAGCCTCCAGACTCATATTCAGTGATGCGTGGGTTGTAAGGATGAGGGGGGAAAGCAAAACCAAAAAGGGGGGGGTGGAGCTTTTGTGTGATCATCCATCCGGGCGTCTGCGTTGATCCAACTAGTATGCTGCCGCCTTCGGGTCTTCAAAAAATAGGGCTCTGTCATCCTCCTCCACTCTCAGTCTGGCCGGAAACAACATGGCATATTTAAGGTGTATCACCGTGAGCCGCCTCTGAACATCTTGGAACTGTGCACGCTTTCTTTGGACTTCATTAGAGAAGTCAGGGAACACTGCGACATGGCCGTTGCCCAGGGTGATGTTACCTTTCTCTCTGGTCAGCAGAAGGATTTTTATCTCAGTCTTTAAAGTTAAGAAACTTGGCAATAAAGGTGGAGGTTTAGCTGGGATGCGGTGCGCCCATTCCACTGCGAACATAACAGAGAAGGCTTCTCTTCCAAAATGTTGAATCAGGAGGGATTCCAAGTATTCAGCAGGGTTGGTACCTTCAGCCTTTTCAGGTAGACCGATAAACCGGAGGTTGCATCGTCTCAAACGATTCTCCATATCATCTTGGTGAGCGTGTAGCTGGTGGATCTGGCGCTGGAGGTCCTCTGTGGTGTAGCTCAGGGGGTGCAGGATATCCTCTGCTACTCCAATGCGAGTTTTGGCCTCGGTTACCTTGTCTTTTACCTTGGATAAGTCCTGCAGCAGCAGGGAGATGTCAATCTTGACATCATCTATTTTGGCGGTGAGTGTTCCCTGCAGTGTCGCAATGGCATCCAAGACCTTAGCTGTGTCTGCGCTCTGATGGTCCGCCGTTGAGCATTTGCCGTCGTCATCTTTGGCCTGCGGGTCTTGATCTTGATGGCGGTATTTCGCCAGCTTTTCCACGAGTAGCTACGAATAAGCATCCAAATGATGTGAAACGCGTTAGCAGTCTACCACCCTGTACGTCTCTGCTATTGACTGTATTGTTGGATTTTATTGAAATAAAGATGTCCTTATCTCAGAGTGCAGCTATCCAGGATTTCTTTCTACCTCACTGCAAACCAGCAAAGCCAGCACCTGGAACCAGTTCTTACTAGGGCGGTGTCATTCCAGAGCAAGAGTGTTTGTGAGCTGCATCTCCTTTTTTCCTGTCTACTTACTAGGATGCTAGCAGGATGGTAAGAACAGAGTATGTGTCAGCGGAGCTCACACTACATGCGACCTACTCCATTGCTCTCCAGGCCACGCCCCGGGAAGGATGCCCCTTATATTGGTGATCAGTGGGAAGGATGCTGCTTACATTGGTAGTCATGGCAGTTCACCGCTCAAAGTCATTTACCTTTCCTGGGATCAGCTGTCTCCACAGTCAGGTTGGATGCCGGCTCTGTTTGCAACAGAGACATAGAAACAAAACATGATGCTGGATAGCCGCACTCTAATATTCACCTTTATTTTGTAAAAAATAGAAATCAAAGCATCATACGTAGATACAGACCAACTGCACAGCTAACACGTTTCACACCGGGTATGGTGCTTAATCATAGCTCATTGACTAAGCACCATACCCGGTGTGAAACGCGTTAGCTGTGCAGTTGGTCTGTATCTACGTATAATGCTTTGATTTCTATTTTTTACTAAATAAAGGTGAATATTGCAGTGTAGCTATCTAGCATAATTTTTTTGTTTGTACATTGGTGGTCAGTTGGAAGAATGCTCCTTGCATTGGTGGTCAGTGGGAAGAATGTCCCTTACATTGGTGATCAGTGGGAAGAATGTCCCATACATTGGTGGTCAGTGGGAAGAATGTTCCTTACATTGGTGGTCAGTGAGAAAAAATGCTCCTTACATTGGTGATCAGTGGGAAAAATGCTCCTTACATTGGTGATCAGTGGGAAGAATGCTCCTTACATTGGTGATCAGTGGGAAGAATGTTCCTTACATTGGTGATCAGTGGGAAGATTGCTCCTTACATTGGTGATCAGTGGGAAGAATGCTCCTTAGATTGGTGGTCAGTGGGAAGAATATTCCTTACATATGTGGTCAGTGGGAAGAATGCTCCTTACATTGGTGGTCAGTGGTAAGAATATCCCTTACATATGTGGTCAGTGAGAAGAATGCTCCTTACATTGGGGTTTAAATGGCTGGGCCTCCCGATTCTCCAGGCATCGATCCTCTGCATATGCGTGCCATAACACCACCCCGCTGATAGCTAGGGAATCAGTGACCACTCGAGCCATCCTAGAAGACTTCTGGATACCACAGGACGCTCTTGACATTTGCACTGCTGTCCCGCATGAGACCCTGCCACCGGTACTTCCAAAAGGTAGGAAAGCTTCATACAAATGGTCCTATGAATGAGGAGGACAAAAAAGGAATGCGGCCTGAAAATTTATGGGAGTAGGGTCCTATGGGGTAGGAGCCAGGCAGGGCTACCATGGAAGTCTGTCAGGAAATCTTCCTTTCCTCAGAAGCCGATAAATGTTTGAACCGTACTACAGAAGCTACTGACAGGCAGTGAAGAAGCGATGTGTGGTCTCCTCACCACCTGTTTTAACACCATTTTTGCCAACTAAAGCGCCGTGACCATGTCCAATGCACATGGTTGTGAGGCATTTGTGGTACTTTCCTACTTGCTCAAGTGTTTATCATTCGTCGGGCTTGCGATTGCTACGTGCCAGGTAAACTTCACAAAGCATCGCGACTGTGGCATGTAAGCACCCCCGTCTGCTGCCTATTGCAGCTTAAAGTGTTTGTTAACTCTAACATATTATTCACTGCCAGCCCCTCTATTAAAGGCTGGCATACCACACTATCCAAGTCCTTTGTAAAAACGAGCGCTCTAAATACCTCTTTAGAGCTGTCTTCAGGCTGGTCACGTGACTAGCGGCTGCTTTACAGTCCCAAGACATCGCTTCTGCGGGAGGTCACGTCACTCGCGGCTGCTTTACAGATCAGAAACATTGCTTCTGCGGGAGGTCACGTCACTGCCGGCTGCTTTACAGATCAGAGACATCGCTTCTGTGGGAGGGGCCGTAATCTCCCTCTGACATCAGCCGGAGAGATCACATGACCTGCAGAAGCGATTTCTCGGAGCTGTAAAGCAGCCGCTAGTCACGTGACCAGCCTGAAGACAGCTCTAAAGAGGAATTTAGAGCACTCGTTTTTACAAAGGACTTGGATAGTGTGGTATGCCAGCCTCTAATAGAAGGGCTGGCAGTGACAATTTTAGTTTTTTTTTTAACAGTAGCGGCGGGGCGGAGACAGAGACACAGAAGACGTTGACATGCAGGAAGTAGGGGGTGAGGGGGGAGAGAGGAGAGCAGAGGGGACAGCTACGTCTGATGGAGGGACGCACTTTGACCACGTTTATCAGGGTGGAGCTGCCCTGGTTATCGTGGTCAGTTTAGAGCGGGGTATACAGGAAGTGCCAGGTTCAGGTTTTTTTTTACAGTTTAGAGGGGGGCAGATTACATAGCACAAGCAATCTGCAGTGTAATCTGCTTTAGGAGACCAGAATCTGAATATTTTTTTGGGGGTTAACAAATACTTTATGGGGGTGGGGCGTTTGGCGGGAAGCAGTGGCGGCTGGTGAAATTTTTTAGGGGGATGGGGGGGCACCAGACTCTGCCTTTTTGACCCATCCCACTTGGTGTGGTTTCAGCGAAATAGTGGGCGTGGCTCTAAGGTGGTGTGGTTAGCGTCTGAGATGAACGAGGGATGGAGGGAGAGGGATGGAGGACAGCAGGCCCATATCCTACACAACAATAGAAATATTTGTATTCTAGAAAGTTTAACAATCAGCAAATAAAGATACTCCAAACACCTGGTGTTAGTACTTCAATCATCCCGGCACCATGGTTGTTATGGTGTCAGGATGATTGAAGCGCATTATTTCTATTATTACATTGTAATATACAATTAAATCATTCAACTCACCATAATGCAGAATCAGTGGAAGCACTGAGTGTGTCACTAGCCACGTCGCCTTCCACCAGATGCCATCAGGCGACCCAGCAGAGTCTGTCCTTACATCAGGTTCCTGCAGCGGAGTCCCTCCTTACATGCAGCCTGTTTCCCATCAAATGTAGCCTGTGTCCCATCAAATGCAGCCTGTGTCCCATCAAATGCAGCCTGCGTCACATCAAATGCAGCCTGCGTCCCACCAAATGCAGCTTCTGTCCCCCCAAATGCAGCCTGTGCCCCCCTAATGCAGCCTCTGTCCCCCCAAATGCAGCCTGCGTCCCACCAAATGCAGCCTGTGTCCCACCAAATGCAGCCTCTGTCCCCCCAATGCAGCCTGCGTCCCACCAAATGCAGCCTGTGTCCCCCCCAAATGCAGCCTCTGTCCCACCAAATGCAGCCTCTGTCCAATGCAGCCTCTGTCCCCCCAAATGCAGCCTCTGTCCTATGCAGCCACTGTCCCCCCAAATGTAGCCTCTGTCCCCCCAAATGCAGCATCTGTCCCCCCTAATGCAGCCTCTGCCCCCCCCAATGCAGCCTCTGCCCCCCCATGCAGACTCTCTCCCCCTAATGCAGACTCTGCCCCCCAATGCAGACTCTGCCCCCCAATGCAGACTCTCTCCCCCCTAATGCAGATTCTGTCCCCCCTAATGCAGACTCTGTCCCCCCTAATGCAGCATCTGTCCCCCCCAATGCAGACTCTGTCCCCCCAAATGCAGACTCTGTCCCCCCTAATGCAGACTCTTCCCCCCCAATGCAGACTCTGTCCCCCCTAATGCTGCATCTGTCCCCCCAAATGCAGACTGTCCCCCCAATGCAGCATCTGTTCCCCCAAATGCAGCATCTGTCCCCCAAATTGCAGCCTGCCTGTGTCCCATTAAATGCAGCATCTGTCCCCCTAATGCAGCATCTGTCCCCCCAAATGCAGCCTGCCTGTGTCCCATTAAATGCAGCCTCTATTACTTCAAACCCCCGTCCCGTTCTCTGCACAGCGGTACTTACCTTGCTGTTGTCCTCTCCTGCGGTGTCTCCTTCCACTGGCAGCGGCGATGAAGCGGCATACTTCCTGTTTCCCCTCTCTCGGGTGCAATGGGAGAGAGAATCAGGAAGTGAAATCAAACTCAGATGTCAATCAAATCTGAAGCACCAAGTAGCTTCCGCCCGGCATAAGCGCCCGCAAATGAAGCGCCACGTCTGCAATCTCGTGATTGCATAGACGTGGCGCTTCCCAAAAGTGCACTGTGTCCGGCGTCCGAATACAGTGCACTTAAAGAACTTTTTTTGGATTTTTTTTTTTTAAAGGGCCAGTTTAAAAAAAATTCTCACTTTTTTTTTTTTTTGTGACTGCCTGGAGGCGGGGCAGCAGCAATGCACTCCCAAGTGATGGGCCGCCACTGGCGGGAAGCTAAAATGCATATTTACTGCCCCCCCAACCACACATCTAAATGAAGCTAGTAATACTGATCTGGAGGAAATTGTGGGATAATTGATAATTGTTTAAAGAGGAAGTAAACACTGATGGGTTTTACTTCCTCTTTATTCCTCTGCAAGGTAAAAGCATAATGAGCTAGTATGCATCGCATACTAGCCCATTATGGGGCACTTACCTGCAAACGAAGTCCGTGATGTCCACGCTGGTGGAAGCATCCATCTTCGCCCGGCTTCCTTCCGGGGCCACGGACTCTGGCTCTGTGACTGGCCAGAGCAACGTGATGTCACTCCCGCGGATGCGCGCGGGAGCCGCCAGTCACGGCACACGCTGGGGAAGAAATGGCGCGGAGGGCCGTTTCTTTACTGCACATGAGCCGCTGACCTCATCGGCGCACTACAAGGTAAATATCTCCTAAACGGCGCACGTTTAGGAGATATTTTCAGTACATATAGGTAAGCCCTTTTATAGGTTTACCTATATGTAAAAATGTCTCAGGGGGGGTTTACAACCGCTCCAAGGCGTCATGCAGACGAGACGCTGGTGCAAGCTCTGCTGGAACACATGTTTTTAAAAGCTGAAACTGGCGTTTAGAAACGCCCGTTTTGCCACGTTTGCATGCCGCGTTTTACCGCGTTTGCGTCTAGAAGCGTCTGCAGAGAATGACATTTTGTGACCCAAATTTGGGGCCCCATATCTTGGGGCTAGGAACTCTAAATTTGGTGTGCTAACACAGTGGAACTAGCACTACAACATATCCAAATTCGGGGTTCCTAGCACCAAGTGGCCCCAAGATATGGGGCCCCAAAGTCGGGTCGCAAAATGTCAAGCACTTCTGCAGCAGAGATTGACATTTTCCGACCTGACTTTGGGGCCCCATATCTCGGGGCCACTTCGTGCTAGGAACCCCAAATATGTTGTATTGTTAGGCCAACTGTGTTAGCACACCAAATTTGGGGTTCCTAGCATCAAGTGGCCCCGAGATATGGGGCCCCAAATTCGGGTTGTAAAAACACTTATAAACGCAAACGCGGCTAAACGCTGTACCGGCGTTTAGCCGCGCTTAGCCGCGTTTGGCGTCTGAAACGTGGAAAACTTTTGCGTCTGAACCCATTTTTTTGCTAAAAAAAAATGCCAAAAAATGAGACTGTGTACATGGACACATAGGATAACATTGAATGTGTTCAGGGGCAGTTGAAAAAAGTGTCCAACTGCCTCTGAACACGAGTTTAACAGCATCTTGTGTGCATGGGGCCTAATACTACTCTAACCTTCAACGCACATGTTTTTACTTCCTCTTTTGTCTGCACGACTATATCCTGCCAGTTCCTTATGAAACCAACAGCCTTTTTTTTTTTTCTTTGTTGTTTGAACATTAGTAAAAGCCACAAAAATGCGTTACCTATGCTACCCTTCTTGAAAAATAAATGATGGGTAACGCAGTAATAAACGCTCAGCTATTTTTAGGTTAACATATTGAGCACAATAAAAGAAACATTTCCCAGTAAACTATTTGTTAACCACTTCAGCCCCGGAAGGATTTACCCCTTTTCTGACCAGAGCACTTTTTGCGATACGGCACTGCGTCGCTTTAACTGAGAATTGCGCGGTTGTGCGACGTTGCACCCAAACATAATTGACGTCCTTTTTTCCCAACAAATAGAGCTTTCTTTTGGTGGTATTTGATCACCTCTGCGGTTTTTATTTTTTGCGCTATAAACAAAGAAAATAGCAACAGTTTTGAAAAAAAACGCAATATTTTTTACCTTTTGCTATAATAAATATTCCCCAAAAATATATAAAAAAACAATTATGCTGCTTATAGACCACACAACTCTCCATTAGGAGGTCCTGTTTACATTCCCTGTACTAGGAAAAAAAGTGATCAAAAACAAATACATTTAAAGAGAAAGTGAAAAAATAAAAGTAAAATAAAGAATAATAAAAAATGTAAAGCGCCCCCGTCCCCGTGTGCTCGCGCACAGAAGCGAACGTTTATGGTAGTCGCGCCCACATGTGTAAACAGCGTTCAAACCACACATGTGAGGTATCACTGCGTGCATTAGAGCAAGAGCAATAATTCTAGCCCAAGACCCCCTCTGTACCTCTAAACAGGTAACCTGTAAAACATTTTTAAAGCAACGCCTATGGAGATTTTTAAGTACCAAAGTTTGGTGCCATTTACGAACGACATGTTAGGTATCTATTTACTCGGCCTAACATCATCTTTAACACTAATCCAAAAAAATCGGCTAACTTTTCTTTTTTGTTCTTTTAATTCCTGAAACTATTTTTTTTTCCAAAAAAAAAAAGTGTTTAAAAAAATTGCTGCGCAAATACCGTGTGACATAAAAAGTTGCAATGACCGCCATTTTATTCCCTAGGGTCTCTGCTAAAAAAAAACATATATAATGTTTGGGGTTCTGAATAATTTTCTAGAAAAAAACGATGATTTTTTACATGTAGGAGCAAGGTGCCAGGATGGGAAGTGCAAAAAAACCTTCAAGCAGCTCCCCTCCCAACTGGAACCAAACCCCCCCGGCCCCCGGCCTCTTGCACACGATACTCCTGTTTGAGCATCTACTTTTTCAGATTTTTTTTAATATGTATTTGCGCACATTTTTACGCATATGCGCTCGCGCACGTGAATTTATTCTCGCGTTTTTGTTCTGCACAATATGTAAATATTTCTGTCTCGTACATCACGGGACACAGAGCCTCAGTAATTACTGATGGGTTATATAGGGTATCACTAGGTTATTGGACACTGGCACACCCTAAACAGGAAGTTCAACACCCTATATAATTCCTCCCTTTACAGGGATACCTCAGTTTTTTTTCGCCAGTGTCTTAGGTGTTGGTCACGTGTAAAGATGTGCTGTGCTGAGCTCCAAAAGGGAATATCCTATATTCTATACTGGGGCGGATCCATTTCAAGGTGTCCTTTCTAGGCTGAATTGGATGGTACCCGGGCCTCGTGTCCGAAGAAACGAGGTCTTACCTGTAACGCTTCTCTTTTTAGAGAGCTGGACCCCGGGATCCAGTATTTGTTTTTTCTAGCCATATCCCTGGCGGGGTGCTTTACGGGCCCAGAACTGCGGATCCTCCTTTTTTAGGGGGCCCCTGTCTCTGAAGGTTTTCCAAACGGAGCCCACCGTGAGAGGTAAAGATTGGGTCTGTATAACAGAGCCCTGCAGCTGGATAAGGTAAGGGAGATTCCTCAGAATTTTTTAATTCTGTTAGGCTTCTCCTTTAAGTAAATGTATGCTATGCCTATTGTCGCCACCGGGGGCTGCCAAGAGCACATAGCTTCTCATGCTTGATCTGTCTGTCTCAGTGTTCACGCTGCACAGCTCCTCCAGCCGAGCTCCAGGTAGGATGGGATGGGGGGCTCTTTTCTCAGGGATATTACCCCCAAGTTTAAGGGGGCCACGGTGGCCTGAAAGGCGGTAGTATACCGCGCTACCGCCGCCGCCACTACTATTGGCAGATTCCTCATCTGCCGGCCTCTCTCCTTCCTCCTCCACCCCAGCCTCTCCTCCATGCTTGTCCCGGAGGATCGGCTCGTGCGGGAAAGCGCTCGTTTTTGTAAAAAACGAGGAGGGGGGCGAGAGGGGTGGTCGGAGGTGGGGGGGGGGCGGAGCGTTAGCGCGACGTCCGACGTGCCTAGACGCCCACATCGCCGGCTGCACAGGCTATAAAAAGCACACTTTTTCAGGTGCACACAGCCTATGGAGGGACACAGAGCTGACGCATGTAAGGTGGGACACAGGCATTCTCCCAGGCAGCATTTACTTAGGAACATTTGACTGGGCATTGGTAGCAGCAACAGTTGCTGTACTACATCGCTCAGCAGTCAGGGTTTTATTTGTGTGATACCTCCACCTTGTTGCTGCACTATGGGTAGAAGAGGTACAAATACCCCAAAAACCAGAGGCTCTAGGGGATCTCCCTCAGGCTCTGAGGACCCCCCTTCTGCAGTGCCTTCCCCCCCTGAAGGACCTGGGATGACTGGCCAGGGAGAGCCGTTGGGGTCGGGGGCTGCAGCTGCTTCTGGCACTTCAGCCCCTGTATACATTATGCAGGAGGTTTTTTCCTCAACCATTAATGGATTAGAGGAAAGATTAATGGCCTTAGGCCCCTTTCACACGATCGGACCGTTCAGGTCCGCCTGTCAGTTTTGACGGCGGACCTGAACGGGCGATCCATGTTAGCCTATGGAGCGTCGGATGTCAGCGGAGACATGTCCGCTGACATCCGACCCCGTCCGATCCGCTAAAAGCAGACGGACGGCTCTACGTCCAGATCAGTCGCTATCGGATCGGGTGGGATCTGACGAAAACGGACACGCTGTCCGTTTTCGTCCGATCCCTCCATAGGCGGCAGCGGTGCCTGACAAGCCCCTCCCCGCTCAGTGAGCAGAGAGGGACCTGTCATCTGCCGGCTCAGCGGAGATCAACGGACAGATCTCCCGCTGAGCCGGCGGACCGAGGCGTGCTCCGTAGAAACGGAGTCCGCCTCGTGTGAAAGGGGCCTAAATCGCATCTTCACTCAGTAGAAGAAAACACACTAGGTCTTTCTCTGTTACCCAGGACCTCAGGCAGAGGAACTCTGGGAAAAAGGAGAAGAATCCCTTTCAGAGGATCGGGATGGGACTGATGATTCCTCCTCTGAGGAATCAAGTGGAGATGGACCCTCTTCAGCTTCTCAGATGAGAAGGTGTTAGTACAGATCCTTGCTGGATTGGTCCGCTCCACATTTAAATTACCCGTATCTGAGTCAGTTAAAGAACCCTCCTCTTCTTTGGGTTCACTGAAGCCTCCGCAAACAACACATGCTTTTCCTGTTCATAATTTACTAGAAAAGCTCATTTATTCTGAGTGGGATCACCGAGATAAACGTTTTTTTCCGCCTAAAAAGTTTTCAACACTTTATCCTATGGAAGAAAAGTTTAGAAAGATGTGGGGGATACCGGCTGTTGACGCCGCCATTTCCTCCGTAAATAAAAGTCTGACTTGTCCTGTAAACAATGCTCAGATGCTCAGGGATCCAATTGATAAAAAGATGGAGTCCCTGTTAAAAAATGTTTTTTCCTTAGCGGGTTCAGTAGCTCAACCTGCAGTGGCAGCGATCGGAGTCTGTCAATACTTGAGAGACCGTGTTAAGCAGGTCCTCAAAGTTCTACCTGAACAGCAGGCCCAGGGGTTGGCTAACCTTCCAGCGGCCTTATGTTTTGCTGTTGACGCTATCAGAGATTCTATCATCCAAACCTCTCGCCTTTCACTTGGGTTGGTGCATATGCGTAGAATCTTATGGTTGAAAAATTGGTCAGCCGAAGCACCATGTAAGAAGCTTCTGGCTGGATTTCCATTTCGTGGTGCTAGGCTGTATGGAGAGGATTTGGACAACTATATCCAAAGGATCTCTAGTGGGAAAAGCACTCTCTTACCTGTTAAGAAAAGGAGTAAGCGTCCCTCTTTTAAACGGGCTCTTTCCCCAGTGCCAGGAGCATCAGCCTCCAGGCAGTCGCGACGGCTTCCTCCGTCAGGTTCAAGAAATAAATTTCAGAGTCGACCCCAGGGACAAAAGAAGTCCTGGGGGAAGAAGCCTACTAGACAAGACGCTAAAACCTCTTTATGAAGGAGCGCCCCCGCTCGCTCGGGTGGGGGGAAGACTGCTACAGTTCTCAAAGCTCTGGCAGGAGGATTTCCAGGACAGATGATGGGTAATCTCCATGGTAACTCTAGCTTACAAACTGGAGTTCCAAGAATTCCCCTCTCCTCGTTTCCTCCGTTCAAATGTCCCCAGAGATCCAGAGAAAAAGCAGTTGCTCCTTCTAGCATTGGAGCGACTATTGTTGCAAAAAGTCATCGTGGTGGTTCCCACGGAAGAACAAGGATTGGGATTTTATTCCAACCTTTTTACGGTTCAAAAACCAAATAGAGATGTCAGACCCATCCTGGATCTAAAGGATCTAAATCGATTCTCAAGGATTCGATCCTTTCGCATAGAATCAATTCGGTCAGTAGTCTCCAACCTACAGGGAGGAGAATTTCTGGCAGCAATAGATATCAGGGATGCGTATCTGCATGTACCCATTTTTCCTGCTCGTCAAAAGTACTTGTGCTTCGAAATAGAAAGACGCCATTTTCAGTTTGTAGCCCTGCCTTTCGGGCTAGCCACTGCACCTCGAGTGTTTACAAAGATCTTGGCTCCTCCTTTGGCCAGATTAAGGGCCCAGGGTATAACTGTCATAGCATACCTAGACGACCTGCTCTTGATAGACCGGTCGGTAGCCTGTTTGAGCGGGAACTTGATGACCACAGTCAACTACCTGGAACACCTAGGTTGGATTCTCAACCTAGAAAAGTCTTTCTTAAAGCCAGTAAGAAGACTAGAATATTTGGGCCTGGTCATAGATACAAGCCAGGAGAAGGTATTTTTACCTCAGGCAAAGATTGGTGCCTTAAGAGAGCTGGTTCAGGTACTCAGGACCAAAAAGGGTCCTTCTGACCGTCTTTGTATGAGGCTGCTGGGAAAGATGGTGGCTTCATTCGAAGCGGTTCCCAATGCTCAGTTTTATTCAAGACTGCTGCAACACAGTATCCTGTCTGCTTGGAACAAGAAGGTACAGGCATTAGATTTTCCAAAGTGCGTCAGAGCCTCAGTTGGTGGTTAATACCCAAAAGCCTGCAGAAAGGGAAATCCTTTTTACTGGTTACCTGGACGGTGGTAACAACGGATGCCAGTCTTTCGGGTTGGGGAGCAGTTCTGGAACAGTCTGCGGTCCAGGGGGAATGGTCCGAAATCGAGAAGACCTTACCCATCAACATTCTGGAGATCCGTGCGGCGTATCTAGCCCTAAGGGCCTGGACTCTCAGGCTACAGGGTTTCCCTGTCAGGATCCAGTCCGACAATGCCACAGCAGTGTCTTATATCAATCATCAGGGAGGCACCAGGAGTCGTGCAGCTCAGAGAGAGGTGAACCAGATTTTAGTCTGGGCAGAAAAGCATGTGCCATGCATATCGTCAGTTTTCATTCCAGGGATAGAGAACTGGCAGGCGGACTATTTGAGTCGCCAACGGTTAGTCCCGGGGGAATGGTCTCTTCACCCCGATGTCTTTTGGGCCATATACCAAAGATGGGGGATACCAGATGTAGATCTCTTTGCGTCCAGGGTCAACAAGAAGGTCGACAAGTTTGTGGCAAGAACAAGGGATCCTCTTGAATGCGGGACAGATGCGTTGGTGATTCTGTGGCATCAGTTCTCACTGATTTATGCGTTTCCTCCTATTATGCTACTGCCACGGCTCCTTCGCAGGATCCGGCAGGAAAAGAAGTCGGTACTTCTGGTGGCCCCAGCGTGGCCCAGAAGAGCTTGGTATGCAGAGATAGTAAGAATGACAGTGGGTTCCCTGTGGACCCTACCGTCACGTCCAGACCTATTATCTCAAGGTCCAGTATTTCATCCTGCCTTACAAACTCTAAATTTGACAGTTTGGCCGTTGAAACCCACGTTCTGAGTCGTGGGCTTTCAGGTCCTGTAATCTCTACCTTAATCAATGCAATTAAGCCAGCTTCCAGAGTGATTTATCATAGAGTTTGGAGGACTTATGTATCCTGGTGTGAAGCCAGGGGTTGGCATCCCAGAAAATATGTCATTGGTAGATTTCTTGACTTTCTACAAATAGGATTAGAGATGAAGCTGGCCTTGAGTACCATCAAGGGCCTGGTCTCGTCCTTATCAGTGTTATTTCAACGACCACTTGCTTCTCATTCCTTGGTCCGAAGCTTTATGCAAGGGGTGACGCAGCTTAATCCTCCAGTTAAGGCGCCCCTAAACCCCTGGGACTTGAATTTGATTCTGTCGGTTTTACAGAAACAGCCTTTTGAACCAATACGTCAAATTCCCTTGGTCTTATTGACAAGGAAGTAAATTTTCCTGGTAGCCATTTCTTCTGCTAGAAGAGTATCAGAATTAGCAGCCCTTTCCTGTAAAGAGCCTTATTTGATCATGCATTAGGATAGAGTGGTATTGCGCCCTCATCCTAGCTTTCTACCAAAGGTGGTTTCAGATTTCCATCTAAACAAGATATTGTTCTGCCTTCCTTTTTTCCAGATCCCTGTTCCTCTGAAGAAAAGTCACTACATTCTTTGGATGTAGTAAGGGCAGTTAAAGCCTATCTGGAAGCAACTGCTCAGGTTTGCAAAACGGATGTTTTGTTCATACTACCAGAAAGTCCCAATAGAGGACAGGCAGCGTCAAAGTCTACCCTTTCGAAATGGATTTGACAAATGATTATTCAGGCTTACGGTTTGAAACAAAAAATTCCACCTTTTCAAGTCAGGGCACACTCCACAAGGGCGATTAGTGCCTCTCGGGCGGTGCGTCACCAGGCCTCTATGGCTCAAATCTGCAAAGCCGCAACCTGGTCTTCAGTCCATACATTCACCAGATTTTATCAGGTGGATGTGGGAAGGCATGAGGATATCGCCTTTGGGCGCAGTGTGCTGCAGGCAGCAGTACGAGGTCCTCAGGTCTGATTACACCCTACGTGTGTGGTCCCCTCCCCTCAAATAGCATTGCTCTGGGACGTCCCATCCAGGGCCGGTACAAGGCAGGGGCGGAAGGGGCACGTGCCCTGGGCGCTACCATTTGCTATAGGGGGGGGCGCAGCCTGCAAGTGACGTTCTGCCACGGCCGCCGCCCGCCAATGTGTACAATAATACAACAGTCCAGTGCATTTACAGTCCCCAGCGGCACTGTACAAATTGCCTTCGTGTGCTCCTGCATCCTCCCTTCCCTCAGCACAAACTACTCTGTTACAGTTTACTCCCCTATGGAGGAGTGCCGTAGTCTCTGCCAGCGCCGTGACGTCACACACGGCCGGAGGCGAGGTGGGAGGACGCAGAGGAGCACAGGGAGGCGGGAGGCGGGAGCCGGGAGCTGTGAGCTGTGTCGGCGCGCTGTCACCGCGAGCGAGCTGAGCTGAGCTGAGCTGAGCTGAGCTGAGGAGAGGAGAGGAGCTGCTGCCTGCCTGGCTGGCTGGCTGGCTCTAGTAGCTGCTGCTGGATTCAATCTGGAAGGAAGCGAAGGTAGAAGAGTGCAGTGCCAGTGTCATGTATGCCAGTGTTCTGACTCAGATCTTCAGCAGTGGTGGTCACTGGTCATTAACCTCGCCTCAGCCTCAGATTTATTAATCTGTTTTTAGTGTTTACTTACACAAGTTCAGACTCAGAACTTCTGAGTCTGAACTTGTGTAAGTAAACACTAAAAAACAGATTAATAAATGGCTGGATTGGGGGAGGGGAGGAGGCTGAGAGGAGGTTAATGACCAATGACCACCGCTGCTGTTTAACCACTTAACAACCGGCCCATAGCCGAATGACGGCTACAGGGCGGTTGCTTAACTCTGGGAGGACGTACTATGACGTCCTCCCAGAATTCCCCTCTCGCAGCGCTGTGGGCTGGATGTGTAGTGCCCACAGCGCTGCTCAGTGACATCCAGCCATACATCCATGCTCAGCCATCCCTAATGCTCTGCAATGCCCCAAAATACTCTGCAATGCCCCAGAATACTGTGCAATACTCTGCAATGTCCCACAATACCCCGCAATACTCTGCAATACCCCACAATACTCTGCAATACCCCACAATACTGTGCAATATTCTGCAATACCCCACAATACTGTGCAATACTCTGCAATACCCCGCAATACTCTGCAATACCCCACAACACTGTGCAATACTCTGCAATACCCCGCAATACTCTGCAATACCCCGCAACACTGTGCAATACTCTGCAATACCCCGCAATACTCTGCAATACCCCGCAACACTGTGCAATACCCCGCAATACTCTGCAATACCCCACAACACTGTGCAATACTCTGCAATACCCCGCAACACTGTGCAATACCCCGCAACACTGTGCAATACTCTGCAATACTGTGCAATACCCCGCAACACTGTGCAATACTCTGCAATACCCCGCAATACTCTGCAATACTGTGCAATACTCTGCAATACCCCACAATACTGTGCAATACTCTGCAATACCCCGCAACACTGTGCAATACTCTGCAATACCCCGCAATACTCTGCAATACCCCGCAACACTGTGCAGTACTCTGCAATACCCCACAATACTGTGCAATACTCTGCAATACCCAGATATACTCGGCGATACCCCGCCATACTCTGCAATACTCTGCAATACCCCACAATACTGTGCAATACTCTGCAATACCCTGCAACACTGTGCAATACCCCACAATACTGTGCAATACTCTGCAACACTGTGCAATACCCCACAATACTGTGCAATACCCCACAATACTGTGCAATACTCTGCAACACCCTGCAACACTGTGCAATACCCCACAATACTGTGCAATACTCTGCAATACCCCACAATACTCTGCAATACTCTGCAATACCCCACAATACTGTGCAATACCCCACAATACTGTGCAATACTCTGCAATACCCTGTAATACCCTGCAATACCCCACAATACTCTGCAATACTTTGCAATACCCCGCAATACCATGCAATACCCTGCAATACCCTCTGATACTCGGCGATACCCTGCCATACTCTGTAATACCCTGCCATACTCTGCAATACCCCACCATACTCTGTAATACCCTGCCATACTCTGCAATACCCCACCATACTCTGTAATACCCTGCCATACTCTGCAATACCCCGCCATACTCTGCAATACCCTGCCATACTCTGTAATACCCTGCCATACTCTGCAATACCCCGCCATACTCTGCAATACTCTGTGATACCCAGCCATACCCTTCCATATCCAGCCATAGTCTGCAATACTCGGTGATACCCAGCCATGCTCAGTTATACCCAGCCATGCTCAGTTATACCCAGCCATGCTCGGCCTCTGTATGTGGCCAGGCTGTGGAAGTCTCACACATGTGGTATCGCCGTACTTAGGAGGAGTAGGAGAATTTATTTTGGGGTGTCATTTTTGGTATGTACATGTTATGTGTTAGAAATATTGTATAAATGGACAACTTTGTGTTAAAAAAAAAATGCGTTTTAACCACTTCCCGCCCGCCGGTTGTCATACGACGTCCTTGACTTTGTGCGGGGATATCTGAATGAAAAACGGGGGGGGGGGGGGGGGGCGCAGTTTGCCATCTTCGCCCTGGGCACCAAATGGCCTTGTCCCAGCACTGGTCCCATCAGTAATTACTGAGGCTCTGTGTCCCGTGATTTACGAGAAAAAAAATAGGATTTTTTATAACAGCTTACCTGTAAAATCCTTTTCTTTTGATGTACATCACGGGACACAGAGGTCCCACCCCTCTTCTAATACACTTATATTGCTTTGCTACAAAACTGAAGTATCCCTGTAAGGGGAGGGATTATATAGGGGGTTGCAGTGTGCAAGAGGCCTTATATTTACCTGAGCCTGATCTCGATCCAGCGCTGGGCATGAGAGCAGCGGCCCTCTCAGCTCCTGCCGCTGTCACAGCCAGTGAGGAGGGAGTGGGGGCCCAAGTCTAGCTGCGCTGTGTGTGTCAATGGACACACAGAGCCAGCTCGGGAGTGGAAACGCACAAGTGCCCCCAAATAAAGCAGCCGCCACAAGTGCCCCCATACAAAGCAGAGCACTTGGTGGGGGGGGGGGGGGAGCCAGGAGCGCCAGTGGGGGACCCGAGAGAGGACGATAAGGCTTCTCTGTGCAAAACCACTGTACAGAGCAGGTAAGTATAACATGTTTATTTTTTTAATTGTTACTTAGAATCACTTTAACTTGGAGGAGGGAGGAGCAAGGGAGTGCCTTGCCATCCTATGGGGCTGTGTGTTTCTATTGATGCACACAGTTAAAGGAGACAAAGCTCGAGTCCCTGCATGCAAGGGTGGCTCCATAGGATGCTGCAAGAAAAAGAAGCCACCCTGTGACAGGAAACCTGGGGCAGTGATCAAGTACTTAAAAAAAACCTGAATGTTTAATATCACTTTAAAGCGGTTGTAAACCGCTGGATGGTTTTTTTTTTGGTTTCTTTTTAACCCTGCAAGATAAAGGCATAATCTGCTAGTATGTATTGCATACTAACAGATTATGTTAAACTTACTTTAAAATGAAGCCCCCCCCCCCGCCGAGAAGTCAGATATGGAGGCTGCTTCCATCTTCACCCGTCTTGCTTCCGGGTTTGCGGACTCGAGCTCTGTGACTGGCCGAAGCCACAATGACGTCACTCCCGCACATGCGCGTGGGAGCTGCCGGTCACGTCACGGGGCTCTGAAGAAACGGCACGGGTAGCCGTTCCTTCAGAGCACCGGTGATGTCACTGGCTGCATGTACACTAAATATCTCCTAAACGTTTAGGAGATATTTACATCACCTATAGGTAAAAGTCATGCATGCAAGTTAACTTCCACTTTAAGGCCACTGAGGTGCTTTACAGGCGTTTTAGCGCTAAAAATAGCGTCTGTAAAGTGCCTCTCCTGTTGCTCCAGTGTGAAAGCCTGAGTGCTTTCACACTGGAGTGGTGCTCTTGCATGACGCTAGAAAAAGTCCTGCAAGTAGCAGCTTTGGAGCGGTGTATAAACCGCTCCTAAACCGCCCTGCCCATTGAAATGAATGGGCAGCGCTTAGGCAGCGGTGCTACACAGGCGGTATTAACCCCTTCTCCGACCGCTAGCGGGGTTTAAAAGCTCCCTGCTAGCGGCCGAAAAAGCGCAGCTAAAAACGAGAGTAAAGCGGCGCTTTACCGCCGATGCTGTCACCGCCCCAGTGTGAAAGTAGCCTAACTGTTTAACTTCTGGTCTGAAAATATTTCTCCTGTTGATCATTTCATATATAATGTGTAGTAGACATGTGCACTGCCAAAAAATGTGTTCGTTTTCGTTTTCCTTACATTCGTTTATTTTTTTTGTTTTTCGGGTCATTCGTTATGATCGCAATTCGTAAATTCAAAAATTCGTACATTCGTACATTCGAACATTCGTAAATTCATAAATTCATACATTCGTAAATTAGAAAATTCGGAAATTTGTAAATTCGAAATTTGAAAATCCAGAAACCAGAAAATTCGAAAATCTGAAATAGTAACTAACTATTAAATTACAGGTATTGTAATTTCCCTTCAAATGTGGCTGTTAATGAACGTAACAAATATGAATTTATCCGAAGTTACGAATTATCCGAAATAACGAATGCTGCACCTAAACAAATGGAACGGAACAAATTAATGATAAATAATAATAATAAAAAGGTTTTATTATTATTGTTATTTATTATTAATTCATTACGTTCCATTCGTTTGGATGCGGCATTCGTTATTTCGGATAATTCGTAACTTCAGATAAATTTTTGTTTTACGTTCACTAACAGCCAAATTTGAAAGGGAATTACAATACCTGTAATTTAATAGTTAGTAATAGTTAAGTTATTATTACCGTAGTTAATTATTATTTCAGATTTCCGAATTTCCAAATTCACTAATTCACGAATGTACGCATTTGCGAATGCACGAGTTTACGAATGTACGCATTTACGAATTTACGAATGTACAAATTTACGAACGTACAAATTTACAAATTTTCGAATTTACGAATATTCGGAAAATTTTGTTAAACGGGTTTTCGTTAATTTGGATATTTCTGAATGAACGAATTTATTGAAATTCGTTAAAAAACGAGTTTGGAACAAAACTAATTGCACATGTCTAATGTGTAGCACCCTCTAATGTGTGCTAGGTGTTAGTGTAAGTAAATGTATTTAGCTCAGGGCTAAGCCTGAGCTGTGACTCTGGGTCAGGGTTCAATGAGTCAGGGTTGGGTGACTCATCCTGACAGCTCCTCTGGTGCCTCCTCCTGGTCTGGAAGGTTGTAGAAACTTCTAGAGCTAGTGGGTGATGGTTAGGAGGGGCTGTTTGGAATATTTATGAGGGCCTCAGCCAATCCCCTGTAAAGGGCTGGCAGGGGGCAAGCTCACCTCATAAATAGGCATGAGCCATGCCAGCAGTGGCGGTAGGGTGGGAGATGGAGATATAGTGCTGTGGAGGTTGCAGGAGGCTCCCTTCCCTGGGAGATCTCCTGCAGAGTCAGCTGGGTGGGCTGATGTGAGTCAGTCTGGAGGACTATGGAGGAAAGTTAACCTGGAGGGCTAGTGAAAGGCAGCTGCAGCCAGGTGGGTTGGCAGTGCCTGGAAAGGTGGTGCTGGGATCAGTAGCCACAGGAGGAAGAGTGCAAGCTGGACACTGAGTACTGCTATACAACAAGGAGCTTTGAGTTCCTGCCTGCAAAGGGCCATTGCTAAATCTGACTGTGTCTTTCAGATCCATTACAGTGATCTAGCTGGAGTTCTGCAAGCAAGTAAAGTGCAGGGGGAATGTCAAGGAGGCTGTATATAGACTGTATATAGGAAAATGTCCCTGAAGATGTTGTTAAAGTGTTGTTGCTGAAGTCAAGTGGGCAACCCCTAATTTCTTATCACCGTCCAAATTATTAACCCTCAAAAAACCACAGAAACAAAGTCACAGACTGTTCTCTAACTCTGAAGAGCCTGTGAAAATTCGGTGTGCCTGGCTGTGCAGGGTGGAGGATTCCAGTTCAACTGCGGCCCTTAAGGGGGTGCGCTACAAATGTATTCTGTGTCCACCCGATCTTGGATGTACATGTAGCACCCTCTACCAGAAGGTAGGTGCTAGTAAGGGTTATTTTACTAGGTTATTTCAGCACAGACAAATTTAGGCAGGCCTATGCTGCAAGCTAGGCCTGTCTGTTTTGATCTGGGGGCTGGGAGTGGTCAGAGTAGCAGTGGGTGTGATCACCTGTGCTCTAGTTCTGAGGCGCCCTCCCCTGTTTCCAGGGAGAATGTTCTGGAGGAGAGGCTGGGCCTAGAGCTGGAGTGGCAGGCAGCACATGTGGGAGCCCTGACCAATCCCTAACTGGTGTTGGCAGGGGGAGGACCTCCTATATGAGTTGAGGTCACATGCTGCTGGGGAGGAAAAGTCGAATGGGTGACGTGAGGAATGGAGTGCTAGACAGCCGCAGGAGGACACCCCCATCTGGGGGGGTGTACCGATCCCAGGAGGAGGCCCGGGTTGAGCTGTGAAGGAACATTGCCTCTACACGGTCATTGGCAATGTCTCTGTCACCACACGGTCGGTGGCAGGGAACTCCTGGAGCGGAGGAGCAGGAGAAGCTGTCGGAACGCATGGTCCGGACAAGTTCCTCATCAAGGACTCAGGGCTGGAAGGTCATTGAGTGTTACCACAGTGGATGGCTGGAGGTGCCAGGGAATCTGTGAGGGAACTCTGCTTCTACACGGTCATTAGCAGAGTCTTTATCATGCACACGGTGGATGGTGAAGAGTCCTGGATCAGAGAAGAGACTGTGGGGATCTGTGTCAAATCAGTGTGGCCGGCTGGCACGTGGTTTGCAAGTTGGGCTGGCTGGAAGCAGTAGTCCAGTTCCTAGAAGATAGACTTTTTAACCTACTAGGCCTCCGGGGAGAGGTTCTGCAGGCCTCAGGCCTAGTAGCAGCGAGTCACCAGAGCCAGTAGAGGGGCTTTTTCAGAGTGAGTTCATGCTACCCAATAGAAGAGGTTGTATCATACTTCAATTAGCAACTACAAGTTTGTGCAGGAGGAATCAAGTCTGTACATGAGGAAGCAAGTTTGGGCAGAAGGTGAAGAGATCTAAGACCATCGCTTTTACACGGTCAAAAGTGATGTTTCTGTCCCTCACACAGTGATGGATGGAGAACTCTTAGGAACAGTAGTCTGCATGGAGATGCAGGGAGCAACAGTCTGCATGGAGATGCAGGGGAAGATTTATATCTAGTCTTATATGCACATTCAATTTTTAGGCTCTAACTTTGTTCAAAGTGTATTGAATTCTTTAAATATGATGGCAATGATTAATTCCATGGGCATCCCATATCCCTATCCCTATCCAAGTTGTACTCCCCAATAAAACAACTAAAACAAAGCTTGCAAAAGACTGTTAATTGTCTCTGGGAAGGATGCATGAAGTCTGGCAGTGGGGTGATTTGGCGGATTGTTTGTCAGTAGTGCTAACACCTAGGGTGACCACATGTCCCGGACTGCCCGGGACAGTACCGCAATCAGCAGGTCTGTCCCAGGTCCCGGGCAACTTCATTCCGGGACAATACAGTGTCCCGGAATGAAGCTGACAGAGAGGAGCAAACCCCGCTATAGCGCTGGCGCTCGCTCCGCCTCCACCATCATCTGAGTGACTCTTCTAATGGCCAGGCCACTGGTTGCTACAGCCGCCTGGCGTCTAACAACCAGTGACGTCACGGCCGGGACTCCCTGCCCTGCATTCAAAGTGAAGGAGGAGTTAATATCCTCCTCCTCCACGCCTAGTGCTCTCCGCACGGCCGGCTCCACCTCCACCACGGATGCGTCCACTCCACCCACCTCCTCTATCATCTCCAGGCCGGCTCCGCCTCCACAGATCTGCATGTAGCACAGCCCGCAGTGTAGAGTCCAGGACTCACCGTGTCAGATCCCTGCACCACCAGATCACTGGCAGCTCCTTCTCCAGGGATCATCTCACCTTCCAGTTCCGGGATTCCCTTCACTCAGCATTGCATCTCCCTTCCTGCAGCATCTCAGTCCACACTGCACTTACCTCTCCCTGCCTCACTCCCCCCTCCATCAGCAGGTTTCTTTAACTTCTCCCCTCCCACCCTTTCCACCAGCCCAACACCTACAGAGAACTTACAGTCCTCCTTCTCGGGGTCCCCCCTCTTCTCCTGTCACCCCCACCTATGGCACCACCTCTCCTGCCCTGCCAGGGATCTCCCCCCTATGTGCCCTGACTGCTCCATACACACCCCACCATGTGCTGCCTGCAAGGAGAACAATCATACACTGAACACCCATACTTTTGCCTGCTTCTCTCTTCTAATGCCCTGCCAGGGAGCCCACTCCTGTGCCATGACCCTTACATACCTCACCATGTGCTGCCAGAAGAAGGGAGGGCTAGGCATAGAGGACTGGCTAATATAATGTGGTCCTGTAATGCCCCACCCCCCGTACTGTCACAGTGGCACCCACCCACCTCCTCTATCTTCTCCAGGCTTGCGCAGGCTCCGCCTCCACCACAGATGTCAACTCCACCCACCTCCTCTATTATCTCCGGGCCGGCTCCGCCTTCACCATGGCCGTCTGCCGGCACAAACCTCCTCTATCATCTCTGGGCTCCAGCATTCTTTAAAGCAGGGGACTCCCCAACCCCTGTGCCACACTGCCACTGGGAGGAGCCACAGCGGCTGGGGGGTGTCCACCTTCCCTTTGAGGCCGGGGCACTGGTGTGTTAGACTGGTGGCAGGCTGTGGTGGCAAGCAACACTCTAAGGTGGGCAGGCTGCAGTGGCATGTGAAGGTGACAAGTGACACACTGCATCTGGCAGCAGGCGACAGTGGCAAGTGACAAGCTTAGGGTTCCCACTGATTCTGCATTATGGTGAGTTGAACTATTTCATTATATATTATATTATAATGCAGTAATAGAAACAATGTGCTTCAATCATCCTGACACCATATCAAGCATAGTGCTGGGATGATTTAAGTGCTAACACCAGCCATTCGCCCGACAAATCACCCGCCGCCAAATTTCCCATCAACCTACATTCTCCCATCCCCCAACCTAACCCCCCCGGGGGGGGGGGGGTGTCCCTGAATGGCAGTTTGGAAATGTGGTCACCTTACTAACACCATGGCTACATACAGTTACTTAATGACTATCAGGGCTTTTTTTCTCAGAGAATAGGTGCAGGAACTCCCCCCTTCTGAGTCCCCCTTGTCTCCGTGCCCCACCCTCCTCTGAGCACCATCCCTTGGTTCCACTCCCTACCCACCTCCCAGTACTACCCCAACAATCATTTTGTGTTTCTAAGTAGTTTGTATGGAATTCGTTCTTTTCTAAAAACAAGAAAAAGCAGTAAAATAGATGCCCTAGAGCCAGCAACAATAGATCCCCCAGCATCAATAGACCCCACCCCAGCAACAATAGATCCCTCACACAACAATAGACTCCCCCAGCAACAATAGACCCTACCCCAGCAGCAATAGCCCCCCCAGCAAGAATAAACCCCACCCCCAGTAACAAAAGATCCACCCCAACAACAGATCTCCCAGCAGCCAGCCTCAATAGACTCTCCAGCATACAGCACTAATAGACCTCTCCCTCAATTGTAGATTGCTACCAGCAACATAAGACCCCCCAGCAACAATGGATTTCCCACCAGCAACAATAAACCCTCACACAAAAACAGATCCCCACCAGTGACAATAGCTCTCCAGCACACCCCATAGCCCTTGCTATTACATACATTCAGCGCTGGAGGTGCCGGAACGGAGTTCCCCCACGTTCCCGCTGAAAAAAAGCCCTGAATTGATGATAATTAACTTGCCTTATAATGCTGTGCATTCAATGTAAAGATAAGAACAATTTCCTCTTTATAGTTCTTGCAAGTGTTAAAGCTGAACTCCAGGATCCTGTTAAATTGTAAAAAAAAAGAATGAGACTGCTTTCATACTGAAAGTGCCGGCTGTTAGCGGTAAAGGGTTAAAAACTTCAGTTTTGCGGCGCTTTTCAAAGCTTTGAAAGTGCTGCCCATTCTTTCCAATGGGCGGGGCGTTTTGGGAGCGCTAAATACAGCGATCCCAACCCACCCTACCCCAAAGATGCTGCTTGCAGGACTTTTCGGAACGTCCCACAAGCGCACCGCCCCAGTATGAAAAGTCACACTGGAATTAATGGGAAGCAGTTTTCAGGTCGCTTAGCAGAGGCTATTTCCAGCGCTAAAGCGCCTGAAAACCGTCCCAATGTGAAAGGGGTCTAAATAATTTTTTGTGAGGGGCTTGTTAACACCATGTCTACTGAGCTGTGTTTTTCTGCACACCATACATGTGTGATGTGTGTAGAAAACCTCGACTCAACAGACATGGTATGGACAAGCCCCCATGATGTCATCATCTTCCTTGGAATAATTTGCTATTTCCTTTTGACAGGAGGAGGACTTTCTCTGTTGCTGCATGTCACATCTGTTTGATTTGCATAGACCACAAATCGCAGGTGTGGGTGGGAGCGACAGACGAAGTGTCCTGCCTTGTCAGCCACAGTGTGTGGTCATGGTGGATGGGATAGACCAAGAGTCTCCTGGCTTGTCAGCCACAGTGTGTGTGGTCATGGTGGATGGAATAGACCAAGAGTTTCCTGGCTTGTCAGCCACAGTATATGGTCATGGTGAATGGGATAGACAAAGAGTCCCCTGGCTTGTCAGCCATAGTGTGTGGTCATGGTGGAAGGGATGGATCAAAAGTCTCCTGGCTTGTCAGCCACAATGAGTGGTCAACTGGTCATGGTGGGTGGGACAGACCAAGAGTCTCCTGGCTTGTCGGCCGCAGTTCGATGTCATGGTGGATGGGATAGACCAAGGGTTCTCTTGCTTGTCAGCCACAGTGTGAGGTCATGGTGAATGGGACAGGCCAAGATTCTTCTGGATTGTCAGCCACTGTGTGTGGTCATGCTGGATGGGATAGATCAAAAGTGTCCTGCCCTGTCAGCTACGGTGTTTGGGCATGGTGGATGGCACGAACCAAGAGTCTTCTGGCTTGTGAGCCAAGCTTCAAGGCCATGGTGGATGTGCCAGACCAAGAGTCTCCTGGATTGTCAACCACAATGAGTGCTCATGGTGGATGTGACAGACCAAGAGTCTCCTAGCTTGTCAGCCATAGTGTGTGGTCATGATGGATGGGACAGACCAAAAGTCTCCTGGCTTGTCAACCACAATGAGTGGTCATGGTGGGTGGGCCGGACCAGGAGTCTCTTGGCTTGTCGGCCACAGTCGGATGTCAAGGTTGATGGGATAGACCAAGGGTTTTCTTGCTTGTCAGCCACAGTGTGGAGTCATATTGAATGGAACAGACCAAGAGTCTCCTGGCTTGTCAGCCACAGTGTGTGGTCATGGTGGGTGGGACAGACCAAGAGTCTCCTGGCTTGTCGGCCGCAGTTCGATGTCATGGTGGATGGGATAGACCAAGGGTTCTCTTGCTTGTCAGCCACAGTGTGAGGTCATGGTGAATGGGACAGGCCAAGATTCTTCTGGATTGTCAGCCACTGTGTGTGGTCATGCTGGATGGGATAGATCAAAAGTGTCCTGCCCTGTCAGCTACGGTGTTTGGGCATGGTGGATGGCACGAACCAAGAGTCTTCTGGCTTGTCAGCCACAGTGTGTGTGGTCATGGTGGATGGAATAGACCAAGAGTTTCCTGGCTTGTCAGCCACAGTATGTGGTCATGGTGAATGGGATAGACAAAGAGTCCCCTGGCTTGTCAGCCATAGTGTGTGGTCATGGTGGAAGGGATGGATCAAAAGTCTCCTGGCTTGTCAGCCACAATGAGTGGTCAACTGCTCATGGTGGGTGGGACGGACCAAGAGTCTCCTGGCTTGTCGGCCGCAGTTCGATGTCATGGTGGATGGGATAGACCAAGGGTTCTCTTGCTTGTCAGCCACAGTGTGAGGTCATGGTGAATGGGACAGGCCAAGATTCTTCTGGATTGTCAGCCACTGTGTGTGGTCATGCTGGATGGGATAGATCAAAAGTGTCCTGCCCTGTCAGCTACGGTGTTTGGGCGTGGTGGATGGCACAAACCAAGAGTCTTCTGGCTTGTGAGCCAAGCTTCAAGGCCATGGTGGATGTGCCAGACCAAGAGTCTCCTGGATTGTCAACCACAATGAGTGCTCATGGTGGATGTGACAGACCAAGAGTCTCCTAGCTTGTCAGCCATAGTGTGTGGTCATGATGGAGGGACAGACCAAAAGTCTCCTGGCTTGTCAACCACAATGAGTGGTCATGGTGGGTGGGCCGGACCAGGAGTCTCTTGGCTTGTCGGCCACAGTCGGATGTCAAGGTTGATGGGATAGACCAAGGGTTTTCTTGCTTGTCAGCCACAGTGTGGAGTCATATTGAATGGAACAGACCAAGAGTCTCCTGGCTTGTCGGCCGCAGTTCGATGTCATGGTGGATGGGATAGACCAAGGGTTCTCTTGCTTGTCAGCCACAGTGTGAGGTCATGGTGAATGGGACAGGCCAAGATTCTTCTGGATTGTCAGCCACTGTGTGTGGTCATGCTGGATGGGATAGATCAAAAGTGTCCTGCCCTGTCAGCTACGGTGTTTGGGCATGGTGGATGGCACGAACCAAGAGTCTTCTGGCTTGTGAGCCAAGCTTCAAGGCCATGGTGGATGTGCCAGACCAAGAGTCTCCTGGATTGTCAACCACAATGAGTGCTCATGGTGGATGTGACAGACCAAGAGTCTCCTAGCTTGTCAGCCATAGTGTGTGGTCATGATGGATGGGACAGACCAAAAGTCTCCTGGCTTGTCAACCACAATGAGTGGTCATGGTGGGTGGGCCGGACCAGGAGTCTCTTGGCTTGTCGGCCACAGTCGAATGTCAAGGTTGATGGGATAGACCAAGGGTTTTCTTGCTTGTCAGCCACAGTGTGGAGTCATATTGAATGGAACAGACCAAGAGTCTCCTGGCTTGTCAGCCACAGTGTGTGGTCATGGTGGGTGGGACAGACCAAGAGTCTCCTGGCTTGTCGGCCGCAGTTCGATGTCATGGTGGATGGGATAGACCAAGGGTTCTCTTGCTTGTCAGCCACAGTGTGAGGTCATGGTGAATGGGACAGGCCAAGATTCTTCTGGATTGTCAGCCACTGTGTGTGGTCATGCTGGATGGGATAGATCAAAAGTGTCCTGCCCTGTCAGCTACGGTGTTTGGGCATGGTGGATGGCACGAACCAAGAGTCTTCTGGCTTGTCAGCCACAGTGTGTGTGGTCATGGTGGATGGAATAGACCAAGAGTTTCCTGGCTTGTCAGCCACAGTATGTGGTCATGGTGAATGGGATAGACAAAGAGTCCCCTGGCTTGTCAGCCATAGTGTGTGGTCATGGTGGAAGGGATGGATCAAAAGTCTCCTGGCTTGTCAGCCACAATGAGTGGTCAACTGCTCATGGTGGGTGGGACGGACCAAGAGTCTCCTGGCTTGTCGGCCGCAGTTCGATGTCATGGTGGATGGGATAGACCAAGGGTTCTCTTGCTTGTCAGCCACAGTGTGAGGTCATGGTGAATGGGACAGGCCAAGATTCTTCTGGATTGTCAGCCACTGTGTGTGGTCATGCTGGATGGGATAGATCAAAAGTGTCCTGCCCTGTCAGCTACGGTGTTTGGGCGTGGTGGATGGCACAAACCAAGAGTCTTCTGGCTTGTGAGCCAAGCTTCAAGGCCATGGTGGATGTGCCAGACCAAGAGTCTCCTGGATTGTCAACCACAATGAGTGCTCATGGTGGATGTGACAGACCAAGAGTCTCCTAGCTTGTCAGCCATAGTGTGTGGTCATGATGGAGGGACAGACCAAAAGTCTCCTGGCTTGTCAACCACAATGAGTGGTCATGGTGGGTGGGCCGGACCAGGAGTCTCTTGGCTTGTCGGCCACAGTCGGATGTCAAGGTTGATGGGATAGACCAAGGGTTTTCTTGCTTGTCAGCCACAGTGTGGAGTCATATTGAATGGAACAGACCAAGAGTCTCCTGGCTTGTCAGCCACAGTGTGTGGTCATGGTGGGTGGGACAGACCAAGAGTCTCCTGGCTTGTCAGCCACAGTGTGTGGTCATGGTGGGTGGGATGAACCAAGAGTTTTTTGGCTTGTCGGCCACAGTTGGATGTGAGGGTGGATGGGATAGACCAGAAGTCTACTGGCTTGTCAGTCGCAGTGTGTGGTCATGGTGGTAAGTGACAGACCAAAAGTCTTCTGGCTTGTCAGCCACAGTGTGTGGTCATAGAGGATGGGACGGACCAAGAGTCTCCTGGCTTGTCAACCACAATAAGTGGTCATGGTGGGTGGAATGGACCAAGAGTCTCTTGGCTTGTCTTTCACATTTGGATGTCATGGTGGATGGGACAGAACAAGAGTCTCCTGGCTTGTTAGCCACAATGTTTGGTTATGGTGGATGGGACGAACCACGAGTCTCCTGGCTTGTCCGCCACAGTGTGTGGTCATGGTGGATGGAACAGAGCAAGGGTCTCCTGGCTTGTCAGCCATAGTTGGAGGTCATATCAGACAGGATGGACTAAGAGTTTGCTGGCTTGTCAATCAAACAGTGCAAAGTGGGTGGGTAGGTTGGACCGGGAGTCTGAGATGTCTGAATCCACCCAAGGAGGACTGCCTGATCACATTACCACTGTGATTGGCTGTCACAGTGGTTACATAATCGGGAGCCGACTCCTAATAATTACTAGAGACTGGGAGCTGTCTTTGACAGGTTGGCCCCTGTGCTGGGAGTGCCCAGTAAACACACTATTGCCATAGAACCCTCAAGTGCCTATGGCCACTTATGTGTGCCATGTGGGAGGCAAAGCTCACCCTCTTTACATCGCACATAGGCATTATTTGGGAAGCAAAGGGTTAAAGTGAAAATCTGAAATCTGTAGCAGACCTATACTATCACAGTTGGCTGCTAAGGATAATGGGTGCAATAGTCACAACTACACAGAAAACCACTGCATAGGCTGCCAAGAGATTACTATTTGCTTAGTAAATGCCCCATAAACTCTTTTTATTTAGCCATAAAGCTGCTTGATAACAGTTATTTATACATGGGATTTAGTTCTGCTAATGCACACCCTTGCAGTACAGTGCAAGGTCCCCATATACTCTCTGGGCCCTTCCCCACCACAAATCATCTGATGTTAGTAGGTGTAAAAGGAACTTATAAAGAGTTAGATTTATACCTACCCCACCCCTATCTTCAGCCCTAGGGGGCGTAATGTCACTGACCTTCCGAGGCTTCCTGAGGAACAATGTGTACCCCCAAATCTTGCAAGAAGACACTTGAGTCCATTGCAAAAGCATCTTCCTGCGAGATTTCATCTGCTCTGTATTCCCTAGGAGCGTTCCAGGAGGATGTCAACCTTACGCTAGGCACCACAGGCAGATGACGGCATACAAAAGTATACAAAAAGAAACTATAAAAACAATAAAAGTATTATATTACATTATGTTCCCCTCAACCAAAGTTCCCCTCCTCATTTGTAGAAGCTTTATTGACCCAGATTATCGTACATCCTTAACGTTACAATTACTTATCGTAATTTTTCTTTCCTGGCACCAATCCATGGCAGCATACATGTGGATTGGCACCAGGAAAGGAAAATTATGGTAATTATTTGATACACATTTATAATTTCCTGGCACCAAGATGGCAGC
Organism: Lithobates septentrionalis; assembly: GCA_037952835.1. NCBI lineage: Eukaryota > Metazoa > Chordata > Amphibia > Anura > Ranidae > Lithobates > Lithobates septentrionalis. The sequence goes on from JBBDGP010003694.1 coordinate 339,467, forward strand.
ATAAATGTGGTAGTATGCTGCCATGTTGGCAGCAGGAAAACGGAAAATTGTATCAAATACTTACCGTAATTTTCCTTTCTTGGTGGCAATCCATGACAGCATGCTACCACATATATGCTGCCATGTTAGTGCCAGGAAAATTTCATCAAATACTTACCATAATTTTCCTTTTCTTGGTGCCAAACCATGGTATCATGCTATCACATGTATGCTGCCATGTTGGTTGCAGGAAAACAGAAAATTGTATCAAATACTTACCGTAATTTTCCTTTCTTGGCGCCAATCCATGACAGCATGCTACCACATTTATGCTGCCATGTTAATGCCAGGAAAATGGAAAATTGCATTAAATACTTCCCATAATTTTCCTTTCCTGGTACAAATCCATGGCATCGTGCTATCACATGTATGCTGCCATGTTGGCACCAGGAACACGGAAATTGGAATAAAATACCGTGATTTCCCTTTCCTGGCACCAATCTACATGTATGCTGCAATGTTGGCACCAAGAAAATGTGTTCACACCAATCTCTACAATCTGTATTAGTGTGGGATCAGTTAGACGATTGGTATGGTCGGTGTGGGGCGGTGCCTTGCATTTCTACCCTTTTTTTAAAATCTTTTTACCTTTTTTAATAGCTTTATTGCTATCCTGGCTCCTCCGTCTTCCTCAATTGAATCATCTTGGGCTGGCCATACATTATGCAATTTTCTTATATAATTTCCTTTAGATTTACCTTCAACTATGCAGTGCAAGGGCCTGCCTGACTGCAGACACATTGGAAGTGTGTAGGTTTGACCTCATATTATATGGTTTTGGTAAATATAAAGTTGTACAAGAAAATTGTATAATGTATGGCCATCCTTACTTTAAGAAATGTCTTTTTAGTGCTGCTTCCTGCTTTATGGCCCAAGCGAGAATGATGTACAGTCACCCCCTCCTCTGAGATGTCCACGTCACACATCCCAGGAGGCAATTACTAAGTCCTGGTGCACATATGTGTGTGCCCACATCGCGGGTAGGGCAGCCCATTCATTTCAACAGGGTGCATTACCCACCAGAAATGTGGGGAAGGATGTCCCCAACCCTTTTGTTTAAATCGCGCTGCTCTGAACTGCGCAGCATGGTCAAGAATTTGTGGCATCCCTGTGCGTCTGCTAAATTGTGTTTCTCTGCGGGACAAGGAATAAACACAATGTTGTGTGTGTTTCCCAGCCTCGGAGATGTGAACCTAGCCTAATAGGCTGCACATCAACAGCGCCTTGAAAAAGTATTCATACCCCTTGACATTTTCCACATTTTGTCATGTTACAACCAAAAACGTAAATGTATTTATTGGGATTTCATGTGATAGACCAACACAAAGTGACACATAATTGTGAAGTGGAAGGAAAATGATAAATGGTTTCCAAATTTTTTTACAAATAAATATGTGAAAAGTGTGGTGTACATTTGTATTCAGCCCCCCTTTACTCTGATACCCCTAACTCAAATCTAGAGGAACCAATTGCCTTCAGAAGTCACTTAATTAGTAAATAAAGTCCACCTGTGTGTAAGTGTCGGGTCACCTGAGTCCAGGTAACAGATGCCCACCGCTGGTGTTAGGAGAGCACCGCTAAGGTGGTAGACCCTTCGGCTGACTGCTGCGGATGGAGCTCTGGGTGGTTCAGGAAGGCAGCTCCACATGAACACCGACGCAAACCAAACAGGAAGCTAGATCGTAAGTATCCCCAGGGCACGGAATCTAAGAGCCAGCAGGTTTTCACCGGAGCCTCTGGTGGTGAGGATGGATTTGGCTGCAGCTGACTCCAGGTCACGCCCCCACCCGGGCTCCCTCAACTCATGGTCACGGACTGGCTCTGGTGGACAGAGCGGAAGCAGCAGTTCAGGGTTAAACACAGGATAATCAGGAGAACAAGCCAAGGTCGAGGCAACTAGAAGACAGGGATGGTCAGGAAGGCACGCCAAGGTCGAGGCAACTAGAAGACAGGGATGGTCAGGAAGGCACGCCAAGGTCGGGGCAACTAGAAGACAGGGATGGTCAGGAAGGCACGCCAAGGTCAGGGCAACTAGAAGACAGGGATGGTCAGGAAGGCACGCCAAGGTCGGGGAAACTAGAAGACAGGGATGGTCAGGAAGGCACGCCAAGGTCAGGGCAACTAGAAGACAGGGATGGTCAAGAAGGCACGCCAAGGTGGGGGCAACTAGAAGACAGGGATGGTCAGGAAGGCACACCAAGGTCGGGGCAACTAGAAGACAGGGATGGTCAGGAAGGCACGCCAAGGTCGGGGCAACTAGAAGACAGGGATGGTCAGGAAGGCACGCCAAGGTTGGGGCAACTAGCAGACAGGAATGGTCAGAAGGACACGCCAAGGTCAGTACACGGAGGTCATTGAGACCCTCGCTGCCCAGGTGCGTGATTGCCCACAAGTAACGGGATTCCGATATGGCAAATTGCATGAGAAAATCATGCTCTACGCTGATGATATGCTCCTTTTCCTGGGGGACTCATTAACTAAAGTTATGTCAATCATTTCAATCTTTGGCCAATACTCAGGCCTTACCATCAATTGGTCCAAATCTGCGTTGATGCTCTTGGATGATGCACCTGGGCCGCACTTACCTGTCCTGTCCCTATAGTAACCACCTTTAGATATTTGGGCATTCAAATCTGTCCAATGCTTACTGATTATTACAGCTTAAATATTTACCCTTTACCACCCCGTTTCTGGTATAAGATAAACATATGGAACAAACTTAATATGTCCCTGGCAGGGAAAACCAACCTCATCAAGATGATTCTCATGCCCCAGTTTCTACAGTATCTCACAAAAGTGAGTACACCCCTCACATTTTTGTAAATATTTTATTCTATCTTTTCATGTGACAACACTGAAGAAATGACACTTTGCTACAATGTAAAGTAGTGAGTGTACAGCTTGTATAACAGTGTAAATTTGCTGTCCCCTCAAAATAACTCAACACACAGCCATTAATGTCTAAACCGCTGGCAACAAAAGTGAGTAAACTCCTAAGTGAAAATGTCCAAGTTGGGCCCAAAGCGTTACAATATTGTGTGTCCACCATTATTTTCCAGCACTGCCTTGACCCTCTTGGGCATGGAGTTCACCAGAGCTTCACAGGTTGCCACTGGAGTCCTCTTCCACTCCTCCATGATGACATCACAGAGCTAGTGGATGTTAGAGACCTTGCACTCCTCCACCTTCCATTTGAGGATGTCCCACAGATGATCAATAGGGTTTAGGTCTGGAGACATGCTTGGCCAGTCCATCACCTTTACCCTCAGCTTCTTTAGCAAGGCCGAGGTCGTCTTGCAGGTGTGTTTGGGGTCGTTATGTTGGAGTACTGCCCTGTGGCCCAGTCTCCGAAGGGAGGAGATAATGGTCTGCTTCAGTATATCACAGTACATGTTGGCATTCATGGTTCCCTCAATGATCTGTAGCTCCCCAGTGCCGGCAGCACTCCTGCAGCCCCAGACCATGACACTCCCACCACCATGCTTGATTGTAGGCAAGACACACTTGTCTTTGTACTCCTCACCTGGTTGCCGCCACACACGCCTGACACCATCTGAACCAAATAAGCTTATCTTGGTCTCATCAGACCACAGGACATAGTTCCAGTAATCCATGTCCTTAGTCTGCTTGTCTTCAGTAAACTGTTTGCGGTCTTTCTTGTGCATCATCTTTAGATGAGGCTTCCTTCTGGGATGACAGCCATGCAGACCAATTTGATGCAGTGTGCAGCTTATGGTCTGACCACTGACAGGCTGACCCCCCACCCCTTCAACCTCTGCAGCAATGCTGGCAGAACTCATATGTCTATTTCCCAAAGACAATATCTGGATATGATGCTGAGCACGTGACCTCAACTTCTTTGGTCAACCATGGCGAGGCCTGTTCTGAGTAGAACCTGTTCTGCTAAACCACTGTATGGTCTTGGCCACCGTGCTGCAGCTCAGTTTCAGGGTCTTGGCAATCTTCTTATAGCCTAGGCCATCTTTATATAAAGCAACAATTCTTTTTTTCAGATCCTCAGAGAGTTCTTTGCCATGAGGTGCCATGTTGAACTTCCAGTGACTGGTATGAGAGAGTGAGAGCGATAACACCAAATTTAACACACCTGCTCCCCATTCACACCTGAGACCTTGTAACACTAACGAGTCACATGACACCGGGGAGGGAAAATGGCTAATTGGGCCCAATTTGGACATTTTCACTTAGGGGTGTACTCCTTTTTCTTGCCAGCGGTTTAGACATTAATGGCTGTGTGTTGAGTTATTTTGAGGGGACAGCAAATTTACACTGTTATACAAGCTGTACACTCACTACTTTACATTGTAGCAAAGTGTCATTTCTTCAGTGTTGTCACATGAAAAGATATGATAAAATATTTACAAAAATGTGAGGGGTGTACTCACTTTTGTGAGCTACTATAGGTAATCGGGGGAAAATGACTAAACATAGTAAAAATACATTACATAAAAGTAAAAAAAGAATACACCATAAAGAGGTAAATCTGATTGTGCACCTCCAAGTGGCACAGACACGTTTCAACCATGGTGGTCTTCCTCAGGGCTCCAAGCCCATGTGTCCCAAGCACAAGGGATACCAGCCGGGGTAGAGATGTAACGTTGCCTTTTTTTTCGTGAAAATGTCAATAAGTATATGCTAGAGTAGTAGTCATAAACCACAGATATGGTATGGTCAGGGCGACTTCAAAGGCATCCGCTAAGAAGGTTGATTTTTTTCTCTTTATGATAGACCTTGGCTAACCTTCCTAGCGGGTACCTTTGAAGTTACCCTGACCATACCATATCTGTGGTTTATGACTACTACTCTAGCATATACTTATTGACATTTTCACGAAAAAAAGGCAACGTTACATCTCTACCCCGGCTGGTATCCCTTGTCCTTGGGACATATGGGCTTGCCTCCCTTTCCTCCCGTCCTTTGTCTTGAAATCTTCCTATCCTTGGTGACCTTCAACATCATTTAACCACTTCAGCCCCGGACCATTATGCTGCCTAAGGACCAGAGGACTTTTTCCAATTTGGCACTGCGTCGCTTTAACTGCTAATTGCGCGGTCATGCAATGCTGTACCCAAACGAAATTTGCGTCCTTTTCTTCCCACAAATAGAGCTTTCTTTTGATGGTATTTGATCACCTCTGCCGTTTTTATTTTTTGCGATATAAACGGAAAAAGACCGAAAATTTTGAAAAAAAATGATATTTTCTACTGTTATAAAAAAATCCAATAAACTCAATTTTAGTCATACATTTAGGCCAAAATGTATTCGGCCACATGTCTTTGATAAAAAAAAAGTCAATAAGCGTATATTTATTGGTTTGCGCAAAAGTTATAGCGCCTACAAACTAGGGTACATTTTCTGGAATTTTCACAGCTTTTAGTCTATGACTGCCTATGTCATTTCTTGAGGTGCTAAAATGGCAGGGCAGTACAACCCCCCCCCAAATGACCCCATTTTGGAAAGTAGACACCCCAAGGAAATTGCTGAGAGGCATGTTGAACCCATTGAATATTTTTTTTTTGTCCCAAGTGATTGAATAATGACAAAAAAAAAAAAAAAAATTTACAAAAAGTTGTCACTAAATGATATATTGCTCACACAGGCCATGGGCCTATGTGGAATTGCACCCCAAAATACATTCAGCTGCTTCTCCTGAGTACGGGGATACCACATGTGTGGAAATTTTTGGGAGCCTAGCCTCGTACGGGGCCCCGAAAACCAATCACCGCCTTCAGGATTTCTAAGGGCGTAAATTTTTCATTTCACTCCTCACTACCTATCACAGTTTTGAAGGCCATAAAATGCCCAGATGGCACAAAACCCCCCAAATGACCCCATTTTGGAAAGTAGACACCCCAAGCTATTTGCTGAGAGGCATGTTGAATCCATGGAATATTTTATATTTTGACACAAGTTGCGGGAAAGTGACAAACTTTTTTTTTTTTTTTGCACAAAGTTGTCACTAAATGATATATTGCTCACACAGGCCATGGGCCTATGTGGAATTGCACCCCAAAATACATTCAGCTGCTTCTCCTGAGTATGGGGATACCACATGTGTGGGACTTTTTGGGAGCCTAGCCGCGTACGGGGCCCCGAAAACCAATCACTGCCTTCAGGATTTCTAAGGGCATAAATTTTTGATTTCACTCTTCACTGCCTATCACAGTTTCGGAGGCCATGGAATGCCCCGGTGGCGCAAAACCCCCCAAATGACCCCATTTTGGGAAGTAGACACCCCAAGCTATTTGCTGAGAGGCATGGTGAGTATTTTGCAGCTCTCATTTGTTTTTGAAAATGAAGAAAGACAAGAAAAAACATTTTTTTTTCTTTTTTCAATTTTCAAAACTTTGTGACAAAAAGTGAGGTCTGCAAAATACTTACTATACCTCTCAGCAAATAGCTTGGGGTGTCTACTTTCCAAAATGAGGTCATTTGGCGGGTTTTGTGCCACCTGGGCATTCCATGGCCTCCGAAACTGTGATAGGCAGTGAAGAGTGAAATCAAAAATTTACGCCCTTAGAAAGCCTGAAGGCGGTGCTTGGTTTTCGGGGTCCCGTACGCGGCTAGGCTCCCAAAAAGTCTCACACATGTGGTATCCCCGTACTCAGGAGAAGCAGCAGAATGTATTTTGGGGTGTAATTTCACATATTCCCATGGCATGTTTAAGCAATATATCATTTAGTGACAACTTTGTGCAAAAAAAAAAAAAAAATTGTCTCTTTCCCGCAACTTGTGTCACAATATAAAATATTCCATGGACTCGACATGCCTCTCAGCAAATAGCTTGGGGTGTCTACTTTCCAAAATGGGGTCATTTGGGAGGGTTTTGAACTGTCCTGGCATTTTATGCACAACATTTAGAAGCTTACATCACCCACTCTTCTAACCACTTAAAGACAAAGCCCTTTCTGACACTTTTTGTTTACATGAAAAAAATATTTTTTTTTTGCAAGAAAATTACTTTGAACCCCCAAACATTATATATTTTTTTAAAGCAAATGCCCTACAGATTAAAATGGTGGGTGTTTCATTTTTTTTTTCACACAGTATTTGTGCAGCGATTTTTCAAACGCATTTTTTGGGGAAAAAACACACTTTTTTAAATTTTAATGCACTAAAACACACTATATTGCCCAAATGTTTGATGAAATAAAAAGATGATCTTAGGCCGAGTACATGGATACCAAACATGACATGCTTTAAAATTGTGCACAAACGTGCAGTGGCAACAAACTAAATACCTTTTAAAAGCCTTTACAGGTTACCACTTTAGATTTACAGAGGAGGTCTACTGCTAAAATTACTGCCCTCGATCTGACCTTCACGGTGATACCTCACATGCAATTGCTGTTTACATTTGACGCCAGACCGACGCTTGCGTTCGCATCTGCACGAGAGCAGGGGGGGACAGGGGTGCTTTTTTTTTTTGCTTTTTTATCTTATTTTTAAACTGTTCCTTTCATTTTTTTTTTTAATCATTTTTATTGTTATCTCAGGGAATGTAAATATCCCCTATGATAGCAATAGGTAGTGACAGGTACTCTTTTTTGAAAAAATTGGGGTCTATTAGACCCTAGATCTCTCCTCTGCCCTCAAAGCATCTGACCACACCAAGATCGGTGTGATAAAATGCTTTCCCAATGGCGCTGTTTACATCCGGCGAAGTCTAAGTCATGAAATGCTCGTAGCTTCCGGTTTCTTAGGCCATAGAGATGTTTGGAGCCACTCTGGTCTCTGATCAGCTCTATGGTCAGCTGGCTGAATCACTGGCTGCATTCTCAGGTTCCCTGTTGGGACAGGAGAGCCAGAGAAAAACACGGAAGACGGGTGGGGGGGGGGCATTCCCTCCCACTGCTTGTAAAAGCAGTCTAGAGGCTAAGTAGCCGCTAGGATTGCTTTTACATGAAAGCCAACCGCTGTCTGAAAAGAATGATACCAAGATGATACCTAAACCTGCAGGCATCATTCTGGTATAACCACTCAAAGTCGTGAATGGCGTACCTGAAGACAAAAAAATGGTTAACAATAAAGCACAGTAAACGGTAAAGTATAAAAAATTGCATACCTGAAAAGCAAACATGATAAAACATAATAACAATAAAACATTGCAGAATAGAATACAGTAAAAAAGAGCAGAACAATAGAGAGAGAATAGAGAGAGAGAGAACAATAAAACGACAACTATTTTTTTTTATTTTATATATATATATATTTTTTTTTACACTTTTTTTTGTAACTAACTTTTATAACTGTAACCGGTTCCAGGTTCGGGTCTCTCAAAATGCGATGGCATCTTGGGAGACCCTGTGAAAGTGGGCCTAGTCTGTGGAATGCTGTACCCTACGCTAATAATCAACTAGACCCACCAACAGGCCAGGTTTGCAAGATAGCTGAAATACATCACAGGTGATATCACTTGCTGCTCAGTGATTGCAGTATTCTAGTCTGCAACTCCCCAAAGTAATACTTAAAATCTGGCCTGTTGGTGGGTCCTGAGGACTGGAGTTGAGAACCACTGAACTAGTGTATGGTAGCGTTCAAAACATTCACCCATGCAAAGACCAGGATTGTCAGCACAGGAGGGACAATAATAGCGGGTGTCACGCCTATATCCGCGCTTGCTGCAGACACAACATCTTTTTTGGGGGGGTTTGTTGGGTAGGGGTACTCGGGAGGACATAAAGAAAATGCCTCTCATGCAGCTGACTGCATTTGGTTGGGGATGTGAATGGGGGAAGTACGGGCGCTGCAGAAGCGGTGGGTTCCCAATTGGGATTGGCGAATGCAGCAGGAAGGGCACTATGGGCATGACGGTCCTGTGTTTGTCTTCTTGGTGGCAGCGGGACACTACTTGTGCTTGCCACCTCACCAGCTTGAACTGCACTTATGGGACTCGCCACGTCACCAAGTGTTACTGCAGTGCTGGTTTGACTATGACGGGGGTGTACTAGGCCACTGGTGCTTGCCAGTTCACCAAAACGCTACCAAAAAAACTGTTAGCGATCGCAGGGATCAGGCCTGACTCTGCGAACGCTGCAGTTATGCGTTTAGTGTTTTGTAAGTGACAGTGATCGATCGATACTGCACTTGGGTGGGCTGGGCTGGGCCGGGCGGAGGGGCAAAACGCAGGTGCTAGCAGGTATCTGGGCTGATCCCGCTAACACTGCGTTTTTGGGAACCCTAAACTGCTGGGGACGCTAGTATAGATCTGATCGGATCAGATATTGATCCGTTCAGATACTATACCACTAAGGGAGGTGTACGGTGCGTGCGTGGGTGTTAGCGGTACTGGCACTAACCTGACGCTGCCTGGGGCGACGCATATCACCGCCGGGCGATCAGGGGGCTAAACCTTTATTAGAAACAATAATCAATCAATTTAATCCTAAATATCGGTTGAATACCAACAAACACCGACACCTAGGATAAATTAGCAGGCGCTCAAAAACACTCCAGATGTAACTAGCTATACCATCATAAATGACAATATCTGGTGATTAGCACGTTCTCTGGATATAAAAAGTATATATATATGTGTGAAACAAATATGCAATGTGCAATGATGGTGATACCCTCTATCAAAGACTCAATCACCTATAGGTGACACACCTCTAAAGATAAGAATAAAATAAAATTAAAACAATATATATATATATAAAAGTGATTGTATACCTTGCAGTATACAATAGTGGTGACACCCTCTGATAGTATTAGTGATCTGAGTGTAACACGCTAAATTAGTAACATACCTCAGAAATATATGTAAATAGGAACATAATGAAATGTGCTACTGCAGAATAAAATGGTGATGTGATCTAATAGGTGAATCTATCATCTGCGTGTATCACACCCCTATTTAGTCAAGAGATTGACTAGATGTAGTTGATCAGGGTGTGACTAATAATATAATGGTGACACCCTCTAATAATGGGTCAATTATCTGTGTATGGTACACCAAATGAATGGCGGACCACACAAAAATAAAAACCTGCAAAAGAAAAATATTATAAATAGAACTTCTTATAATGCAAAAAATGTGGTGAAAAAAACATATTTATGAGTGACAGCAATAAAAAATCGTGCATATAGTTCAATTCATGCTGCAAAGTTCAACAACTCCAAAAACAGTTCATGAATAGAACCAGCCCTTAATGAAGGCTGTAGGTGATTTAAGCTGGTGACGATGAAAATATTCAATCAAATGTCCCACACAGATGATTCCTCAGTGATAGATGTCAAAATGATGAGTAACTCCGTGCTCCTTCCACCTCACCACTGTGCTAGTGAATCGCACTCTCCAGACATGCACTCACCAAAATAAAATGCCAGCACTTTCATGCAAGGCAAAACGAGCTTTCTTTACCACACTCCCGGGTAAATATTGCATACGAAGCTCACAAGGATGATGTTCAATGGATCCACATAAAAGAGAATGAATGCTCCAATAGTGTAATTCCGCAATGAAAATTTATTAAAACTCATGCAAACTTCACACATAGCACTCACATTGTGTAAACCTTAAACAAGCTCAGAACGTGTAATGCACAGCAAACTTCAACTCAGTGGATTCAACAATAACAATGGTCACGGCGGACCCGAGGTGTACAGCTGCTGGATGTGCTCTCACCCCTCCCTCGGGAAACCTCCGTCCCTCCGTGCGCTCGTATCCTATTCTCCTGTGTGGCCGACAGCAAGTACGTCACAACTCACAGCCACGCCCCGACATGTAAACCTTTATTCGGTAATAAACGGCGGGTGCCCTGACACTATAAAAAATAAACGAACTAACCAGCGTCACCCGTAACACTTATACGGTGATCACTGGTGAAAGGGTTAACTAGGGGGCAATCAAGGGGTTAAAGCATTTATTAGGTAGTATATGGGGGTCCCTGGTGCTATAAAACGCTGACGGCGAACCTAAATATTTACCTCCCTAACTAGCGTCACCAGCGACACTAATACAGCGATCAGAAAAATGATCGCTTAGTGACACTGGCGACGGGGGGGGGGGGGTGATCAAGGGGTAAAACTTTATTGGGGGGGGTTAGGGGGGTATCCTAGACCTAAAGGGGGCTACCACTAACTGCCCTAACAAACTAACTGTCACAAACTGACACCATGCAGTAATCAGAAAAAAAACAAAAAACTGCTTGGTGTCAGTGTGACGGGGGGGGGGGGGGGGGGGTGATCGGGGGGTAAAGGGGGGTGCTTTGTGTGCCTGGCATGTTCTACTGTGTGTGTAGTGTTGGTGCACTCACATTTCAGTCTTCTCTCCTCAGCGCCGGAACGAAAAATACCGAGCCGAGGAGAGATGACATCATTTCCTTTGCTGCTGTTTAGCATACAGCAGCAGAGGAATGATTTGATTGGCCGGCGGCGATCGCGAGGGGGGGGCACGAACGGATGGTCTCCCCCTCATCTCCGATCGCCGCTGGACAATAACGGACCGCCTCGGGCACCGGGGGGGTCCGATCTGACCCCCCGCCCGCGGGAGGCAGATCACGTATATGTACGTGATTCTGCCTGTCCGTGCCATTCTGCAGACGTACATCGGCGTGAGGCGGTCCTTAAGTGGTTAAACCTGCTGTGTTTGTTATATCCTATGAGCTATAAAACCCATTGATGTACTACCCAAGGGCAATCCCCTGAGGAAGACCACCCTGGTCGAAACGCATAGGGCCACTTGGAAGTGCACAATCACAATTACCTCTTTGGGGTGTATTTTATTATTTTTTTTACTTTTATGTAATGTATTTTTACTATGTTCAGTAATTTTTCTCGATTACCTATATTCATAGGGGATATGTTAATATTTTCAAAGAAATACTCATTTTTATGCCAGTTGATTGGCCTAAATTGATGAAGAAATTTGATATTTAACATTTTTTTATTGGATGTGTTTTATAGCAGAAAGTATTTTTTTTTTTTAATTGTCACTCTTCTTTTGTTTATAGTGCAAACAGTAAAAACCGCAGAGGTGATCAAATACCAACAAAAGAAAGCTCTATTTGTGGGAAAAAAAGGACAAAAACTTAGTTTGGGTACAACGTCACACGACCGCGCAATTTCAGTGAAAGTAACGCAGCGCTGTATGGCAAAACATGGCTTGGTCACGAAGGGGGGGGGGGGGTAAATCTTCCAGAAGTGAAGTGGATAATCCCCATCCCCTGTGACCACCACAATGGCAGCACAGCATAGTAATAAACACGCCCCCCACCCCCTCCTCCTTCTGCTGATTGGACAATAACAGAGCAGCAGCCAGCAGCACGCTGATGAATTGGTCTCCAAGAAAATGGCTGCCCACAGCGCTAGAGATTTTTTTTTTTTTTAGAAAACTTTATTCATTCGACACAATTAATAGGACGAAGAAGTTGGCGCCCGCTTCCCTTTTTGTTTCCGCGCTTCCATCATACCGACATTAGAGGAACAAAAGAGAACATTGAACACTGAGGCGGATAGAAACTTCCCTCCCACACACAAAGACCCGGAAGTGATGTCACAAGGGGGCGGGGGAAACAAGAACGCGCCATATGCTACTTCCCCTCCACTGTCTCCGCCCCTCTTTTTGACGTCACTTCCGGCTGTGTGGGGTGTGTTCCGGTTTGGTCGGAGCTGTGTGTCGTTTGTCTGCGTTGTTCTGTGTGAGAAGTCCGGCGTCTTCTTCCCTCAGCGCTCCGTCTCCGGACACCGCTCACCTCCGAACCGCTCTACTTCACCCTCCCCGCCGCCTCTCTCACCTCCACACCGGGATCTGTCCGAGGAGCGCCTTCCTCGCCGCACCGCCTGCTTTTCCCGCTCTTCTCCCTCACACGCGCACCACGTGACCTGACCAACATGGCCGCCCAGAGCCCAGCGAGAGAGCCGGAGAGCGTGGAGGAGGAGGAGGAGACCATGGAGGAGGAGGAAGAGGAGGAAGAAGAGGAGATCATGGAGGAGGAATTCACCGTACAGATCGGGGCCACCTACTCCTGTAAGAGGAACGACGGCACCTACCGTGAGTACTTACCTTCTATATGTATAATATATATAATGTGCGTATAATATCCCCATCCCCCCCACCTACCTCATCTATATACCCCCCACTACATACTCCTGTAAGAGGAACAATTGCACCTACCGTGAGTACTTACCTCCTATCTATATTATATAATGCGTGTGTGTCTGTGTGTATAATACTCCCCTCCCCCACCTACCTACATCACCCTCCCCCCTCCACCTACCTACCTCATCTATATACCCCCCACTACATACTCCTGTAAGAGGAACAATTGCACCTGTCGTGAGTACTTACCTCCTATCTATATTATATAATGTGTGTGTATAATACTCCCCTCCCCCACCTACCTACATCACCCTCCCCCCTCCACCTACCTCATCTATATACCCCCCACTACATACTCCTGTAAGAGGAACAATTGCACCTACCATGAGTACTTACCTTACATCTATATACCGCCCCTCCCCCTACTGCTACCTACCTCATCTATATGCGTATACCACTCCAACTACCTACCACAAATACTTATCTATATACCACCACCCCCCCAACTACTACCTACCTCATCTATATACCCCCCACTACATACTCCTGTAAGAGTAACAACGGCACCTACCGTGAGTACTTACCTCTATATCTATAATATATATATATAGCGTATAATATCCCCCCCCCCCACCGACCTACCTACCTCATCTATATACCCCTCACTACATACTCCTGTAAGAGGAACAATTGCACCTACCGTGAGTACTTACCTTACATCTATATACCGCCCCTCCCCCTACTGCTACCTACCTCATCTATATACCCCCCCTACTGCTACCTACCTCATCTATTTACGTATACCACTCCTCCCTCAACTACCTACCGCAAGTACTTATCTATATACCACCCCCCAACTACTACCTACCTTATCTATGTATACACCACCACCTACCGTGAGTACTTACCTTTTATGTACAGTGGAACCTCGGATTATGAGTATAATCCGTTCCAGGAGAATGCTCGAAATCCAAAGTACTCGCATATCAAAGCGATTGTTCTCATAGAAGTCAATGGAAACGAAAATAATTTGTTCCGCCTTGACTTTAATGGGATGCAATACCGCATGCGGCCAGAGGGGGGGGGGGGGCGTAGAGACCCGAGCACACTTCAGCGGACCCCTGCAAACCTCGGAAAGACTCTGTTCACGAGCCTTTCTGAGGTCCGCTGAAGTGTGCTCGGGTCTTTCCGAACGTCGTCTTTCCGCTCGGCTTCAGCCCCCCCCCCATCTCAGGCCAAAAGCGGTACTGCACACGGTTTTTGGCCTGAATCCTCGTTTTGCGAGACAATACTCGCTAACCGCGTTACTCGCAAACTGAGGTTCCACTGTATAATGCTCCCCCCCAACTACTACCTACCTCATATATAAATATATATATATATATACACATATATATATATACACACCACCCCTCCCACCACCTAATTCCTGTAAGAGGATTAACGGCACCTATCGTGAGTACTTACCTCATCTATATATTATCCCCCCATCTACCTACCTTATCTATATGTGTATACCACTCCTTAGCCACCACCTACTGTGAGTACTTACCTCATCTAAATGTATAATGCTCCCCTCCCCACTACATACCTACCTTTTTTTTTATATGTGAATGTCCCTCACTCGCTCTTATAATAGGAATGTCGGCACTTACTGTGAGTACTTACGTGTATATATATATATATATATATATATATATATATATATATATATATATATATATATATATATTCTCCTAACTACTACTACCTACCTCATCTATTCAACACCCTTCACCACCAAGTACCTACTGCAGATATAATGTACCCTGGCACCTACCCTGAGTGCTTACCTCATCTAGATCTATGTATAATGCTCCCCCCTACCTTATCTATATGTGTAAACCCCCCCACCACCTATTTCTTTGAGGACGGCACCCGCTATGAGTACTTACCTCCATAGATGTGTATCTATAGCCCCTCCCCCAGTTACTACCACCTACCTCATCTATATGTATATAACAACCCTCCACCTACCTATAGTACTTGACTCCTCTCATACCTTCCTCATATACACCCCCCCACCATCAGAGTAGTTGCCTCATCCATCTGCATACCACTCTCCCACCTACCCCCCCCCCCCCCCCCCCTCACCTACCTCATGCAGGAGGCATTGCGGAGCCTACCATTAGTACTTATCATATGTGCAATTTTTTCCCCCAACAAATGCATTTTAATGAATTAAAAACAGAAATATATATATATATATATATATATATATATATATATATATATATATATATATATATATATATATATATATCCCATATTTTTTTTTGTATAATAGGTGTTACGCAGAGTAAATACCTAACATGTCGTACTTTAAAATTGCGCACACGTGTGGAGTGGTGACAAACTATGGTTTTTAATCTCCATAGACGACACGTTCCACATTTCTACAGGTTACCAGTTTTGAGTTACAGAGGAGGTCTGGTGCTAGAATTATCGCTCTCTAGAACGATTGTGGAGATACCTCACATGTGGTGCAAACACAAACTCATAGCAAGGGGAATATCTCCTAAACCGTACAGGTTTAGGAGATATTTTTTTTACCTACAGGTAAGCCTTATTATAGGCTTACCTGTAGGTAAAAGTTAAAAAAGACTATACAACCACTTAAGGTATGTGTTAAAGAGGTTGTAAAGGTTTTTTTTTTTTTTTAATTTTCTAAATAGCTTCCTTTTAAAGAGGAGTTCCACCCAGAGGGGCCATAAAAAAAAAAAAAAAAATTAAAAGTCAGCAGCTACAAATACTGCAGCTGCTGACTTTTAATTGGACACTTACCTGTCCCAGGGTCCAGCGATGCGGGGGATCGAAGCCCTGCTCCCCCCCCCCCCCCCTCCGCTCGTCGGCGCCGGCATTTCAACTGTGGGCGCCGGGCTGTGGCTTCACAGCCTGGCACCCACTGCGCATGCGCGAGCGGCGCCGCGATTGGCTGCTCAATCACCTGGGACCTTTAATGGGTCCCAGATGATTGACAGGAGGGAGGGAGAAGAGCCGAGCCTTTCCTGTGCCAGGGGGAAGTGATGTCACCAGCCCAGGCAGAGGAAGGGGCAGATTACGAGGGACCACCTAGCAACAGGCATTTAGAGGTAAGTAAAAAAAAAAAAAAAATCAAATGTTTTTTTGTTTTTTTTTTTTTTAGAATTTTTTAGATATGTTTTTTTGGGTGGAACCCCACTTTAAGCAAGTGCATTGTTCACTTACCTGTTCCTTCGATTTCCCTTCTAAATGTTATTTTTCTTTTGTTTGAATAATTCCCTTCCTGCTCCTCCTCCATGAAGTTTGCCCCCATCATCCGAGCCGTTCTACCTGGAGGTTAGACAGCGTGCTCGCCCCTTCCCTTGGGACTACATCCCTCTGCGGGGAGACACTGTGTATGTTCACGGGGGGGGGGGGGCAGGGGATACGTGGGCGTTTCTACGATGCTGTAGCTCCGCCTCCTGCGCCTTGTGTAAATAAATGATTGTTGGGTAGCAAATACGATGAAAACATTATCGATAAAGATTTAAATATATTAGTTTTTTCCCAAAGTAACTACTATTTGGCTCTTTATGTTATGGGCGCGCTGGGGAGGCGGGAACGGCGTCCTAATTGGGCGGCGGGTAAATATGTAAGCCTCAAATAGATACAAGAACTAGGCTCATTCCCGTTAGGTGACACTGACGAGAAAGCGGCGATGCCGCCAAGCCTCAAGGGAAATGTAGTTCCTTTGATGCCGTGACGCCGCCTTAGTGAACGCGCTCCGTAACCCAGAGGTAGAGGAGACAATGATTAGAGGAAACAATGAGGACAAGAAATAGCATACTATTTGATCAAGTTAATATACATATTTTAAACGGAAATAACAAATCTATTCTATATCTGTATAGCAAAGAGATCAATTGGAGGCTAAAAAAATTAAATTTTTACAACCCCTTTGATACTGGACGGACGGACGGGGGGGCACTTTAAAATGATGAAGACATCTTGAAAGGTCCTCTTTATGGAGAGTTCTGGGGTCTAAAACACCCCAAATATCTTCTCTAACCTTAAAAACAGAAGATGAAAGCACACTGCTGGAAACACTTATCAGGAAGCTGCCCGCCTAAGGGAAAAAAAAACAAAAAACAGGGCTATGGCACCTGCCTGCAGCTATAATACTGGTAATACATTTCACCCCGCCACCTAACAGTACTTGCTGTATAACACTGTTGGTTATGTACCGTATATCACGGAGTATACGCACCTGACCGCTATGTACTGTATATCAGAGTAATACACACCCTCTATAGAGCTGTCTGTTATGTACCGTATATCATGGAGTATACACCCCCTCTATAGAGCTGTATTATGTGTACCGTATATGATAGAGTATACACAGCCGCTATAGAGATTTATTATATGTACTGTATATCATGGAGTATACACAGTACCCATATGTATCGTATTTCATGTAGTATACATTAGGGCTGAAACAACTAATATCGGAGTATACATGTCCCCCATAGATCTGTTTTTATATGTATTGTAAATGAGCATACACGCTGTTATTTACCCTACATCATTGTGTGTGTATATAAATATATATTGTATGTTTATTCTATACTGTGTACGGTATTGCATGATCCTCTTCCCTATGTTCTTATGTTTTTATTGGTGGTTTTTAAACCTTTAGATTCATGTTGAAGATTTTGAATGACATGTTAGTGTTATAGCAGGTTTTGTTACTGAAGGACTAGATTAATGTGCAATGAACTGTCTCGAAGATATGTAATTACAATTTATTATTGAGTAGGTGTGTGTGGTGTGAGTGTTTTTGGACTTGCTTATATTGGCTTTAAAAGTTTAACTAAAGGCAACATTTTTAATTGAGAGCTTTTTTTTTTTTTTTTTTTTTTTTTTTTTTTTTTTTTTTTTTTTGCCCCGTGTCTCCCATTGCAGAGAAGACCTTTTTACTTCTGTCCCACATCCACCAGAGAGGCCACCAGAACTAGTGTCTCCATTTGAAGATCTAGTCCTGTTCTGGAGACAACACAATTTTAGGATTTTGTTTGCCTTTCATGCTTGTTGATAATGGCCAGCAAGAGAGGGTAGATATCCCTTATTAGGACAGCAATAAAAATCTGACTGGTTCTAATCCAGCGATTCTTAAACTTTTTTTTAGGGTTGTCCCGATACCGATACTAGTATCGGTATCGGCACCGATACCGAGCATTTGCCCAAGTACTTGTACTCGGGCAAATGCTCCCGATGCTTCCGCCGATACTATGACAGTCAGCGGTGATCGGCGTGTGGGGGAGTTACAAGATTCCCCCCCGCGGCTTTCAGTGACATACAGCGGTGATCGGTGCTTGTAACTTCCCCACGCGATCACCGCTGACTGTCACTGCATCCTCCTCCATGCCCCCTCTGTTCCTCTGTCTCCTTATCTGTCCCCCTCCGTTCCGTTCCTCCGTCCCCCTCTCCTTCTCTGTCCCCTCCGTTCCGTTCCTCTGTTCCTCTGCCTCTCCGCTGTCCCCTCCGTTCTGTTCCTCCGTCCCCCTCTCCTTCTCTGTCCCCTCCGTTCCGTTCCTCCGTCCCCCTCTCCTTCTCTGTCCCCTCCGTTCCGTTCCTCCGTCCCCCTCTCCTTCTCTGTCCCCTCCGTTCCGTTCCTCCGTCCCCCTCTCCTTCTCTGTCCCCTCCGTTCCGTTCCTCCGTCCCCCTCTCCTTCTCTGTCCCCTCCGTTCCGTTCCTCCGTTCCTCTGCCTCTCCGCTGTCCCCTCCGGTCCGCCGTCCCCCTCCTCCTTCCTTTGTGAATGGACAGAGTCAGCTGACTCTGTCCATTCATATAACTGATACATTGTAATCTCCTGTGATTACAATGTGTCAGTTTATGGATGGAGAGGAGCCGCTGACTTCTCTCCATTCATTCTCAGTGCAGCTGAGGCTGCAGAGAAAGGGACTGGGGAATCTCTATCCTCGGTCTCTTTCTCTGTCTCAAGGGGGAGATATCAGGGGTATGTTAAGACCCCTGATATCTCACCAAAACCCCCCAACAGGGCTGATTTAAAAAAAAAAAAAAAAAACATTGCAAAAATGAATAAAAAAATTATTATTGTAAAAAATAAAAATTGTTAATTTAAAAAAAAACACACAGACACCGTTCACCCCTCCCCCCCCCCCGAAAAAAAAGAAAGCATTGTTAAAAAAAAAAAAAAAAAACTGTCACGTGACATAAAAAAAAGTATCGGTAATCGGTATCGGCGAGTACTTGAAAAAAAGTATCGGTACTTGTACTCGGTCCTAAAAAAGTGGTATCGGGACAACCCTACTTTTTTTTTTTTTTTTTTTCAGTTGCACCCCATTCTAAAATTAAACTATTGGTTTTACACAATGCACCTTCACAAGTAGAACACCCAACACTGGAGGTGATCTATCATTACCAAACAAATATACACGCGCATTTGTGAGGTCAGGCACTGATGGATGAGAAGGCCTGGCTCGCAGTTTCTGCTCTAATTCATCCCTAAATTGTTCTATCTGGGTGAAGTCAGGACTGTGTGCAGGCCAGTCAAGTTCCTCCACCCCAAACTCGCTCATCTATGTCTTTATGGACCTGGCTTTGTGCACTGGTCCATATCATTTGGTGGAGGGGGGGATTGTGGTGTGGAGTTGTTTTTTAGGGGTTGGACTTGGCCCCTTAGTTCCAGTGAAGGGAACTCTTAAGGCGTCGGCATACCAAGACATTTTGGACAATTTCATGCTCCCAACTTTGTGGGAGCAGTTTGAGGATGACACCTTCCTGTTCCAACATGACTGCAAAATGGTGCACAAAGCAAGCTCCATAAAGACATGGATGAGCGAGTTTGGGGTGGAGGAACTTGACTGGCCTGCACAGTCATGACCTCAACTGGATAGGACACCATTGGGGTGAGTTCGAGCAGAGACTGCAAGCCAGGCTTTCTTATCCAACATCAGTGCCTGACCTCACAAATGCTCTTCTGGAAGAATGGTCAAACATTCCCATAGACACACTCCTAAACCTTGTGGACGGCCTTCCCAGAAGATTTGAAGCTGTTATAGCTGTAAAGGGTGGGCCAACTCCATATTGAACCCTATGGACTAAAAGGCCATTAAAGTTTGCGCGTGTAGGCAGGTGTCCTAATACTTTTTGGCAATAGTGCATCTTTTCACACTGGTACCGACTAGTATTCTGCTTTTCTCTTCTCCATTGTTCATCTAACGCAGGGGTTCTCAACCTGGGGGTCGAATGACGATTTGCCAGGGGTCACCAAATCCTGGGCTGTTCCTGAAGCCCGCACCACTCTGCCAGCCTTTTCGTGGCCGCCCAGCAGGGCTCTCTGGAGCCTGTGGCCACCCGCTGGGCTGTTCTTAGAGCCTGCGGCCGCCCACTCAGCCTCTTCGCAGCCACCCATTAAGTTCACCGCATGGGTGGGGGCGGGGCAGATACTAGAGGTCAGCTGATTGTTGAGGAATGTGAAGTGGGAGGGGCTGGAGGAGACCCCATCTCCTGATTTCGGCATAGGTGTCACTGCTACGAGACGCCACAGAGCTGGAGACACAGTGGGTAACACCTACCTGTTATTATAGTTGCCATTAAAAGTCCCCACTACAGTTCTCAGATCAGCAGATGACCTTCATCAAGAGCACCTAAGTTTGATCAGAACTCCCCCCAGCGCTGCCACTGATCCCCCCCCCCCCCCACCAGAACTGCCACTCATGCCATCTCTCCGCCAGCAATGCCACTCATCCCATTCCCCCCACTCCCCACCAGGGAATAAAAATAGAGAATACATGGAAGGGAGAGGAACAAAGAAAAAGAGAGAATGAGAGAAAGAACAAGAAAGACGGCTAGAGAGAGGGATGCGGGAAAAAAACAAGAAATTAGGTTGAGAGATAAAAGGGTAAGAAAAGTGTACCATCGGAGGTTTTAATACTATACGAGTGGAAGGGACTTGGGGAGCACTAAATGTCCGTGGGCTAGGGGTGCAAATTACTTGTCTTGCCTTGGGTGCTGACAACCCACGCTACGAAAATTTTACTTTTGGGGGTCCCCACAACTTGGGAAATTTTATCAAGGGGTCACGGCACTAGAAAGGTTGAGAACCACTGGTCTAACGTGACTCCAGTGCTGATGGAGGAGGTACTCAAGTACATCTTCAGACTCCCAATGTTCTTAACCTGTGATGTCATTGGTTGTTAGAAACATTAGAAACTTGTGGCTTTGTGTAAAAACAAAAAAAGCCAGGCTTAATCTGCCTGCTGGCTTGATGTTTTTTGGGCAATTTTTAGGCATTTTTGCAAGATAACCCTGAAGAATCCAGAAGGCACCACAGGGTACCATGGCTGTAAAATGCTGTTCTAATCTCTTATCGCTGGTGTAGAGATGTAAAGACGCATATATGCACCACAAATGGTTTATGTCCCCACTTGTGTTCAGGGATAGTTTCAGTTTGATGTAGATGGCCTCTTTCACTGGTTTTGTGAACCAGTTGTCCTCTACTCCCAAATTATGCTCCTCAGTGTCTTCAAAGTTCCTTTTTTATTTGTAGTAAAATTGGTGAATCTTGATCCCAAAAATTTGCACTATGATGAGAGTGGAGATTGGAAGGCCTGGAGAAAAAATTGACATTTTTGGAAAAGTTTTTTTTAAATCTTTTTTTTTTTTCTGGAAAGTAAATCCTGGAATACAATTCAAGTAACACTATTTCTCTGCAGTTTTCAAACAAGAGATGCATGCATTTCTGCCGAAGTGGGCACTGCAGGGGAAATGCTCCAGTTTAGTTTGCTTGTGGGCTTCATCTTGTGCCTCCTACAGTTGGGTTAGTGTTAAGATACAGTAAATGATTGTCCCCTCAGGCCCTAATTGACAAGAGGGTGAAATGTTCTTAAAGTGGTTGTAAACTCTCCCCGACAACTTTTTTTCCCATGTAAATCAGCATAAAAAAACCCAAATGAACACTGCTTGTAGATATCTCCTTACTTGGGCCTGATGCACACTTATGCATTTTTAGTGCTTTTTGCATTTTGCCGATTTGCACTACAGTCCATTTAACATGGTTTCCTATGGAACACGTTCTGTAGTGCAAATCTGCAAAATGAACTAAAAATGCATAGGTGTGAATCGGGCCTTAGTATTGCTGTAATCCTTTTTGTTCTTTAGAATGACTTCCCTGAGCATGCCCAGATCTCCCCTGATTTACGGCACACTCTGTGTAGTTGTCTGTCTATAATCAGGACTTCCTACACTGAAATCCTACAAGACTGCATAATCACTCAGAGCTTCCTACTACACCCCATGTGACATCACATGGAGCGTGTACTTGGGTATGGGACAGCATTACTGCAGTCTTATCAGCTGAAGCTGATAAAACGGACATAGGCAAACAATAGATAATCAGCACAAGTAAATACTATGAAATAAATCAAGTCAGCTATGAGCAGTAAGTTGGGTTGCTATAGAAACGTTGGATTGAGAAGGAGGCTTGGTTAACAGTACAGGGAAGTGCTCAATGTAATGGCGGAAATACTCTACTGTGGACTCAGAAAACAATACAAGTTTTTTAAAGTTTCTTTAAACAGTAAGTAATATGCGATTTGGGCTGGATTACAGTGGCTATAGTTTGAGCACTACTTATTATAATGGACTAAATGAAAAGCAGCATCAGAGTGGGAGAGTTTACTTCCTCTTTAACATATACAGTCCTTGTTATTCCATTTGTAATATAAAGTTAACATTTTAAAGCAAATGTAGCTTGCTGAATAAGCTGTACTTTTTATTTCAAGTATAATACTTTTATGTACACTGCATGTTACCTTCCCAGTGTAACTGACTTTGTAAAACTACTCTGTCTGAATTAAAAAAACTGAAAGTTTGGGGTTTTATTCTTTTCTTGGTGGCCTAAAAATTTAATGAAAATTTTACATCTCCAACTTTACATCTTCCCACTCCTACTGACAGCCACCATCGCTGACTGTTGTTGTTTTTTTTTTTAGCATTCTCTCCCTGCAGATTAGTCTGCTTAGAAGTTCCCTTGAGTCCATTAAATATTCTGCTGTTTCGTTTTCCCCCATGAGGCCTCTGAAACGTATTGGTTGTCCTTTGCCCTGCTTGTTGTAACCGTTTTCAACAATAAAAACTTTGACTCCTAAGGATTTTTCATTTGGATCTTTGACCTATTACTCTGTTTTTGGTTGACTGTGAATTTTACAAAATCGTGGTCTGGATAGCTACAACCTTATGAAAGCATTCCTGAGGTGTGTGTGTGTGTGTGTGTGTGTGTGTGTTCTTCAGACTGTGTTGCCATCTCTGCTTGGTATTGCAAAGTTCCACTAACCTTCAGTGGGTGGTGTGACCTGTGCCGGTGGGTTTCCTGTAAACCTCAGTGTCCAAATAACCCCCAAGCCCTGTCGTAGTTTACCCCACCCCAACCCTTGACACCCAAGAGTCGGGCAAGCTCTTACACCATGATGTTTTTGTTGAGTTCCCTTTTTTTTTTTTTTTTTTTTTCCGGGTAAGGAACTGTTATTCCCATAGTGATGGATGACTTACATGGACGTAATTCAGGCTATTAACCAGATCTTCCCATACTTGCACGTCAAAATGTAAAGTTTCTTGTGCTTGATTAGTGGCTGGGATGTGCCCCAGACGTAGTCTAAAGTTGAGGTTTCTCTATTTAAACCTAGTGTCTTATGTTTGGTCACACATGTCTGCTCTGTGATAAAAAAGATCTTCTAGTCATTGTCCTTTATTTCAAGGCTCTACTTTTAAAGGATAAGTTCACTTTAAAAATAAATGTATTTTTGTGTGGTGGTGTTTTTTTTTTTTTTTTTTTTTTTTTTGAGCCTGTAAAGCATTTCACCAGTGATAAGCAGTTCCCTGGTGCCATACATGTCTCTTGCAGATCTGTCGGTGTATCTGTTTGGTCATACATCATGTATGGCAGGGCTTGACAAATTTTTGCTTTTTATTTAGGAGCCAACTAAAAAAGTTAAAGGCCATTTTTTATTTTTTTATTTTTAACCTTTTGCTTACTGTACTTTAACCCCCTTCCTGCCCAGGCCAATTTTCAGCGTTTAGCACTGTCACACTTTGAATGACAAAATGCGCAGTCATGCTACACTATACCCATATGAACTTTTTATAAAAAAAATTTGGAGACAGAGCTTTCTTCTGGTTGTATTTAACCGGTTCAATACCGGGCATTTTCACCCCCTTCCTTCCCAGACCAATTTTTTAGTTTTCAGCGCTGTCGCACTTTAAACGACAATTGCGCAGTCATGCGACGTTGTACCCAAACAAAATTGACGTCCTTTTTTTCCCACAAATAGAGCTTTCTTTTGGTGGTATTTGATCACCTCTGCGTTTTTTTATTTTTTGCGCTATAAGCAAAAGAGCGACAATTTTGAAAAAAACACAACATTTTTTACTTTTTGCTATAATAAATATCCCAATTTTTTTTAAAAAAAACAAATTTTTTTCTGTTTCAGCTGATATGTATTCTTCTACATATTTTTTGGTAAAAAAAAATCGCAATAAGCGTATATTGATTGGTTTGCGCAAAATTTAGAGTGTCTACTAGGGTTGTCCCGATACCACTTTTTTAGGACCGAGTACAAGTACCGATACTTTTTTTCAAGTACTCGCCGATACCGATTACCGATACTTTTTTTTTATGTCACGTGACAGTTTTTTTTTTTTTTTAACAATGCTTTCTTTTTTTTCGGGGGGAGGGGTGAACGGTGTCTGTGTGTTTTTTTTTTTATTAACAATTTTTATTTTTTACAATAATAATTTTTTTGTTCATTTTTTGCAATATGTTTTTTTTTTTTTTTTTTTTTTTTTTTTAAATCAGCCCTGTTGGGGGGCTTTGGTGAGATATCAGGGGTCTTAACATACCCCTGATATTTCCCCCTTGAGACAGAGAAAGAGACCGAGGATAGAGATTCCCCAGTCCCTTTCTCTGCAGCCTCAGCTGCACTGAGAATGAATGGAGAGAAGTCAGCGGTTCCTCTCCATTCATAAACTGACACATTGTAATCACAGGAGATTACAATGTTTCAGTTATGTGAATGGACAGAGTCAGCTGACTCTATCCATGCACAAAGGAAGGAGGAGGAGGACGGCGGACCGGAGGGGACAGCGGAGAGGCAGAGGAACGGAGGAACGGAACGGAGGGGGACAGAGAAGGAGAGGGGGACGGAGGAACGGAACGGAGGGGGACAGAGAAGGAGAGGGGGGCGGAGGAACGGAACGGAGGGGACAGAGAAGGAGAGGGGGACGGAGGAACGGAGGGGGACAGAGAAGGAGAGGGGGACGGAGGAACGGAACGGAGGGGACAGAGAAGGAGAGGGGGACGGAGGAACGGAACGGAGGGGACAGAGAAGGAGAGGGGGACGGAGGAACGGAACGGAGGGGGACAGAGAAGGAGAGGGGGACGGAGGAACGGAACGGAGGGGACAGAGAAGGAGAGGGGGACGGAGGAACGGAACGGAGGGGACAGAGAAGGAGAGGGGGACGGAGGAACGGAACGGAGGGAGACAGAGGAGAGGGGGACAGAGGAACAGAGGGGGACAGATAAGGAGACAGAGGAACAGAGGGGGCATGGAGGAGGATGCAGTGACAGTCAGCGGTGATCGCGTGGGGAAGTTACAAGCACCGATCACCGCTGTATGTCACTGAAAGCCGCGGGGGGGAATCTTGTAACTCCCCCACACGCCGATCACCGCTGACTGTCATAGTATCGGCGGAAGCATCGGGAGCATTTGCCCGAGTACAAGTACTTGGGCAAATGCTCGGTATCGGTGCCGATACCGATACTAGTATCGGTATCGGGACAACCCTAGTGTCTACAAAATACGGGATAGATTTATGGCATTTTTAAAAAAAAAATTTTTTTTTTTTTTTTACTAGTAATAGCGGCGATCGCGTTTTTTTTTTTTTTTTTTTTTTCGTGACTGCGACATGGCGGACACATCGGACACTTTTGACACATTTTTGGGACCATTCACATTTATACAGCGATCAATGCTATAAAATTGCATTGATTACTGTGTAAATGTGACAGGCAGGGAAGGGGTTAACCACTAGGGGGACACAAGGGGTTAAATATGTTTCCTAAGGAAGTGTTTCTAACTGTAGGGGGGCGGGGACGTACAAGGGGAGGAGACCGATCGATCAGTGTTCCGTTGTACTGGGAACACAGATCGCTCTCCTCTCAACTGACAGGACGTGGATCTGTGTGTTTACACGCATCGGGTCCTGAGCAACGCAGCGGGCGTGTGCGCCCCCTAGACGGCCGTAAAGCCCAGGCCGTCATATGACGTCCACCCAGGATGGGAGATCCCATCTGTGGATGTCCTATTACTATGGCCGGGTACTGAAGTGGTTAAAATGTAACGTCAGTCATTTGTGGGTTTTTTCATCTTTCCATCTATTTAATATTCTGCCCTTGTTTTAACTTTGGATAGTAAAACTTTTTTGGGAGGAGTATTAGAATGTATTTTGGGGTGTAATTGGAAGAATGCGTATGCTGTGTGTGAGAAATAACCTGTTATGACAATTTTGTGGATGAAAAAAAAAATCTTAATTTTGCAAAGAATTGTAGCAAAAAATTGGCATCTTAACCACTTCAATACCTGCCCATAGTCATATGACGTCCACAGATGGGATCTCCCATCCTGGGTGGGCGTCATATGACGTCCTGGGATTCCCGGCCGCCTAGGGGGCGCGCGCGCGCCCGCCACGTTCCTCGGGACCCGGTGCGTGTGCCCGGCGGCCGCGATGTCCGCCGGGCACCCGCGATTGCCGGTTAACCGGACCGGCATGTGGATCTGTGTGTGTAAACACACAGATCCACAGCCTGTCAGCTCTGAGGAGAGCGATCTGTGTTCCCAGAACGGAGGAACACTGATCGGTCTCCTCCCCTAGTGTGTCCCCTCCCCCTACAGTTAGTAATCACTCCCTAGGAAACATATTAACCCCTCCCCGCCCCCTAGTGGTTAACCCCTTCACTGCCTGTCACATTTACACAGTAATCAATGCAATTTTATAGCATTGATCGCTGTATAAATGTGAATGGTCCCAAAAATGTGTCAAAAGTGTCCGATGTGTCCGCCATAATGTCGCAGTCACGAAAAAAAAATCGCGATCGGCACTAAAAAAATATATATTTTTTTTAAAACTCCATAAATCTATCCCGTATTTTGTAGACGCTATAACTTTTGCGCAAACCAATCAATATACGCTTATTGCGATTTTTTTTTTTTTTTTTTTTTTTTTTTTTTTTTTACCAAAAATATGTAGAAGAATACGTATCGGCCGAAACTGAGGAAAAAAAGTTTTTTTTAAAAAAAAATTGGGATATTATAGCAAAAAGTAAAAAATAATGTGTTTTTTTCAAAATTGTCGCTCTTTTGTTTATAGCGCAAAAAATAAAAACCGCAGAGGCGATCAAATACCACCAAAAGAAAGCTCTATTTGTGGGGAAAAAAGGACGTCAATTTTTTTTGGGTACAACGTTGCACGACCGCGCAATTGACGTTTAAAGTGCGACAGCGCTGAAAACTAAAAATTGGCCTGGGAAGGAAGGGGGTGAAATTGCCCGGTATTGAACCGGTTAAAACAACTCACCATGCCTCTTACTAAATACCTTGGACTGTCTACTTTCCAAAAAGGGGTAATTTGGGGGGTATTTGTACTCAAGAAATGAGATGGGCCGTCAGTATATCAGGTGTGATCAATTTTCAGTGATTGCCACCATAGCTTGTGGACTCTCTTGGACTTTCACACAGACCAAATAATATACACAAATTTTGGTGATTTTTACCAAAGATATGTAGCAGTATAAATTTTGGCCAAAATTTATGAAGAAAAATTACTAATTTGTAAAATTTATATCCAAAACGAAGAAAAATTGTGTTTTTTACAAAACTTTTTTTTTTCCTTTTTTATAGCGCTAAAAATAAAACCCAAAGGTGATCAAAAACCAGCAAAACGCTTTTTGTTTGAAAAAAGGACAAAAATGACATAAAGATACAGTGTTGAGTAATGTCATTCAAAGTGAGCGCTGAAAATTGGTCTGGTTAGGAAGGGGGTTTAAGTGCCCAATAGGTTATGTCGAGACAAAGGTCCAGCAAAGAAAATGTTCTGTCTAGAGGAGTCTACTTTTCAGATGTTTCCCTAAAAACTTGCAGACATATGTGTATATATAACATTGTGCCAGCAAGTGGTTAGAACTAAAAGCAAAACTTTTTTTTTTTTTTTTTTTTGCTTTGTGTCCTCCTTAACCTTAGTGCCGGCCAAATGTGAATATGCCGCCTCTCGGCGGGTGGGCCTTGGCGCCGTGTGGTCGCATATTTGCGGCATTAGTGAAAATTCAGCTTTGTCATGAGCGTGTGCCCTGTGCTCTCTGAAAACCGTTATTGGTCACATGATCCTAAGCCCTGCGTCCTAAATACCTCAATGGGCGGTGCCGGCTCCAGTAAGCATATTTTTCCTGTCTTTGGCCTGATGACCGTTTATCACAGAGAGTTGAGGAACAATTTAGATTGTCCCCAGAGCCGGAATAAAGGGAACTTCTTACAGTGGGGACACTAGTTCTTGGGATAACCAGGGATACCCTCATTTTGAAGGAATTTTTCCTCACTTCCTGTTTTGGCTATGGGACAGGAAGTGAAGGGAAATATCCCCAATGGGACACAAATGCAAAAACGAGACAAACGTTTGCCTTTACATCCACTTAAGTCTCGGGCACCTCTGCAGTTGGTATACAAGTGAAAAGGGATATGACATTGCACGCCATTGTCTCTTTTGCCCATGTGCTTTGTTTACAAATTCTTTGGAATTCTGAATATGGTGTTCCGTGTATAGGGTGATAGGATAAGTAGACCGATACTTAGTAATGTTCTACTTTATACTTATCAGTTGATGTTTCAGACAATTGGTCTGAGGGGCCCCCTTCCTAGTGTGTTTTAGGTCAGGGCTCAACAAATCCCAGGCGCCAGGTCGCTATGGCGACGAGAAATTGCATCCTGTCACCTGGGCTTTTGTCAGTGGCAGGTGCCTCCAGATGCCATTACAGGGCAGGCTACAGGGTGGGTTTTGGCTGGGAAGGTGGACTGGGCATTGTAGGTCCTCTGGACACGAAAGCACTGCCATCACGGGAAATGTGATTAACAGCCGCCAGGGATGGAGCGGGAAGAGCAGCAGTTGCTGAGCAAGCGGCTAGCAGAGTGCAGTCAAGCTAGGGGATCCCCGGCAGCCCATCTCTGCTGCCCCCCCCCCCCCCCCCCGGGATTACCGGAGCAGGCCCGGCTGAGGGAGGGAAGGGGAGCAGGCGCACTGGGAGCGGAGCCAAGTGGTGAGCGCATTGCCGCAACCTCCTTCCCTACTCTACAAAGGTGTGCTCCATGTCTGCTGCAGAGAGGAGAGAAGTACCTGAGCTGTGATGTCTGGGGGGATTAGGGGATGTGATGTTGGGAAAGGTTCCATTTGCAGTGTCAATGCAGCTGCTGATGTGAAGGAACTCCTCTCCCAGGTATCATCTAATGTGGGGTGTGGAGTTCCTATACCCGATTCATACCATCGGGGGGTGAGGAGATGACTGGCAGGTGCTACAGACATTTGTATGTTTCCCTCTTTACCTGGTGTAGCAATAATCTCTAGAAAGCTTGTGTAATGTTTCCATGGCTATCTTAAATCAGGCTACCAGTCTGTGGCAAATCATATAGTCTGACAGTCTTCAGCAGCATTTCTGTAGACTGACTGTGTCTTTTCTAACGCCCATAGTCTCCTGTGCTGGCTTGTGTTGTGGTGGATGCCTGGTGTTGCGCCTGCCGTGTGTTGTCGCGCCCCCCCCTGGCCGCCGTGTGTTGTCGCGCCCCCCCCCCTGGCCGCCGTGTGTTGTCGCGCCCCCCCTGGCCGCCGTGTGTTGTCGCGCCCCCCCCTGGCCGCCGTGTGTTGTCGCGCCCCCCCCTGGCCGCCGTGTGTTGTCGCGCCCCCCCCTGGCCGCCGTGTGTTGTCGCGCCCCCCCCCTGGCCGCCGTGTGTTGTCGCGCCCCCCCCTGGCCGCCGTGTGTTGTCGCGCCCCCCCCTGGCCGCCGTGTGTTGTCGCGGCCCCCCCCGGCCGCCGTGTGTTGTCGCGGCCCCCCCCGGCCGCCGTGTGTTGTCGCGGCCCCCCCCGGCCGCCGTGTGTTGTCGCGGCCCCCCCCCTGGCCGCCGTGTGTTGTCGCGGCCCCCCCCCTGGCCGCCGTGTGTTGTCGCGGCCCCCCCCCCTGGCCGCCGTGTGTTGTCGCGGCCCCCCCCCTGGCCGCCGTGTGTTGTCGCGGCCCCCCCCCTGGCCGCCGTGTGTTGTCGCGGCCCCCCCCGGCCGCCGTGTGTTGTCGCGGCCCCCCCCCTGGCCGCCGTGTGTTGTCGCGGCCCCCCCCCCTGGCCGCCGTGTGTTGTCGCGGCCCCCCCCCTGGCCGCCGTGTGTTGTCGCGGCCCCCCCCCTGGCCGCCGTGTGTTGTCGCGGCCCCCCCCCTGGCCGCCGTGTGTTGTCGCGGCCCCCCCCCTGGCCGCCGTGTGTTGTCGCGGCCCCCCCCCTGGCCGCCGTGTGTTGTCGCGCCTCGACACTGAATATTAATTTTTTTTTTTTTTGGTAGCCTTCGGGGATGGGGGGGTTCGTACTTGAAGCCCTCCCATATCAGGAAAGTTTTTACCTTCGTTTATGCAGTTTTCTTTCCTTCCACAAGTGGAAGAAAAGCAAATCGCTCTATTCCCCATCAACACAGTATTAATGGGGGGAGGGGAATCCCTCCCGCAGCTCTGTTGTGTTCTGATGGTGGCCGGCAGTGATCTTAAGAGAAAAAAAGAACATCAGTCTGGTTGTACTCTAGTCGATGGATCAACATCAGTACAACCAGCCCACCCATGATTGCATTCAATCTCAGGCCAGTCCCTGCTGACATTTAATCTATGGCCGGCTTTACAGTGTTAACTGAGAGAAGACATCTTTGGTACACGTCTCCCTTTTCATGCCAGCTGGCTCTCATGGAAACTGCAGACTGAGCTGTTCCAATTAGGAGCTCGTTCACCTGTTTGACAGAATTCATTGTTCTGGATGAATATTTATGAACAGGCTTTTTCTGACCGAGGCGCAGATAAAGTACACGGGTGGGAAAAAAAGTAAAAAATTCTGCTACTGGTTTAAAAGAATGCTGGTTTTGGAAAATGTTCTACCTAATTAACCAAAGTAAATTAATTCTGTTCTTTAATCGGGACTATAATATTTAACACTTTAGTGCCAACCTACGCACATTTGCGGCCTCGGCTTTCAGGGGTGATGGCTGCATGTAAGTCACGCCCGCATATGGACACTGTGTGAAAATCACACACGTTGGGTATCGCCGCAATCGTTGCAGAGAGCAATAATTTTAGCGCTAGACCTCCTCTAACTCTAACCTGGTAACCGTTACATTTTTTTAAAGCGCTGTCTATGGAGATTTTTAGGTACCGTAGTTTGCGGCCATTCCACGAGTGGGCGCAATTTCAAAGCCTGACATGTTGGGTATCTATTTACCCGGCGTAACATCTTTCACATTATTCAAAAAAAAAATTGGGCTGACTACGGTTTAGTTTTTTTATTCATGAAAGTGTATTTTTTTTTTTTTCCCAAAAAAGTGTTTGAAAGAATGCTGCGCAAATACCATGTGACATAAAATATTGCAATTGGCACCAATGTATTCTCTAGAGTCTCTGTTAAAAAATAAAATAAATGTTTGGGGGTTCTAAGTAATTTTGTAGCAAAATATACAGATTTTAACTTGTAAGAAACTAATGTCAGAAATAGACGTGAAAGGGATAAAATGCAACATGAAAACCTACTGTACCTTTCCATCAAACCATTTATCAGGAGTCCATCCCATTAATACCCATTGTTCTCTTTGTCTTGTAGATGATGCCGAAGTGGTGAAGACCAGAATGAATAAGCGGGCCGGAAGGGAGGAATATTACGTCCATTACGTTGGCTGTAAGTAGAGACTTCAGCACCATTAGACCTATGTTTACCTCCCCTGTGAGTGTTACTGGGTGGGCAACAGGGATCATACCTTCAGCATTAGTAACGCTCGCTAGCATAGTTTGGGGTGTTGATATGTGACCCCTGTAGCAGCATACCAGTTGGCCAGGACAGAAAACTGCTATAGCTGGAAAGAATTTTGGAAGATCTCTGCATGTCATAGATGACGCTTTCCTGCAGAGAAGACACTTGGTACCATCACTGCACCCTTTGCTAGCCCAAGTTAAGTGATAAAATGGAAAATGAAGTTGCGCTTTAAAGCAAAAAAGTAAAGTTCTCTTCAGTCTTCGGATATCCTTACATTGTCACTGGCTCATGCACTGTACATTGTGATAAAAAAAATTCTTAGAAATGTGGTTTCAAAACATTTTTTGCATGCCTGTTGTAAAAAAAAAAAAGTTTGATCAATTTTTTATAAGTGGTATTTAAAAGCTGTGGAGTGGAGGTGCTTAACCCCTTGGAGCCAGTGCCTCCCGGCCCTTTAAGGAGTTTAGGATGCCGGCAGGGACAGGGTTTATGACCATGTGAGCACAGTGATTAGCTGTCATGGCAGTCGCATAATCAGAAAGCTCCTGATCGCAAGCAGTGATCGGCAGCTTTCCCTTAGCCGCCGGTAACTGTGCTGGGAGCGTGCTCTCTGGACATCTGTATTTGCACTAATGCACACACATACGTCTGCTCGCCAGTAAGGCCCACCCACCGTGAGGCCGCATATTTGCGTGCGGGCGGCGCCATGAGCTTAAAGCGGAACTTCAGTGCATCTGAGCACCACAAACTGAAAACACAAATTCATTTTTATTATTCAAAGCAAATTCTCCCATCCATCCTTGTCTCCATACTTTGTTGTTCGTTGCTCACTTTGAAACCACCCCCCAAACATTTCTGACCGTGGCCATCTTGAGTAAGGGCAGATGATTCATGTAGTATTTACTTCCTGGAATCCATCTGCTCTTACCTCAGGCTTGCAGGCAGGAGGGTGTGCCTAGCTGAGAAAACCCCTCCTCCCCTCCTGAAGATACCTGGGATGTAGGACTCCATTTGCCAGGGCAAGAAATCAGGAAGTAAATGAAGAAATGTAAATAAAAAATTAAACAAGTAAATGATATACATTCCTGTCCATGTACTAATGCCAGTAGCATAAGGATAAAAACCAGTCAATGTTGATTGAGAAGTTCTGCTTTAACTGATGGCAGCGGGGTGAGATTTATCCCGGTGTTCAGTTTTTGTATCACAAACGGTTGTAGCCTTTTCCTCGTCTCATTTATAAAAATATTTGTTAACTTTTACAGTGAACTGCCGCCAAAATGAGTGGGTGGATAAAACCCGTTTGGTGCTGGTCAAACCAGTGAACGAGGAAGAGGAGGAAGATGAAGCGGCAAACGAAGAAGATGAAGCGGCAAACGAAGAAGATGAAGCAGCAAATGAGGAAGATGAAGCAGCAGATGAAACCAATCAGGAGACCTCTGAAAATGGAAATGAGCCCCAAAATGAGGAGGATGAACCTGAAAAAGAGGCTAAAGAGGAGGAGGAGGATGAGCACCGATCAGAGGATGATGAGCCTCAAGCAAAGGTAATACAAAACACAAATCCAGTCTATCCATCCTGGTATCTGACCACAGCTTGGGATTATTTGATGGTCTTAAAGGGTAACTCCGCTTTTGTTGAGAGAAGAATTTTCCCCTCTGTGTAAATTGCAGGGATTTTGACAAACTTTGTTGCAGATTCCTACCTTTTTGCTCTGAAGAAATTGCCCTTTGTGTCCTTGTGCAGAGGGAATCTGGAAGTGATTTTATAATTGGCAATCAGGGTAATTATAAACATGCAGGGCTCTGAGGAAAGTGACAGGGTCTGTCCCCCATTTTAGAAATGATTTCCCTTTGGGAGTATCTCACCAGAAATTGCTTTTTTGTTGCAGGGGATCAAGTCTGATTTGTATCTTAGTGCAGATTTCTGGGACAACCAGTGAGCCAATCACACGCAGGAAATTAAATTGGGTGGGGGGGGGTGCATTCTGTATACCATCTGTGTACAGAACACCTCTAGGTCTTATTGCATTTTACAGTGAATGACAGCCCTGCAGATTGAAAGGTAAAGGTCATTTTTAATAACATGAAATTATAATAGGACTTGGGTTGTAGTTGTGTACGCTATATTACATTTTTATGCGTTAATTTTATTTCCCCACGAAAATGGAGTTGCCCTTTCACCACTTCAATACTGGACATTTTCACCCCCTTCCTGCCCAGACCAATTTTTAGTTTTCAGTGCTGTTGCACTTTGAATGACAATTGCGCGGTCGTGCGACGCTGTACCCAAACAAAGTTGATGTCCTTTCCCCCCCCACACAAATACTTTTCTTTTGGTGGTATTTGATCACCTCTGCGTTTTTTATTTTTTGCGCTATAAACAGAAGAGCGACAATTTTGAAGAAAACACAATATTTTTTACTTTTTGCTATTATATCCCAATTTAGAAAAAAAAAACATTTCCCCAGTTTAGGCCGATATGAATTCTTCTACATATGTTTGGTAATAAAAAATCGTATATTGATTGGTTTGCGCAAAATTTATAGCGTCTACAAAATACAGGATAGATTTATGGCATTTTTTTTTTACTAGTAATGACGGCGATTTGCAATTTTTTTCATGACTGACATTGCGACGGACAGATCGGACACTTTCGAAACATTTTTGGGACCATTTACATTTATACAGTGATCAGTGCTAGAAAATTGCACTGTGTAAATGTGACTGTCAGGGAAGGGGTTAACACTAGGGGGAGATCGAGGGGCTAATTATGTTTCCTAGGGAGTGATTCTAACTATAGGGGGAGGGGACTCACAAGGGGAGGAGATTGATCGATGTTCCTCTGCACCGGGTCCCGAGCAACGCTGCGGGCGCTACCCCCCCAGACGGCCGGGAAGCCCAGGACATCATATGACGCCCTCTCAGGATGGGAAGTCCTTTTTATTATGGGCGGGTTGGGTAGTGGTTATGTTTGGTTCTCTGACAAAGATCCATCATCAGTTCAGAGTGGTGTGCCTGGTTCTCTTCTCTGACAAATCTAATATCCTGACTTCTGTGCATTCATAGGCGAAGTTCACTTGTACTCTCTCCCTGTCATAACCAATACTCTAACTGCCTGACTCTGGGCTGTCAACATACATGGTATAGGTGGCTTCAACTGTGGCCCCTGAAATTACCAAACTGCCCTGCATATAATGTTAGGTCTAGCGGAGCCCTCCATTTTTTTTCCCTGTATGGCATTATTTACCATAAGCGCTGAGCAAACAGTTGCCGCTATATAGATCCTGTACAATGATAGGAAATGCTAGAGAAGATTGTCAGACTTGAGACATCCCAGTGTAAATGGTGGTCAGACACTGTGGACTCTCTACTAGAATGGATTGGAGACTGCAGACACATAGGGGGTTGATTTACTAAACCTGGAGTGTTCAAAATCTGGTGCAGCTGTGCATGGTGGCCAATCAGCTTGTTCAATTTAAGCTTTGACAGAAAAAAAACCTGGAAGCTGATTGGTTTCTTTGCAGCGTTGCACCAGATTTTGCACTCTCCACTTTTAGTAAATCAATTGCGTCCAGTGGTATACAATCGTCTCGCTTGAGGTCAGTACTAATACTCTTCTCAGGTTGCAGATAATTGTGATATCATTTGATCTTGACACACCTTTGCAATGATGATATTTTGAGTCTCGTTATCAGCGCTAAGCTGAGGAATGATATAAGATGACCTTACCCTGTTTCCCCGAAAATAAGACCTAGCGTGAGTGTCAGTGATGGCTGCAATATAAGCCCTACCCCCCAAATAAGCCCTACCCTGTTTCCCCGAAAATGAGCCCTACCCTGAAAATAAGACCTACAAGGACTTTAACTAGGGCTTATTTGGGGGGTAGGGCTTATATTGCAGCCATCACCGACAGTCACGCTAGGTCTTATTTTCGGGGAAACAGGGTAGAGTCTGACATTCAGCTTGATGCATCTGCTCTGACAAGAGACAAGTAAAATAAAGTTATACTCGAGATTCAATGCTATTTTCTTTGAATCCTAATCCCTGCCCATAGGAGTGGTCTACCTCTGCCATATGACACTTCCAGAATGAATTTTCAGGTGAGATTGTTGACTGGTCTTTTTAAAGCGGAGTTCCACCCAATAATGGAACTTGCACTTTAAGGGAAGGTGACCCCCTGACACACATTTGGCATGTCATTTTTTTGGGGGGGAGCGGATACCCTCATTTTAGAAGGTCCCAGCTCCCACTTCCTCCCGGCACACCGTGGCACCGGAAGGGAGATCACCTCTCCCCCCTGGGACACATCACAGGTCCCAGATAATTGCCTGGCCAGTCACGTCGTGGCTCGCGCATGTGCAGTGCGTGCGATGCTGTGAAGCCTTAGCCGGACGCCCACAGTAACAAAGCCGGCGCCGCAGAGAGGAGGGGGAGACAAGCGGGGCTTCGTTCCCCCGCATCGCTGGAACAGGTAAGTGTCCGATTATTAAGTCAGCAGCTGCAGTATTTATAGGTGCTGACTTTTATTTTATTTTATTTTATTTTTTTTCTTTGAGCAGAACTCAGCTTTAAGTAAGGAACTTCAGCAAGGCAGTCTGAAGTCGTGTGGATTTTTTTAATATTTTTTTTTTATTTAGGCTTTGTTCACATCATGGTGCAGCGAGGTCCGTTTTTCTGCAAACATTATGCAACTGCTCAAATAACACAAATTGTTCTGTGTCCTGTTCACACCACAACCACACAGTCTGCATGAAAACTGATGTCTCTAAGTGAAATCTACATTTTTTTTTCATCAGTTTTCATGCACATATGGTATGAATAAGCTTAGTCTCTCTCCTCGTACTTGCCCTCCAGTGAAGTATCTTGGTAATGTTGGGGCCTTTTCACACAAGCTGTTTGATCAGGTCCGCCTGTCAGTTTTTCAGGCGGATCTGATCGGACCCGCCATTCACCCTTCTGGTGCCGTGGATGTCAGCGGTGACATGTCTGACACCCGCTGCTATCCCCCCAATCCTGTCTGCCAAATCCAGACGGATGGTGGTCCTATTTTCCATCAGTCTAGCAGATCGGATCGAAAGAAAACGGACAGGCTGTCAATTTTCATCCGATTTCCCTATAGAAGAGAGCGGGACTCTGTCACCACTCTGCACAGTGAGTGAAGACGGACCTGTGATCCCCCGCTGAGAAAGTGAAGTCCTTCAAACTGAGGCGTCTGTGTAAAAGGGGCCCTAACCGTATTCCAATTCTTCTGATGTGCAATTTTTATTCAAAGGAAGTAAATTCTATAATCATTTTAAGGCCTCATGCACAATAGTTTCTTGTAAATGCTGTTTATCCTTACAGGAGAAAATCAGCGTTATAAACTCTCCTAAGCTGCATTTATTTTTCAAACCAGTTTAGCAGAGTTTGGTGTTTGGGAGTTTAATTAGCCAGGATTTTAATTTTGTTCTGGCAATTGAAAT
Source organism: Lithobates septentrionalis (assembly GCA_037952835.1). Classification (NCBI taxonomy): domain Eukaryota; kingdom Metazoa; phylum Chordata; class Amphibia; order Anura; family Ranidae; genus Lithobates; species Lithobates septentrionalis. The sequence continues at coordinate 377,132 of JBBDGP010003694.1, forward strand.
GAATAAACTCTGACGTGCTAAACACGCCTAATGTTTAGATACATGTAGTGTGTTTTTTTTTTTTATGCCCAAAGGCTCCTCTTCTGAATGCAATACTTCTGCGTCAGGATAGGAGCTTTGACTGCCTCTAAACTCTGCTGCTCCTGTCCCCTGGTACGGCCTAATGCCCACTGCTGCTCCTGTCCCCTGGTACGGCCTAATGCCCACTGCTGCTCCTGTCCCCTGGTACGGCCTAATGCCCACTGTTGCTCCTGTCCCCTGGTACGGCCTAATGCCCACTGCTGCTCCTGTCCCCTGGTACGGCCTAATGCCCACTGCTGCTCCTGTCCCCTGGTACGGCCTAATGCCCACTGCTGCTCCTGTCCCCTGGTACGGCCTAATGCCCACTGCTGCTCCTGTCCCCTGGTACGGCCTAATGCCCACTGCTGCTCCTGTCCCCTGGTACGGCCTAATGCCCACTGCTGCTCCTGTCCCCTGGTACGGCCTAATGCCCACTGCTGCTCCTGTCCCCTGGTACGGCCTAATGCCCACTGCTGCTCCTGTCCCCTGGTACGGCCTAATGCCCACTGCTGCTCCTGTCCCCTGGTACGGCCTAATGCCCACTGCTGCTCCTGTCCCCTGGTACGGCCTAATGCCCACTGCTGCTCCTGTCCCCTGGTACGGCCTAATGCCCACTGCTGCTCCTGTCCCCTGGTACGGCCTAATGCCCACTGCTGCTCCTGTCCCCTGGTACGGCCTAATGCCCACTGCTGCTCCTGTCCCCTGGTACGGCCTAATGCCCACTGCTGCTCCTGTCCCCTGGTACGGCCTAATGCCCACTGCTGCTCCTGTCCCCTGGTACGGCCTAATGCCCACTGCTGCTCCTGTCCCCTGGTACGGCCTAATGCCCACTGCTGCTCCTGTCCCCTGGTACGGCCTAATGCCCACTGCTGCTCCTGTCCCCTGGTACGGCCTAATGCCCACTGCTGCTCCTGTCCCCTGGTACGGCCTAATGCCCACTGCTGCTCCTGTCCCCTGGTACGGCCTAATGCCCACTGCTGCTCCTGTCCCCTGGTACGGCCTAATGCCCACTGCTGCTCCTGTCCCCTGGTACGGCCTAATGCCCACTGCTGCTCCTGTCCCCTGGTACGGCCTAATGCCCACTGCTGCTCCTGTCCCCTGGTACGGCCTAATGCCCACTGCTGCTCCTGTCCCCTGGTACGGCCTAATGCCCACTGCTGCTCCTGTCCCCTGGTACGGCCTAATGCCCACTGCTGCTCCTGTCCCCTGGTACGGCCTAATGCCCACTGCTGCTCCTGTCCCCTGGTACGGCCTAATGCCCACTGCTGCTCCTGTCCCCTGGTACGGCCTAATGCCCACTGCTGCTCCTGTCCCCTGGTACGGCCTAATGCCCACTGCTGCTCCAAAAAACATGTTTAGGAGTTTTGGCTTTTTTTTTTTTGTCAAAGCCCTCCGCTCAATTAAAGCCTCTGTCCATGTATACACAGGCTTTTACCAGCGTTCAGGAGCAGCAGAGTTTAGAGGTAGTCAAAGCCCCTCTTCTGACGCAGAAGAATCTCATTCAGGAGTGGAACTCTTGGGCATAAAAACACGAAACGCTAGACGCGTTCAGCACTTCAGCATTTATTTCAATAGCCCCCTAAGGGCTCATGCACACTCAATCTCGAAGCAGCTCCTCCAGGCTTTTGAGCTTTTTTTTTATTTATTTATTTTTTTTGCCTGGAAACTCCCCTCCATGTTAGTGGAAATGTGTCCATGCACACTATGGGTTTTTCAGTTTACAGGCAAAGCTCTTACAGCCAGAAAAACCCACCAAACTCAAGTTTTTGAGAGGAACTTTCGAAAAGACGCCTAAGTGCCCAAAAAAAGGCAAAAAAACGCAAAAATTGAGGAAAAATGAGGGGAGGGTTTGTGGAAAAATTGCTTATGCTCAATAAAAACGTGCAAAAAAGCACAAGCTTCAAGCTTTTAGGCAGAGAATAAAAGCTCAAATGCCTGTGAAAGCAGCTTTTGTTTTTTTTTTTTTTTTTTTTTTGCTCCTGCATTGTGCATGGACCCCCATAGGCTTTTAGGCCTTATGCACACGAGACGCTGTTAAACTCGCGTTCAGAGGCTGTTGGACACTTTTTTTTTTTTTTCTACTGCCCCTGAACTCATTCAATGTTATCCTGTGTGTCCATGTACACAGTCTCATTTTCAGGCAGTTGCGTTTAACCTTGTTTTTCCAGAAGCAAAAAAATGGGTGTGTGTAACACAGTGGAACTAACACTACAACATATCCAAGTGGCCCCGAGTTACGGGGCCCCAAAGTCGCGTCGCAAAATGTCAAGCACTTCTCTACAGCAGAGAATGACATTTTGTGACCCTACTTTGGGGGCCCATATCTCGGGGCCACTTGATGCTAGGAACCCCAGCTTTGGATATGCCCACTGTTTTCACACACAATTTGGGATTCCTAGCACCAAGTGGCCCTGAGATATGGGGCCCCAAACTCAGGTCGGAAACTGTCAATCTCTGCTGCAGAAGTGCTTGACATTTTGAGACCCGACTGGGGTTCCTAGCACCAAGTGGCCCCGAGATACGGGGCCCCAAAGTTGGGTCGCAAAATGTCATTCTCTGCTCTGCAGACGCTTCTAGCCGCAAACGCGGCATGCAAACGTGGCAAAACGGGCGTTTCTAAATGCTAGTTTCAGCTTTAAAAAATGTGTTCAGCAGAGTTTGCATCGGCATCTTGTGTGCATGAAGCCTAAGGGCTCTTTCACACGAGACGGATCCATGATGATATGCCCCGTGAACATCTGCTTGCTCAGTGGGGATCGGAGGAGCAGGAAGATGACAGGTCTGTCTGCACACTGTGCAGCGACGGACCTGTCAGAGCGCCGCTCTCCCCTATAGGGGATCGGATGATGACGGACCGTAGAGTCTGTCGTCATCCGATCCGAAAATGGATGGAAAAGTAGGTTTTTTCCTCCGCTACACTTTTTTGGATCGGAGCGGGTCAGATGTCAGCGGACATGTCACCGCTTGACATCCGGCGCTCCATAGAGATCTATGGAGGGTCTGTTCAGGTCCGCCTAAAAAACTGACAGGCGGACTTGAACGGATCGTTCGTCTGGAAGGGGCCTAAGTGAGGAGTTCAGGAGCTTTGGAAAAAAAAGCCAAAAGCTTATAAATGTGAGGTTAGGAGCAGAAGTGTGCATGAGGCTTTATTTCTGAGACACTAAAAAACAAAATGAAAGTAAACGATGCCATGGAATTAGATAAAGCCAAGGACGATCAAACTCCACTTTGTCTAGTTCCTGATCGTTTGTTACATTCCACTTTCTACATAAGATAAGAAAGCGAGTGATGTGAGATCAGCAAATTAGAAGTTGTGAAATCTTGAGAAGGGAGGGGGGGAGAACATTCCAGCATTCCCTCTGTGTATGAGATGGTCAGCGCAGAACCGTTATACAAATAGATGTTTGTACTGAAATGTCTTTGTCCCCAGTTTTATCTGTGTAAGGTTTTGTTTTTTTTGGGGGTTTTTGTTGTGTTTTTTTTTTTTATTTTTTTTATCAAACTTCACTGCAGAGGCCTGCTGCAATTTGCACGTACTCGTGCATTCCACTCCTGCAATTCCATTCCACACAATCCGTTCAGGTCTGCCTGTCAGTTTTTTAGGCGGACCTGAACGGACCCTCCATAGACCTCTATGGAGAGTCGGATGTCAGCGGTGACATGTCCGCTGACATCCAATTCCGAAAAAGTGTAACGGAGGAAAAACCTACTTTTCCATCCGTTTTCGGATCGGATGACGACGGACTCTACGGTCCGTCGTCATCCGATCCCCAATAGGGGAGAGCGGCACTGTGACAGGTCCATCGCTGCACAGTGTGCAGAGACAGACCTGTCATCTGCCTGCTCAGCGGGGATCCACGGAGCGATCCCCGCTGAGCAAGCGGATGTTCGCGGGGCGGATCATCTCGGATCCTTCACGTGTGAAAGGACCCTTTCTTTTTTGTCCTCCTCCTATTTGAATCGCCTGTTTGCTAAGTGGTAAGGTCTTCCAGCTAATCACTAAATCATTCCCTACTTTTCCCAAAATGTCATCCGCCTCCTCTTCATGCTAGTACGCCTGTGACAAAGGCATTGCTAATGTTTTTTACGCTCTCATGGATGTACCACTGTTCTGTTCAAATTCTACAGGCCTACACCTACATGAGTGGTGATGGGGCATGTCTCGGGCCTCCACCTGCTGCTCACAAAAATCTATTCTCATTCTGACCAATGATTGGTGGTGGGGGGGGGGAGGGCACATGGTCAACCACACTAGCTTGGCATCTATACCGCCAATCAAAACAAAGTGCTGCATGCATTGTGTCCCCTGAGGTTTATAGTGAGATTACTTTAACAAAGTACCTGGCTGTAGATTGAACCAGCAAGGTTATTTTTTAAATAAAGTGAAACTTTAGTCCGAAAATGAAGTCCTGCTAGATGACTTCAGGCTGGCCCCTTTTTCAGGTATAGCTATGTACAGCTTTAAAACTAAGTACCTATACTGTTTAAGATCCAGTAATACGGTCTCACCCTGCTCTGCACATGCTCAGTTGCTCTCCAGTTTTCAGCACTGTGGCTGAAATCACAGCCACTAGAGGCTGATCTTTTGACGGTCTAAAGATTTACTGCTGCTCACAGGGGCTCTGGGCTTCAGCAAAATGGCGGCCTCCTTTAAAAAGAAACGGGAACAATGCTGTTGCAGCACAATTTTGATAGCATAATTCTTGCGGAATGTATGTCCCTTGCTAAAGGACATTATTTTTTAATCAAGTTATGGGTAATGTTTTCACTTTTACCCTGAATTACAAAGGCTTGTATATCGCATAATAACCCTTGTCATTCTCTTCTTCCTCTCCTAGAAAATCAGAGTGGAGGTCCACGAAGCTCCAGCGAACAGTTCTGTCGTGGCCTCTGACGATTTTGCTGAGGAGTTGACCTGTCTGCTGTGCAAAGAGCTCTTTAAGGACCCCGTCGTGGTGGAATGTGGCCACAACTTTTGCCGCAACTGCATCGACAAGGCCTGGGAGGGTCAGGATTCCTTTATGTGCCCCGACTGTAAGGAAGTCATAACTGAGAAGAGATACACTAGCAACCGAGCCCTGGCCAACCTGGTGAAGAAGACTGCTGGGACTCCAGCAACAACTCCGGCAAAGACCAAAGTGAAGGAGAAGGTTCCACCTCCTGAGAACTGTCATGTGCACGAGGAGAGGCTGAAACTTTTCTGTAAGGATGACGGAGACTTAGGATGTGTTATCTGTCGAGAGTCTCTGAAACATGCCAACCACAACTTCCTTCCCATCCTGGATGCAATGGGTGTGTACAAGGTAAGATGTATTCTGCTACTAATAATCTTTACTATATGGCCAAAAGTTTGTGAACCCTAACATCAATCTTTGGGCTCAACCATGGGCTGTAATATAGAATTTCCATCACCCTTTTAAAGGCTTTAATGGGTGGGTCAACTCTTCTATGAAGGCTTTCCGCAAGTCTTTAGATTTCTTTAGGAAAGAACATTTGTGAGGTCCAGGTATTGAATGAGAAGACCTGGATGGCAATCAGCATTTCAGCATATCTCAATAGGGTTGAAATCATTGCTCTGTGCAGGCTACTCACGTTCCCCTACATCAAATTGGTCAAATCAGATTTTTATGGAGCAGAGTTTGTGCACATGACTGCAATCAGGCTGGAACAGGAAAGGCCCTTCCTCCAAGGTTGTCTGAAATGTCTTTGTATGGTGTAGCATTAACTGTACCCTTCACTGGGAAACACCTGAGCTCAGTCATTTGAAGGGGTGTCCACATACTTTTGGCTATGTATTGTTTTGAGTTGGTCAGGTTTGATAGGTGTACTGTGGTTAGGTGGGTAACCTGTTTAACTTGTTAACATTTTGTTCTCTACAGACAGAGCTGTCCTCTATGGTAACTCCCCTGGAAGAAGCCTTGAAGGTGGCTGAAAAGATGGCTAAACAGCAAAATGAAAAGATTGACAAACACAGAGTAAGTAAAGGACACCCTGGCACCTTGTTTGTGTGTATATATAGGTAGAAGGCATACGCACCTATAAAATGGCAAAACTTCCACTTTAACCACCAAGTTCACCCCCTTCCTGCCCAGGCCAATTTTGAGTTTTCAGCGCAGTCACTCTGACAATTGCGCGGTCTTTCTACACTGTACCCATGACATTTTTATTGTTTTTTTAGGCGGCTTTCTTTTGGTCGTTTTTTAAATTGTATTAAATTTCTTTTGTTGGTTTTTAATCATTGCTGGGTTATTTATTTTTTGCTAAATGAGAAAAGACAATTTCGAAAAGTTTTTTTTTTTTTTTCTTTTTTGTTGGAAATTTTTGGAAGTGAGATTTTTCTCCTGCCAGTGCAGATGTCCCCACTGAGGAATGACGCTTACCGACTCCTCACACAGTCAACGTGACGAGAGAAATGCAGATAACTGGCATTTCCCTTTTTACTCTGATCAGCTATCATTGGATACAGCTAATCACATGGTAAAGAGCCTATGTCATAGCGCATCACCGATCGCGGTAAAGAGCCTATCACCGCACGCCAAGAATGGGAGGACTTCATGATATCCTCCCAGAACGAGAGTGCTCCCGTCCGTCCATTTCACTATACTGCGGGTGGGAAGCAGTGAAAAACCATTAGGCATGCATAATGCAAGCTCCTAGCCAGTCCCGTGTTTTTTTTTTCCCCTGAACTATAACACTTCTTGCCCTTCACAGAACAACATGAAGGATTACCGGGAGCACATTGAGGCTGAATTTGTGAAGCTGCACAATTTCCTGAAGGAGCGAGAGGAGAAACTGCTGGGGAAACTCCAGACCGAGGGTGAAAGTCTGCTGTCAGAAATGGAGGAAAATATCGCCAAGATACAGGAGAATATAGACAGCATCAAAGAGAGCATTGCTATAGCCAGCGAAAAAATGAACGACGAAGACTCCATTTCTTTCTTGACCGTAAGTGTTGCAGCCACTTTGAATTGGAATGTTCATCATTTGTTCTCTTTTGGATCTAACGTGATTTTTTTATTTTTCTTTTCTCCCCCACAGGATATCAAATCCTTCATTAAGAAGTAAGTGTGCTTTTTTTTCCCCCTCTATATCCACTTCCTATTAAAAGTCTTGTATGGCCTTAAATATATTAATAATTTAGGTAGACGGATTAGTGATATTTTATACCCATTGATGTCATCACTGGGTCTCTGCTTCTCCATGCAGTGCAGGTAGGTCATGGCTGGTGGGTTGGTGCTATATTACATTTACTTATATAGCGCTGTCAGTTTACACAGCGCTTTACACGTCTCAAATTCATATACTAGGTCCAATTTAGACAGAAGACAATTAACAGCATGTCTTTGGAGTGTGGGAGGAAACAGAAGTACCTGGAGGAAACCCACTCAGGCGCAGGGAGAACATGCAAACTCAAGGCAGGTAGTGCCATGGTTGGGATTTGAACTGATGACCCCAGTGCTGCCAGGGGAAAGTACTAACCACTTAGCCACTGTTCTGCCCATATACATAACGTCTTGGGAAAATATCACAGCACCTTGCCTTGCACTTTGTCAAGAGATCTCAGCTCTGAAAAAAGGCAGTGGGCTTGCTTTGGAAGGAGTTATATAAATGCCAAAATATCCTAATGGCGGTCAGTCTGGAGGAGTTGACATTCCTTGGCAGTCTGCGTTTGCATAGAGAGCTCCTTAAACTGGAACTTTAGTCAGAAAATGAAGTCCTGATCACTTCAGGCTTGCCCCTTTTGCAGGTATTGCTATAAAACCATTAAAAATAACATACTGTTTAAAATCCAGTAATACAGTCATGCTCAGTTGCCCTCTATTTTTCAGCACTGTGCCTAAAATTGGAGGCACTAGAGGCCGATCTACTGTCTAAAGATTTACTGCTGTTCGCAGGGGCTTCAGCAAAATGGCAGCTTTTGTCAAGATAACAGGAGCAATGCTGAAGGCAGTTTATAGCACACACTAATTTTGGTAGCATAATTGTGTAATGCATACTGTTTAAAATCCAGTAATACACCGTCTCACCCTGCTGTGCACATGCTCAGTTGCTTTCCAACTGAGGTTTGGGGGTGCGTACCCGATAAGGACTGCTCTGGGCAAAATGGTGGCCTCCAGCAAAGAACAGGAGCAATGCCGGAAGCAAGTGGAATTTCACCCTAAAACTAAAATCTATAAATCTCCTGGCATCCACAACCTAATACTAACCTATCTAGCCCTGTCAAGAAATCGCTATACATCCTTTTTTTGTGAAGCTGCTCCGGTCCTTTCTCCCGCGACAGATGCTCTGCATGAATACCGACAGCAGCTGGCAAGTGACGTCACCCATAGCGTTACTATGGTGCTTCTGTTAAAGAACAATTAAAAGAAAATACGGGACTTTAAATGAGGTGTGTCTCTGCAAATAAGGAATATTGACCTTATAATTGTAACCAATCCCCAATGGGTAGTCCCTAAAATGAACAAAATAAAATATTTCTTGTGTACAATATAGGCACTATATAAACATATTTGATGCACAATAGTCACATTTTTTATTTATACATGAAAGGACATGATTGGTTTTACACAAAACAATAATAAAGACATAATATACATGATTGGTAATAATAAATATAAACATAAGATGAATTCATGATAAAGCACGCTGTAAACCTGGCACCCTTGAGTATGGACTCAACGCGTTTCATGGCGTTTAAAGCCAATCATCAGGAGTAGGATGCTATAGAGTATCCAAAGGGTGTATACCCGTTGCTACTGTGTTAGGATGAGTATGGCCTGGATAGGTTGATCTCCTCCGGGGTTGAGGCTGGGGAACCCAGCCCAGTGCAAACCACCCCCATCGTCAGGATGTACGGGCAGGCGAGGTGGGGGGTGGAGGGGCCAGCCAGCCGGGTGCAGGAGGGCCACACATAGGGGGGGGGGGACCAGAGTGGAAGGTAAGGGACCCAGGATAATTAGGGTAACTGTATATTGGGCACATCCAAGAATGGGGTGTCCATAGGGATCCTGAGTCTAGCAGGATAAGGATAAGATTGTCGTAACTCAATGGTAGCAACCTAAATATGGTGCTTCTGTTGTCAGCTGCCTCTCCTGCACCCACCCACACAGAGAAGCTGCCGCTGACAGCTCAGTGTGCGACGGGAGCAGCTGCAGAAAAAATATGTATATCGATTTTCTACTAGATAGGTTAGTCTTCAATCGTGGATGCCTATAGATTTACAGATTTTAGTGTTGGGGTGAACTTCTACTTTTAAAGAATATTTTTTTTTATCAAGATGTAATCAGTAAAGTTCCGCTTCAAAGTGGTTTGGTTCTAAAGGCTCCAGGTTTTTTTAATCTTCATGAGTTCAATTCATGAAGGTAAAATACTTTGTGCGCAGGAGCCCCCCCCAATACCTACCTGAGCCCTATCGTGATGTGCATGAGAGCCTCGGCATCCCTCCCCCCCAGACTCTCCATCATTGGCTGAGGCAGCAGGAGCCAATTGCAGCCAGTGAGCCAATGAGGGGTGAGACTGAGCTACGCCTCTGCGTGTGAATGGACACACATAGCAGAGGCTTGGGAGAGAGCCTGCTTGGGCGCACCCATCGCAAGCTTCCTGCTGTGGGGGCACTGGACTGGAGGGAGGGGCCAAGAGCACTGGCAGGGGACCCGAGAGAAGGATCGGGGCTGCTGTGTGCAAACCCATTACACAGAGAAGGCAAGTATAACAGTGTGGTGTTTTTTTTTTTTTTTTTTTTATATATCACTTTATGTAGCTGTTTAATATTAAAGCTATATTAGGGGGTGTAACCTGAAACATTTCCTTAACTGAATTGTGCAATGCTTCTCCCTGTTGCTGCTTTTTGAATCTGGCACAGTTGTGCTTCATTCACTCATATTTTCATTAGGATCTGTAAATGGAATGCCTACAAGTTTAATCTCCCACTGTAGCACAGGGTTTCCTAGATCTCAATGGCTTTCAAATGCTGCAAGGGCGTCTAGGGTTCACATCACCAGCCCCATAATGGAGCCTACTTCCATATAGACATGGGGCTGGGATGTAAATCATGCTGGGGCCTGTGCAGTGCATCCATGATGCCGTTGCAATGCTCTGCAGGCCTGAATGAAAAACGATCAATGCACGCGTTTTTGTTTCTATTAGCACCTCAGTTCAGGTGTTTGGACTTTTCATTTTAGAGTTGGGTGTAGTAAGGCTAAATAAGGAGGCTTGTATAAATATTGACCTTTTACAGTTTTAAATTAAGGCTCGGTTCACACTGCCATGACTTACGGTGCGACTTTGCCAGGAGACTCCCTTTGATATTTTGCTAGCAACTTTAGTATGACTTGATGCAGCTTTTTTAAGCAACTTTCAGGGAATGCCTGGATAATCTTCCTGTAATGTCGCATTCAAATCACATCAATATCAATGATCCAATTTTGAGGCGACTTTCATTAGTCTTTCGGCACAAGTCGGATAGAAGTCCCACAGGAACCTTTTAAATTTTGGAGCGACTTCAGTAGTGCTAATTAACGGGCTCTCATTGACTGACATAGGACTTCAAGTCACATGACATGCGAAATCCTAAGTCGGATTCCAAGTTGCAACCGATCCTAAGAGAATATGTGCAATCTATTTTTGTATAATAAAATACAAAGTAATATAAGACACGTGTTGCCTATTCATGATAGAATGAATAAGTCACAAATTACACCATAAGAAATAGTAACCTAATACTAAGTACGTCATGAACATGTGGGGAAAAAAACATCCAGAGCATCACAGCCAGACATGGTAGGTGTTAAGATTTTGTAGTGACTCTGGCCTTTTTATAAAGCCAAACTCCAGGACAAAATTAGACCCACATAAAGCTCAGGGTATGCAGGATCTATGCTTGTCTGGGCTCAAGGAAAGGGGTGGATGAAGCTGGGCCTCATTCAGTCTGAAGTAGGGCAGCAACCCATTGCCATGTCTTAAAGCAGAACTACACTAAGCATCAGAAACATTATTTAAAGTGGATGTAATCCTTTACATAAACCCAGGAAAGTGAACAGCTTCAGATAATACAGAGAGAGATGAAACAAATCTCCCTACGTAAGTTTTACATGTATATCAGCTTTATATATTCTTTAGAAAGTGCTCTTTATGTTAGATTTTCTCTTCCTTGTCGGCACTGCGGTGAAGCCCAGACAGCTGATTGGAGGAAATGCACACAACCGCTCCTCATAGGTAGAGACTTTCAGCTCTGTTTGTTGAATATCCGGTTATGGGGGTGTTTCTCTGCAGCAGGAAATGGAGTACTTGTCTGGATAAAAGGAAAATGGATGCAGCCTGATCAATGCCCATCAACGCAGCCTGATCAGTGCCCATCTACAGCCTCACAATTGCCCATCAACGCAGCCTGATCAGTGCCCATCTACAGCCTCAAAATTGCCCAACAACGCAGCCTGATCAGTGCCCATCTACAGCCTCACAATTGCCCGTCAATGCAGCCTGATCAATGCCCATCTACAGCCTGATCAGTGCCCATCTACAGCCTCACAATTGCCCATCAATGCAGCCTGATCAGTGCCCATCTACAGCCTCACAATTGCCCATCAATGCAGCCTGATCAGTGCCCTTCTACAGCCTCGCAATTGCCCATCAATGCAGCCTGATCAGTGCCCATCTACAGCCTCACAATTGCCCATCAATGCAGCCTGATCAGTGCCCATCTACAGCCTCACAATTGGCCACAATTGCCCATCTACAGCCTCACAATTGCCCATCAATGCAGCTTGATCAATGCCCATATGCAGCCTCACCATTGCCATGAATGCAGACTGATCAATGTCCATCTGTAGCCTCACCTCAGATTACTGCTGTCTCAGAGGGGACAGGGAGGGGGGTCGGGACGAGCGCCATCAGATTACATACAGCGAGAATCTCCTGTTTACTCGGGGGGGCCTCTAATACAAAGTCCCACTTCCTGGACCGGCTTCTATGATGGACAGAACACTGGTCCAATGCCGGCCCAGGAGACGGGGCTTCCTATTTAAAGAGGCTGCTGACTAAACAGGAGTTTCTCGCTGTATGTAATCTGACGGCTCTTGTCTCGCCCCTCCCCGTTCCCTCCTAGGTAGCCCAAATTGCAGTATCGGCGTATAACATGCACACTATTTGCCCCCGATTTTCAGGGTGAAAAACTGCTCGTCATATACCAATAAATACAGTATATACCTTCACCCCCCTACATCGGCTAACACCTTCTATAAAGCACCTTTACCCTTTTCTTCCAGGTGTCAGGATCAGCAGAAAGAGGCCTTGTCTCCTGGGAACAAACTCATTGACAAGGAGCTGAGCGCAGAGGCTTACAAGGTGCCCATTCAGGCCTCGATGTGGGAGGACTTGAAGACTGCCGTTGTTCCAAGTAAGTTTTATTTTTTTTTTTGGTTTTTGTTCCCCCCCCCCCTTGATTATGGATGATTTTTTCACAAGTGAGCAGTATGCTGTGCTTACGGGTTGGGGGTCCTGAAACTGCAGTTTGCTTTTTGGTCAGACTGTGGTTAGTGGGAGCAAAACAAAAAAAAAGCCCTTTATATGGTGGTAGGTGGGAGGAGCAAAATGGCTTGGCGTCAGTGGGAGTAAAAATGACGGCTGTCAACGACAGAGAAAACCGCCCAGGGTGGGTGGTCTGTGGGGTAAAATATTGTCCCCTGCCTTAGTGACCAATGGGAGGAATCGTGCCCCATAGTGTGGTGTCAGTTATGAAAGTCCCTTATTGGGGTTTACATTTACGTATATTCCGTGACCTGCTCTGCTTCTCTAATGGCTGGTTGGAGATCACTCTGCCTGTGGTGCCCAAGATAAATTGCCGGGTGCTACAAAGTACTGTATTTACTTCCCATTTAGAACCACTGATGGTTTCCACTTTGTTTTATATGGCTGAACTAGGAAGCATCGGGTGGTCACATTGTATAGGATTGAGAGCTTTCCATATTAGTGTTGCTTTACGCTACACCAGTGGTTCTCACCCTCACTCCTCAAGTACCCCCAATGGGCCATGTTTTGGGAGCTTCAATTAGATAAAATAGCTCTTATCAATACCAAGTCATTGATATTGATTTAAAAGAGGAAGTAAGCCCTGCAAAATATTTCTTTTTTTTCTTCTAATATTTCAATGTTTTTTTTTTTACCTTGTCAAGCAAGCGTTCTATAAATTAGTCCTAAACGAGCGTTAAAAGTACCTATTTCTATGATTTTTATTTTCCCTGTACCGTCCGCGCCATTCTTTGTCCTGTTTGCTGAAGCCGATGCGGACGTCCTTTCCGCCTTTAGTTCGTATCCATGCCGAAATCTCACGCATGCGCCGTAGCGTCGTAACCAAGCCTCGATCTCAGTTGCCGTTACTACGGCAACAGAGCATTCTCAATGAGAACAGTAAATTACTATCAAGGCTATCATCGCGAGGCTTCCTCTGTGCCGTTCTGAGTGTCAGATAATGAAACGGCAGGCAGAGGAAGCTGAAATGGCACACACTGTGTGCCGTTAATGAGGCTTACCTAGTGTGCAAGCGGGGGCGACGTCACAGGACAAATAAAAGACGATTTGCATCGCAAAGACAAATGTGAGTGCACTTTCACAGGCAGCGATGAGCTGCCTGTGCTATGTAGATTCCATTGATGTAAAGTTTTGTGTAGAAGGGTTTACAACCACTTTTTAAAGCAGCTGTGTAAAGCAAAACATATCCCGTTGGGGTTTTTTTGAGGACTGAGGTTGAGAAGCACTGCGCTACACTGAGGCCAGAATTGGATCCCTGGGTGGAGATTATCTTCTCCGAGCTCTTCTTTTGCTTATACTCCATTCCTGCCCCTATTGCAGTTTTATATAATATAAAGTGGAGCTTTAGTCAGGAAATTAAGTCCTGCTAGATCACTTTGTGCTGGTCTCTTTTGCAGGTATAGCTATGAAAAACTTAAAAAATAAGGCTTATAGTGTTTAAAATCCAGTAATACTCTCTCACCCTGCTCAGCACATGCTCAGTTGCTCTGTTTTTTCAGGCACTTTGCTGAAAATGTAAGAGGCTGATCTGCTGACGGCCTAAAGATTTACTGCTGCTTGGGCTTCAGCATAATGGCCGCTTCCAGCATGAGGAAACTGGAGCTATGCTGGAGGCAATTTACAGCACACACTAATTTTGGTAGAATCATTAATGTGCAATGTATCTTTCTTGTTAAAGAACATTATTTATTTTTTATCAAATTGTAATGAGTAAGGTTCCACTTTAACCTTTTTTTGAGTCGCTTTAAGAATCTAAGCGCTATGGACCCCCCTCCCCAGAAATGGTCACATAAACTCTACTTGGCATGCAATGAATATATGTACTTTATTGTATTGAAATGTGATTGCCTCATACATATGACATACAGAAAGTTTGAATAATGTAAACTGTCTTCACTAAAAACCTCACTCCTTTTCATGGAAAGACCACTTTACAAAAATGAAATACAATCCTCTTGTGCAAATTAAACAAAACTATTTTTTAATTCTGCTCACATCTACTACTACTACTTCTATTACTACTACCACTAGAAAATGAGAATTAGACTTTGCTCTTATGGCGTGGCACAAGATACCAGCTGTGCAGAGAAGGATGATACAAATTTAAATGTTAAACATGGGACAACAAGTCGAGACGCTGAGCAGTCTGTGCTATAAGCAGCGACAGGGTGCTTTTTTTTTTTTATTTTATAATTTCGTTCAATAGTAAGCACTCATTCAAAATCGTGCAACTTCATCTGAACTCGCACAGTTTCAAAGCCGTATTTCAGTCTGACTTCAGGGGTGAATTAAAAGACCTCAATGCGGGTTCCTGCACAGATGTCTATTGAAGTAGCCAAAAGTAGTGCAGGAACTACTTTTGGAAATTGCCGTGGAGTTGCACTGATTTTGGATGCTCCCATTACCAGTGTTCTGTCAAAACAGTCAACTTGACAATCTCCAACTACGTCCCTTCCGGTGACTCTCTCCATCGGTAATTGGAGATTTGGACGAGTTTGCTGTTTTGACACAACACCTGGCAGCGTATACACTACGGTACACAATATAAGTGGATGTTAGTCCTCCCGCTAGTAACTAACATGGCCGCCTGCAAGGTGGCAACAACTTTTTCCTCCTCAGCCGCTGTTCTGTCAAAACAGCCGACTCGTCATGTACCGTAGTGTATACGCTGCCGGTGTTAGAACAGCCAACTCGTCAATCTCCATTTACTGATGCTGGAGAGTCATCGGAAGTGACATGTTTGGTTGGAGATTTCAATGAGTTGGCCATTTTAACACACCGGCAATAGGCTGTGTTATGATCTGTTAAATTGTGCCAATGGAAATCCGGGTCTAAACCATTGAATGGGACAAGGGGGGAGGGCTGTACAGTGAATGCAAATGTTTATATTAGACCCTCATTGACCGACCGAAAAACCCATCCATGGACCCCAGGTTTAAGAACCCCCTTCCTTATTAGATGGTATAACACCTTGCAAGCTTACAATAAATCTGCCACTGACAAAGTCCCCTTTTTTGGGGTTATTTGCGAAAGGCAAATCCACTTTTCACTACAAGTGCAAAGTGCACTTGAAATTGCACTGAAAGTGCACTTGGAAGTGCAGTCGTTGTAAATCTTAGGGGTAGATCTAAAATGAGGGGAAGCTCTGCTGATTTTATTATCCAATCATGTGCAAGCTAAAATGCGTTTTTTTTTATTCTTCTTGCATGTCCCCCTTGGATCTACAGCGACTGCACTTCGAAGTGCACTTGTGCAAAGTAGATTTGCCTTTAGTAAGAAAAAAAACCTTTGTCACCTTATGCAGCCTTGGCCACCACTTAATGCTCTTAAAGTATATCAAAGTTACCTTTTTAAAAACAAGCCAAATGGGACCTCAATGATTGCCAATTACCTATTTTTTATTTAAAATAATCAGAAGTACTTTATTTTTTCCTTGGTATTTGTAGTCATATATCTGCCCTAATCCCTCAGTGTATGTCTCTTCCCTGATGGGCAGATATTTCCCCCTGCTCTGATGTTAGGATAATAAGTGAGCGAAGGGGGGGTTAGCTGTATTTGCAAGTCAGCACTCGGCTGTTGTCAGAGCTCACACTAACAGCGCATGCGCACTAGAGGAAGAGTGCAACGTACAGACACTTAGTGCACACTTAAAGCTGAACTCCTGGCACAAAACATTACTTGAAATATTCCTTAGTAACCAGTAAAGAGATAAATCCACTTTGTGCACCATTTGCCTCTACAAACTCAGATATGACCTTGTAAAAATAGCAGTGAGCTTTGCTGTTGGAGGGACCTGGGGGGGGGGGGACGGACTCCACCCACTACAAGCTAAAATACAGGACCAACCCTTACAAAAGGGAAGAGTAGCCACGACCTCTGCACAAAGGCAAGGTTTCACACAGGATTACTGCAGAGATCTGGAAAAAATACACAAAGTATACCAGGATTCTAGTTAAGAATACACACGAATGTGTTCATCTACACAATATTTGCTTATGCCGGAGTTCAGCTTTAATGAAGCGGTTCAGCTATCCAGGTGTGGCCAACACTTGGGTGATCAGGGATTTCAGTAGCGGCTGAAGAGCGTTATCCTGGACCTCCAGTGATTGGGAGCAAAGCAAGATCATCAGGTAATTTAACCACTTAAGCTAAGAATATTATCATTGTGCATTTTTTATTGGAATGTTGCAGTAGGTTTTTTTTTTTTTTTTTTTTTTTTTGCCTAAAGAAACATTTTAAACTGGTTGTGAATCATTACATATGTCAGGTAAAATGACTGGGCTCAGGTGATGCACAGAGATGAAACCAATCCTCCTACATAAGTTGTACTGGTTTATTCTTGGCCCTCATTTCTCTATGGCTTTTCAAAGTACAGAATAAACACAGCATGCTCTCTGCTGCAGGGGCAGGGTTCTGATGCCAAACAGTGCAGAGCAAGGAGCTGAGTGTAATCTGAGGCCTGAACAGAAGGAATGGACACAGTCCTCTACACAGTCTCATGCACAGCTGAGTCTGTCGATCACCTACTGAGTGCTGGGGGAAGAGACTGGGCTGTCTCCCAGGATTCACTCGTGTCCAGTTAAACTATCAGGGACTGGTGTAGATAGTAAAAGGAAGGAGCGAGCACACAGAAATCACACTAAGGGTTTTGGATTGAGACTAGTGCACACTATAGAGCAGGGGTCTCAAATTGGCGGCCCTCCAGCTGTTGCAAAAATACAAGGCTGACAGTTAAAATCATGACTCCCACAGACAAAGGCATGATGGGACTTGTAGTTTTGCAACAGCTTGCGGGCCGCCAGTTTGAGACCCCTGCTATAGAGGGATATGTTTTTGTTCATTTCAGAGAATTACAACCACTTCCCAACCAGCCTATTGTAGTACTACAGCCATGTGGATGCTGTTATATCGCAGGTGGATGTCCTATGACAGTGATGGCGAACCTTGGCACCCCAGATGTTTTGGAACTAAATTTCCCATGATGCTCAACCACACTGCAGAGTGCATAAGCGTCATGGGAAATGTAGTTCCAAAACATCTGGGGTGCCAAGGTTCGCCATCACTGTCCTATGATGATGTCCCACTCGTGTGCCTCATGAACACAAGGTCGTTGTACGTCAGTTGTACACAATGACTCGGTTATTCTTAGCCATTGTGTACTATCGTGATCTCTGTGTGGTTGGTCAGTCATCACATGGTACCGGACCAATCACAGAAGTCCTGTACCATATGATGGCTGTGGCTAATCACAGTAGTACACAATGGCACAGGAATAAATGCCGTTCACAAAAAATGATTGCTTATTGGCTTTGACCACTGTATTGCCTATCCTAATGTGGAGAGAAAAAATCCAGTACAGCTCCCTAGAGCAGCACAGTGTCATTATGGTGACACTGTACTGCTCCGACTTTTATTTATTTTTTTGCATACAGTCACCAGTTAGTCTTCCTAATCACCACCAAACCAGTCATTATGGTGAAACTGTACTGCTCTGGTGACGTATAAAGAAAAGTGAATTGAAAAACGTAATTTTATTTTCAATAGTTTTTTTTTTATTAGTTCTGGAAAAACCAAGAAGATGATTTTGGTAGAGCAGCGAACAATCTTCACACGCATGTAACAAGAGACATATAAATGTGAGGCTTAATGGGAACTAGTGAAGACCATAACGCACACAAGTTAGGTCTGCCATGAGGCCCCTCAACACACAAACTTGTGTATAAGGGAGGACAGTAACTGATTATTATCTACATATAAAGCATTTGAACATCCACACCGTCTCACCTAGTGAATTATGTGCGTGAGAAATAACATGACCACGACTGCTGCACAACATTGCTAAGATGGACATAACCATTATAAATTGGTACAGGTGGCGATAGTGCCTCTTATCCATATTGTGCGATAATTAAGGCACTTAAAACTCTCAAACATTACAACTGTCCCATGTGGGGGACCATCTTCACAAAAATATATACCCAGCAGTGTCTGGGTTAAAAGAGGAGAAAGAAGCCAAAGGGCTACGGTAATGTGATGCCTAAGTTTGCACATGACAACCTTGAAAGGGAAAGAAGTAAACTGAATAGAAAGGGTGAATCCATCTGGGAACTCTGTTGGTCGCCTAGGTAAACAACTCTTATGTATGGGGGACCATATCTTATCGAAAAGGGGTTGTTTTTCACGCAGAATGCTCATTATCTTTTCATTCAGCATGTTTCCACGCAAGTTTACGTTTCATCAATGCAATGTCTATAACGGGTCTTTTTCATGCTGTGGCAATGGCAAATTTGCCCGCTAGGAACGTAAAGTATATTAACGTCTTTTCCACTGGTTCGTTCAGTAGGGCAAAACTAGCGTCTTTGGCAATGTTAAGCATTGTGACCGAAAATTATAAATGTGTGAACCCTCATCCGAAAGCGGCAAATGTAATTTTATTTCATTTCTTAATTTTCCAAAAAAAAGTGTAACAAATTACAAACTCACCATGCCTCTTACTAAATACCTTGGACTATCTACTTTCCAAAAAAATGGGTCATTGGGGAAAAACTTGTACTATCCTGGCATTTTTGGGCCTCTAAAAATGATAGGCTTGTCAGTACATGAGGACTGATAAATTTTCAAATATGTATTCCATAGTTTGTAGGATCTTTCACACAGACTAATATACATTGTTTTCAGTGATTTTTACTAAAGTAATGGAGCAGAATACATTTTAGCTTAAATTAAGAAAAACAGTTTATTGCAAAGTTTTATAACAAATTAAAAATGTGTAGGGTTTTTTTTTTTCTCGTGTTTTATATAGGAAACCTAGTTGTGATTACCACCAAGAGAGCTGCATCTGTGTCCAAAAAAATTCATATGGTTACAGTGTTGCATGGCTGAGTAATTTTCATTCAAAGTGTCACAGCGCTGAAAGCTCAAAATTGTCCTGGGCAGGAAGGGGGTGAAAGGGTCTGGTATTGAAGAGGTCAGGAAGTAAATAGTGTTTTTGTGCCCATGTCACCTTCTTGGGCCTTTTTTTTTTTTTTTTTTTTTTTTTTTTTTTTTTTTTTACCCTCCTGGTCTGTGTGGGTTGGTCCATTTTGAGACATTTCATCGGTTGGTAAAGGCTCCTTTTGTGTGTTGATGACATTTGTAATTCCCTTATCTTGTACGGGGAGACCAGATAGAGCTGCACTATTAATTGTTAAAAATCGAAATCTCGATCTTTTTTTTTTTCCCTTCCCGTTCTTCAAAACAGCATGTCACGATTCTTTCTAACAAGTGCAGAGTTCTCACAGCTGGAAAAAAAAAGCCAAGATTTAACACACACACTATCTTTTTGTTCTTTCATCAATGTAGATGAAGCAAGTTTAACCATTTTAAAGACCAAACCTTTTCTGACATTTGCTGCTTACAAATAAAAATCATTTTCTGCTCAAATTACTCGAACACGCAAACCATTTTTTTTTTTCAGCAGAGACCCTAGAGAATAAAATGGTGGTTGCAATATTTTGTCACAACGTATTTGTGCAGCGATCTTTCATATGCAATTTATTTTGAAAAAATACACTTAAAAAAAAAAAAACTAAACCGTAAAGTTAGCCCAATTTTTTTGTATAATGTGAAAGAAGATGTTACAAAGCGAGAATCGCAGTCTTTATTCTAAGCAAAAAAAAATCATGATTCTCATTTTAGCCAAAATCGTGCAGCTCTATCTATGACCAGATTTGTGTAGTGAGAAGTTGTGCTGCTCTGCAGTCAGAATTCATTTCAGAGGCCATTCCTCTGGAGTCAGAGATGAGTATTTAAAAGGGTTTTATTATCTTTTATTATGGTAATGAAATAAAGTAGCATGATGTTGAAGGTACCAGTGCATCCACTTTTAGATTGCAACCCAAAACAAAGGTGGAGCATGTGCTTATGTATGCCCTACGGGCTTCTGACTTGGCTAGGCTTTTACCTGTGATGAAATGGTATGGATTCTCCAAGTGTTAAATATTTTGTGTTTCCTATAGTGTATGTCAAGATGAATTTTACTTTTGCATTAAAGCTGAAATCCAGGCGCAAAAAAAAAAAAATTTATTCAGTTATACTCCACCTCAAAGCCTATAAATTCACTGTGTAAAGGCACTGAATTGCCTTTACATACTCATATTTTACCTTGTAGAACTAGTGGCGTTAGTGCTGTACTGTACAAAGTCTCTGCTGAGAGCAGAGCTGTCGGAGGGACCCTGCAGGCTCCACCCACTACAGGCTTCCTGCAGGAAATTGCAAGAGTAGTCGGAGGCCAGAGCGGTCGCCCTGCACTAGGAGGGAGCAGCAGTGACTGGTCCCTCCCTGGCAACAGTTGTTTCATACAGTATTAATGCACAGATATGGGAGGAATATACACAATGGGTATCAAGATTGAAGAAAGAATACACATTGCATTCCAAAAAATTAACGTCAGCTGATCACAAAACCTCTCCTTTTTTGTTAAAGGGGTTGTAAACTTTTTTTATTTTTAACGTATACTTTCCTCCACTGTGCAGTTCGTTTTGCACAGGGTGACCCCGATCCTCGACCTCTTCTGGGGTCCCCCAACGGCGCTCGCGGCTCCTCCCTGCACCGAAAAGCGCTTTCCCTGGGGGTTACCGTGCGGGCGCGCTCCCGGTCCAGCATTTGCATCCATAGACACAGAATGCCGGAATCAGCCCCGCCCACGCGTCATTGGATTTAATTAACATGGGGGCAATGGCTGCGCTGCTATCAAGCTACCCAATCGAGCCGAGACCCCAGAAGGTTTGCGCGTCTCCAGCGTGGGAACGATTGGGCTCAGGTGAGTAAAACTGGGGGGCTGGTCAGTGACATTAAGGTGAAAAAACATGAGGGTTTACAACCCCTTTTTAAGCAAAAAAAATTCCACTCTAGGTCATCTATGTTCATTGGAAGGATTTTAACAAACTGTTGCAGTTTCCTACCTATTGCTATTCTGAAGAAATAGCTGTTTGTATGTGCAGTGGGAATCTTTTCATGAAATTTATTTTATCGTTTTCAGCTGCTGCACCTGTAGAGCTCTAATGGGGAAAGTGGCAGGGTCAGCATCCCTTTTAAACAGTATTTCCCTCTGAGAGTATCTCACCCAGGGCTTTTTTTCAGGGGGAACTTGATGGAACTCTGTTCCTCCACCTCTGGCTCAGACCCTTGGGTGACAGCTCTGCACTTGGTGTGTAACCCCCCTGAACTCTGCACTCTGTATGTAATACAATCCTTGGTATTTAATGCCCCTTTAAGACCCTCCTACTGTTTGTGAAATTTGACCACACCCAATATTTGATGTGATTTGGAGGGTGTGTGTGGGTGGAGGGGTTTTGGGGGGTCGTGGTTGTGTTCCAACACCTATTTGAGGGGAAAAAAAAGCCCTGAAATCACCAAAACTGAAATTCCTATTACAAGGAATGCCCAAAGTCTGACTTGTATCTTATGGCAGACTTCTGGGAAAATCAGTAAACCAATCACACAAGCAGGAAATTACATTTCTAGGGGGGCAATGTTATTCAGCAGGGGTCTCCAATCTTTCGAAGCCAAGGGCCAGTTTACTGTACTTTTTAGACTTTTTTTGGGGCTGGACTGTGGCCAATGGGAGTAGAAAAGGCCCCAAAATCAATGGGGGGGGGGGGGGAGAGAACAATGTCCCATCTTTGGTGTCAGCGAGATGAATTGTGCCTTATCCTTGGTGTCATTAGGAGGAATTTCTTACCATCATTGGTGTCATTAAGAGGAATTGTACTCCTTCATTGGGGTTGGGGGGGAATTATGCCCCAAGGGCCGTATCCTCAGATGAAATGGTGCCCCAAGGGCTAGATAAAAGTAAGCATAAGGCTGCATCTGGCGACCTCTGTTGTACAGGATTTATATAGTTCTTACAGTTTGCAAAATGCCTCTCGATATAAGGCAGTATAGTTAAAATATGAATAAAGGCAAGAGGAGGGTTAGGAAGTTACAACAATAATGGGATGAGCAGCTGTCTGGGGATGAAGGTTTAGGGGGTTTCTGCTTGTGGGACCTTGCAACATTAAAGGGGGGTGGGCATTTGTTGGAGTAAGTAAAATTGTATTTGTTGTGTAGAGGTGAGATAAGCTTCCATTAAGAAATTGAGTTTTGATTTTCCGCATTAAGCCAGGCAATATATAGGATAGCCAGACAAATTTGGGTAGGCAGCCTCAAAAGTTAAGAGGCTCTGAAGAAGTCCTGTAGTTTGGACATGGGGGGAGGTGACAAGGTAGGCAGTCTTGAGAGGAGTGAAGAATTTGGGTGATATTTTGAGACAAGTGAAAGGTGGTGTTCATGGAAAATAAGTTTTGTTAGGTTGTGGTGGGCTTCTCTGAAGTGGTGAGTTTTCCTCTAGTTCCTGAAGGCAAAGTAAGGTGGTTTTGAGTTGCCTTTGCAGGTGGAGGAAGGAAAATTGGAGCACGGACAAGCTGACCTAGCAAGAAAGGCAATGCATTTTTTATATATATGTATATTATAAACTGTAAGGCAGGCTACCCCATGTTAGTGAGGAGTCCTTTCACTCCGTAGTCTGATCTCTCTGCTGCTCAGGTCAGTTTCACAGTTCAGCCTTAAAAGGTGCTGAGAGAAGGCCCTCCTTACCCGCTTGCTTGACACCTGCCGAATATGCATGCTGTAAATTAAAATTTTTAAATGTTACTTTTCATATTTGCCCAAATAAGGTTAAAAAAACAATAATCTGCCCAACATCGCAAAATATATATTAATTTCTCTGGTTTTAGTAAGTACACAGTAAACTTATCTAATTCTTCATTACAGAAGCTAAGCAGATTTGGATCATCGGGAACTCTGTCATAACCTGGGCTGCTCAGAGAGCCAAGGCTTGCTCTTTTGGCAAGGACCTCGGATTTGAAGAGAGAAACTATACCGTTTGCTGGATGGGCAAGGCTATTCTGCAGTGGCGCGATTTGCTATCTGAGCTTAGTCAGACAATGGCCATATTAGGAATGCCAAGCGTGATAATCATTCACATGGGGGGCAATGAT
The DNA here is from genome assembly GCA_037952835.1 of Lithobates septentrionalis. Taxonomy (NCBI): domain Eukaryota; kingdom Metazoa; phylum Chordata; class Amphibia; order Anura; family Ranidae; genus Lithobates; species Lithobates septentrionalis. The sequence goes on from JBBDGP010003694.1 coordinate 400,735, forward strand.
CTGGAGCATTTAAGCTGTTTCAAGCTGGTTAACTCTGCGAGAAACGACTTTTCTCAGCTCTGTAAGCAGTACCCGGACATAAAGTTTGTGTGGTCAGAAGTCCTCCCCAGGTTGTCGTGGACGATGACCCCTATGGATAAGACGAGATTGAAGTTCAACAGTATGGTCTCAAGGATCGCGGAAGAGTGCGGCTTCGGGGTGATTACGCACGAAGGAATTGAGCAGAGGTTCACCTCGTACAGGAAGAAAACCGGCAATGGCATTGCTGGCGTGGAGCTGGATATCTTCAACACAAAAATCAAAGACTATTTGAGCAATACCATATGTTACTTGAAGTAGCAGATTTGGTTTATCCTATCTGTTATTACTGTGATGTGCATTCATAGTAAACGTTCATTAAACAAGTCGTTTCAATCCAATCGCAGAGCGTTTATACACTATTTGGCCAAAAATATCCGGGCTCCTTCCTTTTGAAGCTTCTCATTACAAAAACCAGAGCTACAATTGTCCATCCCTTTGCTGCTATAGCAGTTCCTACTTTAGTTTTTTAGATGTTGGAAACAACAAATGAAATTGTGGCCCAAACAAATGCTAATGCACCATCCACATAAATTGGCCTCTACCCCCCTTAGATAAATATGAAGATACACTTGTGTAGCCTATGTAGTTCATAAAATGTTCACAAAAATCCCATAGGAATGGTTTTGTACTTCAGTAGGCAGCTCCATCTGAGACATAGACCCATCTCCTATAATTGCAAAATGGAACACAAGAGGGCGGCCAGCTAAGTGCAGCATCAATATGGCGAGCAACCAATCCGTCCCAGATGTGATGTCACATCCTGCCCTTTGTTCCACAGTGACTCTGCTCGCTTCCTGGATCCATTGGTCTTGGTCACCTCACTGACCATGCGCTGTACCCTGTCACCAGCTGCTTTTATGGTGGATGGCTTCCATTCAATGTGGCATGGCTGTAGATAAGCCCTTTGATTTAATGTTTTGTATTTGGCTTTTTAATTGTAGTAAACCCATTAATTTAGCTGGCACCCCTTGTGTTCTGTTTAGATGTTGTCAGGATTTGCTCCCTTTCACAAGATTAGCATGGTTAGGGTGAGCGATTGGCTGTGAGTTTCCAGTTGACTTAACAGCATTTCCCCTCCTGCCTCCCTTAACAAAAAAAAAGTAGCATTGAAAGGTGTTATCCTATATGGTGGCACCATATCAAAAGTTGCTGAGCTCTTCCACATAGGCCATTCTGAAAGCCTTTGTTGGCATGAAGTGACCATAGGCCAATTCCCTTCACAAGGAGGGGTGCCCGGATGTTTTTGGCTGTATACTGTATGCTTACAATAGTCATTAGGTTACTAGTTTAAAATTGTGTTAGCTGAGCGCACTTCAGCTATATCTACATGAAAAGCTGAAGACCTGATCTGGTAGAATGATCTTCAGGGGTGCCTCATTATTTTTTTATTTTTTTTATGTGAATTTTATTGTTTTACAAAGGTGTGTAGTGGTGTAACAGATTATACAACTGTGAAGGCAAACCCAAACATAGGGTATCTAAAAGTTGTGGTAATTGGGGGACAGCTAAAAAAAAAGTTTGAAATTGTGACAAAAAACAATATGGTAGAAATAAAGCAGCCCCATGGTAGGGTCTCGAGGCAGTGCAGATAAAAGCATGTCTTTCTTCAAGGTTTCTAAAACCATATATGCAGTTGTTCAAATAGACAAAGGTATGCTTAGTTTTGTGGAGACCATAATAGTGGTTACTGGGTCATCTGTTCCTCCTATGAATTATAAATGGAAGGATAGAAAGGGTGGTTGACCAAGGAGGAGAAACTAAGGCTGGAGATAATCGAGTGGCCAGCTGTGGAAGAAAAGGTGGAGGAAGTCGTAGGAACTAACCAGAGGAGAGGTCTAGATTATCACATGCCGATTTGACCAAGAGGACCATATTTTGAGTAATGCAGCCACCACATTTTAATGATTTGGTAAGCTGCATTAGGACATTTTTATGTTTATTACCGCTTTAATTGTGAAATTTAAATACATTGAAAAACGATTTAGTTAGTTACCGGCTTCTGCCTTGTAAATGCTTGCTCATTCCAGTCACTTCAGTCTTCCTGTGTGCTGAGTAAACGAGTCTGTCTGTTATAATCACCAAGATAAATGGGGTGCCGCACACTTTGCCACAAGTTTAAAAATGTTTATTTCCCCATGGGAACACGTTTCATGGCTTCTAAATGCCCTGCCATCAGGGCTTTGGTTTATTTTTTTTTTTTAAAAATGAAGCAAGAGAGCAGTTAGGGGTAGGAACATCTTTTATTGTAGCCATTGCTATAGTCACATGACACCTCTCCTACTACAACCTCATCCAGGTTGTAGTGGGCGAATCAGATCAGAAATTGACACTTCGGGGATGTTCCATACAGTTGCCCCGGTTAGGAAGAAATTCCTTTTCAGTTTGATAAATGAGAGCTAACTTCAGGCTCTGAGAGGCCGTAATTAACGGTAATATTACTTGCGTTATGTAGATTTTTTTTTTTCTTCTTTTCTTTGAGATGTTTTGTTTTAGGAAATCCCTTGTTTATATCAACTCTGAATGAAGAGTTTATATACTTCAGTGTTGTCGGTGCAAATTGCATTGGTCCTAACTACTGAGTAAGCTTTCCGATGTCATTTGATAAAAATTTAGGTTTTTATATACCATAATTTTTTTTTGGCCACGTAAGGTCTGTTAAATATACTGTTGAAAAATGTTTGAAGTACAGAAAAATACCTGTTTATCCTGATAGAAATCCAGTGAGCTGATCACTTCCTGTGCTGCACTCTTTCAGTTACATTGTTCCTGTTTTTTTTCTGTAGACTGGAAAACTCCTCACCCCCTCTGTTGAAAAAGAGCAAAGGAGTTATTCTGTAGTCCTAGGGTGACCATGTAGCATCTTTATAGATCCAATACTGTGAACACCGTCACCCTAAGACAGGAAGTGTCATTTACACGATCACTAGGTGAGCCAATGACGGGAGTGTCATTTACAGGAGCACTTGTGGGGGGGGGGGGGAGAGCTTGGAAAAAAGTGTATCCACCACATCTGAGGATTGCCAATTTGCAACTTTTTTTTTTTTTAATTTTGATACACATTTAAGCTCAACAGTTCAAAATTCAATTTCTGGCAACCTAAATGCTATCTTTTTGGCAATAGCGTTACAGCATGTAGCTGGACTCGAGCGGTGAGCCCTATCCTGTATGCATTTTAAAGTATTACTTTACATACAAGAACTTCGGAGGTTGTCCTTTTTTTTTTTTTTTTTTTTTAACCATCTGCAATATTTTGAGATCTGAAACCAAGCATGCAGAGCTTGGAGGGTCAGAATGCTGTTGGAGGTTTTTACACCTTTTATGTAGAGTAGGATGTCAGCAGGCAGAGCATTGAATCAGCGTGACAGATGAGGGGATTTCTTCTCTTACCCCCTCCTGCAAGAATGCAAAATTTGGGTGTTTTGGCGGGAGGGCCAAAGGATAACAATAGCATTGAAAGTGCTTACAGTTGTGAATGAATGTTGAAATGTGCACATTTTTAGGGCTGGGTGAAGCTCCGCACATGGGAAAATAAGTGTGTATACCTAACAATCTTTTTTGTTCATATGGCATGATGTAGTGATCTTTGTTTTTGTTTTTCGCTTTTGTTCAGTAAAGTTTTTTTAATTTCAGCCTATGTAGTATTGCATAAGTACAAATATACAATAATTTACCTTCAATGCAGATTGAACTTGATGTGATTTTTGATTGCATGTTGTGAAGCTTGATTAATAAAAATCTTTCTTTAACACCCTATAGTTGTAACATATTTTCATTCATCTTGCACAGGGATCTCCAAACTACGTCCCTCCAGCTGTTGGTGAACGACGCATCCCATGAGGCACTGTAGAACGGACAGTCACAGACATGACTAGGCATAATGGGAATGGTAGTTCCTGAACTGGAGGGCCATAGTTTCGACACCCCTGATCTTGCGTAAGGGGACCGTGTGAACAGGCCTTCAGGTTGCTTAACCTATTGTGGCCCTGCGGTGACAAAAGGATGGGTTTTTAAACACCCTCATGTTGCACATATACATCACTGGACCGCCAATGCTTTCTGTGCTGAGAGCGTGCTCGCTCTGCTCTCCCACCACAGAGACAGAGCTGTCAGACAACTCTCGATCCCTGATAATGGATAACAGAACTTGCTCCCGATCATGTGACAGCCAATCAGTGGTCGCATGATCATTGATCCTACCTGTCCCCCGGCTTTCAGAACTTTTTAAAGGGATGCCTTGTGTCAGGTGGGAAGGGGTTAAAACACGAATCCCAATTTTTACTTAAGTTCTTCCATGTATTTTAAATGCAGCCATCTTGAAGCAGAACTAAACCCTCCTATCTAGAGGACAGTGCCAGCTTTAGCCTCCATTTAGCTCTGCAGTTGCCATGATGCTGCACGTCACCAGCCGTTCAAGATCTGGAAAGATCGATTGAGATCGCATCTGTAAGCACACTGGCAACTGACAGTTCACCAGCGGCATGTTTTGAATGTAAAGTACATTGCACATTTCCTTTTGGGCAGAATAACTGTAAACCCTGCAGAAGACAGCAATGGCATGTTGATGTTTGATCTAATAGTATTTACTGAACATTTCTAATTTTTTTTTTTTTTTACTTTTTTGGAGCACCGCTAAATCAGTGGGTTTAATTCCACCATAAAGTATAGTTTTGGGTGGAAAACGTGGAGAGGGATTAGAACACGTCATGTTTCTATTGTTGCCTGTGCCCTTGCTAGGGAGATTCACCTTCTCTATTGGTCTTGTTTGCCATTCTCACCGAAAGTGAAAAAACACCAAAATTTGGTTTGTTCCCAGAACAGAAGTAATAGACTGGAAATCTTCCACTAGTTCTGGTGACATCCAGGGATTTCCTCACTTCCTCTTTGGCTGTGGGACAGGAAGAGGGGAAATCTCCTCAGTAGAAAAATACTTTGGGGGGGAGGGGCACACCCTAAAAATATGTTTACATTCAAGTTGGTGCTGCTAAAGGTAACTTTGTAATTTAAAAAAAAAAAAAATCATGGTATAGACTCCTGCTCTGTGCAGTGGCTTTGCACAGAGCGGACCCAAATCTGTCCTACTGGGGTACCCTGCTGGCAATCTTGGCTCCTCTTCTGTGTTCCCCCATAACAAGCCACCTGCTATGGGCGGGCACAGTTTGTGCCCGCTCCGCAGTGGTGTCTACGGAGCAGAGCTTAGCCTCGCGCCCGCTTCCTCCTCACTGCATTTGACAGCAGCAGGAGCCAGTGGCTACTACTGCTGCCTGGGTCTGTGTGTCAAGAGGAAGGGAAGGGAGAAGAGATGCAGCTTGGCACAGCGCTGGATCTCTTCTCCCTCCTTCCCCTTCACACAGGCAAGGAGGACAAAAAGCCATGAAAGTTTTGTTTACCATCATGCAGGAAAATGCATGAAGTTTAAATCGTGTTGTGGCTTTAGAACCATTTTGGGGGGGGGGGTCGGGTATTTTGGAAGTGATCAGGCCAGATGAACAGTCAGTGATCCAGGTTCATCCCAGAGTGCTTCAATTAGAACGGGCTCTGTTCGGGTCTTGTGAAGTTTTTTTTTCCCCTCCCACCTCCAATAAAGGCTGCAATGAATACCTTTTTGACTTGTTGGAAAGTGGCCATCCTACTTGATGGCACCATATCACGTTGCTCAAACTTGACCCATTCCCCTAGTTATGTTTGTATCTGAAGGTTAGAGTTGTATGATTATTTTATTTGTGCAGCTCCTAAAATGGCACGGATTGGATAGATCCCCCTCCCAAGTTATTTTGGGACTGTTGGGAATATTTGGAATCTGGTGGGTTGAGTTAGAAACTGGCTTATCATTGGCACTACAGTAACAAGCTGTCCTCACCATAATTCCTAAAAATCTGCTCCTGGACACCATTCTCCTTCTGTTGTATTCCATGCCCTATTAAACGGTAGCAATGGAACCCCTTACAGCCACCGTCGTGACTGTTAGTTTTACTGACCTGGGAAATCGGCAGATATAGGCACAGCAGTCCCCAGGAGGTCCAACGCTCCGTTTGGTAGAATGATATTTGATATAGATGGACTGACCTTTTCAAGGTAAAGCAGAATGGTTTTGGATGTATTATATTGTAAATATATTCTCTTTTTGCGTAGACCTGTTGTATAAGTTAACTTATTTATTTTCCCCAGTGTGCATTCATAACATTCAGTTTCTCATGAGACCATTACTGCATGCTTGTTGGCATCCTGTGTTAAACTAACTTAAGGCCTGATATCATATTTAAAGTGGTTGTAAACCCACATAATAAAAAGAACCTGCAAGATAAAGGCATAGTGGGCTAGTATGCATAGCATTCTAGCTCTTTATGAAATACCCACCTTAGATCGCAACCCCCGCAGCAGGTCCAGTACACGGCTCCAGCCGGCAACATTGCTACCGGAGTTAATTCCGAGTATCGTGGGCTCCAGCTCTGTGATTGGCTAGGGCTGCGATGTCACTCCTGCTCATGCGCGCGGGATCTGCCGGTAACGCCACACTAGCTGAAGCAACGGCATGAATGAACCATTGCTTCAGTGCGCATGTGCCAATGTCGGCACATGCTGATACCGGGCATATCTCCTAAACTGTGCAGGATTAGGAGATATCCGGGTAGCTGCAGGTAAGCCTTATTATAGGCATACCTGTAGTAAAAAGTGGTTTGTAAGGGTTTACAACCACTTTAAAGTTATGGTAAACCCTACATATACCCAGTTAAGTGACTGGCCTCGGGTAATGCACAGAGATTAAACAAATCCTCCTACGTGTGTTGCACTGGTTTAGCTGCAGCCTCCTCTTCTACAGCCAATGAAAGTGTAAAATTTGGCACATGATCTCTCGGCTCTGAAAAGCAGGAGACGGGGAGCTGAAGTCTCGCTCTGCAGATTGAGAGCTACACTCTGGATTGAGAACTGATTGTAGGGAAGGGGCAGAGCTAAGGGCGTCAGTCGCTTGCTGAAGCTCGCTCCCCGTCCCCTTTTCCCTTGGTGTCAGGAAAACTTGTCAGATGTGATTCATGCTGATTGCAGAGGAACAAAGCAGCAGACAGAAATTGGTGCTCTGGAGCGAGGCAAGTAAACACTATATAGGGATATGCTTTGTTCACATTTCATTTCTGAGGTTTACAACCACTTTAAAGAGCACATGTACTGTGGAAGTTGTGCCCAGAAGGAAAGTAAAGGACTAGACACAAGTTTTGTCTGTTCTCCCTGCAGCTAATCTTTTCTTTTTTTACAGACTTGTCAAGCCTTGTCATCCACTGTCACTGGGAAAGTGGTCCATCCTGGTACAAGTGTGGGGCCCTTTTTTCCCCATGCCAAAGTTTCTTCTTCAAAGACTGGTTATTTAATAATTGAAGAGGATGTAGAGATGACTTAGATTCACCGAATGGGTGAAGTAGGCAGGTCCTCTGATACAGCCTCCTCTCCAGCAAGGAGGTCATTGAGCAGCACAGTAGTGACCTCACCAAATCTGGTTACACTAGCAGTCAGCTGGCAGTCACTTGCAGGCAGTGCCATTAGGAAGTAGTCGTAGGCAATGCAAGCAGAGTTGGTCTATTCCATATCCTGCGCATATCACTGGAGTGGTATGAAGGCACCATTTACCCCCCCTCCAATTGTCATGATTGTGCAACAAGTTAAGTGCTTTTGCACCATTCTCAAAGCGACTTAGAATAATGAGAAGCTAAATACTGTGTTTTTTATTGCCTTTTGAAGTGGGTTTATTGGTTGGCAAAATTTTGCATCTTAAGTTTCTATCTTGTGTATTGTGTTTTTGTATCCTATGGTGCTATAGGTGTAATTAAAGCTGGATTCCAGGAAAACGGCCTTAAAATGCACATAAGGGAGCGGTTTTACCTGACAAATATTTGTATTATTCCATCCAGTTCTGAGACTGCACATTCCAATCTCCCAGCAATGGCCCTGTCTAACAGGGTAGAAGACCCGGTTTATCTCAGCTGCAGTTCTGTAACGCTTACGAGTCTTGTCCCTCACCCAGCCTGTGTTTGGGAATTGAAGAAAATAAGCGGCAGACTGATCTCGTCCTATGGCACATGGACGCTGCAGCGTAGCTGACTGACTTCTGGCGCTGCTTCATTTTTCCCCAGCCTGATCTTGGCTGTACAGGGATAGCTGGAAGCAAATACCAAGTCAAATCCAGGTACCAGTGCGATTTGCATTTAGAAACTAAAGCTTTTTAAATTTTGCTGTTGGGTAGGCGTTTATTGCAGAAAAAGCACTTGTACATTTTGGCAAGATAGGTGGGTACCCATGATGAATTTTTAGCTCCCGTTTATGTATAAAAACCACACAGCTTTATTTGATTTTCTTTTGTTTTCCTGAAGTCCAGCCTTAAACGAATAGGTTCCCTTTTAAAAATTGCTTTATTGCTCACGGTTTTATTTTTTTATTTAATGAGTTTTTTTTTTTTTTTGTTTTATATTGGTAATACAAAAATAATCCTCCCTAGTTTTTGGCAGGTACACAGTAAACCTGTTTAATTCTACATTTCAGAAGTTAAGCAGATTTGGATTGTCGGAAACTCTGTCATTTCTTGGGCTGCTAAGGAAGCGAAGAACTCTCCATATGGCGAGAACCTGGGGTTTGAACCAGAAAATGCCGTCATCCGTTGGATGGGCAAGTCCAGCATGCAGTGGAGCGGGCTTTTACAAGACCTGAGTAGAAAGTTTGCTGTGCTAGGAGCCCCAAATGTTTTAATCATCCATCTAGGGGGCAGTGATTTAGGACATATGAGCAATCAAAAAATAGTCTTCTCTGTGAAAAAAATCCTGCGTGTTCTCAACAGGCGTTACCCGAACACGACATTCATCTGGTCTTCAATACTCCCTAGAAGGGAGTGGCTGATGACGCCTAAGGACTTTTATCGGAAAAAGCTCAGTAAGTCACTTGCCGGTGTTGTTAAGGCATCAAGATTCAAAGTGATTTGGCACAACGATATTGAGAAGAAATTTAGACATCCCCAGAGAAGAAGCCAACATGAAGGTCTTACAAGTGAGGAGATGGACATGTTTTATGTGAGCCTCATACGCTTTATTCAAAGAGCCCTGAACACCATGAAAGAGACTGCTTAGTTTGTCAACATGGTCGACTTCAATCTGTTTTCTTGGCCAGCATTCTTTGTGCAATTGTTTTGAAATGATAGTGTACTTATTGTATTTACTGTATGCTAAATGGCCAAACATATATCTTTATACTTTCCTTTCCATTATCTTGTTCTAGATCCTAGGATAATAAAGTTTGTTTTAGATGTACTTTTTTAATGATTCTTGCTCACATGTGTTGTGTACATTTTTGCAGGGAACAGAAGTGAAATTGTAATTGGTGCCGGGCTTTCAAATCGGAAAGCCCAGCAATGTGTGCTTGCTTGTTGGAAAACCAGCTTGTCTATTTAAAAATTGTAATTGGGGTGCGTGGTCAGTTTTTGACTTTTGCTAGTTACCAAACCCTAAGGGTCCATTCACACCAGATACAGTAAGATGCATTTTTGACTTTGCTCCAATTGCATAGGCAGTTCATAAATCCAAGTTATCCTATGGGCGTAGTGCATACTAGTGCAGTACAAAAACAAAAGAACAGCATGTTGCATTTTTCTACACTGCAACGCAGTGCACTTGAAAGCCCAAAGAAGAAAGAAGATGGAAGTGACTTCAAAGGAAATGCAAGCTCAGGAAAAATGCGAGTCATAAGCACACCACTGCTTATGCAAACATGTGGTTTCTGGTGTGAATGGGCCTTAAGGAGTTTAATAAGCAGTGATGTCCTTATCCCAGCTATATTACTGATTTGGGAAACAAAATGCACATTTCCTAAGCTAAGCCAGTGGAGAGCTATTGAAAATGGTTTGGCTCCAGGAGCAGACCCCAGTCACCTAATTGACAGGCTCTTCCTTTAACTTACTGAGTTTTCTTGTGAGTTAGGCAAAGAACACAATAGGACACACAGCCGACAGCCAGCCTCCACACTAACCTGTATGAATAAATGACAGGACATGCCAGCCTCCGCACTGGCCTGTATGAATGAATGACAGGACACGCCAGCCTCCACACTGGCCTGTATGAATGAATGACAGGACACCCAAGCCTCCACACTGTGGCCTGAATGACAGGACACCCAAGCCTCCACACTGGCCTGTATGAATGAATGACAGGACACGCCAGCCTCCACACTGGCCTGTATGAATGAATGACAGGGCACCAAAGCCTCCATTCTGTGGCCTGTATGAATAAATAACTAAAATGCAGAGGAGTATTGCAATGGCAATCTATCATCCTTTCCAAATAAGGCCCTGAGTAATGAAGAGCTGCTTTCACTAGTTATGTCTGCGCAAATGTTAAGGTCCAGTTGAGCACATTGATTTGCATTGGTTTTGGTGGCAGAGTGCAGTTAGATCATGCAGAACACTACCCCAACAGCAGAGGCATGTGCATTTTTTACTTTCATACCAGCATAAGCCAACGCAAAGGCCATGTTGGGAGAAAGGGAGAAGTCCGATCTTTTGTTCAGCTTGACTGTAAAGGGTGCCGAGTGATTTCCATTTCAAATAGGTGCTCTTCACCTGTGGAATAATTGTGCTAAAAAATGTCGTATTTCAGAGCTGCATTTTTTTTGTCCATTCTTTACCTGGAGTTCAGCTTTAACAAAAAATGTTAGTATTTTCTGCTTGACTCAGGAATTTTACATTTATACTACGCTTATCAGCTATAACATTATGACCACCCACCCAATATTGAGTATTTACCCCTTTTGCCATCAACAGGACTGACCCATTGAGGCATTGACTCCACTACATAAAGCATCACTTTGCCTCCACCGGCTTGCCTCCTCATACTGCATCCTGGTGCCATCTCTTCCCCATGTAAGCAAAGCAAACACACCCAGGCGTCCACCTAATGTAAATGTGATTCATCAGACCAGGCCACCTTCTTCCATTGCTCTCTACTCCAGTTCTGATGCTCACTTGCCCATTGTAGGTGCTTTTTTGCTGTTTGACACGGGTCAGCATGGTCTGTGGCTGCGCTGCCTGATACACAACAAACTGTGATGCACCTTTCAGTTGGAACCAGCATTAAAGGATAGCTAAAGGTGTTTAAAAAAGTCATACTTTCCGCCTCTGTGCAGTTGGTTTTGCACACAGTGGCCCCGATCCTCCTCTTCTGGGCTCCCTCAGCGGCACTCCTGGCTCCTCTTCTCGAGTGCCCTGTTGTGTGTCTATTGACAGGACTTGGGCCCCGCCCCCACAGCTCCTGCGTCGTTGGATTTGATTGAGAGCAGTGGGAGCCAATGGCTGCACTGCTATTATCTATCCAACCAGGGCTCGAGACACCAGCTGGAGCTGGTGTGCTTGTCGCTGGAAAGACCGGGTTTAGGTGAAATTAAAAGGGGGGCTCTGGGTGGCAGTTGCATCACAAATGGTTTTTCACCTTTTAATGTATAGAATGTATTAAGGTGAAAAACCTCGAGGGTTTACAACCCCTTTAACTTTTCCAGCAATTTGCGCTATAGTGGCTTTTCTATTTGATCTGACTGCATGGGCCTGCCTTTGCTCCCCCCATCAGTGAGTCTTGGCCACCCATGACCCTTAAGCCGGTATATTTTCCTTCCTTGGGACACGTTTGGTCCTGACCATTGCAGACTGTTTCTCTGACTGTTGTCTAGCCATTACAATTTGGCCTTTTGTCAGTCGCTCAAATCCTTACCCCCCCCCTTTTTTTTTTTTTTTTTTTTTTTTTTTGCTTCCAAAACCTCACCTTCAGAGACCACCTGTTCATTTGCTGCCTAATGTATCCCACCCACTTTCAGATGCCATTTTAACAAGATAATTTTACTTTGCCCTCCCATGGTAATGTTATGGCTGATCGATGTGTATGTATATTATGATTTACCTTTTTTATATTAGAAATTAATAAATAGTCCTCCCAATGTTGCAGGTACAAAGTAAACCATTTAATTCTACATTTCAGAAGTTAAGCAAATTTGGATCGTTGGAAATTCTGTGATATCCTGGGCTGCTGATGAAGCAAAGAACTATCCCTATGGCCAGAACCTGGGATTTGAACCGGAAAATGCTGTCATCCATTGGATGGGCAAATCCAGCATGCAGTGGTGCGAGTTATTAACGGAACTGAGCCGAGATCGCTCCGTGCTAGAATCCCCAGACATCTTAATCATCCATCTAGGTGGTAGTGATTTGGGGCATGCAAGTCTTTCTAAATTGCTGAATTCTGTGCATAGCGTCATTCCTGTTCTTCTCGAGCGTTACCCAAACACGACATTTGCCTGGTCAATGATGATCCCCAGATCCAAGTGGATGCTGACGTCTATGGAAAAAACCCGAAAAAGGTTTAATCGTGTCATTTTTGATCTTGTTTGGAAGGCGGGGTTCAAAGTGATTAGGCATCAGGAAATCGAGAACAAATTTAATGCGAGAAAACAGAGTCCAGGGCATACAAATGAGGATTTGGACCTCTTTAATGTAAATCTCATGGACTTCATAAGACAGACCCTAACTGGTGTGAAAGAAACAGACACTGCTTAGTGCTTTAAGTGTAAATGTGGTGAGCGCTTATTGTCCTTTGTTTAAAGCTGAACTCCAGGAAAAACAAATGTTATGCTTCCCCTTACGATTTTAACTCCTATGCTAGGTGCACTGTTCTAATGTATCCTCACCCGTGGAACCATGATCAAGGGACAGTTCTACATCTCTCATGTCATAACCCCCTTGTTACTATCATTTTTTTTATTGAACCATGAAGGGCATTTATGATTGGTTGCCTGCTCATAGAATGCAGGTAGTGGTTTACCAGTTGGGTGGGTCGAAGTTGGGGCCTCTTAAGTTTCCCAAGGGAAACTGTAGAGCGATTTGTGAAACATTGAAATTCAAGGTAACTGGTAAGAAGATCTTTTCCGTTTAAGGTGAGCCCCACTCTGTACAACTGTGCCTGGAAATATTTTCTAAAGAAAATGGGTCACCTTTACCCAAAAACTGCCTATGCAAGTAAGGGGCGCCTGTATAAAAGTCAAGGCTGTCCCCTGTCCTGCCTTTTTGCTAGAACATTGCTGAAAGACTTCCAGCTGTTAATGTTCACCTCCACAAAAGTAAGTTCCCAAATGCTGTGCTCAGGGACAGAGTGGGTTTAAATTAAAGACAGGACTTGTTCCTGTGATGAAGGTCAACAGAAGCAGCAGAGTTTTGTTTTTTTGTTTTTTTGTTTTTTAAGCAATATCCTAGAAACAAAGCAGGATGGAGGACAGCTTTGACTTTGGTAAAGAAATTAAAAAAAAAATGTTTAGAGGGTCTATGCAAGTACGTCGTCTTGTGAAGTGCCAGAAATCATGCCAAATCTAGTGTGATCTTCGCCATCCCCCTGTGGGCACACTGTCCCCCCCCCCCCCCCCTTTTTTTTTTTTTTTTTTTTTTTTAATACAGACCTAAAACTAAAAATAATATAGAGCATGTTGCCTCTTAGGAGTTTGGATGACAAGGCAAACGCCAGACAAAAAAATTGCAGGTAACTCGATCTTTCACCTGGATGCAGGGCTCAACAGACCATCCATAGTTCTTTCTGTACATTTAAAGCACTTTATTACAGTGAAATGCCACGAGGATGCGGTGTTCCTAGCTCCTAAAACAGTCTTTCGCGAGGTCCTCCCTGCTCCAGGAGCTGGTCTTGAGCTTATTTTGGCTCAATGTATATAGCAAAATAGAAGAACAAGGATACATTCCAAGGGGCGAAACATGTGGGAGGGCTGTGGCTTAAGGGTGGGGGACTACATATAAACTTACCAATAGAATTTCTGTGGCGTGCTGCCTTGTTCTTGGATTTTGCTATATTTTTTTTTTACAATATTAGTGATACCTAAAACACACTTTAATTTACATTATCCTGTCTTTTTGTATGTGGACGATGGCACTGTAATTTGTATATATAGTTTTTAAAAGTACCATCCTAATCGATATCCAGCTGTCGCATGACCCTGCTCTTTCCCAGCCTGTCTGTAGGGAAACTTAAGCAGGAAGAGCTTCTAGTGCTCTGATGCTGATCACATGTTCAAAATAAAAACAAAAAAAAAAAAGCCTTTTGGAATACAGAGTAAAAATAAATTCAATAAACTGTTTTAAATGGTCTTACAGAGATAGCTTGATATATCTATACATTTAATTTTTTTTGGCAATAACCTAGTGTGGACAGATTTCTGCCATTCACAGGCTTCGTCACGCCCCTCCAGCCTGTGACTGGAGGGTAAAAGGGGAAAAAAGGGAGTAAAAGGGAAATGAAGCCACCAGTAATCTACGTGTAATATCCAGGTCTGATTTCCCGTGATGAAAACATAGCTAATGTGACCTGTCCCAAAGAAGCTGCTGACGGTACACAAACCAAAATCAATAACTCTGAAGGCATTTTTAGAAATGTTAAAACCCTTTTGGCCCTCACCTGCTCAGCAGTGGCTTTCTTTTAGCTGAGCAGGCAGATGACAGGTCCGTGTCCGCTATCTGTTTACATCCCGTTGTCATCTGATCCGCCGTACCGATGGCGAACGTATCCCCATCTGTCAGTTATCCAATTGTATGCCAGCGGGTAACAGTGGGCATATGTCCGCTGACATCCACTGCCCCTTTAGAGAACAATGGAATGTCCAATTGGGTCCGCCTAAGAAATGGACAGACAGACCCGATCGGTCTACTGGTGTGAAAGGGGACTTTATTTGTGGGAAAATGAGATGAGCGTTGAAACTGTCCGGGATCCTGAAGTTCGGCTATAAAAGCCAATTACAAGTACAAGGTGTGACCACTTTTTAGCCATATGGCACAGGTATAAAATTGTTGTTTACCAAATCACCAGATTACTAATGAAAAGAAGCATGTGGCTTCTGTACAGGTTGTAAGTGATTGGATTACAAGCTGGAACATCTCGTGTTCTTTTCCCAGACCATTTTTTTTAAATTTGATAAAAATGTTGAAGGGGTTCACATTTGTAAAATCATTTAGCTTACATTCATAGCGATTTTTTTTTTTAAATATTGGGAAAGTGAATTTTATTTGGTACATTACTGTAGGCTGCTCTCCAAAAAACGTTAACACCTTACAGGTCGCCCTTGCAGAATTAAAGTAGAAATGTGGGCTAAACAAATATTGTCTTAAGACCCTTTTGGAGTTTATTTATTCAGATCTATGCAGTCATCCATCTATAACTGTTCCTGTGCTTTGCATTTGTCTAGAAGTTCCATGCAATACCTGACCATTCTTCACTCTCCCTGTGCAGAGTGACTGGTCTTGTGTCTGCCCCCTGCTGTAGTTTTTTTTTTTTTTTTCTTTTGCAGGTAGCTTGTAATGGGTGGGGCCTGCGGGTTCCCCTCCCCACACCTCTATACTGGCGGTGTACAGCAAAATGTCACTACTTTGGTGCATGCAAGGGGTTTGAACTGTGTCCTCTATGGAGCATGCTCAATTTCAGTTACGTTTCAAGTGCTTAATTTCCTCCTTTTTCATACCTATGCAGCCTATGGGACTATAGAGTCACACGTGTGGGGTTATACACAGTGGTAAATTACTTTTCTCTCTCTCCTCCTCCATGACCTCCTACTGCTAAATATTATAGGGGCGGCATATAATATGCTGATTATATTTACAGAGAAACCCACAGTAACGCATAGTTTGATTCTAAATCGGTATTACATATATCCATTGCAACTACTACCTGTAAAGTAAAAAGAAAAAACCTTAAATGACATCTGAAAAAAATACAGACTCAGTCTACACCATATTAATGCACAAAAATACACATTTTGATATTCAATAAAGGTTTATAGGGAGCTGTACAACTGTTATTTGATATTGATAACCAAATTTGAATTGCTGTTGGTAGTTTAGTCATGTGACTGACACAGCACCAATTGGTGTGTTGGCCGGACAGACTGCACTGTAGAGGATACACCAACAGAAGCCCCTCCCCCAAGGATCTTTCCCTGCAGATGCCATAAAACCGGGAAAGATCATGTGACCACACAGCAGTGCTACAGGAATAAGGTTTTTTTTTAGTTGAATGAATTCTGACAGTTAACACTTAGTATCGCTTTAACAAAATGTTCTCCTTACCCATTATAAACCTATTACAATCTCTAAGGCATAAAAAAAAAATAAACTGACTTTATAAAAAAACAATTTTGCAATCCATGATGAGAATTTTACTTTTTGAAATGAAAATTACTCTTGTACAATTCTGCTTCAAGTTGTCTAATACTGTATTTTTTTTTTTAAGGTTTATGTGTAAATCCTCGACTTTTTTTTTATATTTTTATTTTTTATTAGCATTTGAGATTGTATATTGTGATTACACTTGGGGGGCTTCTAGTTCACGTTGCTGTAGATGCTAGGCTTATATGATTAGATGTTGTTTACTGGCCCTGAGTAAGGGGGAAGCGTTGAGCCCCCAAAACCGTGTTGGCAAATCACTTTTCAATTGTGTTTAATAAAATATTGACTGTTTTCAATTGTCCTGGTACTCCTTAGTTTTTTTTGTATACCCAATAGTTTATTACTCTAACTGAACTCCTCCAGGTAACCAGTTAAATACAGATCTTAATGTAGTGTTAAACAGTCAATAAAAACTAGTATAAAAAAAAAGTTTTAACATGATTTTTCAAAAACGTTTTACAAAGTTATTCCATTGATCTACAACAAGCACCTACATCTCCTCAGGACTTGTGCCCCCCTCCCCTTCTGGTTGGATCTGTGCTCACGCAGTATTGGTCTGAAGCTGGGACTTTATGTAATATGATGCATTTCACTAGGGGCACCCGCAGCGTGTGCCCGACCCCGATAGGAGTGCCTGGCGGGCGCGATGAACACAGATCCTAGTACTTTGAGGGGAGAGGAGACATATTGTGTGTTCATTCTAAGTATGAACACAGGATCTCTGTCTCCTGCTAGTCAGTCCCATCCCCCCACAGTTAGAACACACACACTAGGGAACATAACCCCTTGATCGCCCCCCTAGAGTTAACCCCTTCCCTGCCAGTGACATGTACACAGTAATCGGTGCATTTTTATTGCACTGATCGCTGTATAATTGTCAATGGTTTCAAAAATGTGTCAAGTGTCCCCCATAATATTGCAGTCCCGATAAAAATCGCAGATCGCTGCCATTACCAGTAAAAATAAACATGCCATAAATCTATCCCCTATTTTGTAGACGCTGTGACTTTTGCGCAAATCAATATACGCTTATTGCAATTTTTTTTTTTTTTTTTTTTTTTTTACCAGAAATATGTAGAGGTAAAACTTTTCGGCCTAAACTGAGGAAGAAAATTTTTTTTTGATAACAAATGTGGGATATTATAGCAAAAAGTAAAAAATGTTTTTTTTTTCAAAATTGACGCTCCTTGTTTTATAGCGCAAAAAATAAAAACCGCAGAGGCGATCAAATACCACCAAAAGAGCTCTATTTGTGGGGGAAAAAAGACGGTAGTTTGGTTTGGGTACAGCGTCGCATGACCGTGCAATTGTCAAAGTGATGCAGTGCCGAATCGCAAAAAATGGCCTGGTCACTGAACAGCCAAATCTTCCGGGGCTAAAGCGGTTAATCACCAAGGTTTATTTTTTGCTAAACCATCAAAAAAAGACTGAAAAATTTTGAAGGAAAAAAAGTTCATTTTGCAAACTGGTAATATTTCTCCTTCATTGATGGGCGCTGATCAGGAGGCGCTGATTGGCTGCCCTGATCAGGAGGCACTGGTTAGCAGCACTTTTACTGTGTGGGGCCGATGTCCTTACAAAAGCTTGCAATTGGCTTTATTTTTTTTCTCCTGCATGCTGACAGCTGATTACCAGCTTGTTTACATCATGTGATCCGCTGTTATTGGCTGACAGCACTGATAGGTGGCACTGGTGGGCACTTGTTGGCAGCACTTTTGTTTACTTTGTGGGACTGATGTCCCTCTTACTAAGCCGGCAATCGTCTTTATTTTTCTACTCACGCTGACAGCCGATTTACTGGCTTGTTTACATCATGTGATAGGCTGACAGCTGATCACGTGGTAAAGGGCTGGGATCGGCTCTTTGATTTGATCAGCCAAGTCCCAAGGACTTGGTGATCTGAGTGCGCCGCCCGCGCACTGGCAGCGAGAGCATGGGAGACCATACATGGATGCCCTCCCGGCAGTCTAAGCCCAAGCTTTAGCAGTCTTTCAGCTATAGCTCAGGCGTGAAGTGGTTTAAACACAACAGTTTTTTGGCATCGTTAATATTTTAAATATTAATGCCAAGATTTCACAATTTCTGCCAGGGTATGCCCACTTTTGAGCACAACTGTCTGCTATAGGTTATAAAAATTTAAATAAAGTTAAAAATGTACTCTGTGCATACAGAAGTATATACGTCTGTGTGTATATATGTATGAAATATCTCTAATGGTGGTTTATGCTGCTCCCACAAGGTTAAATAGGTTGAATAAAGACACCAGTCCATCCAGTTCAACCTGAGTGTGCATGTCTACAATTGTCCCTATCCCTGTACATTGTGTCTCATTAAGATGCTCCTCTATTATATTTATTTAAGGTACCCATATAGTGCCATCAATTTATGCAGCGCTCCACACATATATATCGCACACTCACATCGGTCCCTACCCTCAAGGAGCCCAAAATCCAAGGTCCTCAACTCATTCATATACTAGGGCCAATTTTGGACAGAAGCCAATTAACCTACCAGCATATCTTTGAAGTGTGGAAGAAAACCGGAGTGCCCGGAGGAAACCCACGCAAGCACAGGGAGAGCATGCAAACTCCAGGCAGGTAGTGTTGTGGTTGGGATTCGAACCAGTGACCCTTTTTACTGCTAGGCGAGAGTGCTACCCACTACACCACTGTGCCGCCCCTTAAAGGTATCTTTCATCTTTTTGGGGTAAACCAGAAGAGTATGTCTAGTGATATAAATTATTAATGTGGAGCAGCAATGGGGAGGAAAAAAATTATGCATTCAGGGCTTGCTTTTTGTTTACACCCCTGCTGGGGGACCGTTAACTTTGCCCAGTGTTGGGCTTTAAATGGGAAGCTATCTACAGGACAGACTTTTTAATACTGCTATTTTACCAGTTTGGGCTCCTCTTGATCACAGAAGCTGATCTGTTAATTTTGCTTAACGCTGTGGGTTGGACAAGGCTTCATTATGATAATAAGCCCTTTACCCGACACATTTTAGGAAGTCCACATTAAGCTTTTTTAATTGTTATTGCAGAACCACAACCTAAAGAGATATGGATTCTTGGGAACTTTTGGGTAAACCAAGCTGGTCGTAAAGCAAGCCCAAACCTAGGACTCGACAAGAGACAATTTACCGTCCGTTGGATGGGAAAATCCAATCTGCTTTGGGAAAACTTCATTCCAGAACTAAAGGAGTCTGCCTCAACACTGGGAACACCAAGTATTGTATTCATCCATGTAGGCAGCAGTGATCTGGGGAATAAACCTTATCAGAAGCTCAAATCTCATGTGAAAAGTGATTTATCTCACCTCTCAAAGTCTTACCCAAATACAGCCTTTATCTGGTCCCCCATACTGCCCAGAAGGCATTGGATGCACAACAACATGGAGGACTTCAGAAAAGAATTTAACTCTGAAGTTTCCGTTTGTGCAGAAGAGTGCGGCTTCCAGGTGGCTTCACTCAGTTTAGTCGAGGAAATGACTCTAGAAAACTACCGAAGAAAATTTGACAGTAACTCATACAGTTCGGATTATATTTGCCAAGTCTTGAATACGTACATCAAAAGAGCCGTAGAAAAGGAAATTAAAAAAACGAAAGGAGTTGTTTAATAAGAGGACAATTGAGACATTCGGCTACATTCACACAGACGTTTTGTATCTGAAAGTAGCTCAATGCCAGTAATTTGCATGTGATAAAGTTGGATTATTTCCTGCAAATGGTTGCAATTTTTAAATGTGTTTAGCTGCGTTTTTAAGCAAGTGAATAGAGCTGTGTAGTTGAAATGGAGTGCCGCACAAAGCTAGTGCTTACCCTTGTGTGCCTGCTCAAGATGATTGGGGTTGGTTCACATGCACAGCTCTGCTTTTTTAAAAAACAAAAAACACTGTACCAAACTGCATGGTGCTGCAGTTTTGTGCAATTTGGTGCTTGCAAATACACTTTTTTTGGGATCTAGGTATGGGGTGCCGTTAACTGGCACGTGCATGCAGTTCACAAGGGTGGTGTGGGAAAAGTGCACTGAACATGCCTTTTTCCACACCACGGTCTGGTGTGAACCTGCCCTGAGGTAGAGAGAGAGGCAAATAAAGATGGGTAGACCTAACATCTCAGCATCTGACTAGGGGATATTTTGTCTTGAATGTATGAGGACCTCAGATCTGATCCTAATACATTTTACAACTTTACCATAATGTCTGCGTCCGCTATTTGACATCTTACTAACATGTTTGACCATGTGTGCAAAGAATAAATGCTAAAACATGATTATGTATGGGAGCTAACATGAGAAGTAACTCCAACATTTTAGGAAAAAAAGGGGGGTGGTTTCATTTTTTGCTGCTAAACACACTGCAGCCAAACGCGTTGCGCGTTTAGGTGCAGATAGTTGAACGCTGACGCAGCACTTTCCTATAAAACGCAGCTAAACTGAGCAACTAAACATTGCTCATGTATGAATAACATGATTACTTTGCATTGAGTCCATCTCCTTAAAATGTAGCTAAATTCTGAGATTTCGTTTGTCCATGTGAATGTAGCCTGATTTACCTTGTGAAATGTATGTTTCCTGGGGGAATTGTTTTTTATTTTTTTGTCAAGGTTCCCATGGTGCGGAATTTTTTTTTTTATGGTCCTAATCGCGTGTACTCTATTCAGGGGTTTTAACATGTTTTGTTGATATGGTTCTATTCTAGTAAGTAAGCGAGAGGAATTCTCTCCAAAGGGAGGGAAATCCCCACTTGGCAGTCACCGAAACAGATGTCCTCATTGGAAGATTTCACTGTCATTCCCGTTCTGATGCCAACACTAAAAATGTTGCACTTTCAATTAACACTGGTGACAAAACAGGGTGAATCTGACCAGCTGGGAGGAATCTAAATGCAATCAACACGAGTCTCTTTTGGTCCAAGCTGGTCCAAACTATTTCCCTCCCTAATACATGTACTGCTTGTCAACACCATATGAACTGTATGCAGCATCGGCTACATAAAGTATAGTTTGTGTTCTGACTGTGCTTCGCATTTAATTTGCGTAACAAAATCTCTAGTTTGGCTGAGCGCTGCTCAACCATTCATAGAGTACTTTGTAATTTTATCAATCCATACGAGGCTTCCTCTAAGTGGCTAGAATGGTAATGTCATGATTTTCACCTCAACCAATCAGAGGAATTCTTGTAATCCCTGTATAAAAATATATAACGGTTCCTGGGAATAGCTGAGCAGCGCTCAGCCCGACTTTATTTTGAGGATAGGAAGTTGGTGGAGGTTGTGACATCAAATGCCCTCATCTCCAACTTGGCCATTCAGAGGAAGCCTTGTGTTCATTGATCAAAAATGCAAGGTTTCCCAATTTGTTTTAGTTCCTGTTATGAGACAAGAAGTCCCTATCAGCTGTATACTGTGTGTAGCTGATGTTAAATACAGTTTTATACACTGCTGACCGGTGGCACATGCTTCAGTGAAGGAAATGGTTCATTTGGACCATCTTGGTGAACCATTTGAAGGTAAATGAAACATGGAATTATTTTTTTTTGTTTTGTATTTGCAGCCTATATATTCTTCGGGGAGGGGGGATTCGTCAACCCTTGCTCCTGTGACTGTATCTGTTGGCCTTCTGCATTAACAAATGTTTAGAGGACAATGGCCATAAAAAAAAAAACCACAGGTTCAGTTTTGCCAAGCTTTCCAAAAATTGAGATGAACGGTTTTCATTCTGGATGAAAATGTTCACTTTAATGCTTTAATGGATGTGCTGTACTTTGTGTAAAATTGATAACTTTCTGGAATTTCTGTGAATGTGCTAGTCTTATAAGCTTGATCACAAATGCTTAGAACAATTTGTTCATTTTCATTGTTGGCACAGATATGTTAAAAATAAAGCTTGTTTTAATGCATAACAAGGAGCTTGTTTTCCTGTAGAAAGGTGTTGTCTGCATTGCTAGGACATTGGTATAATTTAAAAAAATAAAAATTAGCATTTCTTGTATGCAGGCAGCAATTTGTGGCAAGTTAAATATGAATAACTGAGATCAGACATAGTCAGCCAAGAGTGCCTCGCCTCCTCTGTACTGTGTGTTTCTGCATACAGAGTGTGTATGTAATATCTCTAATGGTGGTTTATGTTGCTCACGTACAAGGTGTCCTCCATTTTTTGAGTTAAACCAGAACTTTTGAGTATATCTAGTGATGTAAAGAATAATTTATTGTGGTGGGGCAACACTGGGGAGGAGGGAAATATTGCTTCCAGAGCTGCTTTTTGTTTAAACACTTGCTGGGGGACCATTAACTTTTGCTCCACGTTGGGCTTTAAATGGAGAGCTCTCTGGACAGAGTGGAAATATTGCTTATTTACCAGCTTGGTCTCAATCTTGATCACAAAAGCTGATATGAATTTTGCTTAATGCTGTGGGAAGAGGCTGCATTATAAGCCCTTCACCACTTCTATACGGCACCTTGAGCAGTGCAGGAACATCACCTAAGCAAATGCATTTTACTAGTAACGCTGCAAGTAACCACATCAACTGTGGACCTCTACTTCAAAGCAACATCAAAACAAAAATGACCCAACACATTATAGGAAGTACACATTAAACTTGTTTCGTTGTTCATTGCAGAACCTAAGGAGATTTGGATTCTCGGGGACTTTTGGATAAACCAAGCTGCTTACATAGCACGCAAACATCCAGTTGGTGGAAACCTAGGACTCGACCAGAAACAATTTACCGTCCGTTGGATGGGCACATTCACGCTGCTTTGGAAAGACTTCATTCCAAAACTAAAGGAGTCTGTCACTATGCTGGGAACACCAAGCGTTGTCTTCATCCATGTAGGGAGCAGTGACATCCATGTAGGGTGCAGTGATCAGGGACGAAATTATCAGAAGTTCAAATCTCAAGTGAAGGCCGATTTATCTGACCTCTCAAAGTCTTATCCAGATACAGCGTTTATTTGGGCCATTGTACTGCCCAGAAAGGAATGGTTCAAGTCTGACCTGGAGAAACGCAGAAAAGATTTCAACTCTGAAGTTTCTGTTTGTGCAAAAGAGTGCGGCTTCCAGGTGGCTTCTCTCACTTCACTTGAGAAAATGTCTGCAGAAAAATACTGTAAAACTGGTAAATACAGTTGGAATTTTCTTTATGGTGTCTTGAATACGTCCATCAAAGAAGCCGTGGAAAGGGAAATAAAAAAAAGGAGCCGTTTAACCAATAAAAACACTGCAGCTATCTGAAACTGAACGCAGTCAACGTTTACTTGCAGAGATTCCGACCTTGGACGCTGCATTTTTTTCTTTTCCCAAATGCAACTAAACAATTGTAATCATTATGTATGAAGAACCTGAATACTTTGCATTGTGCGAGTCCAGCTGCTTTTAGAAAAGTCTTCTCTATGCAGCTAAACTCTCTCACCTGAATTTGGCTTGTCAAATGTTTCTTTGTTTCTGGGGAGAATATTTTTTGTTTTCATGTTCCCATGGTGCAAAGTTTTACTTTGGTGATAGTCGTGTGTACTCTATTCAGGAGTT
The DNA here is from genome assembly GCA_037952835.1 of Lithobates septentrionalis. Taxonomy (NCBI): domain Eukaryota; kingdom Metazoa; phylum Chordata; class Amphibia; order Anura; family Ranidae; genus Lithobates; species Lithobates septentrionalis. The sequence continues at coordinate 424,565 of JBBDGP010003694.1, forward strand.
TTAATGTAATTTGCTGATATTTTTCTGTTCTAATATGTAAGCGAGAGGCAATCCCTCCAAAGGGAGGGAGATCCCTACTAAGTCACTAAAACAGGTGTCCTCATTGGAAGATTTCACCGGCATTCCTGTTCTGATGCTAACACTATAAAAATGTTGGACTTTCTATCATTACTGGTGACAAAATAGGGTGAATCTAATCAGCTGGGAAGAATCTAAAAGTCTATTGTATGCTTTTGTCATGAACTCTCAGACTCGCAAGGCTTTTGCCCTCGTTTTTTAAAATTACTGTTATCTGTGATTTTGTGTGAGGCCTCTGTTTGCTTGGCATACTTTTATTTTTGCCGCCAAACTCCAGGTTTCATTTAACTTTTAACCACTTAAATACCGATCCTGTTTTTCGGACTCGTTTACAAGTTAACCTTTTTTTGCTATAAAATTAGAACTCCCAAATATTATACATTTTTTTTTCTAACACCCTAGAGAATAAAATGGCGGTCATTGCAATACTTTGTCACACCGTATTTGTGCAGTGGTCTTACCAGCGTACTTTTTCTTTTTTGGAAAGCACTTTTTGAATAAAAAAATAAAACAAAAGTAAAGTTGGCCCAATTTTTTAATATTGTGAAAGAAAATGTTACGCTAAGTAAATTGATGCCCAACATGTCACGCTTCAAAATTGCGCCCGCTCGTGTAATGGCATCAAACTTTTACCCTTAAAAATCTCCATAGGCCACTTTTAAAAAACATTTTACAGTTTGCATGTTTTGAGTTAGAGGAGGTCTAGGGCTAGAATTATTGCTCTCGTTCTAACGATCGTGGCAATACCTCACGTGTGGTTTGACCACTGTTTTCATATGCAGGCGCTACTCACGTATGTGTTAGCTAATGCGTGCGAGCTCGTGGGGACGGGGCCCTTTTAAAAAATAAAATAAAAATTTTTTCTTATTTCTTTTACTTTATTTGTTTTCTTTTTTTAAACAGAGCAAAAACAAATTTGGGTCACTTTTTATTCCTATTACAAGGAATGTAAGCATCCCTTGTAATAGAAAAAAGCATGACAGTTCCTCTTAAATGTGAGATCTGGGGTCAAAAAGTCCTCAGATCTCATATTGGGACTTCAATGCAATAAAAAAAATTTGAAAAAATGACAACAGAAAAGTACCACTTTAAGACGTATAAGCGGAAGTGACGTTTTGACGTCGCTTCCGCCCTGCTATGGTATGGAGACGGGTGGGGGCCATCTTCCCCTCACTCGTTTCCATACCCAGCCACAGACGGGTCCCGATCGCCGCTGCCGACGGCTCCGGTAAGCCGCAAAGGGTGCGGGAGAGCGGCGGGAGGGGAGACCACCATTATCGTTAATTGGACCGCTCACTGAAAAGATGGATATCTTGGTTGTGGCAGCAGCTGCTGCCGTTACAGAGATATACGTCGACATTTTAAAGATGTATAGGAGCCGGTCGGCAAGTGGTTAAGAAGTTTGTATCAAGCTGGTCCAAATTATTTCCCTCACTAATACATGCACCCCTTATCAGTGCTATATGAACTGTATATAGTATCTGCTACATTAAGTATACAGCGCTGTGTTCTAATGGTGCTTCCCATCCAGTTCCCGGAACAAAATAGTTTGGCTGAGTGCTGCTCAGTCATTCATAGAGTACTTTTGCTTTTTATCGATGAATAAGAGGCTTTCCTCTAAGTGGCTAAGATGGAGATGTAGCAGATAATGTCATGATCTCCACCAAAGTCAGTCACGGGAAGCCTTGTAATCATTGATGAAATGCAAATCTTTGAATAGCTGGCTGAGCAGCACTGATCCCAACTTTATTTGTTCTGAGGAAGGGAAGTTGATGGAGGTTGTGACTTCAAATGCCCACGTTTTCAACTTGACCATTCAGGAAGCCTTGTATTCATTGATTAAAAAGGCAAAGTTTTGCAATTGGTTTAGTTCCGGTTGAGACAAGAAGTCCCTACCAGCTGTATACTGTATGTAGCTGATGTTAAATACAGTTTTATACACTGCTGACTGGTGGCACATGCTTCAGTGAAGGAAATGGTTCATTTGGACCTTCTTGGTCCAGATGAACTATTTGAAGGTAAATGAAACCTGGAATTTTTTTTTTTTTTGTATTTGCAGCCTCTAATTTTTTTTTTTTTATTTGGGGGGGGGGGGGGATTTGTCATCCCTTGCTCCAGTGACTGCATCTGTTAGCCTTCTGCATTAACAAATGTTTAGAGGACACCGGCCAAAAAAAAAAAAAAAAAAAACATGTTAAGTTTTGCCAAACTTTCCAAAAATTGAGATGATGGTTTTAATTCTGGATAAAAATGTTTATTTAATGCTTTAATGGATATGCTGTACTTTGTGTAAAATTGATAACTTTCTGGAATTTCTGTGTATGTGAATGTGCTAGTCTTATAAGCTTGATCACAAATGTTTAGAACAATATGTTAATTTTCATTGTTGGCACAGATGTTAAAAATAAAGCTTTTTTTAATGCATAACAATGAGCTTGTTTTCCTGTAGAAAGGTGTTGTCTACAATGCTAGGACATTAGTATAATTTAAAAAAAAAATTGAAATGGGATGAACAGTGCATATAATAATTTAGCATTTCTTGTATGCAGGAAGCAATTTGTGGCAAAATAAATATGAATAACGGAGATCAGACGACACACACACTCAGTCAGCCAGGAGTGCCCTCCCTCCTCTGTACTGTAGGTTTTTGCATACAGAGTGTGTATGTAATATCTCTAATGGTCGTTTATGTTGCTCCTGTAAAAGGTGTCCATTTTTTTTGTGTCAAACCTGAACTTTCGAGTATATCTAGTGATGTAAAGAATAATTTATTGTGGTGGGGCAACACTGGGGAGGAGGGAAATTTTGCTTCCAGAGCTGATTTTTTTTTTTTTAAACACTTGCTGGGGGACCATTAACTATGCTCCGCGTTGGGCTTTAAATGGAGAGATCTCTTAACAGTGGAAATATTGCTGTTTTACCAGCTTGGTCTCTATCTTGATCACAAAAGCCGATATGAATTTTGCTTTAATGCTGTGGGACGAGGCTGCATTATAAGCCCTTCACACGGCACCTTGAGCAGTGCAGGAACATCACCCAAGCAAATGCATTTTACTAGTAACGCTGCAAGTAACCACATCAACTGTGGACCTCTACTTCAAAGCAACATCAAAACTAAAATGACCCAACACATTATAGGAAGTACACATTAAACTTGTTTCGTTCATTGCAGAACCTAAGGAGGTTTGGATTCTCGGGGACTTCTGGATAACCAAAGCTGCTCACATAGCACGCAAATATCCAGGTGGTGGAAACCTAGGACTCAACCAGAAACAATTTACCGTCCGTTGGATGTGCCAATTCACGTTGCTTTGGAAAGACTTAATTCCAAAACTAAAGGAGTCTGTCTCTATGCTGGGAGCACCAAGCATTGTCTTCATCCATGTAGGGAGCAATGATCTGGAACTAAATTATCAACAGTTCAAATCTCATGTGAAGGCCGATTTATCTGAGCTCTCGAAGTCTTATCCAGATACAGCCTTTATCTGGGCCATTGTACTGCCCAGAAAGGATGGGTTTGACTCGGACCTGGAGGACCGCAGAAAATTAATTCTGAGGTTTCCGTTTGCGCAAAAGAGTGCGGCTTCCAGGCGGCTTCTCTCACTTCAGTTGAGAAAATGTTTGCAGAAAAACGCTAATAAAACTGATGGTTCATACAGTTGGAATTTTCTTTATGGTGTCTTGAATACGCACATCACAGAAGCCTTGGAAAAGGAAATAAAAAAAATTAAAGGAGCCGATTAATTAATAAAAACACTGCAGCTATCTGAAACTAAACACAGTGAACATTTACTTGCAGAGTCGACCTTGGACGCCGCATTTTTCTTTTCCCAAATGCAGCTAAACTGCAACTAAACAATTCTAATTTAGATCAGCTGAATTTGGTTTCCAGGGAGGAATTTTTTTTTTTGTTTTTATGTTCCCATGGTGCAAAGTTTTACTGTGGTGATAGTTGTGTGTACTCTATTCAGGAGTTTAAATGTGTGCTTTGCTGATACTTTTCTGTTCTAATATGTAAGCGAGAGGAAATCTCTCCAATGGGAGGGAGATCCCTACTAAGTAGTCACTAAAACAGGTGTCCTCATTGGGAGATTTCACCGTTATTCCTGTTCTGATGCTAACACTATAAAAATGTTGGACTTTCTATCATTACTGGTGACAATAGGGTGAATCTAATCGGCTGGGAAGAATCTAAATGCAAGAGTCTGTATGCTTTTGTCTTAAACTCTGACTCAAAAGGCTTTTTGCCCTCGTGGTTTTTTTTTTTTTTTTTTTAAATACTCTTATCTGTGATTTTGTGTGAGGCCTCTGTTTGCTTGGCATACTTTTATCTTTGCCGCCAAACTCCAGGTTTCATTTAACTTTTAAACCACTTAAAGGCCGAGCCTCTTTTTCAGGCTCGTTGTTTACAAGTGTAAAATCAAGTTTTTTTTGCTGGAAAATTGCTTGGAACCCCCAAACATTATACATTTTTTTTCCCTAACACCCTAAAGAATAAAATGGTGGTCATTGCAATACTTTTTTGTTAAATGGGAAAAAAATGCAGCGCTAAGAAGTATTAGGAAGTTAGGGTGTAGTGAAACAATTAAGTAAGAGATGCTGTACTGAACAGTAAAGCATATGTGCAAAAACCATAAGTGAAATGAACAAACACAGTATAAAGTGTCCACATATGGTAAATGGATGATTTGGTATGGACCAAAAAATGATGTGAAACTGGAAAATAAAGTCAATGGTGCACGGTGTGGATCTGTGACTGTGAGTCAACAACAGGGTACAGAACTTCCGTAGCTGTAAACCAACATCTCGATATGGGGCATCAGAATGAAAACATCAGGATGTAAGATAAGATGGGTACTCTTACCAGATGACGTGGACTCCACTGTCATATGACATGGAGTCAATGGTGCATGGAGCCAAACCTAGGCTGGAAAACGATATCCGGAATGGTGGAACCTCTGTCTCACTTCTCGACTTCTCTGGTGGGGTGAAGAAACATCAGGAAGGGCCGCCAACTGGATATCAGCCAATAGACCTCAAGGATGTGTTCCAAGGAGAAGCCGGGGAAAGATTTGATCCAGACCCCGTGATGGAAGTAGGGCTACTGGAAGGCAGTTTCTTGCATCTGGATAATATGCAAATAAAAAATAAAAAGCTTCCGCATAGTGCTGGTAAACCAGGGATTTTTATTTCTAAAAATACCATACAAAAAATGGATAAAAGTGATCACAATTAAAATAAAATCTAAGCAGCGTAAGGAAGGGGAGATCGCCCGACGCGTTTCGACCAAGGGGGTCTTCAACAGGGGCATGAGCTTCTCCCTTCACGCTGCTCCTATATATAAATATCTAATCCAATAAGATAACCCCTATAGCCAATCACAGTGGAGCTACAAAGGTCAAGTAATCAGGAACTGGATCCTGTTGATAGCTAGACCAATCAGAATCATGAATAAAACAGCCGGTGAGTGTAGGACCCAATAGCGCAGTCTAATAGTGAGACTGATGCCTGGAGATCTCCCCACCGCATGGCAAACAATAGTAGACATCACTTCCTGGTAATGCATCACTTCCTGGTCATGTGATGTGTGAAGGGGCGGTGTCCCGGCTCCCTGACCCAATCATACTTTTTTGTTGCACTGTATTTGTGCAGTGGTCTTACGAGCGCTTTTTTTTTGGAAAAAATTCACTTTTTTGAATAAAAAAATAAGACAAAAGTAAAGTTAGCCTACTTTATTCAATTTTTTTTTAAAGATAATGTTATGCCGAGTAAATTGATGCCCAACATGTCACTCTTCAAAATTGCGCCCGCTCGTGGAATGGCGTCAAACCTTTACCATTAATCTCCATAGGCGATGTTTAAAAACTTCTACAGGTTGCATGTTTTGAGGTAGAGGAGGTCTAGAATTATTGCTCTCGCACGGCGATACCTCACGTGTGGTTTCACCACAGTTTTCATATGTGGGCGCTACTCACGTATGCGTTTGCTTCTGCACGTGAGCCCGTCGGGACGGGGCGCTTTAAAAAAATTTTTTATTTCTTATTTTGCTTGATTTTATTTATTTTTACACTGTTTTTAAAAAAAATAAAAAATTTGGGTCAGTTTTATAACTATTAACAGGAATGTTAACATCCCTTGTAATAGAAAAAAGCATGACTGGTCCTCTAAAATATGAGATTTGGGGTCAAAGTCCTCAGATCTCATATTTGTACTTAAATGCAATAAAAAACAAAAAAAAAATTGTCATTTAAAAAAGACAAAAAAATGGCCCTTTAAGACGTATGGGCGGAAGTGACTTTTTTACGTCGCTTCCGCCCTGCTATGGTATGGAGACAGGTGGGGGCCATCATCCCCTCACGCCTTTCGCGATCGCCTCCGCCACTGCCGACTGTTCCGGTAAGCGGCAGAGGGCGCAGAAGAGCGGCGGGAGGGGCCCCTCTCCCGCCGCCGATAAAGGTGGTCCTGCGGCGAATCCGCCGCAGAGACCACCATTATCCTTAATCGGACCGCTCACTTAAAAGATGGATATCTCGGTTGTGGAAGCAGCTGCTGCCGAAACGAGATTATCCATCTTTAAAGTGCCGAGGTATATGTACAGGAGCCGGTCGGCAAGTGGTTAAAAAGTTTGCATCAAGCTGGTCCAAACTATTTACCTCACCAATACATGCATCCCTTATCAGTGCTGTATGCACTGTATGTAGTATCGGCTACATTAAGTATACAGCGCTGTGTTCTAATGGTGCTTCCCATCCCGTTCCCAAAACAAAATAGTCTGGCAGAGTGCTGCTCAGTCATTCATAGAGTACTTTTGATTTTTATCGATGAAGATGAGGCTTTCCTCTAAGTGGCTAAGATGGAGATGTAGCAGATAATGTCACAATTTCCACCGAAGTCAATCATTGGGAACCCTTAATGATGAAATCCAAATCTTTATGAATGGCTGGCTTAGCAGCACTGATCCCAACTTTATTTTGTTCTGAGGAAGGGAAGTTGATAGAGGTTGTGACTTCATATGCCCATGTCTTCATCTTGACCATTCAGGAAGCCTTGTATTCATTAAAAATGCAAGGTGTCCCAATTGGTTTAGTTCTGGTTGAGAGGGGAAGTCCCTACCAGCTGTATACTGTATGTAGCTGATGTTAAATACACTTTTATACACTGCTGACCGGTGGCACATGCTTCAGTGAAGGAAATGGTTCATTTGGACCTTCTTGGTCCAGATGAACTATTTGAAGGTAAATGAAACTTGGAATTTTTTTTTTTTTTTTTTGTATTTGCAACCTATACATTTGGTGGGGGGGGGGGGGGGATTTTGTAAACCCTTGCTTCTGTATCTGTTGGCCTTCTGCATTAACAAATGTTGAGGACACTGGCCACAGTTAAAAAAACAAAAAACACAGGTTAAGTTTTGGCAAACTTTCCAAAAATTGAGATGAACGGTTTTCATTCTGGATGAAAATGTTCACTTTAATGCTTTAATCGATATGCTGTACTTTGTGTAAAATTGATAACTTTCTGGAATTTCTGTGTATGTGAATGTGCTAGTCTTATAAACTTGATCACAAATGCTTAGAACAATTTTGTTCATTTTCATTGTTGGCACAGATATGTTAAAAATAAAGCTTTTTTTTAATGCGTAACAAGGAGCTCGTTTTCCTGTAGAAAGGTGTTGTCTACATTGCTAGGACATTGGCATAATTAAAAAAAAAAAACAAATTTGAAATTGGATCAACAGTACCTATAAAAATTTAGCATTACTTGTATGCAGGCAGCAATTTGTGGCAAAATGAATATGAATAACTGAGATCAGAAGACGTACACACAGTGAGCTAGAAGTCTCGCCTCCTCTGTACTGTATGTTTCTGCATACAGAGTGTGTATGTAATATCGCTAATGGTGTTTTATTCTGCTCACGTACAAGGTGTCCTCCATTTTTTGGGTTAAACCAGAACTTTTGAGTATTACTAGTGATGTAAACAATTATTTATTGTGGTGGGGCAACACTGGGGAGGAGCGAAATATTGCTTCCAGAGCTGCTTTTTGTTTAAACACTTGCTGGGGGACCATTAACTTTGCTCCGCGTTGGGCTTTATATGGAGAGCTCTTATGACAGAGTGGAAATATTGCTGTTTTACCAGCTTGATCTCGATCCTGATCACAAAAGCTGATATGAACTTTGCTTAATGCTGTGGGACGAGGCTGCTTAATAAGCCCTTCACCCCTTCTATACGGCACCTTGAGCAGTGCAGGAACATCATCCAAGCAAATGCATTTTACTAGTAACGCTACAAGTAACCACATCAACTGTGGACCTCTACTACAAAGCAACATCAAAACTAAAATGACCCAACACATTTAAGGAAGTACACATTAAACTTGTTTCGTTGTTCATTGCAGAACCTAAGGAGATTTGGATTCTCGGGAACTATTGGATAAACCAAGTTGCTTGCATGGCACGCAAACATCCAGATAGTGAGAACCTAGGACTGGACCAGAAACAATTTACCGTCCGTTGGATGTGCAAATCCACGCTGCTTTGGAAAGACTTAATTCTAAAACTAAAGGAGTCTGTCTCTACGCTGGGAGCACCAAGCATTGTCTTCATCCATGTAGGGAGCAATGATCTGGAACTAAAAAAGTATCAACAGTTCAGATCTCGTGTGAAGGCTGATTTACCTGACCTCTCGAAGTCTTATCCAGATACAGCCTTTATTTGGTCCATTGTACTGCCCGGAAAGGAATGGTGCGACTGGGACCTGGAGGACCGCAGAAAAGAATTTAACTCTGAAGTTTCCGTTTGTGCAAAAGAGTGCGGCTTCCAGGTAGCTTCTCTCACTTCAGTTGAGGAACTATCTGCAGAAAAATACTGTGTAAAAACTGATGTTAGTTTATACAGTTTGAGTTTTCTTTATGGTGTCTTGAATACGCACATCAAAGAAGCCATGAAAAAAAAAATGAAAAAAATTTAAAGGAGCCGATTAATGAATAAATACACTACAGCTATCTGAAACTAAAGGCAGTGAACGTTCACTTGCAGAGAGTCTACCTTGGACGCCGCATTTTTCTTTTCCCAAATGCAGCTAAATTGCAACTAAACAATTTTAATCGTGTATGAAAAACCTGAATACTTTGCATTGTGTGAGTCCAGCTGCTTTTAGAAAAGTCTTCTTTATGCAGCTAAACTCTGAAATTCAGATCAGCTGAATTTGGCTTGTGAAATGTTTTGTTTGAGGGGAATATTTTTTTTTTTTTTTTTTTTAGTTTTTATGTTCCCATGGTGCAAAGTTTTACTGTGGTGATAGTCGTGTGTACTCTATTCAGGAGTTTTAATGTAATTTGCCGATACTTTTCTGTTCTAATATGTAAGCGCGAGGAAATCTCTCCAAAGGGAGGGAGATCCCTACTAAGTAATCACTAAAACAGGTATCCTCATTGGAAGATTTCACCGTTATTCCTGTTCTGATGCTAACACTAAAAAATGTTGGACTTTCTATTACTGGTGACAAAATAGGGTGAATCTAATCCAGCTGGGAAGAATCTAAATGCAACCCCCCCCCCCCCCCCCCAAAAAAAAAAATCAAGAGTCTGTTGTATGCTTTTGTCTTGAGCTCTCGGACTCGCAAGGCTTTTGCCCTGTTTTTTATACTCTTATCTGTGATTTTGTGTGGGGCCTCTGGCATACTTTTATCTTTGCCACCAAACTCCAGGTTTCATTTAACTTTTACCACTTAAAGACCGAGCCTCTCTTTCAGACTTTTTTTACAAGTTAACACATTTTTTTTTTTGCTAGAAAACTACTTAAAACCCCCAAACATTATAGATTTTTTTTCTAACACCCTAGAGAATAAAATGGCGGTCATTGCAATGTCACACCGTATTTGTGCAGCAGACTTATAAGTGCACTTTTTTTGGAAAAAATTCACTTTCTTGAATAAAAAAGACAAATGTAAAGTTAGTCCAATTTTTTTTTATACTGTGATAGAATGTTACGCCGAGTAAATTGATACCCAACATGTCACGCTTCAAAATTGCGCCCGCTCGTGGAATGGCATCAAACTTTTACCCTTAAAATTCTCCATAGGTGACGTTTAAAGAATTCTACAGGTTGCATGTTTTGATTTAGAGGAAGCCTAGGGCTAGAATTATTACTCTCGCTCTAACGATCGTGGCGATACCTAACGTGTGGTTTGACCACCGTTTTCATATGCGGGCGCTACTCACGTATGCGTTCGCTTCTGCGCGCGATTTCGTCAGGACGGGGCACTTTAAAAAAAAAAATTATTTTATTTGTTTTTACACTGTTTTTTTTTAAAAAAAAATAAAAATTTAGATCACCTTTATTCCTATTACAAGGAATGTAAACATCCCTTGTAATAGAAAAAAGCATGACAGGTCCTCTTAAATGAGATCTGGGGTCAAAAAGTCATCAATCTCATATTTGGACTTAAATGCAATTAAAAAAAAAATAAAAAAAATTGTCATTTGAAAAAATGACAACAGAAAAATGGCCCTTTAAGACGTATGGGCCGAAGTGGCGTTTTGACGTCGCTTCTGCCCTGTTATGGTATGGAGACGGGTGGGGGCCATCTTCCCCCTCACTCATCTCCATACCCAGCCACAGACAGGTCCTGATCGCCTCTGCCGATGGCTCCGGTAAATGGCAGTGGGCGCGGGAGGGGGGCTCTCTCCCGCTGCCGATGACGGTGATCTCACGGCGATTCCGCCACAGAGACCACCATTATTGTTAATAGGACCGCTCACTGAAAAGATGGATATCTCGGTTGTGGCAGCAGCTGCTGCCGTTACCGAGATAACCATCTTTAAAGTGCCGACGTATATGTACAGGAGCTGGTCGGCAAGTGGTTAAAAAGTTTGTATCAAGCTGGTCCAAACTATTTCCCTCACTAATACATGTACCCCTTATCAGTGCTATATGAACTGTATATAGTATTGGCTACATTAAGTATACAGCGCTGTGTTCTAATGGTGCTTCCCATCCCGTTCCTGGAACAAAATAGTCTGGCCGATTACTGCTCAGTCTTTCATAGAGTACTTTTGATTTTTATCATTGAAGACGAGGCTTTCCTCTAAGTGGCTAAGATGGAGATGTAGCAGATAATGTCATTCTCCACCGAAGTCAATCATGGGAACCCTTGTAATTGATGAAATCCAAATCTTTGTGAATGTCTGGCTGAGCAGCACTGATCCCAACTTTATTTTGTTCTGAGGAAGGGAAGTTGATGGAGGTTGTGACTTCATATGCCCACGTCTTCAACTTGACCATTCAGGATGCCTTGTATTCATTAAAAATGCAAGGTGTCCCAATTGGTTTAGTTCCGGTTGAGAGGGGAAGTCCCTATCAGCTGTATACTGTATGTAGCTGATGTTAATTAGTTTTATACACTGCGACCGGTGGCACATGCTTCAGTGGCCATAGTTATAAAAAAAAAAAAACACAGGTTCAGTTTTGCCAAACTTTCCAAAAATTGAGATGAACGGTTTTCATTCTGGATGAAAATGTTCAATTTAATGGATATGCTGTACTTTGTGTAAAATTGATAACTTTCTGGAATTTCTGTGTATGTGAATGTGCTAGTCTTATAAGCTTGATCACAAATGCTTAGAACAATTCATTTTCATTGTTGGCACAGATATGTTAAAAATAAATCTTTTTTTTTTAAATGCATAACAAGGAGCTTGTTTTCCTGTAGAAAGGTGTTGTCTACATTGGTATAATTAAAAAAAAATTGAAATTGGATCAAGAGTACATATAAAAATTTAGCATTTCTTGTATGCACCAAATTTGTGGAAAAGAATATGAATAACTGAGATCAGACGACACACACACAATCAGTCAGCCAGGGAGTGCCTTGCCTCCTCTGTACTGTATGTTTCTGCATACAGAGTGTGTATGTAATATCTCTAATGGTGGCTTATGCTGCTCACATACAAGGTGTGCTTCATTTTTTGGGTTAAACCAGAACTTTTGAGTATTACTAGTGATGTAAAGAATTATTTATTGTGGTGGAGCAACACTGGGGAGGAGGGAAATATTGCTTCCAGAGCTGCTTTTTGTTTAAACACTTGCTGGGGGACCATTAAATTTGCTCCGCGTTGGGCTTTAAATAGAGAGCTCTCTGGACAGAGTGGAAATATTGCTGTTTTACCAGCTTGATCTTGATCACAAAAGCTGATATTTTTTCTTAATGCTGTGGGACGAGGCTGCATTATAAACCCTTCACCCCTTCTGTACGGCACCTTGAGCAGTGCAGGAACATTACCCAAGCAAATGCATTTTACTAGTAACGCTACAAGTAACCACATCAACTGTGGACCTCTACTTCAAAGCAACATCAAAACTAAAATGACCCAACACATTATAGGAAGTACACATTAAACTTGTTTCGTTGTTCATTGCAGAACCTAAGGAGATTTGGATTCTCGGGAACTATTGGATAAACCAAATTGCTTGCATGGCACGCAAACATCCAGATAGTGAAAACCTAGGACTGGACCAGAAACTATTTACCGTCCGTTGGATGTGCAAATCCACGCTGCTTTGGAAAGACTTAATTCTAAATCTAAAGGAGTCTGTCTCTACGCTGGGAGCACCAAGCATTGTCTTCATCCATGTAGGGAGCGATGATCTGGAACTGAAGAAGTATCAACAGTTCAAATCTAATGTGAAGGCCAATTTACCTGACCTCTCGAAGTCTTATCCAGATACAGCCTTTATTTGGTCCATTGTACTGCCCAGAACGGAATGGTCCTATTCGAACCTGGAGTACCGCAGAAAAAATTTTAACTCTGAAGTTTCCGTTTGTGCAAAAGAGTGCGGCTTCCAGGTGGCTTCTCTCACTTCAGTTGAGGAAATATCTGCAGAAAATGACTGTGAAAAAACTGATCTTAGTTTATACAGTTTGAGTTTTCTTTATGGTGTCTTGAATACGCACATCAAAGAAGCCGTGAAAAAGGAAATAAAAAAAATTAAAGCAGCCGATTAATGAATAAAAACACTACAGCTATCTGAAACTAAACACAGTGAACGTTTACTTGCAGAGAGTCGACCTTGGAAGCCGCATTTTTCTTTTCCCAAACGCAGCTAAATTGCAACTAAATTCTAATCATTATGTATGAAAAACCTGAATACTTTGCTTTGTGTGAGTCCAGCTGCTTTTAGAAAAGTCTTCTCGCTGCAGCTAAACTCAAATTCAGATCAGCTGAATTTGGCCTGTGAAATGTTTTTTGTTTCCGGGGGGGGAATATTTTTTTTTTTATTTTCCCATGGTGCAAAGTTTTACTGTGGTGATAGTCATGTGTACGCTATTCAGGAGTTTTAATGTAATTTGCTGTTTCTTTTCTGTTCTAATATGTAAGCGAGAGGAAATCTCTCCAAAGGGAGGGAGATCCCTACTAAGCAGTCACTAAAACAGGTGTCCTCATTGGAAGATTTCACCGTTATTCCTGTTCCGATGCTAACACTATAAAAATGTTGGACTTTCTATCATTACTGGTGATAAAATAGGGTGAATCTAATCAGCTGAGAAGAATCTAAATGCAAGAGTCTGGTGTATGCTTTTGCCCTGTTTTCTTTTTATAATACCCTTATCTGTGATTTTGTGTGAGGCCTCTGCTTGGTATACTTTTATCTTTGCCGCCAAGCTCCAGGTTTCATTTAACTTTTAACCACTTAAAGACCGAGCCTCTTTTTCAGATTTGTTGTTTACAAGTTAAAAAAATGTTTGTTTGCTAGAATATTACTTTGCACCCCCAAACATTATAGATTTTTTTTCTAACACCCTAGAGAATAAAATGGCAGTCATTGCAATACTTTTTGTCACACCATATTTGTGCAGTGGACTTACAAGTGCACTTTTTTTGGAAAAAATTCACTTTCTTGAATAAAAAAAATAAGATAAAAGTAAAGTTAGCCCAATTTTTTTTTTTAGATTGTGAAAGAGAATGTTATGCCAAGTAAATTGATACCCAACATGTCACGCTTCAAAATTGCGCCCGCTCGTGGAATGGCGTCAAAACTTTTACCCTTAAAATTCTCCATAGGCGACGTTTAAAAAAATTCTACAGGTTGCATGTTTTGAGTTAGAGGAGGTCTAGGGCTAGAATTAATGCTCTCGCTCTAACGATCGTGGCGATACCTAACGTGTGGTTTGACCACCGTTTTCATATGCGGGCGCTACTCACGTATGCGTTCGCTTGTGCGCGCGATCTCCTCGGGACGGGGAGCTTTAAAAAAACAACTTTTTTTTTTCTCATTTTACTTGATTTTATTTATTTTTACACTGTTTTTTAAAAAAAATAAAAATTTAGGTCACTTTTATTCCTATTACAAGGAATATAAACATCCCTTGTAATAGAAAAAAGCATGACAGGTCCTCTTAAATGAGATCTGGGGTCAAAAAGTCATCAATCTCATATTTGGACTTAAATGCAATAAAAAAAAAAACAAACAAAAAAATTGTCATTTGAAAAAATAACAGAAAAATGGCCCTTTAAGACGTATGAACGGAAGTGGCGTTTTGACATTGCTTCCGCCCTGCTATGGTATGGAGACGGGTGTGGGCCATCTTCCCCTCACTCGTCTCCATACCCAGCCACAGACAGGTCCCGATCGCCTCCGCCGCTGCCGATGGCTCCGGTAAATGGCAGTGGGCGTGGGAGGGGGGCTCTCTCCCGCCGCCGATAACGGTGATCTCGCGGTTATTCCGCCACAGAGACCACCATTATCGTTAATAGGACCGCTCACTGAAAAGATGGATATCTCGGTTGTGGCAGCAGCTGCTGCCGTTACCGAGATAACCATCTTTAAAGTGCCGACGTATATGTACAAGAGCCGGTCGACAAGTGGTTGAAAAGTTTGGATCAAGCTTGTCCAAACTATTTCCCTCATTAATACATGTACCCCCCATCAGTGCTATATGAACTGTATGTAGTATCGGCTACATTAAGTATACAGCGCTGTGTTCTAATGGTGCTTCCCATACAGTTCCCGGAACAAAATAGTCTGGCTGAGTGCTGCTCAGTCATTCATAGAGTACTTTTGCTTTTTATCGATGAATAAGAGGCTTTCCTCTAAGTGGCTAAGATGGAGATGTAGCAGATAATGTCACGATTTCCACCGAAGTCAATCATTGGGAACCCTTGTAATCATTGATAAAATCCAAATCTTTGTGAATGGCTGGCTGAGCAGCACTGATCCCAACTTTATTTTGTTCTGAGGACAGGAAGTTGATGGAGGTTGTGACTTCATATGCCCACGTCTTCAACTTGACCATTCAGGAAGCCTTGTTTTTCATTCAAAAGGCAAGGTGTCCCAATTGATTTAGTTCTGGTTGAGACGGGAATTCCCTGTCAGCTGTATACTGTATGTAGCTGATGTTAAATAGTTTTATACACTGCTGACCGGTGGCACATGCCTCAGTGAAAGAAATGGTTCGTTTGGATCTTCTTGGTCCAGATGAACTATTTGAAGGTAAATGAAACCTGGAATTTATTTTTTTTTTTTGCATTTGCAGCGTGCGTATATATATATATATATATATATATATATATATATATATATATATATATATATATAATTTTTTTTTTTGGAGGGGGGGTGAAATTTTGTCAACCCTACTCCTGTGACTGTATATGTTGGCCTTCTGCATTAACAAATGTTCAGAGGACACTGGCCACAGTTAAAAGAAGAAAAAACACAGGTTCAGTTTTGCCAAACTTTCCAAAAATTGAGATGAACAGTTTTCATTCTGGATGAAAATGTTCATTTTAATGGATATGCTGTACCTTGTGTAAAATTGGTAACTTTCTGGAATTTCTGTGTATGCGAATGTGCTAGTCTTTTAAGCATTTGTGATCAAGCTTATAACTATTCCATTTTCATTGTTGGCACAGATATGTTAAAAATTAAAGCTTTTTTTTAATGCATAACGGCTTCTTTTCCTGTAGAGGGGTGTTGTCTACATTGCTAGGACATTGGTATTAAAAAAAACAATTGAAATTGAATGAACAGTACATATAAATATTTAGCATTTCTTGTATGCAGGCAGCAATTTGTGGCAAAATAAATATGAATAACGGATAATGTTTCTGCATACAGAGTGTGTATGTAATATCTCTAATGGTGGTTTATGTTGCTCCCGTGCAAGGTGTCCTCCATTTTTTGGGTTAAACCAGAACTTTTGAGTATATCTAGTGATTTAAAGAATTATTTTATGGTGGGGCAACACTGGGGAGGAGGAAAATGTTGCTTCCATAGCTGCTTTTTCTTTAAACACTTGCTGGGGGATCATTAACTTTGCTCCGTGTTGGGCTTTAAATGGAGAGCTCTCTTGACAGTGGAAATATATTGCGGTTTTACCAGCTTGGTCTCAATCTCGATCACAAAAGCCGATATAAATTTTGCTTAATGCTGTGGGACGAGGCTGCATTATAAGCCCATCACCCCTTCTATACGGCACCTTGAGCAGTGCAGGAACATCACCTAAGCAAATGCATTTTACTAGTAACGCTGTAAGTAACCACATCAACTGTGGACCTCTACTTCAAAGCAACATCAAAACAAAAATGACCCAACACATTATAGGAAGTACACATTAAACTTGTTTCGTTGTTCATTGCAGAACCTAAGGAGATTTGGATTCTCGGGGACTTTTGGATAAACCAAGCTTCTCGCGGAGCTTTCAAATACCCAGATGGTGAGAACCTAGGACTCGACCAGAAACAATTTACCGTCCGTTGGATGAGCAAATTCACGCTGCTTTGGAAAGACTTAATTCTAAAACTAAAGAAGTCTGTCTCTATGCTGGGAGCACCAAGCATTGCCTTCATCCATATAGGGAGCAGTGACCTCCATGTAGGGAGCAGTGATCTGGGACTGAAATATCAACAGTTCAAATCTCAAGTGAAGGCTGATTTATCTGTCCTCTCAAAGTCTTATCCAGATACAGCCTTTATCTGGGCCATTGTACTGCCCAGAAAGAAATGGTTCGACTCAGACCTGGAGGACCGCAGAAAAGAATTTAACTCTGAAGTTTCCGTTTGTGCAAAAGAGTGCGGCTTCCAGGTGGCTTCTTTCACTTCACTTGAGAAAATGTGCGAAGAAAAATACTGTAAAGAAACTGTTGGTGGTTCATACAGTTGGAAATTTCTGTCTCGTGTCTTGAATACGCACATCAAAGAAGCCGTGGAAAATGAAATTAAAAAAATTAAAGGAGCCTAATAATAAAAACACTGCAGCTATCTGAAACTAAACGCAGTGAACGTTTACTTGCAGAGTCGACCTTGGACGCCGCATTTTTCTTTTCCCAAACGCAGCTAAACTGCAACTAAACAATTGTTATCATTATGTATGAAGAACCTGATTACTTTGCATTGTGCAAGTCCAGCTGCTTTTAGAAAAGTCTTCTCTATGCAGCTGAACTCTGAAATTCATATCAGCTGAATTTGGCTTGTAAAATGTTTTGTTTCCAGGGGGGAATATTTTTTGTTTTCTTGTTCCCATGGTGCAAAGTTTTACTTTGGTGATAGTCGTGTGTACTCTATTCAGGAGTTTTAATGTGTGTTTTGCTGATACTTTTCTGTTCTAATATGTAAGCACGAGGAAATCCCTCCAAAGGGAGGGAGATCCCTACTAAGTAATGACTAAAACAGGTGCCCGAGCCTATTTTTCTGACTGTTTACAAGTTAAAGTGTTTTTTTGCTAGAAAATTACTTAAAACCCCCAAACAATATACATTTTTTTTGTAACACCCTAGAGAATAAAATGGCGGTCATTGTAATACTTTGTCACTTTGTATTTGCGCAGCGGTCTTACAAGCGCAGTTTTTTGGAAAAAGATTCACTTTTTTGAAAAAAAAAAGTAAAGTTAGACCAATTCTTTTATATTGTGAAAGATAATGTTACGCTGAGTAAATACCCAACATGTCACGCTTCAAAATTGCGCCCGCTCGTGGAATGGCATCAAACTTTTACCCTTAAAAATCTCCATAGGAGTTGTATAAAAAATTCTACAGGATGTATATGTTGAGTTAAAGGAGGTCTAGGGCTAGAATTATTGCTCTTGCTCTGACGATCGCGGTGGTACCTCACGTGTGGTTTGACCATTTTCATTGTTGAAATCCAAATATTTATGCAAATAGTTGGCTGAGCAGCACAGATCCCAACTTTATTTTGTTCTGAGGACAGGTAGTTGATGGAGGTTGTGACTTCAAATGCCCACGTCTTCAACTTGACCATTCAGGAAGCCTTGTATTCATTGATTAAAATGGCAAGGTTTCCCAATTGCTTTAGTTCCAGTTGAGACAGGAAGTCCCTACCAGCTGTATACTGTATGTAGCTGATGTTAAATAGTTGTATACACTGCTGACTGGTGGCACATGCTTCAGTAAAGGAAATGGTTCGTTCGGACCTTCTTTTTCCAGATGAACTATTTCCAGGTAAATGAAACCTGGAATTAATATATAAATATTAAAATAGATTTTGCGCAATATCAGCAATAAATATGTGTGAAGTACTGTGTAAACGAAATAGTAGTTGTTGCGAATAAAGTTGCTAGGTTCAGCGATCTCTATATTATGACATATAGCAGTTGCTACTGACTTTAAATAAAGTGATGGTGCTATATTAAGGGATTACTGCAAGTGAGGTTGCTGAGGTCAGCAATCTCTGTTGCAGCCTATAGCAATTGCCACTAACTTTTGATAAAGTGCTGGTGCTATATTAGAGACATAAAAAACGTGTATATATATATCTATTATAGTGTTGTGAGAAAATATCCGTGAATAAAAAACATGCTAAAATCTGATGAATACATTGACGTGAATAAAGGCTTGAGTAAAAAATCTTCCGGTGAAATAAATAATATATGCAAATAAATAAATTGGCGTGAATAAAAACTTGTGAGTAAAAATCCTTCTGTGAAATAAATATGCAAACTTGTGAATAAAAATCCTTCTGTGAAATAAATATGCAACCAATCATAGATGATATCCTAAACAGTAGAAAGTGCCAGCAATAATCTTTTCTAAAAAAGTGCAGTCACAATTCACTTAAATATAACCTTTGAAATGCAGGTGATAAAATTTAAAAAGTCCTTAGAGATGGGGGATAGGTGGCAATATATATAAAGTTCATAAATGGTTCTTCTATTCAAGTTTATTCTTTGTTGTATACTATTCCTGTAATGATGCCTCCTACTGTGGTCTCACAGAACTCTCACCTTAAATTTGTATTAATCAGGCTTTCAGTGGTTGTGACTTTAAGCAGTAGAAGCAGTGTCTAGGAGTCTCACTTTCTTTGCTGTTATCTCTCCATGATTTCTTCTATATCACTCCGCTCTGGTAAACTCGGTAAATAAAAATGAGGGCGGAGGGGAGAGAGAAAGAAGGCTCCACTAGTGCATTAACGTTTTAAAAACAAACAGCGGGATATTTATTTAGGTGTTGCTCTTACATTTGTTACATTAAAAACAGGCAGAGTAAATGGGTAAATGGTGTGGCGTTCTCAGCGCCCTCTCACTTGTGCTTCAGTCTGTGTATGCCGCTCCAGCCAATCCCTACACGTTACGACACCTTCACGTGTCTTCATCTGGGGAGTACATATAAAAATTTAGCATTTCTTGTATGCAGGCAGCGATTTGTGGCAAAATAAATATAACGGAGATCAGGCAGCGCGCACACACATAAGTCAGCCAGGAGTGCCTCGCCTCCTCTGTACTGTAGGTTTCTGCATACAGAGTGTGTATGTAATATCTCTAATGGTGGTTTATGCTGCTCACGTGCAAGGTGTCCATTTTTTGGTTTAATCCAGAACTTTAGAGTATATCTAGTGATGTAAGGAATAATTGTGGTGGGGCAACACTGGGGAGGAGGGAAATATTGCTTCCAAAGCTGCTTTTTGTGTAAACACTTGCTGGGGGAAATATTGCTTTATTACCAGCTTGGTCTCAATCTTGATCACAAAAGCTGATATGAATTTTGCTTAATGCTGTGGGACGAGGCTGCATTATAAGTCCTTCACCCCTTCTATAAGGCACCTTTAGCAGTGCAGGAATATCACCTAAGCAAATGCATTTTACTAGTAACACTGCAAGTAACCACATCAACCGTGGACCTCTACTACAAAGCAACATCAAAATAAAAATGACCCAACACATTATAGGAAGTACACATTAAACTTGTTTCGTTGTTCATTGCAGAACCTAAGGAGGTTTGGATTCTCGGGGACTTTTGGATATGGGAAGTTGGTCGCATAGCATACAAACATCCAGATGGTGGAAACCTAGGACTCGACAAGAAACGATTTACCGTCCGTTGGATGGGGAAATCTACGCAGCTTTGGAAAAACGTAATTCCAAAACTAAAGGAGTCTGTCTCTACGCTGGGAGCACCAAGCATTGTCTTCATCCATGTAGGGAGCAATGATCTGGAACTAAATTATCAACAGTTCAAATCTCAAGTGAAGACCGATTTATCTGACCTCTCGAAGTCTTATCCACATACAGCCTTTATCTGGGCCATTCTACTGCCCAGACAGGAATGGATCAACTCGGACCTGGAGGACCGCAGAAAAGAATTTAACTCTGAAGTTTCCGTTTGTGCAAAAGAGTGCGGCTTCCAGGTGGCTTCTCTCACTTTAGTTGAGAAAATGTCTGCAGAAAAATACTATAAAAAAAGTAATGTTGGTACATACAATTGGCTTTATATTTATGGTGTCTTGAATGCATACATCAAAGATGCCTTGGAAAAGGAAGTAAAAAAAATGAATTAAAGGAGCCGATTAACACTGCAGCTATCTGAAACTAAACTAAACAATTCTAATCATGTATGAAGAACCTGAATACTTTGCATTGTGTGAGTCCAGCTGCTTTTAGAAAAGTCTTCTCTATGCAGCTAAACTCTGTAATTCAGATCAGCTGAATTCGGCTTGTGAAATGTTTTTTTTATTCATGTTTCCATGGTGCAAAGTTTTTCTGTTGTGATAGTCGTGTGTACTCTATTCAGGAGTTTTAATGTGTGATTTGCTGATACTTTTCTGTTCTAATATGTAAGTGAGAGGATATCTCTTCAAAGGGAGGGAGATCCCTACTAAGTCACTAAAACAGGTGTCCTCATTGGAAGATTTCACTGTTATTCCTGTTCTGATAGTAATACTAAAAATTTTGGACTTTCTATCATTACTGGTGACAAAATGGGGTGAATCTAATCAGCTGGGAAGAATCTAAATGAAAGTCTGTTTTATGCTTTGTCTCAGACTCGCAAAGGCTTTTGCCCTCGTTTTTTTTATAATACTCTTATCTGTGGTTTTGTGTGAGGCTTCTGTTTGCCTTGCATACTTTTATCTTTGTCGCCAAACTCCAGGTTTCATTTAACTTTTAAAGTTTGTATCAAGCTAGTCCAAACTATTTCCCCCACTAATACATGCACCCTTTATCAGTGCTATATGAACTGTATGTAGCATCGACTAAATTAAGTATACAGCGCTGTGTTCTAATGGTGCTTCCCATCAAGTTACCGCAACAAAATAGTCTGGCTGAATGCTGCTCAGTCATTCATAGAGTACTTTTGTTTTTGATTAAGTCGAGGCTTTCCTCGAAGTGGCTAAGATGGAGATGTAGCAGATAATGTCACGATCTCCACCGATGTCAATCAGGGGAACCCTTGTAATCATTGATGAAATCCAAATCTTTTTGCGAATGGCTGGCTGAGCAGCACTGATCCCAACTTTATTTTGTTCTGAGGACAGGAAGTTGATGGAGGTTGTGACTTGAAATGCCCACGTCTTCAACTTGCCCATTCAGGAAGCCTTGTTTTCATTGATTAAAAAGGCAAGGTTTCTCAATTGTTTTAGTTCCGGTTATGAGACGGGAAGTCCCTATCAGCTGTAAATACAGTTTTATACACTGCTGATCAATGGCACATGCTTCAGTGAAGGAAATGGTTCATTTGGACCATCTTGGTCCAGATGAACTATTTGAAGGTAAATGAAACCTGGAATTTGTTTTTTTTTTTGTTTTTTTTGTATTTGCAGCCTATATTTTTTTTTGGGGGGGGGGTGGGGGGGAGGGTGTATTTGTCATCCCTTGCTCCTGTGACTGTATCTGTTGGCCTTCTGCATTAACAAATGTTTATAAGACACTGGTCATAGTTACAAAAAAAAAACAGGTTCAGTTTTGCCAAGCTTTACAAAAATTGAGATTAACAGTTTTCGTTCTAGATGCGATTCCTTTTAGTGCTTTAATAGATATGCTGTACTATGTGTAAAATTGTTAACTTTCTGGAATTTCTGTGTATGTGAATGTGCTAGTCTTATAAGCTTGATCACAAATGCTTAGAACATTTTGTTCATTTTCATTGTTGGCACAGATATGTTAAAAATAAAGCTTTTTTTTTAATGCATAACAAGGAGCTTGTTTTCCTGTAGAAAGGTGTTGTCTACATTGCTAGGACATTGGTATAATTAAACAAAAAAATTGTAATTGAACAGTACATATAAAAAAATTTGCATTCCTTGTATGCAGGCAGCAATTTGTGTCAAAATAATAACTATAAATAACAGATCAGGCGACACATTTTAATCACTCAGCCAGGAGTGCCTCGCCTCCTTTGTACTGTATATTTCTGCATACAGATTGTGTATGTAATATCTTTAAGGGTTCTTTATGCTGCTCACGTACAAGGTGTCCTCCATTTTTTGTGTTAAACCAAAACTTTTGAGTATATCTAGTGATGTAAAGAATAATTTATTTTGGTTGGGCAACACTGGGGAGGAGGGAAATATTGCTTCCAGAGCTGCTTTTTCTTTAAACACTTGCTGGGGGACCATTAACTTTGCTCCGCGTTGGGCTTTAAATAGAGAGATCTCTTGACAGAGTGGAAATATTGCTGTTTTACCAGCTTGGTCTCAATCTTGATCACAAAAGCTGATATGAATTTTGCTTAATGCTGTGGGACAAGGCTGCATTATAAGCCCTTCACCCCTTCTATACGGCACCTTGAGCAGTGCAGGAACATCACCTAAGCAAATGCATTTTTACTAGTAAAACTGCAAGTAACCACATCAATTGTGGACCTCTACTTCAAAGCATCATCAAAACAATAATGACCCAACACATTTTAGGAAGTACACATTAAACTTGTTTCGTTGTTCATTGCAGAACCTAAGGAGATTTGGATTCTCGGGGACTTTTGGATAAACCAAGTTGCTTGCATGGCACGCAAAAATCCAGATGGTGGAAACCTAGGACTCGACCAGAAACAATTTACCGTTCGTTGGATGGGCAAATTCACGCTGCTTTGGAAAGACTTAATTCTAAAACTAAAGGAGTCTGTCTCTACGCTGGGAGCACCAAGCATTGTCTTCATCCATGTAGGGAGCAGTGATCTGGAACTAAATTATCAACAGTTCAAATCTCATGTGAAGACCGATTTATCTGACCTCTCAAAGTCTTATCCAGATACAGCCTTTATCTGGGCCATTGTATTGCCCAGAACGGAATGGTTCAACTCTGATCTGGAGCACCGCAGAAAAGAATTTAACTCTGAAGTTTCCGTTTGTGCAAAAGAGTGCGGCTTCCAGGTGGCTTCTCTCACTTTAGTGGAGAAAATGTGTGCAGAAAAATACTGTAAAAAAACTTCATACAGTTCGCATTATATTTATGGTGTCTTGAATGCGTACATCAAAGATGCCGTGGAAAAGGAAATAAAAAAAATAAAATAAAGAGCCGATTAACGAATAAAAACACTGCAGCTATCTGAAACTAAACAATGTGAACGTTTACTTGCAGAGAGTCGACCTTGGACGCCGCATTTTTCTTTTCCCAAACGCAGCTAAACTGCAACTAAATTCTAATCATTATGTATGAAGAACCTGAATACTTTGCGTTGTGTGAGTCCAGCTGCTTTTAGAAAAGTCGTCTTCTTTGCAGCTAAACTGAAATTTAGATCAGCTGAATTTGGCTTGTGAAATGTTTTGTTTCCAGGGGGGAATATTTTATTTTTTTGTTAATGTTCCCATGGTGCAAAGTTTTACTGCGGTGATAGTTGTGTGTACTCTTTTCAGTAGTTTTAATGTTTAATTTGCTGATACTTTTTCTGTTCTAATATGTAAGCGAGAGGAAATCTCTTCAAAGGGAGGGAGATCCCTACTAAGCAGTCACTAAAACAGGTGTCCTCATTGGAAGATTTCAACGTTATTCCTGTTCTGATGCCAACACTAAAAATGTTGGACTTTCTATTATTATTGGTGACAAAGTAGGGTGAATTTAAATGCAAGATGGAGATGTAGCAGATAATGTCACGATCTCCACCGAAGTCAATCACGGGAAGCCTTGTAATCATTGATGAAATCCAAATCTTTGTGCGAATGGCTGGCTGAGCAGCACTGATCCCAACTTCATTTTGTTCTGAGGAAGGGAAGTTGATGGAGGTTGTGACTTCAAATGCCCACGTCTTCAACTTGTCCATTCAGGAATCCTTGTGTTCATTGATTAAAAAGGCAAGGTGTCCCAATTGGTTTAGTTCCGGTTGAGACGGGAAGTCTATCAGGTGTATACTGTATGTAGCTGATAGTTTTATACACTGCTGACCGGTGGCACATGCTTCAGTGAAGGAAATGGTTAATTTGGACCTTCTTGGTCCAGATGAACTATTTGAAGGTAAATAAAACCTGAAATCATTATTATTTTTTTTTGTATTTGCAGCCTACATATTTTTTTGGGGGGGGGGGGGGATTTGTCGACCCTTGGTCCTGTGACTATCTGAACTTCTGCATTAACAAATGTTTAGATGACACTGGCCATAGTTTTAACAAAAAAAAAAAAAAATCAGAGGTTCAGTTTTGCCAAGCTTTCCAAAAATTGAGATGAACGGTTTTCATGCTGTATGAAATTGTTCACTTTAATGCTTTAATGGATATGCTGTACTTTGTGTAAAATTGGTAAATTTTTGGAATTTCTGTGTATGTGAATGTGCTGTTCTTATAAGCTTGATCACAAATGCTTAGAACAATTTTTTGTTGGTTTTCATTGTTGGCACAGATGTTAAAAATTAAAGCTTTTTTTAATGCATAACAAGGAGCTTGTTTTCCTGTAGAAAGATGTTGTCTACATTGGTATAATTATAAAAATAAATTGAAATTGGATGAACAGTACATATAAATATTTAGTATTTCTTGTATGCAGGGAGTAATTTGTGGCAAAATATGAATAACGGAGATCAGACGACGCGCACACACAGTCAGCCAGGAGTGCCTCGCCTCCTCTGTACTGTATGTTTCTGCATACAGAGTGTGTATGTAATATCTCTAATGGTTTATGCTGCTCACATACAAGGTGTTTTTTTTTGGGTTAAACCAGAACTTTTGCGTATATCTAGTGATGTAAAGAATTATTTATAGTGGTAGGGCAACACTGTGGAAGGAGGGAAATATTGCGTCCAGAGGCGCTTTTTGTTTAAACCCTTGCAGGGGGGGACCATTAACTTTGCTCCACGTTGGGCTTTAAATGGAGAGATCTCTGGACAGAGTGGAAATATTGCTTTTACCAGCTTGGTCTCAATCTTGATAATAAAAGCTGACATGAATTTTGCTTAATGCTGTGGGACGAGGCTGCATTATAAGCCCTTCTATACGGCACCTTCAGCGGTGCAGGAACATCACCTAAGCAAATGCATTTTTACTAGTAACACTGCAAGTAACCACATCAACTGTGGACCTCTACTTCAAAACAACATCAAAACAAAAATGACCCAACACATTATAGGAAGTACACATTAAACTTGTTTCGTTGTTCATTGCAGAACCTAAGGAGATTTGGATTCTTGGGAACTTTTGGATAACACAAGCTGTTCGAAAAGCACGCAAACATCCAGATCGTGAAAACCTAGGACTCGACCAGAAACAGTTTACTGTCCGTTGGATGTGCAAACCCACGCTGTTTTGGAAAGACTTAATTCTAAATCTAAAGGAGTCTGTCTCTAAGCTGGGAGCACCGAGCATTGTCTTCATTCATGCAGGGAGCAGTGATCTGGGACTAAAGAAGTATCAACAGTTCAAATCTCAAGTGAAGGCTGATTTATCTGACCTCTCGAAGTCTTATCCAGATACAGCATTTATCTGGTCCATTGTACTGCCCATAAAAAATGGGTTCAAGGGGTTCAAGTTGAACCTGGAGGACCGCAGAAAAGAATTTAACTCTGAAGTTTCCGTTTGTGCAAAAGAGTGCGGCTTCCAGGTGGCTTCTCTCACTTCAGTTGAGAAAATGTGTGCAGAAAAATACAGTAAAAAAACTGGTTCATACAGTTGGAATTTTGTTCATGGTGTCTTGAATACGTACATCAAAGAAGCCTTGGAAAAGGAAATAAAAAAAATTAAAGGAGCCGATTAATGAATAAAAACACTGCAGCTATCTGAAACTAAACACAGTGAACGTGAGAGTCTACCTTGAACCCAGCACTTTTCTTCCCAAACGCAGCTAAACTGCAGCTAAACGATTCTAAACATTCTGTATGAAGAACCTGAATACTTTCCATTGTGTGAGTCGAGCTGCTTTTAGAAAAGTCGTATTCTCTATGCAGCTAAACTCTGAAATTTAGATTGGCTGAATTCGGCTGGTGAAATGTTGTGGGTTTTTTTTTTTCCCTTGGGGAATTTTTTTTTTTTTTTTTAATTCGTGTTCCTACGGTGCAAAGTTTTACTGTGGTGATAGTCGTGTGTACTCTATTCAGTAGGTTTTAATGTGTAATTTGCTGGTTCTTTTCTGTTCTAATATGTATGCGCGAGGAAATCTTTCCAAAGGGAGGGAGATCCCTATTAAGTAGTCACTAAAACAGGTGTCCTCATTGGAAGATTTCACCGTTATTCCTGTTCTGATGCTATAACACTAAAAATGTTGGACTTTCTATCATTACTGGTGACAAAACAGGGTGAATCTATTCAGCTGGGAAGAATCTAAATGTAACTTTTTTTTTTTTTTTCTTCCCCCAATCAAGAGTCTGTTGTATGCTTTGTGTTGAACTCTCAGACTCTTAAGGCTTTTGCCCTTTTTTTTTCATAGTACGCTTATCTGATTTTGTGTGAAGCCTCTGTTTGCCTGGCATACTTTTTTTTTTTTCTTTGCTGCCAAACTCTAGATTTCATTTATCTTTTAAAACGTTTGTATCAAGCTGGTCCAAACTATTATCCTCACTAATACATGCACCCTTTTTCAGTGCTATATGAACTGTATGTAGTATCAGCTACATTAAGTATACAGCGCTGTGTTCTAATGGTGCTTCCCATCCAGTTCCCGGAACAAAACAGGTCTGGCTGAGTGCTGCTCAGTCATTCATAGAGTACTTTTGATTTTTATGGATGAAGATGAGGCTTTCCTCTATGTGGCTAAGATGGAGATGTAGCAGATGTCACGATCTCCACCAAAGTCAATCACAGGAAGCCTTTGTAATCATTGATGAAATCCAAATCTTTATGTGAATGGCTAGCTGAGCAGCACTGATCCTAACTTTATTTTGTTCTGAGCACAGGAAGTTGGTGGAGGTTGTGACTTCAAATGCCCACATCTTCAACTTGCCCATTCAGGAAGCCTTGTTTTCATTGATTAAAAATGGAAGGCCTTCCCAATTTTATTTGGTTACCGGAGACAGGAAGTCCCTATCCCACTGCCAGCTGTATACTGGCCATCCAATGTTAAATAGATTTTATATACTGCTTACCGTTGGCACATTCATCAGTGAAGGAAATGGTTCATTTGGTCGGAATGAAATATTTGAAGGCAATTAAAACCTGGAGTTAGTTTATATATTTATAATTTTGTTTTACTACAGCAAATCCTATGCTTGTGACTGTTCGTATCTATTGGACTTATGTAAAAAAAACAAAAAAAAAAACGCTCATTGGCCTCTGGCCATAGTAAAAAAAAGTGTTATGCAAAAATTTCAAAATTTAGATTACCGGTTTTCATTCTAGATGAATGCTCCTTTTTATGGCTGTGCTGTATTTTGTGTAGAATTGTATACCTTCCTGGGGTTTTTCTGTGTATGCGCTAGTCTTATAAGCTCGAACACAAGAATGCTTAGAACAGTTTGCTTATTTTCATTGTAAACACAATATAATAAAGCTTTAGTTTTATTGCTTGTTTTCCTGGAGAATGTTTTTGTGAAATTAAATAAAAAAATAAAGAAATTGAAATTGGATGAACCAGTACATTTTTTTTTATATGCATGCAGCAATTTGTGGTAAAATAGATATGAATATCAGGGAGATTAGACTACACGCGCATGTTCTGTCAGCCAAGTGTGCCTCGCCTCTGCACATATATGTATGTGTATATACAGTGTGTGTATGTAATATCTCTAATGGTGGTTTATGCTGCTCTTTTACAAGGTGTCCATCTTTTGGGTTAAAGCAAAACTCTTGAGTAGATCTAGTAGTGTAAAGAATTATTGTGGTGGGGCTACATTGGGGAGGAGGAGGAGAATATTGCTTCCAGAGCGGCTTTTTGATTATAAACACTTGCTGGGGAAACATTACCTTTGACCTGTTGGTAGCTCTCCATTTAAAGCCTAACACGGCGAAGAGTGGAAATATTGCTGTTTTTACCAGTTTAGTCTCGTCTTGATCACAAAAGTTGATCTAATTAATTTTGCTTAATGCTGTGGGACGAGGCTGCAAAATGGTAATAAGTGCTTCACCCCCCGCTATGCAGCACCTTGAGCAGTGCAGCAACATCACCTAAGCAAAATGCATTTTACTAGTAAATGTGCAGGGTGTCATGCTGCAAGTAACCACATCAACCGTAGACCTGCTATAAAACATCCAATCTAAGATGACCCAACCCATTACAGGAAGTGCACATTAAACTTGTTTACATGTTCCTTGCAGAACCTAAAGATTTGGACTTTTGGGTAACCCTAGCTGAAATCAAAACACTCCAAGATCCATATGGTCCAAACCTAGGACTCCACCAGAAACTTTTCCGTCAGTTAGGTAAATGGGCAAATTCACTCTGCTTTGGAAACACTTTATTCAAAAACTAAAGGCTGATGTCTATAAACAGGGAACACCAAGCATTGTATGTTTCACTGTAGGGAGAAGTCAGCTGGCAACTAAGCGGTATCAAAAGTTCAAATCTCATGTGAAAAGCGATTTATCTGACCTCTCAAGTCTTGCCCAAATACAGCCTTTATCTGGTCCACAATACTGCCCAAAAAGGTATTTATTTTTTTTTAACCTGGAGGACTGCAGGAAAGAGTTAATTTCTGAAGTTTCAATTTGTGCAAGAGAGTGTGGCTTCTCTCCGTTTAGTCGAGGAAATGACTACAGATTTTTCATCAAAAGCTGTCATGGTGCACGTTGGCACCAATGACAAAGTCTGAGGCAGATGGAGTGTCCTAAAGAACGATTTTAGGGACTTGGGAGCTAAATTGAAAAAAAAAACCTCAAATAGTATTCTCAGGAATACAACCGGTACATCAAGCCACACCAGAAAGGCAGAGGGAGATTAGGAAAGTAAACAAGTGGCTGAAGAGCTGGTGTAGTAAGGAGGGGTTTGGGTTCCTGGAGGACTGGGCCAACTTCTCAGTTGATAACCAGTACTATAGAAGAGATGGACTGCACCTAAATGAGGAGGGTGCAGATCAGCTGGGAATGAAGATAGCCAGAAAGTTAGAGGTTTTTAAACTGGGCGATTTGGGGGGAGGGGTCCAGAGGTAGAGCTAGTCAGCACGGAACATATTCCAATGGGTAGTATTGGGGGCATTAGTGGTAATTTGACCAAAGCACATAAACTCAAGGTAAGTAATAGTAGCAAGTCCTAGTTGCACCCTCGGAACACCCAATAAGAGGATAATATGCGACCGGTCTAAACTACGTGGCATGTTCACCAATGCCAGGAGCCTCGCGGACAAGATGGGTGAACTAGAGATACTGTTGTACGAGGAGGATTTAGGTTTTGCGGAAATTTCAGAGACCTGGTTCAACAGCTCTCATGATTGGCTGGCAACCATTCAAGGGTATACCCTTTATTGCAAGGATAGAGAGGGTTAAAAAGGGGGAGGGGTATGCCTATATATCAAGAATAATGTACAAGTGAATGTGAGATGACATCACTAAGGGAGCTAGGGAGGAGGTGAAATCCTTATGGGTAGAGCTCTAAAGGGATGAAGCTAAGGGGAAAACAATACTGGGATTATGCTATAGGCCCCCTAACCTGAGGAAGGAGAGACAGATCTCCTATCACAATTTGGATTAGCAGCAAGGATAGGAAGTGTTATCGTAATGGGGGATTTTAATTATCCAGACATAGACTGGGCGGAGGGAATCACGCATTCATCTAAGGCTCGCCAGTTCCTAAATGTCTTGCCGGACAATTTTACGATTCAGATGGTAGACGCACCAACTAGAAATCGAGCGTACTGGATCTGATTAACAACAATACAGACTTGTTTGTGGATGTGGAAATACAGGGTAATTTAGGTAAGGGCAATCACAGTTCAATTGGCTTCAGTATAAATCCCACAAATAGGAAACATAAGGGGAATACAAAGACACTGAATTTCAAAAGGGCCAACTTCCCTAAACTACAAACCTTGCTAGAAGGCATAAATTGGGATAAAATCTTAGCAACAAAGAACACGGAGGAGAGATGGGTTTGCTTTAAGAGCATATTAAATAAGGGCATTAGCCAATGCATCCCATTGGGTAATAAATTTACAACAGCGAACAAAGTCCTGGATGGCTTGTAAAAATGCATATAAAAGCAAAGGAGAAGGCCTTCAAAAAATACAAGGTTGCAGGATCATCGGCATTCAGACTTTATAAAGAAATGTAAGGGTGCAATAAGGACGGCTAAGATAGAACATTGAAAGACACATAGCGGAGGAGAGCAAAAACAATCCCAAGATATTCTTTAAGTATGTAAAAAAGGGAGGAGAGACCATATTGGCCCCATTAAGAATGAGGAAGGACATCTGGTTACAAAGGATGGGGAGATGGCGAAGGTATTGAATTTATTCTTCTCAGTCTTCACGAGGGAATCGAGGTGCTTCAGTAACCAAAACTGCAGTGTTTATCCTCATGACACATCACAGGAAGTAACGCCATGGTTAACAGAGGACAGAATTAAAATTAGACTTGGGAAACTTAACATTAATCATGGGACCAGATGGCTTGCACCCGAGGGTACTTGGGGAACTCGGTCAGGTAATTGCTAGACCATTGTTCCTAATTTTTACTGAGTCTACTGACTGGAATGGTACCAGATGATTGGAGAAAAGCCAATGTAGCACCAATATTTAAAAAGGGCCCAAAATACATCCCTGGGAATTAGACCAGTTAACCTAACATCAAAAGTATGTAAACTCTAGGAGGGGATAAGGGACTATAGACAAGATTTTAGTAATGAACGGTTTCATTAGCAGTTGCCATCTAGATAAAGGAAGGCCTGTAGACGTGGTGTATCTGGATTTTGCAAAAGCATTTGTCACAGTTCCCCATAAACGTTTACTGTACAAAGTAAGGTCCATTGGCATGGACCATAGGGTGAGTACATGGATCGAAAACTGGCTACAAGGGCGAGTTCAGAGGGTGATGATAAATGGGGAGTACTCAGAATGGTCAGGGGTGGGTAGTGTTGTAAAGCGCTGCGTAAACCTGTTGGCGCTATATAAATCCTGTATAATAATAGTGGGGTCCCCCAGGGTTCTGTCCTGGGATCCAATCCTGTTTAATTTGTTCATAAACGACCTGGAGGATGGGGTAAACAGTTCAATCTCTGTATTTGCGGACGATACTAAGCTAAGCAGGGCAATAACTTCTACACAGGATGTGGAAACCTTGAAAAAAGATCTGAACAAATTAATGGGGTGGGCAACTACATGGCAAAATGAGGTTCAATGTACAAAAATGTAAAATGCTTTTGTGTGACAAAAATATGAATGCAATCTATACACTGGGGGGAGATCCTCTGGGGAAATCTAGGATGGAAATGGACCTGGGGGTCCTAGCAGATGATAGGCTCAGCAATGGCGTGCAATACCAATCTGCTGCTAACAAAGCAAACAGAATATTGGCATGCATTAAAATGGGTATCAACTCCAGAGATAAAACGATAATTCTCCCACTCTACAAGACTCTGGTCCGGCCGCACCTGGAGTATGCTGTCCTGTTCTGGGCACCAGTCCTCAGGAAGGATGTACTGGAAATGGAACGAGTACAAAGAAGGGCAACAAAGCTAATAAATGGTCTGGAGGATATTAGTTATGATGAAAGGTTGCGAGCACTGAACTTATTCTCTCTGGAGAAAACGCTTGAGAGGGGATATGATTTCAACTCACAAATACCGTACTGGTGACCCCACAATAGGGATAAAACTTTTTCGCAGAAGGGAGTTTAACAAGACTCGTGGCCACCCATTAAAATTAGAAGAAGAGCTTTAACCTTAAACTACGTAGAGGGTTCTTTACTGTAAGCGGCAAGGATGTGGGATTCCCTTCCATTGGCGGTGGTCTCAGCGGGGGGGCATCGATTAATTTCTAGAAACTATTAGATAATCACCTGAACCGACCACAACATACAGGAATATACAATGTAATACTGACATATAATCACACATAGGTTGGACTTGACTTTTTTTTTTTCAACCTCACCTACTATGTAACTATGATGATGGTTCATACAGTTGGGATTATATTTAGTGTCTTGTATACGTACATCAAAGAAGCCCTGGAAGTGGAAATAAAAAAAAATTAAAGGAGCCGATTAACGAATAACAGCAGCTATCTGCAACTAAAAGTGAGCGTTTATTTGCAGATAGTCGATTTCGGATGCAGCGCATTCCTTTTCCTAAACACAGCTAAACTATCTGCAATTAAATGTTGCTAATCATTATGTATGAATAACCTGAATACTTTGCATTATTTAAGTCCAGCTGCTTTTAGAACAGTCTTGTAAACGCAGCTAAAATCTGAAATTTAGTTCAACTGAATTTGCCTTGTGAAATGTTTCCTGGGGGAATTTTTTTTTTTTTTTTTTTTTTTTTAAGGTTCCCATGGTGCGACGTTTTACTGTTGATAGTCGTGTACTCAATTCAGGGGTTTTGATGTGTTTTTTGTTCCTTTTCTGTTCTAACAAGCAAGAGGAAAGTGAGGGAAATCCCCAAACCAATGTCCTCATTTGGAGATTTCACTGTTCTGATGCCAATGCTAAACATGTTGGACTTTCTATCAACTCTGGTGACAAAATAGGTTGAATTTCACCAGCTGGGAGGAATCTAAATGCAACTCCCCCCTCCCCACACAAGTGTCTTTTGTGTACTTTGTGTTTGAACTCTGACTCCTAAGGCTTTTGCCCTCATTTATTATAGGAGACTCTTATCTGTTTATATATTTTTTATTTTTTTTGTTAAGCCTTTGTTTGCCTGGCATACTTTTTTTGCTGCTTAAAGCTTCGCTCCAGGTTTCATTTACATTTTTAAATAGTTTGTACCCTGCTGGTCCAAACTATTTCCCTCACTAATACATGCACCCCTTATCAGTGCTATATGAACTGTATATAGTATCGGCTACATTAAGTATACAGCGCTGTGTTCTGAAGGTGCTTCCCATCCAGTTCCCGGAACAAAATAGTCTGGCCGAGTACTGCTCAGCCGTTCATAGAGTACTTTTGATTTTTATAAATGAATACGAGGCTTCCTCTAAGTGGCCAAGATGGAGATCAAGAAGAGAAGAAAAGATTGATCGCACACTTGAATCCAAAAGATGCTGTAGAGATTTATTTATTGTCATGAGCCAGACAAAATTGCAATGATCAGTTAATCAGTTTCCAGATTGATAAAATGGAGATGTAGCAGATGTCACGATCTCCACCTCCAATCACTTGAAGCCTTGGTAGTCGTTGATAAAATACAAAGCTTCCTGTGAATGGCTGAGCAGTGCTGACCCCAACTTTTATTTTGTTCTGAGGGCAGGAAATAGGCTGAGGTGGAGTTTGTGACCTTCGCCCACATCTTCAACTTGGCTATTCGAGAAGCTTTGTATTAAAAATGCAAGGTTTCCTGATTTGATTTAGTTAGGGGAGACGGGAAGCCCTTATCCTGCTGCCAGCTGTTAACTGTATGTATCTGATTGATTTTATTTACTGTTGACCTTTGGCACCTGCATCAGTGAAGGAAATGGTTAATTTGGACCAGCTTGGTCCAAAGGATTTATTTGAAGGTAATTGAAACTTGAAGTTAAGAGAAAAAGGTTGTGTATTTACAGTGTGTATATTACAGCTGCACGATTCTGGCCAAAATGAGACTCACAATTTTTTTGCTCTGCAAAAAAATTGGGCTAACTTTACTGTTTTAGTTTTTTATTAAAGTGTATTTTTTCCAAAACAATTGCATTTAAAAGACCGCAGTGTGACATAAAATAATGCAACCCCTGCCATTTTATTCTGTAGGGCCTCTGGTACAAAAAAGAGAAAAATAAATATATATAATATATATATATATATATATATATATATATATATATATATATATATATATATGCATGTGTGTGGATATATAGTTATATATAGATATTTGATTTGGGGGTTCTAAGTCATTTTCTAGCAAAAAATACTGATTTTAACTTTTAAGCAACAAGTGTCAGAACAAGGATTGGCCTTTAAGTGCTTAAACCGACCATTTACAGACTGACGTTCATTCCTTTTGATCTAAAGAACTAAGTGTTACAATGTTTCTCTTTATTTCCACCTCCATGTGATAAACTTGGTAGGCTGCCTGGGTTTTTTTTGACAGCTGTCAGCAGAGAACTCTGCACTGAATCAGGCAAATGCTTTAAGATCGCGGGCGCAGAATCTCAATTTTTTTTTTTTTCAATCTATTACTCGTGCAGCTCAAATATGTGTATATATATATTTTTTTATTTTTTTCCCCCAACTCTTATACTTGTGACTGTTAGTGCCTGTCTGGACTTGTGTATAAGCAAATGCTCATTGGACACTGGCCGCAGTACAAAAGCAGTTCAGTTATGCTGAGATTTAAAAAATATTGTGATTAACGGTTTTCATTCTGGATCAATATGTTATGGATGTGCTGTATTTTACGTAAAGTTTGATAACCCTTTTTAGGGTTTTTCTGTGTATTCTAATGTGCTAGTCTTAGAAGCTTGAACACACAAATGCTTAGAAAAATTTGTTAACTTTCATTGTTAACACAAACCTGTAGAAATCTTTCTTTTTATGCATAACAAGGAGGATTTTGTCCTTATTGCAATGACATTGGTATAATATATATATTTTTTTAAATGGGATGAGCAGTACATAGAAATATTATGTATTTCTTACATGCTGGCAGCAATTTTGTGGCAATATAGATCTGAATAGCATAATGGTCAGACTACATGCACATATTCCATAAGCCAGGAGTGCTTCGCCTCTGCTCGTCTGTTAATTGATTTAGGCTCTGGGTCAGTGGGGCCTGTTTGTGTTTTGGATTGAGAACAAAAGTCTATTATTATATCTACCCCTTATCAAATTAAATGTAAAGCATGCATGCCATGAAGTAATGAAACTCTAAGGCCCCTTTCACACGATCGGACCGTTCAGGTCCGCCTGTCAGTTTTGACGGCGGACCTGAACGGGCGCTCCATGTTAGCCTATGGAGCGACGGATGTCAGCGGAGACATGTCCGCTGACATCCGACCCGGTCCGATCCGCTAAAAGCAGACAGATGGCCCTACGTCCAGGTCCGTCGCTATCGGATCGGGTGAGATCTGATGAAAACGGACATGCTACCCGTTTTCATCAGATCCCTCCATAGGCGGCAGCGGCGCATGACAAGCCCCTCCCTGCTCAGTGAGCAGAGAGGGACCTGTCATCAAACGGCTCAGCTGAGATCAACGGACTGATCTCCTGCTGAGCCGGCGGACTCCATGGAAGCGGAGTCCGCCTCGTGTGAAAAGGGGCTTGACATAAAAACTTCTGATCTTTATTTCCTCTTTTTTTCCTTCAGTTTTATACACTTTTTTTCAGACAGAGAATATGACATATGCATGCATTTATCCATGTGATATGCAATCTGCATTTCAATTAAACTCATTTTTTAAAGGGTGGGAAAGAAACAACTTACAATGTGGTTCCATAAATATGTTTTAAGTACCGTTTTGATTTTATCTCATTCGATCTCTTGAGGTTGGAGTCTTATCGGCACGGCACATCTTGCTTCAGGATTCTTTGCCCATTCTTCCTTGCAAACGCTCTCCAAATCTGTCAGATTTTAGCCTTTCGCGTTTAGCCGCGTTTTCCTTTATAGGCGTTTTCATTTTTGACTAATTGCAAAAAAAAAAAAAAAAAAACACGTGGCATGTAAACGCGTCAAAACTGACATCTTTAAACGTTGGTTGCTATCTGTCAAGTTGTACGACCTAAGTATTTAAATATCCATAGCATTCTAATAAGATTTTCCAAATAAAGCTTATACAAGCTTATACAAAGGGTTATTCCACTTATCTGCAACAAGCATCGGCATCTCCACAGGACTTGCACTTTCCCCTTCTGGTTGGATCTGTGCTCACACAGTATTAGTCTGAAGACAGGATTACTATGATGCATTGCCTGAGATTTTTAATTGTAGTGGATTGCTGGTCCCTTTCTTCTGGTCCCTCCTCCCTAATGTCAGAGGATCAGCAGCATGGGGTTTTTTTTGTAACTTTATAAATTTTTATACTATTGCAGCAATTACAGACTCTTGCTTACATGCTGGGAAAAACTTTCGGTAACAGAAATCTAGGCGACGAGTTGGGCAGATTTCAAGCACCCTGTATTTCTCTTGCTACTGCACAGCAATTGGTAGCCCAAGCAGGGAAGCATGCACACCATGGTTCCTCAAAGAGTGGACTCTTAAAAGAAGCCAATGCAGAAACTAATGTAGGTGTAAGGAAGAGCAAATTCATATATGTAACTAGAAGACACGGAGAAGTAAAGATTGGGACATGGCACTTTGTTGTGTAGTACTTTGTAATATATACAGTGCCTTGAAAAAGTGTTCATACCCTATGAAATTTTCCACATTTTGTCATGTTGCAACCAAAAACGTAAATGTAATTTATTGGGCTTTTGTGTGATAGGCCAACACAAAGTGGCACAATTGTGAAGTGGAAGAAAAATAAATGGTTTTCAATTTTTTTTTTTTTTTACAAGCGTGAAAAGTGTGGCCTGCATTTGTATTCACCCCCCCCCCCCCCCGAGTCATTACTTTTGTAGAACCTCCTTTCAATGCAATTACACCTACAAGTGTTTTTTTGGGGATGTCTCTACCAGCGTTGCACATCTAGAGTCAAACTTTTGCCCATTCTTTTTTGCAAAATGGCTTAAGCTCTGTCAGATTGGATGGAGAGCGCCTGAGCGGCAAATTTCAAGTCTTGCCACACATTCGCAATTGGATTTAGATCTGGACTTTAGGCCATTCTAACACATGAATATAATTTGATCTAAACCATTCCTTTGTAGCTCTGGCTGTATGTTTAGGGTTGTTGTCCTGCTGGAAGGTGAACCTCCTCCCCAGTCTCGTCTTTTGCAGACACTTAACATGTATTTTTTTTGCCTTGTATTTGGCCCCACCCGTCAACTTTGACCAGCTTCACTGTCACTGTTGAAGAAAAGCATCCCAGCAGCATGATGCCACCACCATGTTTCACGGTGGGGATGGTGTGTTCAGGATGATGTGCCGTGTTTTTTGCCACACAGCGATCTTTGTATTTAGGCCAAAAAGTTAAATTTTTGTCTCATCTGACCAGAGCACCTTGTTTTAGGTTTGTGTCCCGCACATGGCTTCACGCAAACGGGACCTCTTATGGTTTTCTTTCAGCAATGGCTTTCTTGCCATTCTTCCATAAAGGCCAGATTTGTGGAGTACACGACTAATAGTTGTCCTGTGGACAGATTCTCCCACCTGGGCTGTGGATCTCTGCAGCTCCTCCAGAGTTATCAATGGGACTCCTTGGCTGCTTCTCTGATTAATACTCTCCTTGCACGGCCTGTCAGAAAAGGTTGGATGGCCATGTCTTGGTATGTTTGCAGATGTGCCATAGTCTCGTTTCCAGATGATGAATTGAACAGTGCTCTGTGAGATATTCAAAGCTTGGGATTTTTTTTCTATAACCAAACCCTGCTTTAAAATTCACAACTTTATCCCTGACCTGTCTAGTGTGTTCCTTGGCCTTCATGATGCTGTTCGTTCACTAAGGTTCTCTAACAAGCCTCTGAGGGCTTCACAGAACAGCTGTATTTATACTAAGGATAAATTACACACTGGTGGAATAAATTTACTAATTAGGTCACATCTGAAGAAAATTGGTTCCACTAGATTTTAGTCAGGAGTGTCAGTAAAGGGGGCTGAATACAAATGCACACCACACTTTTCAAATATTTTGTAAAAAATGTTTAAATCATTTTCCTTCCACTTCACAATTATGTGCCACTTTGTGCTGGTCTATCACATAAAATTCCAATAAG
This sequence comes from Lithobates septentrionalis, assembly GCA_037952835.1. Lineage (NCBI taxonomy): Eukaryota > Metazoa > Chordata > Amphibia > Anura > Ranidae > Lithobates > Lithobates septentrionalis. The sequence continues at coordinate 463,154 of JBBDGP010003694.1, forward strand.
ATACATTTACGTTTTTAATTGTAACATGACAAAATGTGGAAAATGTCAAGGGGTATGAATACTTTTTCAAGGCAACATTTGCTTTTAAATTTAACATTTTAAATAAAATTTTAAAGTGTACTGTATTTCTGTGCATAGAGTATATGTATGTACATACAGTGTGTGTAATATATCCTGGTTTTATGCTGCGGTATCACGAAATGTCCTCCATATTCTGGGTTTACCCAGAACACTGAGTATATCTAGTAATGTAAAGAAATATTGTGATGGGGTAACAATGGCGAGGAGGGGAATATTGCATGCAGAGCTGCTTTTTGTTTAACCCCTTAGCGCTGAGCGTACGCACATTTGCGTTTTACGGCTTTCAGGGGTTATACAGGGGGTGAGCATGCATCACCCTGTTACTGTTTTTTTTTAGAGCGGGCGGTTGGCTCTTTAGGGATAACTGTTTCGGCTAAAAGCCACTCTGTTGTTATCCCACGGGAGCGGAAGGGGATGTCCCCCCTTCCGCCGCTCTTCCCAGGCCTCCCGTCCCACCGGGAGACCCGATCTGCGATCCGGCACTTCCACCGGCTAGAGAGACACTGAATCAAAGCCAGAAATGGCTTTGTTCCAGTCTCCTATGTGTAAACTCGGAAGCGACATCACTTCCAGTTTACTCGGCAGCCAATGGCGCCGATTAAAAAAAAAACATAACTGCCGTATTCAGAATCGCCGTTTTTGGGGACCTGAATACTTTGACTTGCAAAGGAGGGCTTTGGGGTCTTTTAAACCCCCGATCCTTCCATAAAGAGTACCTGTAACCACCTTGTACTGTCACAAGGGATGTCGGTTAGGGGTGTCAGAGTAAAGGGGGCTGAATACAAATGCACGCCACACTTTTCAAATATTTTGGAAACATTTTTTTAAATTTTCCTTCCACTTCACAATTATGTGCCACTTTGTATTGGTCTATCGCATCAATTCCCAATGAGATACATTCCTTGTGACAGCAATAAAAGTGAAAAACTTTTTCTGTAAAAAGAGTAACTATTTTTTAATGGGGCCCCGTGAGCAAAGAAACGTGTTCAAATCAAACGTGAGGCATTGCTGCCATCGTCGGAGCAATAATTCTAGCGCCAGACCTTTAACTCTAACCTGGTAACAATTAATATTTTGGAAAGTGTCGCCTATGGAGATTTTTAGGTACCATAGTTTGTCACCATTCCACGAGTGTATGCAATTTCAAAGCATGACATGTTGGGTATCTATTTACTCAGTGTAACATCTTTCACATTACACTAAAAATTGGGCTAACTTTACTGTTTAGTTTTTTTTTTTTTTTTTTTTTTTTTTAAATTCATGAAAGTGTATTCCCCAAAAATTGCGTTTGAAAGACCGTTTCGCAAATACCGTGTGACAAAATATTGCAACGGTCGCCATTTTATTCTCTAGGGTCTGCTAAAAATATTTGGGGGTTCTAAGTAATTTTCTAGCAAATAATACAGATTTTAACTAATTTATGTATTATTTTAAATGTCAGAAATAGGCTTAGGCATGAAAAGGGTTAAACACTTGCTGGGAGCTCATGAACTTTGCCCATGTGCTTTAAGTTGGGAGCTATCAACAGGACAGAGTTTAATACTGCTATTTTACTTGTTTGGTCCCATCAAACTTTGGTCACAAAAGCTGATTTGGCGAATTGTGCTTAATGCTGTCGGATGAATGAGGCTGCGTTTATGATAAGCCCTTCATCCCCGCTGTACAGCACCTCCAGCGCAGGAACATCACCTTATCAAATGCATTTTACTAGTAAATGTGCACAGTGTAACAAGTGCCTACAAGTAACCACATCAACTGTGGACCTCTGCTTCAAATCAACGTCCAAAACTAAAATGACCCAACACATTTCAGGAAGTACGCATTAAACTTGTTTCATTGTTCATTGCAGAACCTAAGGAGATTTGGATTCTCGGGAACTTTTGGGTAAACCAAGCTGCTCGCAAATCAAGCCAAAACCTAGGACTCGACAAGAAGCAATTTAACGTCCGTTGGATGGGCAGATCCAATCTGCTTTGGGAAGACTTCATTCCAAAACTAAAGGAGTCTGTCTCTGAACTGGGAACACCATGCATTGTATTCATCCATATAGGGAGCAGTGATCTGGGAAAAAGCAATCACGAAATGTTCAAAAAGCATGTGAAAAGAGATTTATCTCACATCGCGAAGACTTATCCAAATACGGCCTTTATCTGGTCTGGCATACTGCCCAGAAAACAATGGATTAAATCCGGCCTGGAGGACCTCAGAAAAGAGTTTAACGCTGAAGTTTCCGTTCATGCAAAAGAGTTTGGCTTCCGGGTGTCTTCTCTCCGTTTAGTCGAGGAAATGACTGTAGATAATTACCGTAAAAAAATGGACAGCGGTTCATACAGTTGGGATTATATTTACGGTCTCTTCAGTACTTACGTCAAAGAAGCCGTGGAAAAGGAAATCAAAAAAATGAAAGCAGCCAATTAGCACATTAAAACATGCTGCAGCTATCTGAAACTAAACGCAGTGAGTTTAGTTGCAAATAGTCTATCTTGGACGCAGCTTTTCCTTTTCCGAAATGCAGTTAAACTGTCTGCAACTAATCATGTATGAATAACATGATTACTTTGCATTGTGAGTACAGCTGCTTTTAGAAAAGTTCTTAATGCAGCTAAACTCTGAAATTTAGTTCAGCTAAATTTGTCATGTAAAATGTTTTTTTTTCTTGGGGAATGTCCCCCCCCCCCCCCTTTTTTTTTTAATTTTAAGGTTTCCTTGGTGTAGAGCTTTATTATGGTGATAGTCGCGTGTACTCTATTGAGGGGTTTTATTGTTTTTTGTTTTTTTTGTTGATACTTTTCTGTTCTAAGTAAGCAGGAGGCAATCTCTCCAAAGGGACCTGAAATCCCCACAGCAGTTATCAAAACAGGTGTCCTAATTGGAAGATTTCACCGTTATTACTGTTCTAATTCCAGCACTGAAAAAATGTTGGCCTTTCATTCAACACTGGCAACAAAATGTGGTAAATCATCAGCTGGGAAGAATCTAAATGCAACCTCCCATCCCCTCCCCAATTAAAGTCTGTTGTATTTTTTGTTGAAGGCCTTTTGTTCTCATTTTTTTTTTTTTTTTTCGGTTGCCTCGATCTGTGATTTTGTGTGAAGCCTTCATTTGCCTGAGAGACTTTTTTGTTTTAAGTCTAACTCTAGGCTTCATCTACTTTTTAATTTTTTTTTTTTTTTTACCCAGCTGCACCCGTTATAAAGCATTATATCAACTATGTAGCATCGGCTACGTGAAGTATACGGCACTGTGTTCTGATGGTGCTTCCCATCCAGTTTCTGAAACAAAATAGTCTGACCGAGTGCTGCTCAGCCATAGAGTACTTTTTATTTTTATCAATGAATACAAGACTTGGCTAACAGAGAGATGTGGCAGATGAGGTTCATGACCTCTACATCAGCCAGTCACAGGAAGCCTTGTATCATTGATGAAATACAATGCTTCCTCTGAATGGCTGAGCAGCGTTCAGCCTAACTTAAATTTCCCCTGGGACAGGAGGTTTGGCTGAGATGGAGGTTGTGACCTCAAACACCCACATCTCCAACTTGGCTTTTGAGAGGAAGACTTGTATTCATTGATAAAATACAAAGCTTCCTGTGAATAGCTGAGCAGTACTCAGCCTGTTTTTGATTTTGTTCTGTGGACAGGAAGTTGGCCGAGGTGGAGCGATATCAAACACCCACATCTCCAGCTTAGTCATTCAGAGGAAGCCTTGGAATTCATTAAAAATGCAGTTTCCCGATTTTTGGTTTAGGGGAATGAGACCGGAAGTCCACATCACCGCCAGCTGTATACTGTATGTAGCTGATGTTAAATACAGTTTTTATACACTGGTGAGCGGTGGCACATACATCAGTAAAGGAAATTTTTTCATTTGGACCAGCTTGTTCTAGGCGAACTATTTCAAGGTAAATGAAACCTGGAGATAAGGAAAAAGATTATGTATTTAAAGCCTATATGTTGTGTTTTTTTGTTGTTTTTTTGATAAATCGTTTGCTTGCCACTGTTAGTATCTTCTGGACTTCTGTATAAATGCTCATTGGCTATAGTAAAAACAGGTGTTCAGTTATGCCAACTTTTCCAATAATTGAGATTAACAGTTTTCATTCTGGATGAATGTTCAATTTAATGGATTTGCTTAAAATTAATAGCTTTTTCTGTGTATGTTAATGTGCTATTCTTTATAAGCTTGAATACGAAGAAATGCTTAGAAAAATTGAGTTTTTATGTTTATTTTTATTAACACAATTGTGTTAAAATAAAGCTTTTTTTATGCATAATGAGCTTGTTTTCCTGGAGAATTTGTAATAAAAAATTGGATGAGCAGTACGTATAAATATATTGTATTTCTTGTAAGCAGGCAGCAATTTTGTGGCAAAATAGATCTGACTAGCAGGGAAACCAGACTACATACACATGTTCAGTCAGCTAGGAGTGCTTCGCCTCTGCTGGTCTTCCAGCGGCGAGAGGGGGGGGTTGTCTACTTATTCATTTAGGCTCTGGGTCAGTGAGGTTTGTTTGCATCAGAACCGCTTCCCATTGCCGTAAAGGGGTATGCAAAAAGCAGATTTAGAATATCAACTGCTCCTGTCAGTAAACTGGGACTGATCTCAACAGCATTTGGGACTGATCTCCGGTGAAAGCTGAATGGGCTTGAAGGCAATCTGCATTTGTCCGTTGACCCAAGCGCTTAATATGGAAGGCACTTCCAAGCATGCAAGGCAGTCAGGACTTTGATGGAACAGCTATGCCGTTCAGATGCATTCTATACCAATTGTCTGTGTTGTGGGGTTTTTCATCTCTGGTACAGATACCTGACATCAGTCAGTGATACCCAAGTCAAGATATATTATAGCTACATAGAGACCAGACAGACTCAAGAATGATGAGTAAGCCGTTCTGTTTATTTCGGCGTGCTCTCAGATTAGATCTACAGAATGACATGTCGTGTAGAGTGGGTACAAAAACCCCACCCCTGTAAAAATTCCAGATTTTTGAGTTGTAAAATAAGACCAGGATTAATCACTTCTCAATTTCTCCACCTTCAATGTGACCTGCATTTCAATTAAACAGTTTTAAAGTGTGTGTGTGGGGGGGCGGGACGATTTAAAATGTGGTTCCTTAAATATGCACACCTTTTGATCTAATACCTTGATGAAGCACTTTTTTTTTTTTTTGGTTTTATAAAATCATTCAGTCTCTTAAAGCGGAGGTCCACCCACAATTCTTTATTTTTTATTTTTTTTTTTTTTTAACAATTCAGACACTTACATAATCACAATGTAACACTCACTTTTTAGGTGAACTATCTCTCCTGATGTCCGGTTTCGAATTAAAAACGAAGTTTTAAAAATTGAGGATGGCCAGTTCCATCTTGCTTGTGGGCATGTGAAGCCCACAAGCATTAACTTCCTGGATGCAGTGAATATTGAGCTACCAGCATTCACCGCTCGTTCCTGTGCATGCTCCGTGTTAACGGCGCGGTGCGCCGTAAACTTCCAGGTTGCTACCACGATCCGCACTGAATCCTGGGAATGCTGACACTTGGCTCCCAGGAGACGGTGCGCCGCCGGGGATGAAGAAGATACACGTCTACTCCCGGGGGGGTCAGACCCAGGAAGTGCCACAATAAAGACTGTTAGAATGGTAAACGCAGCAAAAAAAGTTTTTTGTTTCCATTTGCACATCCGTTCAATGCAATGATGCAATGATGGGATTAAGATAGTTAATCATTTGTGTGGACCTCCGCTTTAAGCCTCGTATACATGATCGGACTTTTGGCAGGGAATTGTGTGATGAGACTGCCTAAAATCCGACTGTTCGTACTCTTTCAGACAATTGTTCAACTTTTCGCCAACAAATGTTGGATGGCAGGCTAGTAAATTTTTGGCGGACATCAGTCTCAGATTTTTGTATCGTGTACACAAGTCCGTCACACAAGTCCAAAGTACAAACACACATGCTCGGAATCAATGCTCCTCTAACACGACATTAGCAGAAGGTGCCCAAAGGGTGGCGCTCAAGAGCTGAAATTCCACGTAGTACATCACTACGTTCGTGTTGGCCGACAATTGTGTGCCATTAGTATGCAAGACAAAATCCTGGCACGCTCTTTGGACAAAAGTCTGCTCTGTTGGCCAACAATCGGATCATGTGTATGAGGCTTGAAGGTAGGAGTTCATCAGCACGGCACATCTTGTCTTGGGAATCTGCCCACGCTTCCTTGCAAATGTTCTCCGAAATCTGTTAGGTTGTGAGGGCAAAGCCTGCTTCAGTTCATCACTCAGATTTTTCATATGGATTCAGGTCCTTGCTTTGGCTGGGCCTTTCCTAAACCTTAATCTTCTGGTAAAGCAGTTCTTTTGTTTTGGAGCTATGCTTTGGGTCGTTGTGCTGAAAGGTGAAATTCCTCTTAAGGCCTGAAGATCTTGTGCCATAATTGACTAATACTTGGAATGGTTTGTAAGTCCCTCCGCCTTGACCAAAGCTCCAGCTGAAGGATAACAGCCCCAAAACATAATGCAGTGAGCTACTTTGCTTCACTGTGGATATAGGGTGTTTTTTTTTTTTTTTTTTTTTTTTTTTTTGTGATGCGCAGTAATGGTTTTGCAGCAGAAACGTTTTGGAATTGCGACTTTTTTCACTTTAGTAATTAGTTGCCCTTCTCTGACTCTTCACTGTCATGCTCAGCAATGTAAGAGAGATAATGGGGTGTTATTTTTTTTCTTCCATACGCTGCAATGGGGAATGGGGGTTAATTTCACTACCACTGACTCCCAATGTAGGGGGCTTAACTTTTTAGTGCCACTGAGCACCAATTCAAGGGAGGTTAAATATGACTGCCGGTGACCACCAATGTGGGGATTGATAGTACTAACACCACTGCTCTGGGCTATTATTACATTTGGTTACGTCAGTGTTGGGGGGGGGGGGGTTTCATCTACTGACACCACTGCTGGGGGGGGGGGGTTTGTACTCCAGTTATTTCAGGCAGCGTTGAGGTATGAAAATGCTTTAGGGCCACCTTAAAAATTTTTAACAACTTTTCTGCCCAGACCCACTTTCAGCTTTTAGCGCTGTCGCACTTTGATTATTGCCCGGTCATGCAACACTGTCCAAAATTATATTTATTTTTTTGGACAGATGAAGCTTTCATTTGGTGGTATTTAATCACCACTGGGTTTTTTATTTTTGCTAAAAAAAAAAAAAAAAAGAAAAAAAATTTTGAACAGAAAAGTTTTTCTTAAAAATTCTTGTGCGCACTGATGGGGCAGCACTGACTGGCATCCCTGCTGGGCACTGTTGGGGCTGCACTGCTCAGTGCCCTGATTATCTGTGCTATAGTTTTTATATACTGCCGACCGATGACACATGCATCGGTGAAGGAAGTAGTTCATTTGAACCAGTTTGTTCCAAGCAAATTATTTGAAGGTAAAATAAAACCTGGCGGTAGAGGAATAATTGTGTATTTAAAGCTAGTTAGTATCTGTTGGACTTCTGTATAAACAAATGCTCATTGGGCACTGGCCAACATTTCCAAAAACAGTTTTCATTCTGGGTGAAGATGTTCATTTTAATTTGCTTAAAATTATTATTCTTATAAGCAAAGTAATTTATTTTTATTAACACAATTGCGTGAAAATAAAGCTTTTTTTTTATGCTTAATAAGGAGCTGGTTTTCCTGGAGAAGCAGGAGAATGTGTTGTCCATTTTGCCAGGACTTTGGTATAATTAAAAAAAAATAAAAAAAATTTAATTGGATGAGCAGTGCATAAACTTATGTTGAGGAGCTGGCTACATATTAGAGTGAAAACAAAAACATTTATATAATTGAGAAACATCCCCAGTGATAAACTAATAACAAATCAATATTCAAATACCATATTGAGTTGGGTAATTGGATATTGATTTATCTTGATCACTGGGATGTGCTTCGCATAATGTGTTTTTTGTTTTACTTAATTTAATATGTAGCCAACTCAACATATGATTGTTTTTTGGCAAGAGGCTAAAAAACTGAAGGCAGCGGCTAATCACTTGATTGTTTTGCACAAAGGTGGTGCCGTTTCATTCCAAAAATGTTGTATTTGATATATGCAGGTAGCAATTCTTTGGCTAAATAGATCTGTATAGCAGGGAGATCAGACTATACATGTACATAATCAGACATCCAGGAGTGCTTCGCGTCTGCTTGTCTCCTAGCATAGATCGGGATGTCTGCTTATTTAGCCTCTGTCGGTGGGGTTTTTTTTTCTTGCACCAAAACTACTTCACTCCCCAAAAATGTAAATGGGTATGCAAAAGCAGCTTTAGGAGATCAACTGCTCCTGTCAGTAAACTGTGACTGATCTCAAGTGAAAGCTGAATGTGCCTGAAAGTAATCTGCATCGACCCAAGCCCTTTATTTGGAAGGTTCTTCTAAGACAATACATCACTTCTGGAGTTGTATTCTGTGGTGTGAGAATTTTCGTAAATTGAATAACCTATTAATTTTCAATATGGAGACTAGCATGCAAAAAAAAACTATCGTTCGTCCGATTATTCTCATTGTGTTTATGACCCTCAAATGTTCTTCATCCTGGGACCTCTGAATGGATGTTCAGAACCCTGACCCACTGGTTAATATTCTGAAATGCAGGAAGCTGCATCTTTATAAGGGGGTTGGGGAGGAAAATGTCTTTTTTTTTTTTTTTTTTTTCTATCTGAAAAGTCAAATTTGTCTTTACCTTGCCCTACCCTACCTTTAGCAAGACAGACTCGCATTGACTAACCGGTACAGGCAAAAGTGACTACCACTGTTCTATAGACTTAATGAAACACTTTGCCAGTGGTGGAAATGTTTGGGCTTGATGTGACTGTGTGCTGAGTTCCCCTTCCCCTAGGGAGCCTGTACTTTTTCTTAGCCAGCTTGGATGATTTACCCCAGAAACCAGTACATAGAAAATTGTGGTGACTGAGCGGGTGCAGCACAGGTTTGCTTGGATAACAAAAAAAGTCCTGTTAGGATGCCTAAAACCTCATGCTGGCATGGATTAGCTTACTGCCATTTTAGCGATTTTGCAGATTCTTAGCCACCAGTGAACATTTGCGTGGGCAAATAGAGGTACAGGACAGTCAGTGTGTGTTTTCTCCACGGGGTGGGAAATGTTATTGGCTGGATCGCCAAGTAAAAATAGAGACTGAAAAGTAAAAGTGATAACCAATGCAGCCAACACATCTAAGGACTGTAAACGCTACACATTAAAGGCTAAGTTCAACTTATTAAGTGCAAATTTTTTGCATGTAAAAATATTTGCATTAAAAAAAAAATTTCTAAGGTGCCTGCAGAGCATTGCACCCACGTTTAGAAGATCATGGGTGCAATGCAAGGCTCCTGCAGACTCATGATAGCTGTCTGCCCGTACCTCCAATACAGGCAAGAGGTGAGAACAGGCGCATGTTACACCCTAAATATGGGTGTAATATGCTCCTAAAGGTGAACTTATCTTTTAATGCACTCGCCTTTTGTTTTTTTGTTTTTTTTACATAGACATACAGAATTGGGTATATGGAAAGGGATGGTCGGCACTCAAAATTACATCCCAAAAGTATTCCTTTATTGAAAAGACGTACAATGCTGTAAAAAAAACGGCCTATGCAATTTGGACAAAATCAGTCCTGACTAATGTCTGAAACGCGTAGACTTATTTTTACAGCATTGTACATGTCTTTTCAATAAAGGAAAACTTTTTGGATGTCATCCTTAGTGTCAACCATGCCTTTCCTTATTCTGATATGTTGGAGGTGTTGGCGGCCTTGAGGTCTGAGCACCGGGTGGAGCTGTTATGTGGAAAGGTTGTAGCACCTATACACCTGTATTTTCAGGGTATAGAAATTTTTTTTGGCAAACCTTTGTATGTCATACTTGTATGCGTGCATCAGTGTACAGCCATTCATATCCATAGGTGGCTTTGCACACCAACTGGGCTTTTTTGGTAAGGGTAAATATGCCTGAATTTGTTGCATAGGCTTAGGCCCCTGTGTGCCTAAGATATTAATACTTGACATTACATAATACATGTTAATGATCATGAAATTTTAGTGAGTGGGTTTAGATGTACTATTAAGTTGACAGTGGCCATTCGTAAACCATACCCCAGCACCAGACAACTGGTGTGGTGAACCAGGAAGCTAGAGCGTATCAACCACAAGGTGTCAAACAGAATCTTAGAGCAGTGAAAGGACCAAAGAGTGTAGGTGATTGTGCGCGCAGTTGCGTTGCCAGCTTATTTAAATAAATGGGTTGCCTTAGCACAAAGCTTCAGACTACATTGATGCAAATTGGCTCTTAAGCCCAATGCCATGCTCCCCCTTTACCAGGTTGATCCCAGCTCAAACTTGGTAACAAATGTACATGGACCTCCTGCTGATTTGATGATGTTTTGGCTAAGCCTGGAAACGTCAGGAAGCGGCGGGGGGCACCTCTCCCGCCACCTCTGAAAGCGATCCTGCAGCGAATTCACCCACAGGACCACTTTTATCAGACACCGAATTGCTTGCAGTAAAAAAAAAATAGTACCGAGGTTTGCTGCCATAACACCGGTATTTAATGTCAAGGTAATGACTTAAATTTACTGTGGGCGGTCGGCAAGTGGCTAGAGAAGGCTGCAGTATGGCTGTAAATAAGCTATTCAGCCCCTGCTGTATGGCACCTGGAGCATTGCAGGAATATCTCCTGGGCAAATTCAAAGTATGTGTTCTATGTGCCACCCTACAAGGGACTGCAGCCAATGGGACTCCTTCAAACCAACACTAAAAACAAGACTATTCCGACCCATTTTAGAAAATGCACCTAAAACTTGTTAATTATTCATTACAGAGCCTAAGGAGATTTGGATCATCGGGAACTATTGGGTGACCCGGGCTTATCAATTGGCAAAGAAAAGTACATATGGCAAGAACCTGGGACTTGATGAGGAACAGTTTTCTATTCGTTGGATGGATAAGTACTCTCTGCTGTGGCGTCACTTGTTTCCGGATCTGAGGCGGGCTACTTCTGTCCATGGAAAACCAAGCATGGTTTTTATCCATCTAGGGAGCAGTGATCTGGGACAAGATCACCTTTTTAAGTTTATAGATACTGTGAAAAAAGATTTAAATCACCTAACCAAGTCGTTCCCAAACACGCATTTTATCTGGTCAAAGGTGCTGCCCAGAAAGGAGTGGCAGAATAAACACATGGAAGGCCAGAGAAATATGTTTAACGAGAAAGTTTCTAGTCATGCAGCAAGTTGTGGATTCCAGGTGGCCGATCTCACTGAAGTCACGGAGTTGTGTAAAGACCATTTCCAACAAAAAAATACAAGTTCTGATCTGGATAAAATTTGCGATGCCTTTATTAGGAACCTCAAAGACTCCTTCGAAACGGCAATCAACAAAATGAAATAACTCCCCTAATGCATTCCATATCAGCTAGCACGCATTATTCATTAGTACTGGTTCATTTTAAGGTTCAGTTGATTTCTGTGTAGCAGTAGTTTATTGTGCATTTTTATTGTAATGTGTTATGTTACTTTTTGAGGTGAAGCTTTATGATAATAGGGGGTAGCCTGCCCCTTGTTCAGAGGCTCCACCAAGATTGATGTATCCTTGTTTTTTATTCATTGTCATATTCTTTGCAACTTCAAAGTTATGACTTTTCTTATAAAGCAACCCTGTTGGTAAAGCAAAAGCTTAGTGTTATGAAACCCTCCTAAAAAACAAACGGGGCTATCAACAGAACAGAGTGTGCGTCTGCTTTTTTACCAGTTTGCCAGGGCCTACTGCCTGGTTGCCAAATTTTGCTTGCCAATGTGGGCTAGAAAAGGCTGTGTTATGGCAGTGAATAGACCAGCCATTCTCAACCACTTTTTTTTTTTTTTTCATGGAGGAAGCCTTAAAATGTTTTGGTCTCGGAATACTTGCTTATAATTACTATATCCACAGTTCTTGGTATGAGAAATGAGAAAAATGCTCCCTACATGGCTAAAGATATATATTTCATAGGTTACTTATCCGAGAGACTGAAATTGCTTGAAACCCTAGTAACATCTGGAGAAACCCAGGTCGAGAGAGTCTGGAATAGACTACCCCCTGCTAACACTGTACATGAAGCTAGGTAGGAACATCACCCAAGCAATTGCATATTACCAGTGAATGTGCACGGTCACCCTGCATGAAACTACCACATCAACAATGGAGATCTTCAAATATTAAAGCTGAACTATCTTTTGATATACTTTTACGTAGTTCGTTTGGGACGGCTTGGCCCAATACGAACCATGTCCCTCACTATCATGTGAGGCCTTTAGATGTGCGGTATAAACTGTAGCTGTGGCTACATATATTATACCATGTTATGTTCCAGGTTTGAGCCAAGACTTCCTGGCTCATACCCGGAACAGAGTATCACAGCGGCACCCAGAGAAAGTGATGTATTCTGTCAATGATTGGCTGAGTCAGAGAGGTCTTCTAATGTCACAACCTAACTCAGCCAATCAGACGAAGCTTTGTATTGATGCAATACATTGCTTTCTCAATAGCTGAGCGCCGCTGTGGTAAACTATGTCTCGGTTCGAACCCAGAACACAGTACGGTATGCTGTATGTGGCCGCCTACAGTTGCATACAGTTGTTACTAAGTTGGACCAAACCAACTATGTAAAGTATATCAAAAGATGGAGTTCAGCTTTAAAAATTACCTAACCAGTTTTGGAAAGCACACCTTAAACTTGTTTAATTCCTTAGTGCCCACCCCTGGTGTACCAGGTTGTTTGCATGGGGGGGGGGTGGTTGAAGGATTGACTGAACATAAGACCACTGTGATTGGCTATCAGTGGTCAAATACTTGGGAACCGGTTCTACTAGATTACGAGCTGTCTTGTCTGACAGCTCAGTCGCTGTACCATGAGCACGTTGTCGAGACAGAAAACTACCACCCATGGACTCGTATTTGCTTTGTGGGCGGCAATAAATCATTCCTTGCAGCACCTAAGGAAATTTTGACTGTCAGGAATTTTTTTTTTGTAAATAAGGCTGCTCAAGTGGCAAGGAAAGGTCTATATGGTTGAAACGTAGGACTCAAAGGTAGACACACTACTGTTCGTAGGATGCCCAAGTTGTCTGTGGTGTGACTTGTTTTCAGATCTAAACTGATCTGCTGGGGCACTGGAAAAACCAAGTATTGTATTCATCCATCTAGGGAGCAGTGACTTGGAAAATTTATGTTTTTGGAGTTTCTGATTTGTTGTAGAGGTTTATCTCGCTTTCCCGTATTACCCAAGCAAAGATTCTAGCTAGTCAACAAAGCAATGAATGAAGACACTCGTGGAGGACTGCAGAAAAGTTAAATTTTTTTTTCGACGGGTGTGTCTTCCAAGTGGCTCGGCTCAGTGAAGTTGGAGATCTTTAAATACAGTTTATGAAAAAAAGAGCAGTAAATACACTTTGGATGATATTTGTAACGTCTTTATGCTCCTCAAAGACGACTTAAAAAAAAAAGATCTTAAAATTAAAAAGGCAGTTTTAAGTCATATGTGCAGACTTATGAAATTCATTAGTACTGGCACATCTAAGGCTGTTAAATTCACTGTATAGAATGTTCATGTTCTTAAAACGGGCGGGGGAAGAGTGCATTTTCTTCAAAGATTTTAGTTTCCATTTGATGTATAGATTTATGGTAATAATGAGTAGCGTGTATTGTAATAAGGGGCTCAATGTAGACCATGGTTTTTCCTTGTTTTTGCTTCTTTCTGTTATAATAAAATCCCTTTTCGTTTGAACTCCTCAGTTTTGTGTGGTTTCTGCGTATGGTTTGTGTATTAGTATGGAGAACTCTTTATGAATTCTTTGCTGCATTTAAAGTTTTACAATGTGATCTGATGAGAATAAACTTTAAAAAAGTTCACCATCGGGAACCTAAAAACATGTGGGTAATGTTACATGTGCCCTCTCCTGTTGATTACTCACCCCCCCCCCCCCCCCTCCCTGTCACTGTGGGCCAGGGATCCTTTCTTCATAGTTTAAAGTGTGGTCGTGTGGGTCTCCACCCACACCCTTACATCATTCATTCAGAGTTCTGTGAATGAACAGACTACAAGTACCAACAGCCTTTTACAGCTAATGGCTTGTAGTTCTCAATGAACTATGAGGGTGCTGATGAGCATACTCGCGGATCATTAATTCTTTTTGGACTGAAGTAACTGCCCATATCAGAGGTACGGGCAGACGGCTACACTGACCATCTGCAGGAGCCTGACATTGAACTTGCAATCTGGTCATTGGTGCAATGCTTTCCAGGCTTCTAAGAAGAAAAATCGTAAATGCTTTTTTTTTTTTTTTTTTTTTTTTAACTTTATATCTTTAGTTGCTTCCCGATTTCTGGCCTAGGTCAAAATTGTCATACATCCCAGGAGTCTTCAAAAAAGTAAGCTTTTTCAGTTGAGCACACGCGTTGTCTGTACGCCTGAGCTAAATGCAGAGGAATTCCAGAAGGTAGTAAATGCTACATGAATCATCTCTTCTGCCCTTACTAAAGATGGCTGCACCTTGAAATGCTAGGGGGGTGTTTTTCAAACCGATTTCTTAACAAAATAAAGTATGGAGACATGGACAAATGGATGGGTTTACTGTGAATAATAAAAATGAATATAAATTCAGTTACTGGTGCTTGGATACGGTTTAGTTTCCTTTAAAGGATCACTAAAGTTAATAATTTTTTTTTTTTTTTTAAATAACGAACGTTATACTTACCTCCCACTGTGCAGCTCGTTTTGCACAGAGTGGCCCCGAACCTGGTCTTGGGTCCCTCGGCAGCTGTCTCTGCTCCCCCCCGCAAGGACTCAACACTTTCATGAGAGCTCTCTCACATGGTGAGTGCTTGCGGGCGCGCTCCCGTGATACAGCCGGCGGCCATAGCCGCTCACTGTATCACTCGGCCCCACCCCGGCACCCCGCATCATTGGATGTGATTGACAGCAGCGCGAGCCAATGGCTGCGCTGCTTTCAATCCATCCACTGTAACCAATCAACGGCCAGGCTGAGCGGCGAAGAGGATGTCGGGGGCGAGCGCGAGACTTTCGAGGGCTCAGGTAAGTAAAACGGGGGGGCTGGGGTGGCCAGTATTGTCGGTTTTTTCACCCTAATGCATAGAATGCATTAAGATGAAAAAACTTTGACCTTTACAACCCCTTTAATATACATCTAGGGCCAATTTATTTTTGGCAGGGGTGGGAACAGTCTGTGCTTGCTCTGTGTCAGTGGGCTTTTGTTTGCATCAGATCAGCATTTCACCCATGCAAGTGAATGGGAATGCAAAAGTGGCTTGAAGCAGGTGCAGTACGGGTGTGCTTGGATGAAAAATGTTCCTTGCAAATACTCAGTGCTGCTGCCAGTATGGCTTTATAGTATTGTATTCTAGTATACCACTTATTTAGCAATAACTTGGCAATAATTTAGCAATAATTCACATCCTATACTAGCAGTTTGTGTGGCCAACATAAAAATATGCACTACATATCTACAAGAAATGAACATTTCCCCCTCTTTAGAAACGCAAGTACAGAAAAATACCTGTTCTATCAAAGTTTAGGGAGCTATTGCCTTCTTGCAGTGAGCTGACGACGTTTCAGTTCTGTGAACTACAAAACGCCAAACCTCTATCTTATGGAGATGGGGGAGGTGTTCTGTGTAATGCGAACGCACTTCCTGTCCCAAGGTAACACTTCCTGCTCCTTCACAGATACAGTGCATTGAGTAATAGCTGTCACCCTAGGGCAGGAAGTGTTACCGGCAGGATCACCATGTGAAAATCAGACTAAAAAGTGGTCCATGTTGTAAAATTACCACTTGGTCTCCATTGGAAGACCATGGGAAGGTGACAATGCAGGACAGTTGAAAGACTGGAATAGAGCAGCGTCACTATATTGAAGGTGTCCGAACAGACATTTTATGGCAGGATCCCCGGGTATTTTAATGAAAGCTGCTAATTTTAAAATATTGAGAATTACTTTTGATATTAATACAAAGAATAGAGCCGGCAACTCCAAACGCCCTTGTTGCTTCTTATTTGGTGAATAAAAAGTGAGTAAGAACATACAGGGGCTCAAGCGTTCCAGTTTACAAGCCTTGATCACAGCGCTGTGCTTTGATCATGCCTTGTAAACCAGAACACGTGAGCCCCTGTATGGTTTTAGTGAATTGGATGGGTGTGAATGCGCTATTCCTATCTTTACACCACTTGTAATAATATGTGATCAAAAAAATTAATAAATAACTGTATCATGTGATACAATTAACCATCTCCTATGTGCAGATACACAATTCAAATATATATATATTAACCAATATCCTTCTCTTGTGTGTGAATTACACAAAGAACCTATAACAACAGTTGACAACCATGTGTAAATTGCCCCTCCTGTGCATATACACAATATTAAAGTCCCATAGATTCCATAGACTATAAAACCAAAAAAAAACGTAAACAATCCAAAAAGTAGGAAGAGAACTCCTCTTGCAAATGCTGTGATTGTATTGTGCTCTCGTATCTCTTCTTAATTATAAGTGACTGTGTGACCCACCACCACCTTGCAGATTGACCACTCCACCAGATGCTGTAAAATGATGTGCCTTGGGTTCATTCATGGGATAATCACTCCACCTTAAAAGCCGCTCCACCTTAAATGTGCTCCACCTTTATTACCACTTCATCAGCTATGCTATGGTTTTTCCTCATGTAGGATACATAAATAGGCGATCATAGCGTAATATGTTTAAAACATTTATTGAGTAAAAAACAAAACCAGATATCACACTCACATTTAAAAGTGCCTTTAGGCCGGCACTGAGCAAATCCAGCAGATAAGGACATGTTCTAAGCGGTTCCGTGGTCCGTATATGGCCTCCACGTTTGGCTTGCGCCTCACCACTCGTTCTTGTGTGTGTTTCCGCCCGCTGCCCGGACGTTCGCGATCACCTGTTCCGAGAGATTTCCCAGCAGGTGATCGCGAACGATAGTTAAAGAAAAGTAAAAATATAAAATAAAGTAAAGCACTCCTGTACACACACACCAATTCCAACGAGAAGCTTGGGGCGAGCATGTGTATCTAGACTTAAAGTGCACCACATGTGGGGTATCGCCATGATCTTCAAGGAGACCACTAATTTTAGGACCTCAATTCATAGTTCAGTCTAAATTGATAACTCGTAAAGCCTTTCAAAGCGTTGCCTATGGACAGTTTTGGGTGCCATCGTTTTTTGCAATGCGTAAGTTGTCGACGCTATAAATACCTGTAGTTATACAATTTTCATGAGCATGCACAATTGTTGGGCTCAGTGTGTATCTCTTAAACCAATCTTTTGTATTTTACCAAAAATATGGGTAATATTTCAGTTGGTGTAATTTTTTCTGGAAATGTACCGTATTTATCGGCGTATAACACACACCCCAATTTTCAAAGGGAAGTTCAAGGAAAAAATGTTTTCACAGCCCCCTTTACAGTACAGCCCCCCTCCCCCTGCACTCCCATGAGACCCTCAGTCTCCTGGGACAGTGCTGCCACCTTTCTCTACAGTTGAGAAAAAAAATCATTGCCAGCCCCATCCACACTGCTCCTCCTGTGTCACTCATATTGTAAAATAAAGCTTCCATATACCTCAATAGCTCAGTTTTTTCCACTGACCTGGTCACATGACTGCTCTGATGTTACATAAATGGTCATGTGACCACTCTCCTCCAATCGAAAGCTGGGTGGAGGAGAGCAGCCAGAAAAAATGGTGCTATTGAGATATTTACAAGCTTCATTTTATAATGACACTGACACAGGCGGAGCGGTGTAGAAGAAGCTGGCAAGGAGAGGCGGGGCGGCCGGCTGGACACCCCCCAATGGGTGGCTTTCGGGGCGGACCGCCCGATCCCCGTCCCCTGTTTAGTAAAACATAGTATCGGCGTATAACACGCAGGCACTGTTTGTCCTCTGTTTTCAGGGGGAAAAAGTGTTATATGCCGATAAATACGGTATATTTAAGAAAAAGTTGCATAAATGTGTGCCAAATTTGCAACTACCACCAGGGTCTCTGCTTTCAAAAAATAATATAATTTCTGAGAGGCTTAACCACTTGCCAACCGTGCCACAGTCAAAAGACAGCTACAGCGCAGTCGTCCAATTCTGGGATGTCCATGGACGTCCTCCCAGAACCCTGCCCCCTGGAACGTGAATCGGGCGAGCTATGTGTGGCCACTGTGTCCTTTGGACACAGCTGGTCAAAGATCCTGGTAAAGGGCCAATCACAACGAATCTTTACTATGCGATCAGCTGTGTCCAATCACAGCTGATCACATGTAAACAGACTTGCCAGTTATCGTCAGTTTCCTCAAAAGCTGTGTCTGTGTGAGGAAAGGAGAGCTGATAACCAAGAAGGCTGTCAGTACATTGTTTACACTGATGTAGTGATACCCCTATAAGAGCTGCTGAGTGTTTAGTCCACCTGTCACCCTGCCCAGCCAGGCACACGATTTCCAGTCACTCTTGGACAGAAAACAGTCCATGCACTTTGTTTTGTGTTTTTATAGAGGGGAAATAACTTGGATGGGGTAAGGGAATATGGGATGCCCACTCAATTGCAGAACATTTACATGGGACCTACTATATACACTCCAGCACATCGCTTGCAGACTTTTCCTCCAACTCCTCCAGCACATCACCTGCTTGCAGACTATCGGACAAACTAGTACTGATTTGTAGGCCTGGCACTGACTTCACCTGGCCTAAGGTAAGTACCTTTTGCAGGCAGGGACCATGGCCCCCTTTAGTGTAGCAAACATTTAGAAAGTCCCAGTAATGGCATCCATCCATGTGGTTACTGCTCCCAGCACCACCCATTCAGGCCCTGCCAGCCCTCATGACTGCAGCTGCCTCTCTCCATTGCCCAATCCTCTACAATCCACACTTCTTGTTCTGCACCTGTCCCAGACTTTATTCTCCCAGTCCTCTCAGGTGTGCCTCCCCAGTCTTCCTGACTGTGCCTCACTCCCCAGCCCTTCTGGCTGCGACCTGTTCCTCCCTGAAGACTTGCCTGGCAGTGCTCTCTCCTGCTGTCCTCTCCTTGCTCCTGTGCCTCCAGTTCAGGACACCACCACGTGTTCTTAGAGGGTCCTGTCTGCACCTGGCCCAGTCCCAAGGTCACCCCCCCGACTGGGGAGCTCCTGCAAAGACCCCAACAGCATAGCACTCCATCTCCAGCTTCCAACCCAAACAACTCTACAGTTGGGCTGACCCTAATTATTTAAGGAGGCCTGCCAATCCAAGTTGGGGATCGGTCAGGGCTCCTTGGCATACCCCAGACAGCTCCACCTCCCCTCTCCTTCCTTTCCAGAAAACACCAGTGCATTCTAGAAAGAAGTGGGAGGTCTTGGTGATGCTGCCTTTGAGTCACCAGCTCTACACTGAGCCACTCCCAACCCAGATTAAAACACAGGCTTAGCTGCCAGCTAGGCCTGCTTAAATTTACCTACTCTGCCAAAAAAAAATTACATCCATCTAGCAACCTAGAGGGTGCTACACTGATAATTAGGGTACGGATCATCAGTGCCCTAATTATCAGTGCAGCCTCATCAGTGCACTTCAGTGAAGAAAAAAATTACTTATTTGCAAATTGTTATAACTGAAACTAAAACTTTTTTTTTGTTTAACCAAAAAAAAAAAAAAAACACCAAAAGAAAGCTCTTTGTGTGGAAAATGATAAAAATTTCATTTGGGTACAGTGTTACATGACCTTGCAATTGTCATTGTCAGGAGCGTGGGGTGAGAAGTGCCTTTATATGCCTCCTGACCAGGAATACTGTCAGATTCTTTGAATTCTGAAACGTGGTTTCTAAAGCTGGAAATGTACAATCCCGATCAAGCGTAGAAAGTCAGAAGAACATCACTTGGGGTGCTTTTTTGATTTTTCTCTCTAGAACAATCCTGACATGCAGGATATCAGAATGGAAGGATAGGCAAGGTTTTTTTTTCAGAAAGGACTACGCACACAGTGATATCTATAGTATTATCACTACAGAGGTTATGTTTATACCAGGGGTCTTCAAAATGTCTTTACAGAGGACCACTTTACTGTCCTTCAGACTATAGGAGGGCCTGCCTGTGGCCGGTGGGAGTAGACCATGCCCTATCTTGGCTTTGGGGGAGGAATGGTGCCTCTGTATCAGCGGGAGGAATAGCTCCCAAAGGCCACAGTTTGTGGAGACCTTTGGTTTATAGAAACAAAGGTGAACTAACCCTTTAATTGTTCATTGCAGAACCTAAGGAGGTTTGGATCTTCGGTAACTTTTGGGTGACCCATGCTGCTCAAGTAGCAAAGCAACGTCCCTATGGCAGGAACCTGGGATTTGAAGAAAAACATGTTACTGTTCGTTGGCTGGATAAGTATGGTGCTCTGTGGCGTTTCTTGATGAATGATTTGAACCGGGCTGTTTCTGCTCTGGGAGAACCAAGCATCGTATTCATCCACCTAGGGAGCAGTGAGCTGGCAATCAAAAAGCTTAAGAAGTTTATTTCTGGTGTGAAAAGAGATTTAATTCGCCTTCTTCAGCTTTACCCCAACACGGCTTTTATCTGGTCAGAAATACTGCCTCAGAAGGACCAGCTGAATCTGGAGAGCCAAAGAAATGAGTTTAACTCTCGAGTTTCTAGATTTGCAGAAGCAAATGGAATCCAGGTGGCTTTGCACCCTGACGTCACTGAGATGTGTAACAGCTATTTCCAACAAAAAGATAGCGGATGTTACACTTTGGATGATATTTCTGATGCCTTTAATAGGAACCTCATAGACTCTTTAAAAACAGGAATTATGAAAACAAAAAAAACATTCTTTTAATGCACTGCATAGCTAACTCCCATTATTTGTCACTATTTGCATGCCTTTTATGTCAAGGTTCCGTTGAATTTGGGTTTGTTTTTGTCCAGCAGACTTTCCTATTTCTGGAGGGGGGGGATAAATTATTTTTTTAAATATTTTGTTAATTTGTGTGAAGTTTTGTTTTAATAGAAAGTAGTGTGTGTACCTTATTCAGGGGCTCAACGTAGATTGTGTTTTTTTACATTTTGTCATTAAATTCTTTTCATCTTACAAGGTCTGACCTTTCTTTTCTACACTCGCGAAGAAAAAAAAATCTAGTATCATACCTCATCTTTCCTTGTTGTCCTTTTTCCTTATTTCCGCAAATCAAGCATGCAGAGTTCAGTGTCCTTAATTTCTGCCTGTAGCATGCCTACATGGTCATATGGGTCCCCTTGAGGCCCAAGCCTAGCCATCATTGTATGTTTGCTCCTGGCTGCGACTACATACCAGTGTATCAGTTGGCTTAAAATTTCGATTTCGTTTTTAAGTCCGTTTTTTTTTTTACTAAAATGCCATTTAGTTTTAGTTGTATTTTAGTCATCTGCATTGTTTTGTCATATTTTAGTCGACTAAAATAGTGTTAATTTTGTTGACAAATATTTTCGTTGATTAAATTAAGACTTCTACATACATATGAGCAAGCTCTCCATGCATCAAGACGTATAGGCAGGACCAAAGCCCTGCCTATCCAGTCCACTCCCATGCTGCTCTTCCAAAGGTTTTGATAGGCAGTGGCTGCAGAGACATGGGGCTAAAAGTGCAAGGGATCGCCGCACACGTCCTGACGCATGAGGGCACATGATCAGTGTGCACGTCCCAACCAGTAGTTTAGGTAAAAGACACTAAGAAGGAGACAGCAAGCTGCTTCTAAAATATTGAAAAGCACGTTTTGGAGATTTTATGAAAATAACGCTTACGCTTTTAAATGGTTGGTCAAAATTGTTCAAGTGGTTAACCGTAGTTGTACTGCGGCAACATGGCTCGGCTGTGCGAATTGCCGTTATGTTACGTTGGTAACATAAACGGCCACTAGGGGGCGCGCTCCCTGAGCCGATGCGAGTGCCCGGCGGTCTCGATCACCGCCAGGCTCCCGCGATCGCTCGGGGCACACAGAGAACCGGGAGCTTTGTGTGTAAACAGTTTCCGGTTCTCTGAGGAGTGAACTGACAGATCGTCTGTTCATACAGAGTATGAACAGTGATCTGTTGGTTTCCCTGCACAGTCCCACCCCTCCTTCAGTTAGAACACGTACTAGGACATCCATTAACCCCTTCACTGCCAGTGACTTTTTTACAGTAAGAAAATGCAATTTTAATGGCACTGATCGCTGTATTAATGCCAATGGTCCCAAAAATGTTTCAAAATTGTCGGTGTCCGCCATAATGTTGCAGTCACAATAAAAATTGCTGATCGTTGCCATTACTAGTAATAAAAGTGCCATAAAACTATCCCCTATTTTGTAGACGCTATAACTTTTGCGCAAACCAATCAATATATAATTTTTTACCATAAATATGTAGAAGAATACATATCGGCCTAAACTGAGGAAAAAAATTTGTTTTTTTAATATTTTTTGGGGATATTTATTATAGCAAAAAGTAAAAAATGCATTTTTTCAAAATTATCGCTCTTTTTTTGTTTATAGCGCAAAAAAAAAACGCAGAGGTCATCAAATACCACCAAAAGAAAGCTCTATATGTGGTAGAAAAAGGACGTCAATTTTGTTTGGGAGCCACGTCGCACAACCGCGCAATTGTCCGTTAAAGCGACGCAGTGCTGAATCGCAAAAAGTGGTCTGGTCTTTGGCCAGCCAAATGGTCCGGGGCTTAAGCGGTTAATGTGGATGTAAACCCTCACATATACCCAGTGAAGTGAACAGCCTCAGATAATACACAGAGATTAAACAAATCTCCCTTAAGTTTTACATGTATATCTGCTGTCTTCATCTTTATATACTGTTTAGAAAGTGCAAGTCCTGTTAGAATTTTCTCTTCCTGGTTCCCCTGTAATCCTGTAGGAGTGGATTATTGCCATACACTGTGGGACAGCTGATTGGAGGACAGGCACACACCCCCTCCTCCTCCTTAGTTGTTATTTTTATAGTTTATTTAAAACGTACATGTCCAACTAAGACTTCCCTATCCCGCAGGATCCAACAAAAGTGTGATGGATGAGAGTGCCACAACTCTATAAATAGTCCAGGAAAAACATACTAAGTCAGTTGGTAAAAAAAAAAATTAACCTACTCATAACTGATTTAACTGTACCATTACTACAATGGTAAATGTTGATCTTGTACTTTAAAATTCTCTGAATAAAATAAAAATAATGGAAAAGAAAAAAAATCCCTCCTTTCATAAAACATATCAAATATATATTTTCCCACAAATTTAGAGCAAAATGTATTCTGTGGGGAGAGGTGTCATACTCACGCATGTATAAGCCAAAGGGGGGGGGGGGGTGGACACATTCTATGGTCTGGGGTAGATTGGTGTCATGTACAGGCAGGAGGGGTATATATAGATTTTATAGAAGTGTCCTCTTCACACATGTTCAGGTATGGGGGAGTGGCTCAGAAATTGACAGGTAAAGCTATGATCTGATCCCTGTAGATCCTGTTGTGCTGAATAAACTTCACTTATTTTTAATGTTGGTAAAGATTTACTTCCTGGTGTAGCAGGCTAGCTTTCCCACCTATATCTCTGACAGAGTGGTTAGTCTCAATGAAGAACGGGGAGGCCTCACGCAGGCAGTGTTTACATTTGTGGTCACTGTTATTGACAATCACAAGGCACAGAGCCGCTCTTGCGGGCTCTGTTAATTTTGCCTGTGATGTGCACTGTCTAATGACCTCTCGATCTCAGACCTTTAACATGCAGGCTGGCCACCCATGTGCGTTTTTTGCTGTGTAAATTTTATAAACTGCTCCAGAGTCCATCCGCTCACTGTTTTGTACAGTATAGCAAGTCGTAAGGAGGTTTAGGGCCGGTTTGGTTAGTAACATGTTGCTTCAACCTTTCTACAGGAAAATATGTTCTTGGAGTTGCCCAGCTATGCTGCAGTTACATTTATTGCGTTGAAACAATATTTCTGATCATACAGGATTTATATAGTGTCAACAGTTGCGCAGCGATTTACAACATGAGGGCAAACCGTACATTTACAATACATTTCAATATGGAAGGAATCAGATTTTAGTGGTTTTTTTTTTTTGTGTGCAAGGTTACCATAGTGTACGAGCAATAAAAATACACTACTTGTAATTGTATCTTCCCGCTACATTACCTGGTGATCCTGTTAATTCCATAGTTGTGGCACTATGAAGCCGCAATACAAATGGTTTTAACCCTTCTAGATCTGGAAGCTGGGGCCATGTCATTCTCTGCATGAGCAATGTTTAACTTCCTTGGACATGCACAGTGTTGGACTAAGCTTCAGCACCACTACAACATTATTGCTGAAAAAAATCTTCCTCTCCTGCTAGATGGCAGAGATGGAATAGAAATGAAACACTAAAAGCTGCTCTTTTTTGAAGTAACCATAAACAAGTTGTGTAATATTTCCTTCAAAGCTTATGTAAACCTAAAATGTGTTTATTTATTTTTTTCTTTGGCATCTCAATAAATGTGGTCCTCTTAAGCAAATATTTTTTTAAAATAATCTGTTGTAAAGTTTCTTACCTAGAGATCCTGGCAATAGCGGCATATGCTGACAAAGCCAAGCCTATGCATCCCAATTAGCAGTGTTGTCTGTGAGCCATAGCCCAGGCACAGTGGTGATCGGTGCATTTAGACCGAAACAGAGGGTCCTGCAGGCTGCTGGGCTTTATTCTAAGGCCCCTTTCCCATGGGTGGTCCAGTTGGGTCTGCCTATCCATTTTTCAGATGGGCTGGACCGAACCCTCCATTCTTTTCTGAGGGCAGCTGGATGTTAACGGACTTGTTTACACCCACCTTCCTCCGAACCCATCTGATACAGCAAAAACGTAAGGGGGATCCATTCTCCTCCGTCTGGCCAGTTGGAATTGGATGGCAGTCTGTTTACATTCGACAGCCCATAGAGGAGAATGGGTCGCGTCTGCTTGCATAAGCGGAGCGGCCACAAACCTGTCCTCCAGCAGCTCATGCCAGCTGAGTAGGGGATCAGCAGACCGATCCCCTCCAGAGAAAATCCAGACCCTGCCCATGTGAAAGGGGCCTAAGGGAAAAGAGCAGAGCTGGAGCAATGCGAGGGCTATAGTAGAGTGTAGGTGTTTGTGCACATTACCATCACACCCAGCATCCTCCACCATTTTTCTAAACACAAGCGTCAGCCCACTGAACCATTAGTGCGCCTACAGTTTATTTCAAAATTGGATGGGGTTCCTTGGAAACGCATACCAGCAGAACATTTCAGGTTGCAGTTGTTTGTGCATGAAAAAAGTCAATATTGCAGGTACCTTATAAACTCAGGTTAAGGTTCCCCCATTTTTTATGAAGATCTTGCCTTACCTTTTCCTAGTTGTCTTCAGGTTGGTCATGTAACATGCTGGGTTCTCTTCTTGCTCTTCTGTGGTAGGTGGTGCTTAAAAATCATCACGTCAGTGCTGCTGTCTGCATCAGAGAGGGGGGGGGGGGGTGTTCATAATCTGCATTTATCTGGAGGACATTAAAGAGTTACTAAATCCTCATGTTTGTTATTTAAAAAAAAGTATTAAAAATGTCATACTTGCCTCCACTGTGCAGTTAGTTTTGCACAGAGTGGCACCGATCCTCCTTTTCTGGGATCCCTCTTCGGCGCTCCTGGCTCCTCCTCGCATCGGCAAATGACCTAGGAGAAGCGCTCTCCTTGGGGGTAACCATGCGGTTGTGATCCCGAGTCCAACTTATGCGTGCATAGACACAGAACGCCGGACTCTCCTACATATTTTTGGTTAAAAAAAAATCGTAATAAGCATTTATTGATTGGTTTGCGCAAAAGTTATAGCGTCTACAAAATAGGGGATAGATTTATAGCATTTTTATTATTTTTTTACTAGTAATGGTGGCTATCTGCGATTTTTTTTATCGGGACTGCGACATTATGGCGGACACATCAGACACTTTTAACACAATTTTTGGACCATTGATAATTATACAGCAATCAGTGCTATAAAAATGTACTGATTACTGTAAAAATGTCACTGGCAGGGAAGGGGTTAACACTAGGGGGTGATCAAGGGGTTAAAAGGGAGTGGGATTGACCTAGAGGAAATGACAGATCGTGGTCCCTAGCTATTAGGAACACACTATCTGTCACTCCTCACAGAACAGGGGCTTGTGTGTTTACACACACACACTTCCCTGTTCTGCACTTCCCCGGGATCGCTCGTGGCCGGCGGTCATCACGACCGTCTGGCATCGGCACCACGCAGTGCGCGCACCTGCTATCCCTATCCCGTGAGCCAATGTATAGCTACAACGAGTCGACCTGCAGCAGTATGACGGCGGCTGGTTGGCAAGGGGTTAAAGAGGAGTTCCACCCATATAAAAGTTGGCAGCTACAAAAAGTGTAGCTGCTGACTTTTAATAATCGGACACTCGCCTGTCCCACGGTCCAGCGATGCAGGCGTACGAAGACCCGCTCCTCTCACCCTTCTCTCTGCGGCACCTTCATTGTAACTGTGGGCGCCCGGCTGTGGCTTCACAGCCGGGCATGCACAAGCCACGCTGCGTGTTGTGAATGGCTGGGCAGTCTTCTGGGACCTGTGACGCGTCCCAGAAGATTGCAGGGAGGAGTGAACTTCCTTCCGGAGCCCCAGGAGGAAGTGGGAGCTGGGTGCCTCTAAAAAGAGGGTATCTTCCCCCCCCCCCCCCCAAAAAAATTACATGCCAAATGTGGCATGTCGGGGTCACATCACTTAAAGCGGAAGTTCCATTTTTGGGTGGCACTCCGCTTTAAGTGGTTAAACTGACCTAATTTACAGACTGAAGTTTATTCCTTTGATCTAAAGAACTAACTGTTGCAATGTTTCTTTTTATCTCTGCCTAAGCAATGTTGTTAAGCAAACTTGGCAGGCTGCCTGTTTGTTTCTTTTTGTTGTGTTTTTTTTGTTTTGTTTTTTTGTTTTTTTTTTTCTATGTTTTTTTTTTCCTTTTTCTATGTTTTTAAGCTATGTTAGCAAAGAACTCTGCATTTACATAGAATCGGGAAAATGTTGTTTTCAAGAACATGAGGACGGTTGAATCGCGATCTCAATTCTGTAACAATTCATCTTGCAGCTCTAATCCCTTGTGATAGGAATAGGGCATGATAGGTCCTCTTTATGGAGAGCTAGAGATAAAAAAAAAGCGCTTGGCTTTCCAGATGAGTACATGGCAGTATTTACAACTGCCAGGCCGGGCGTGACGTTAGAACGACGTGCCCAGGTCTCCAAGAGTCATAGAAATGACCGGGGACCATCTGAATGGTCAACTTCCGGCGCCGGTGGATTCCTTTTCCGGCTCGCCGATTGCACGGGGGAGCCGGTAGAAGCATCGGAGGGCGGCGGATGTCCCCTCCCTCCGCCTGTAAGAACAAACAAGTGGCTGAACTTCCGCTATGATTGTTACGGTGTTAAGCCAGCTGGAAAGCACGATACCGGGCATCAACCCGGTATAACCACTGAAACAGGAGGACGTCCATTTACCCTCCTGGCGAGAAGTGGTAAAACTAACTTTTCTAATTTTGTTGTGCGTATTAGGATGACCATTTTCTGAACTCCTTGCTGCATTTAGATTTACACCTTCTATGAACTGATCTGAGAACAAGCCATAATATTGGGCATCCAAGATCAATCCGTGTTAACGCTTAATGGTGTCAAGCTGGTGTCTCAACTTTCAAAACAAAGAGCCAGTTTACTGCCCTTCAGACTTTAAGGGGCCAGACCGTGGCCAATGGGAATAGAAAAAACCCCATCTGCATCTGTAGAAGTAATGGTGCCCCATCTTTGGTGTTTGTGGGAGGAATGGTGTCCCAAGGGCCGAATAAAGACAAGCAACAGCCAAATTTGACCCAAAAGACGCAGTTTGAAGACCTCTGGTGTAAAAAATAGATATACAGCGCCTTGAAAATGTATTTATGCCCCTTGAAATTTTCCACATTTTGTCAGGTTACAACCAAAAACGTAAATGTATTTTATTGGGATTTTATATTATAGACAACCAGAAAGTGGCACATAATTGTGAAGTGGAAGGAAACTGATAAATGTTTTTCAAAATTATTTACAAATATCTGAAAAGTGTGGCGTGCATTTATATTCAGCCCCCTTTTATATGATACCCCTAACTAAAATCTAATGGAATCAATTGCCTTCAGAAGTCACCAAATTACCCAATTAGTAAATAGAGTCCACCCGTGTGTAATTTAATCTCAGTATATATAAAGCTGTTCTGCGAAGCCCTCAGAGGTTTGTTAGAGAACCTTGGTGAACAAACCGCATCACAAAGGCCAAGTAACACACCAGACAGGTCAGGCATAAAGTTGCGGAGAAGTTTAAAGCAGGGTTAGGTTATATTAAAAAAACCCAATCTTTTAACATCTCGCAGAGCACTGTTTAATCCATCATTCAAAATATAGAAAGAGTTTGACACAACTGCAAACCTACCAAGACAGGGCCGTCCACCTAAACTGACAGGCCGGGCAAGGGGAACATTCATCAGAAGCAGCCAAGAGGTCTATGGTAACTCTGGAGGAGCTGCAGAGATCCACAGCTCAGGTAAGAGAATCTGTCCACAGGACAACTGTTAGTCGTGCACTTCAGAAATGTGGTCTTTATGGAAGAGTGACAAGAAGAAAGTCATTGTTACAGTTTGTGAGAAGCCATGTGGGGGACACAGCAAACGTGGAAGAAGAGTGGTCAGATGGGACCAAAATAGAACTTTTTGGCCTAAAAGCAAAATGCTATGTGGGGGGAAAACTAACACTGCACATCACTCTGAACACACAATCCCCACTGTAAAACATGGTGGTGGCAGCATCATGTTGTGGGGATGCTTTTCTTCAGCAGGGACAGGGAAGCTGGTCAGAGTTGATGGGAAGATGGATGGAGCCAAATACAGGACCATCTTATAAGAAAACCTGTTAGTCTGCAGAAGTCTTAAGACTGGGGAGGAGGTTCACCTTCCAGCAGGACAACGACCCTAAACATATTCCAGAGCTACAATGGAATGTTTTACATCAAAGCATAATTATGTGTTAGAATGGCCCAGTCAAAGTCCAGACCTAAATCCAATTGAGAATCTGTGACAAGACTTGAAAATTGCTGTGCACAGACCCTCTCCATCCAATCTGACAGAATTTGAGCTATTTTGCAAAGACGAATGGGTAAAAATGTCCCTCTCTAGATGTGCAAAGCTGGTAGAGACATCCCCAAAAAGACTTGCAGCTGTAATTGCAGAGAAAGGTGGTTATTCAAAGTATTGACTCGGGGGGGCTGTATACAAATGCCCCCCCACACAGATATTAGTAAAACATTTTGAAAACCATTTATCATTTTCCTTTTGCTTCACAATTATGTGCCACTTTGTGTTGGTCTATCACATAAAATCCCAATAAAATACATTTACGTTTTTGGTTGTAACATGCAAAATGTGGAATATTTCAAGCGGTATGAATACTTTTTTCAAGGCACTGTAATCTGTTGGGTTCATTTTTGCTGACCATAAAGTTTTCCTTTCACTTCAGTGATGCAACAAAGTGGGAAAGTCTCTCCACATGGAGGGGAAATCCCACTTGGTGTTCACTGGAACAGTTGTCCTCATTAACCTCTTGACATCCGGAGGCCGTCATATGACGGCCTAAACTTTCGGGGGTTGTATCTGAATGATGCCTGAGGCTACAGACATCATTCAGATACTGGCATTTTCAGCCGGCGATTCCGTACACCATAAGAACGATCATAGCGGCTGTTCCGCCGCTTGATCGTTCTTGCGGGCGGCGAGAGGGGACGTCCCCCCCTCCCGCCGCCCTCTGGTGCTTCTACCGACTCACCTCAGCGATCGGTGAGTCGGATAGCTGATCCGCCGGCGCCGGATGTAGATCATAGAGCTTTCCGGCGGACCAGATGGTCGCCGGAGTCTCTATGATCGTTCGGAGGCCGGACGCGATGTTATGACGTCACGCCCAGCCTCTGCATTCAAAAAAATGGCGCTGCTTCGGCTGGGAAGCGGTGATCTTTTTTTTTTTTTTGTTTGGTTTTTTTTTTTATTTTAGGCTTCCCAGCCTAGAGGTGAGATGTGGGGTCTTATTGACCCCATATCTCACTGTAAAGAGGACCTGTCATGCCATATTCCTATTACAAGGGATGTTTACATTCCTTGTAATAGGAATAAAAGTGATCAAAAAAAATTTTTTTTTTAAAAAAGTGTCAAAATAAAAAATTTTAAGTAAAATTAACAATAAAAATTTTTTTTTTTTAAAGTGCCCCTGTCCCCGTGAGCTCGCACGCAGAAGCGAACGCATACGTAAGTCCCGCCCACATATTAAAACTGTTCAAACCACACATTTGAGGTATCGCCGCGAACGTTGGAGCGAGAGCAATAATTTTGGCCCTAGACCTCCTCTGTAACTCAAAACATGTAACCAGTAAAAAATTTTAAAGCGTCGCCTATGGGGATTTTTAAGTACCAAAGTTTGGCGCCATTCCACGAGTGTGTGTAATTTTGAAGCGTGACATGTTGGGTATCTATTTACTCAGCGTAACTTCATCTTTCACACAATGCAAAAAAATTTGGCTTACTTTGCTGTTTTGTTTTTTGTTTTTTTTAAAGCATGAAACTGTTTTTCTTTAAAAAAAAAAAAAAGCGTTTGAAAAATTGCTGCGCAAATACCGTGCAAGATAAAAAGTTGCAATGACCGCCATTGTATTCTCTAGGGTCTCTGCTAAAAAAATATATATAATGTTTGGGGGTTCTATGTAATTTTATAGCAAAGAAATTATGATTTTTGACATGTAGGAGCGAAGTGTCAAATGGCCTGGATGCGAAGTGGTTAAGATATCCCCTTTATTCCTGTTCTTCCTTAGCTGGGCTAGATTAAAGCCAAACCCTCTTTTTCTTTTTTTTTCTTTTTTTGTTTGTTTTTCTGTTTTTTTTTTTTCTATTTATTGTAACTTGCGGAGCTGATTGTGTGAAGCATTCGTATACCTGGTGTACTTTTTGATGCTTCTTAAATGCTTATTAACCTTTCTTCTTTTTCTTGGATATTTCAACCCATATCAAGCTCGTGACTGTCGTATCCTTTGGACTTCAGTATAACCAAGTGCTCATTGGACACTGGCCATGGTGAAAAATTGGTGCTAACATTTCCAAGAATTTGAAAATGTTTCTCTTTCTGAATGTAATGTTTTTTTTACTGGATATACTGTATCTTGTGTAAAATCGATAACACCTTTCTGTGCTGTATTTTCAGTCTATGCTAATTTTACTAGCCTAATAGACTGTTGCCTTTTTTTTAATTGTTCTCCCACATAAAGTGGTTGTAAAACCTTACATCTACCCAGTGAAGTGACTGGCCTCAGGTTATACACAGAGATTAAACAAATCTTCCCACATAAGTTGTACCTGTTGACCTGCAGCCCTCTCTTCTCTACATCTGTTTAAAGTGCAGAATTTATAAAGCTGTTCTGAGCTGTCAGAAAAAAAGTGGCGGAGAGAAGTTACACACGGCAGAGCTCGGTAAAGAGAGCTCTGAGCTGATTGGAGGAAAGGGACAAACCCCTCTCCACACAGGAACAGAGCTGAGCCTGTCAAATACAGGCTGTGTGCTGGATATCCCTCCACTGTCACCATTTATCTCTTGGTGTCAGGAAAACCTGTCAGTAGTGACTTGCCGATAGCAAAGGATTGAAGCAGCAGACAGAAGTGACACTTGGTGCTCTGGATTGAGTTGAGTAATCACTATAAAGGGATATGCTTCATATTTCATGTGTGAGGTTTACAACCACTTTAAAAAAAAAAAAAAACCTTTCAAACCAAACCATTGAATCCACGGTTTCACAAAGCAGTGTCTTTTAAGGTGTGCTGTTAATGGTCACAGTTCCTTGTTGTCAAGCCCTCAAATGGCTGCTGTCAGCACTGATCACATGTGCCACATCATGCCAAATGTGGATCAGAGGCCAAGATGGCAGTAAAGGAGAAGAGGGTTTAATTCTGCTTTTAACTAGGAGTTCATGTTTCTCCTTTGTTCATTGAAGGACACAGCCACACTTCATGACAGCTTGGTTTGATATCGCCACCTACAGGAACAGTAGGATAGGTGCAACTAAACTAAAGGCACACCCAAGGGGGGGGCAGCTCTCTAGAGGTGACCTAGCCCCCCAAAAAAATGAAATGTACAGTACAGATTAATATTTTATATTTGGACCACATAGGCAGCAATTTGTGTCAAAATATACTTGGACAACAGGGAGATTCTGATTACACAGACAGAGTAATCAGCCAGGAGGGCCTTCCTCCTAGAAGAGATGAGACTTTCTGCTTGTTCAGTTAGGTCTCTGTGCAAGTGGGATTATGTTTGCATCGGAACTGCTTCTCTGTTAATACAAAAACAAGTTTAAAGCAACTTGCAGCTTAGCAAGTCAAGTGCACCTGTCAGTAAACTGCATGATCTCAAAAGCCCTTATACAGAGGGATCTTCTAAGCATACAGCCAGATCTGGAATTTCGAGGAAGAGCTGGCATGTTTTGCAAACTACAAATGCACTCTTTATTAAATGTCTGTAAAATTAACAAATGCATACAAATTATAAAATATAACACTTGTTTTGTAATGGTAAGGTGAAAAATGTTTTAATTATCCTTTTTTTTTTTTTTCTTTCCGTACATATCCTGAAAGTGTCGTTTGTATAGAATTACTGCATAATAATGGGACTGCTATATAAGATATTCCAAATACTTCATGTAATGCTTTTCAGGTCTCAGGGAACCCCTGTTAAAATGAATTAATCAAGGATCAGTGGGAGGAATGCCCCTTATACTGGTGGACAGTAGGAAGAATGTCCCTTACATTGGTGGTCAGTGAGAAGAATGCTCCTTACATTGGTGATCAGTGGGAAGAATGTCCCTTACATTGATGATCAGTGGGAAGAATGTTCCTTACATTGGTGATCAGTGAGAAGAATGCTCCTTACATTGGTGATCAGTGGGAAGAATGTCCCTTACATTGATGATCAGTGGGAAGAATGTTCCTTACATTGGTGATCAGTGGGAAGAATGCCCTTTACATTGGTGATCAGTGGGAAGAATGTCACTTTGATCAGTGAAAAGAATGCCCCTTACATTAGTGGCCAGTGGGAAGAATGCTCCTTACATTGGTGATCAGTGGGGAGAATGCTCTTTACATTGGTGGTCAGCGAGAAGAATGTTCCTTACATTGGTGATCAGTGGGAAGAATGTTCCTTACATTGGTGATCAGTGGGGAGAATGTTCCTTACATTGGTGATCAGTAGGAAGAATGTTCCTTACATTGGTGATCAGTGGGGAGAATGTTCCTTACATTGGTGATCAGTGGGGAGAATGTTCCTTACATTGGTGATCAGTGGGGAGAATGTTCCTTACATTGGTGATCAGTGGGGAGAATGTTCCTTACATTGGTGATCCGTAGGAAGAATGCTCCTTACATTGGTGATCAGTGGGGAGAATGTTCCTTACATTGGTGATCAGTGGGAAGAATGCTCCTTACATTGGTGATCAGTGGGGAGAATGTCCCTTACATTGGTGGTCAGTGGGAAGAATGTCACTTTGGTGATCAGTGAAAAGAATGCCCCTTACATTAGTGGTCAGTGGGAAGAATGCGCCTTACATTGATTGTCACTGGGAAGAATGTCCCTTATATTGGTGATCAGTGAACAGAATGTCGCTTACATTGGTGATCAGTGAAAAGAATGCCCCTTACATTGGTGGTCAGTGGGAAGAATGCTCCTTACATTGATTGTCACTGGGAAGAATGTCCCTTCCATTGGTCGTCAGTGGGAAGAATGCCCCTTAGGTTGGGAAGAATGCCCCCTTTGAGCCACAATTATGCAGATCCATCAGATTGGGGGGTTCAATCGGCCACCTCTCAAAAAACCCCTAGCAACCTCTGGGGGAACCCTAGGGTTCCACGAAACCCTGTTTGAGAATGGTTGACTTAGATGATGCCCCTGACATTGGCAGTCAGTGGGAAGAATGTCCCTGACATCGGCGATCAGTAGGAGGAATGCCCCTGATATTGGTGGAAAGAATAAAACCTTTTCAGACAGCTAAAAAGATCATTGCTGTCATGATACTGGTGGTTGATCCAGAACTATCAGATGGGGGTTCAGTCAGCCACAGTTCAAGAAACCTCTACAAACCTCTGGAGTAACCCTTGGGTTATAGGAACCCTGGTTAGAGAATGGCTGACTTTTATATAATGATGGAGATGTTGGGGCGTGATGTGAGTGTACTCAATGGCAAGCCTCAGTCCTGGAGGAACATGCTTGAACCTATAATGGGCTTGCACTTTAAAATTCCAACTTGTATGGTGTACCCAGGAAGCAGGGATACCAGCATTTACAAAATTTTGGTGGCTAAGTTGGTGCAGCTCAGTTATATGCTTGGATGAGAAGTCCTGTGTGGTTCAGAATATTCTGTTCCAGTATGTTACAGATCCCTGATTGGAGGGAAAAGCACACAGGAGCAGAGCTGAGGCTGCTTTTGCTACCTCCCCTGTCAATATGTTTCTCTTGGTGTCAGGAAAAGTTGTCAGAAGTGATTCATAATTGTACCAGAGAAACGAGGCAGCAGAGAGAAATTACACTTAGTGCTCTGGATTAGGACAAGCACACACCATAGGGGGATATGCTTTTGTTCATATTTCATGTGCAAGTTTTAAAACCATTTTAAATCTCAACTTCAGTCTCCTGCAATCTCTCATTTCCCAGTGCTCCCCCCCCCCCCCTACCCCCGCAAGCTATTTTACCAGTTTGGTCTCAGCACAAATAAGTCATGGGCGTTCCATATCTACTGCTAATTTGATTAATTGTGCTTGCCACTGTGGGTATGACGAGGCTGCAGTATGGCTGAGAATAAGCCATTTAGACCGTGCTGTGTAGCACCTGGAGCAGTTGCAAGAGCACTGTTCCACCCTGCACGTAACTCTGGAGCTTTAACAATGGACTCATCCTAATCATCAAAACTAAATTGAAAAAAAAAAAAAAAAGACCTAACCAGTTTTAGAAAGCGCATTTTAAACTTGTTTAATTGTTCATTACAGAATCTAAGGAGATATGGATCATTGGGAACTATTGGGTGACCAATTCTGCTCAAGCAGCAAGAAACAACAGCTCGTACGGCATGAACCTGGGATTCGACGAGAAAGATTTTACCGTTCGTTGGATGGAAAAGTATGACCTGATGTGGCGTGACTTGGTGCCCGATGTGCACCGGGCTGCTTCTGCCATGGGAGAACCAAGCATCGTATTCATCCATCTAGGGAGCAGTGAGCTGGGGCAAGAGCCTTTTGCAAAGTTTCTATCTGTGGTGAAACACGATTTAGGTCGCCTTACTGAGTCTTACCCAAACACCATTTTTATCTGGTCAACAATAATGCCCAGAAGAGAGTGGATGAATACAATCGTAGAAAAGCTCAGAAAGAAGTATAATGGTAAAGTTTCATTTTTTGCAAAAACCAATGGGCTGAAGGTGTCCTATCTAAACGATGTTGAGAAGATAGCTAAAGATCGTATACTCTATAGGGGTAAAGTCTCTTTGGAGGATATTAGCGAAGTCTTTATTCGGAGCCTCAAACGCTCCTTGGATTTCGCAATCAAAGAATTAAAAATAAAGTCTCTTTAATGTATTCCAAATCTGCAAAGTCCCATTATATGATCCTGGGACAGTTCATTTTAAGGCTTAGCTGAAATCAATAATAGTTTTTTCCTTATAAGATGGAAATCGCATTTTTTTTTTAAATAGTATTTTGTTTTGGTGTGAAATTTTGTGATTTGTTCCTTATTCAGGGGCTCAACGTAGATCATTGTATCTTTGACACATTTTTTTTTATTAAATTGTCTTCACGTGTTTCAAGTTAAGATGGTTTTTAATACAATCCTTTTGCTAAAGACTTGGGGAATAGTAAAACCCTAGTAAAGAGAAAATTACTATCTACTGTACCTAATCTTGTCTCCTAGCTGTCCTAATTTTCTTCTTATACTTTCATTACAACTTTGGCATGCAGAATTCTGTGTCCTACATTTCTGCCTGTAGGTTGGCTTTGCTGCCTTGCAGGTACCCTTAAAGTGGTTATAAACCCTTACATATACCCGGTGAAGTGATTATCTTCAGGTGATACAGAGATGAAATCAGTCCTCCATATATTTTGTTTATCTGTAGTCTTCTTCTCTACATCCATTCAAAGTCCAGAGTTTATCAAGCTTGAAGAGCTGTCAAAAAAGGGGTCGGAGAGCTGAAGTTAGACTGCAGAGCTCAGTGAGGAGAGCTCTGAGAACTGATTGGAGGGAAAGGACAAACCCCCCTCCACACAGCTCACAGGAACAGAGCCGAGGCTGTCAATCTGCTGAAAGTCCCTTCCCTGTCACCATTTTTCTTTTGGTGTTAGGATAACTTGTAAGAAGTGACTTGTGCTGATAGCAGAGGAATGAAGCAGCAGACAAATTACACTTTGTGCTCTGGATTGAGACAAGTACACACTATAGAGGGATATACTTTGATCATATTTCATGCCTTAGGTTTACAACCAATTTAAGGGCCCCAGTCTCGCCACCCTTGCATTTACATTCCTGATCAAGACTTACTGCAGATCCAGTGCTCCGTGTGTCATTTAACACGTTGCATGTCTGTTGACTCTCAAAATGCATCAGTACTAGGACATCTAAGGCTCAGTTGAATTTGCTTTATAGAATGTTGATGGTTTCCTTATGGGGGAGAAATGACATTTTCCCATAATTGAGGTTCCTTGGTGTGTAGTTTTATGTTAGAGTGAGTAATGTGCATCGGATTCAGATGTTTACTGTAGATCATGGTTTCCTTGATAACACTTTTCTGTTCTAATAAAATCGGTTTTCTTTAAATGCCTCTGTGTTATCTGTGTATTCGAAGTATGGTAAGTTTGTGTGTGCTTGTGTATGGTGAACGCTTTGATGTATTTAGAATGTTTTACACCTTTTATGATCTGACCTTAGAACAAGCCTTTAAAAATGCACCATGTTAGCTCCTAGAAAGTTAAAATCAGTTGGGTTCATTTTTGCTGTTTGCATTCTGTTGGAGAGTGGTTGTAAACCCTTACATATACCCACTGAAGTGACCAGCCTCAGGTGATGAACAGAGATTAAGAAAATCTTCCTACAAGTTGGACCTCTCTATCTTGCAGCCCTCTCCTCTACAGCCATTCAAATTAAACAAATCAAAGGCTATTTTTCAGTTCCAGGGGGCAGTGATCTGATGCTACACAGCGCAGAGCAGGAAGTTGGGTGTAATGCCAGACCTGAGTAGAGGGAAAGGACACACCCACACTCTCATAGGGAAACATACACAGCTGGGGGTGCCAATCACCTGCTGTGTGCTGGAGGGGTAAGGGCAGGTGCCCTCTGGCATTCTGTAGTGTCAGAAACGACTCATGTAGATAGCATAGGAAGCGGACAAGATCACATGAGACGCTTTGTATTGAGACAAGTACACACTATAGAAGGATGTGCTTTGTCTGTTTTTCATTTCAGAGGTCTTGAGAACACTACGGAAAGTGAGAGGAAGTCTCTCCAAATTGAGATAAATTCTCACTTAGATGGTTGTCGCAGGAACAGATATGCTCATTGGAAGATGTACTAAAAAGAGGCAGTCTCATTGCGCTCTAAGTTCAGGCTCATCAAACCGTAAATCCGGGAAAGAGGATACACGGCCAGAAGGTATTTTAAGATGTGACAAAGGGGCTCCAAGTCTATTGAGTCTTGGTTCCAGTGGGATGGATTAGGGTGGAATACATCAACCAGCAGCCTTAGTAAAAGTTAATGCAGCATGTATCACTGGAGAAGATGTGTGGAGACGGATGGGGGGGATGACAGCTCAGATTGTGGTGCAGCAGGGCTCATCAGGCCTGGGAATTGGCACCTTTGATTTCCTACGTGTCACTGGAATATGTCCCCCTTATTCCTTTTATGATTCCAAATCTAAAAATGTTGTATTTTCCATCACTTTCATTCCTGGCTCAATAGACACCAGAACAAATTGTGGAAAGGAGGGGGAAATAATAAATAAATATATATATATATATATATATATATATATATATATATATATATATATATATATATATATATATATATATATATATATATATATATATGATCTCACAAAAGTGAGTACACCCCTCACATTTTAGTAAATAGTTTATTCTATCTTTTCATGTGACATCCCTGAAGAAATGTCACTTTGCTACAATGTAAAGTAGTGAGTGTACAGATTGTGTAACAGTGTAAATCTGCTGCCCCCTCAAAATAACTCAACACACAGCCATTAATGTTTAAGCCGCTGGCAACAAAAGTGAGTACACCCCTAAGTGAAATTGTCTAAATTGAGCCCAAAGTGTCAATATTTTGTGTGGCCACCATTATTTTCCATCACTGCCTTAACCCTCTTGGGCATGGCGTTCACCAGAGCTTCACAGGTTGCCATTGGAGTCCTCTTCCACTCCATGACGACATAGTTACATAGTAGGTGAGGTTGAAAAAAAGACACAAGTCCATCAAGTCCAACCTATGTGTGTGATTATAAAATCACGGAGCTGATGGATGTTAGAGACCTTGTGCTCCTCCACCTTGAGGAGGCCCCACAGATGCTTAATAGGGTTTAGGTCTGGAGACATGCTTGGGCCAGTCCATCACCTTTACCCTTGGCTTCTTTAGCAGGGCAGTGGGTCATCTTGGAGGTGTGTTTAGGGTCGTTATATTGGAATACTGCTTTGGGGCCCAGTCTCCGAAGGGAGGGGATAATGCTCTGCTTCAGTATGTCACAGTACATGTTGGCATTCATGGTTCCCTCAATGAATGTAGCTCCCCGGTGCCGATAACACTCATGCGGCCTCAGACTATGGCACTCCCACCACCATGCTTGACTGTAGGCAAGACACACTTGTTTTTGTACTCCTCACCTGGTTGCCGCCACACACGCTTGACACCATCTGAACCAAATCAGTTTATCTTGGTCTCATCAGACCACAGGACATGGTTCCAGTAATCCATGCCCTTAGTCTGCTTGTCTTCAGCAAACTGTGGGCTTTTTTGTGCATCATCTTTAGAAGAGGCTTCCTTCTGGGACGACAGCCATGCAGACCAATTTGATGCAGTGTGCGGCGTATGGTCTGAGCACTGACAGGCTGACCCCTCACCCCTTCAACTTCTGCATCACTCGTAGGTCTGTTTTCCAAAAACAACCTCTGGATATGACTGAGCATGTGCACTCAACTTCTTTGTTTGACCATGGCGAGGCCTGTTCTGAGTGGAACCTGTCCTGTTATAGTCTAGGCCATCTTTATGTAGAGGAACAATTCTTTTTTTTCAGATCCTCAGAGGGTTCTTTCCATGAGGTGCCATGTTGAACTTCCAGTGACCAGTATGAGAGAGTGATAACACCAAATTTAACACACCTGCTCCCTTTTCACACCTGAGACCTTGTAACACTAACGAGTCACATGACACCAGAGAGAAAATAGCTTATTGGGCCCAATTTGGACATTTTCACTTAGGGGTGTACTCACTTTTGTTGCCAGCAGTTTAGACATTGACTGTGTTGAGTTAGTTTGAGGGGACAGCAAATTTACACTGTTATACAAGCTGTACACTCACTACTTTACATTGCAGCAAAGTGCAATTTCTTCAGTGTTGTCACATGAAAAGATAGAATAAAATATTTACAGAAATGTGAGGGGTGTACTCACACTTTTGTGAGATACTGTGTGTATATATATGAGTGTGTGTGTGTGTATAGAGATGAATATATATATATATATATATATGTATAAGTTTTTCAGCACTTTTTTTGTGATGAAAATGCCCCCCTCGGCTTATACTCGAGTCAAGCACTTTTCTGCAGCAGAGAATGACATCTTCCGAACCGACTTTTGGGCCCCGTATCTCGGGGCCACTTGGTGCTAGGAACCCAAAATTTGGTGTGCAAACCCAGTGGAACTAGCACTACAATATATCTAAAGCTAGCACCAAGTGGCCCCGAGATACGGGGCCCCAAAGTGGGTTCGGAAATTGTAATTCTCTGCTGCAGAAAAGTGCTTGACATTTTCCGAACGGACTTTGGGGCCCCATATCTCGGGGCCACTTGGTGCTAGGAACCCCAGCTTTGGATATTTTGTAGTGCTAGTTCCACTGGGTTTGCACTCCAAATTTGGGGTTCCTAGCACCAAGTGAGTGGCCCCGAGATACGGGGCCCAAAATTCGGTCATATGTGTCCATCTGCAGCAATGTAATTTCTGGACCCTTTGGGTCCAGAGACCCCAAATTTTGGATGCAGCTAGGGGGCATCTAGGAACCCTTAACTATTGAGTTTGAAGTTCGGGGGACCTATGGCTGCAAATGGGAGGTTGTAAATGGGCATTGTTGACTCTCTTTTCCACTTACAGTAGCTGCGCATTTCTCACCCTTGGCTTATACTCGAGTCAATAAGTTTTCCCAGTTTCTTGTGGTAAAATTAGGTGTCTCGGCTTATTCTCGAGTATATACGGTGTATGTATATATATGTGTGTGTGTGTGTATGTATATATATATATATATATATATATATATATATATATATATATATATATATATATACGCTATCTTATACATATATATATATATATACATATATATATATATATATATATATATATATATATATATAAATTTTTTACATTTTTCTAATTTCTCCCCTCTGTATTCTGTTGGGGCTTTTCCTGTAATTTCCTGTCTCAGTGGCACAACAGGAAATTCCAAATGCAGGGGAATCCCACTTAGTCCAGTGTAACTGGATCAGGTGTCTTTATTGAAAGATGTCCCCTTCTATTCCTGTCTTGGTGTCAAATTCTAAAGTTTTTGAATTTTCCATGATTTTCTGTACATGCAATCTCAACAACTTGAACAAACCTAAAACTAAAGTTTGTTTTTTGTTTTTTTAGTTTTTTTGAGGGGGGGTTGTCTCTAATAAAGGTCATCTGTAGCATGTGTTAGTATTATGTTTTAAAATATTTGAAATTGAATGTACAGTACATATGAATATTTTATATTTCCCACATGCAAGCAGCAGCATGTTTAGCAAAATAGATCTGAACAGCAGGGAGAACAGATTACACACACCACAGAATCATTGAGAGCAACCTAAGCCTACAATGGGCCTGCATGTTTTATTGCCAGCTTATGGTGTTCCCAGGAAAGAGATACCAGCACGTAGCTCAGTGGGCGCAGCACACGTACGCTTGGATGTAAAAAGTCCTGTGCAGTAGTTTTTTGGGGGGTTTTTTTGTTTGTTTTTTTTTTTTTTTTTTTTGTAGCAATTCTGCAGATCTAAAGCCATGAATTTGCGTGGGCAAAATATGAAGAAAAAGAGATGCCCTACCATTCTACAATAGATGCACATTTCCCCTAATGCTTTAAAAATGCTGCAAGTACAGAAAGATACCTGATCTGCCAGAAATCCAGTGAGTGTCTAACTTCCTAAAGTGAGCTGACCACGCTGCACTGAAAGCCCAGCCAACGTTGTCGCATCTGCCCAGTGGTGTGAACTACAAAACAAACCTACTGTAGAAAAAAGAGGGTGTAGCACCCTTGTGTATTAGGGAAAAAATGTGAGAGATACTGCTGCTAATATTGAATTCACAAGGGGAAGATGAATAGCGCTCTTAATCAAAATGTCCAAAAGGATAAATGTTCTCAAACTTTCTCAATACCTTCAGTCAGAATAAGTTTTCACAGAAATGGTATTTAGGCAGCTAGTCTTCATAATCATGTGGCTGTACAGTAGAAGATGTAATAGACATTGCAGACCAGCCTGAGGACTCCATGCAGCCCTTTGTGTGGGGTTCGGGCCTGAGCAGTCACTAGAGGACCATTTGTAAAGAAACATTTTAAACATTTTAATAGCAATGATCTAGAACAGTTTTATATAATGTGCCCCTGCTCTACAGCATCGCCTCAGTCTCCAACCACTTTTGTAGAACAATCTGACCATTTCCTCTAGAACAGTTGTCTACAAACTGCAGCCCTTTGCTTTTATCTGACCCATGGGGCAATTTCATCCACTGATGCCAACAGTGGGGCAAAATCCTCCCCCACTGAGACCAGGGAAGGGGCACAATTGCTCCCAGTGGCACCAACCATGGGGCACAGTTCCTCTCAATGACACCCAACAATTTGCCCTGTTGACACCAACATTGGCGCTCAACTCCTCCCACTGACACAAACGTTGGGGCACAGATATTCCTAACACCAATAATTGGGCACAACGACACCAACTATGTGGCAGGATTCCTCATAATGACACCAACAATTGGACCCAAGCACACCAATGATGATCCCCAGTTGCTCTCAATGACACCAAATACGGGGCATAATTGCTCCTACTAACCCCAAAGATGGGGCATTGTTTTTTTTCCCTTTTCTACTCCCAATGGCCACAGTCTGGCCCCCTCAAGTTTAGAGTTCAGTAAACTGAACCCCTGTTTAGAAAGTTTGGAGACCCCAGCTCTAGAAAGTCATCAGTCTGACAGTCTATTGTATTGCTAAAAT
This sequence comes from Lithobates septentrionalis, assembly GCA_037952835.1. Classification (NCBI taxonomy): domain Eukaryota; kingdom Metazoa; phylum Chordata; class Amphibia; order Anura; family Ranidae; genus Lithobates; species Lithobates septentrionalis. The sequence goes on from JBBDGP010003694.1 coordinate 505,885, forward strand.
GTTTAATAAAAAAAATATGCGCCTTTTGAAGATATCAGGGGCCACATTTGCAGCCTTGTATACTTTGTTGACAGCCGCTGACCTTGTGCATTAAAGGGGATCACACTTTATTGGATAAAAACATGGATTCACGAAAGTCTGATATGTGGCCCTTGTTAAGGTCTCAGGAAGATGTTCAAGGAACAGTCCTCTCTCCTAACAGTGGCTAGCGATTGGGTTGGTGTTGCGGCTCTGGGTGAATCAACAGTTATTCCTTGTAGGTAGAATCACAACATCTTCGGTGCTTGGTTGTGACCTCTCTGGGCAGTAAAGTGTTCATTTTAGAATTTTGTGATATCCTAGCAACACAATTTCAGAAACTCTTCTTTGTCAAGCTAATGCAGAAGTGTGTGGGAACGGTCTTAAAATTTGTGGCGGGAAAGGGGCAACGCTAATGCATAAGTTAAAACCGGAAAGGAGGGTGGATTACCACTGGCCATAAAAATATGCAATGGAAATGCAGTAAAAATACATCTCCTATGTTATGGAGATGAGATGGGTGTTCTGTGATGCTATCACTCTTTCCACCATAGATGCTGTACAGTAAGTGCAAGTTGTCTGCCGAAGACGGGAAGTATGTAATTGGCACGGTTAGGTGAAAATATACAAAACATTCTTTGGGGGGGGGGGGGGGTCCAACCATTACATCTAAGGACTGGTAAACTGCAATATATTACATGTGTTCTTGGATTTGCACGTTTTATTGCATTGTCTGTCTGTGTTTTTATAGAACAGTAGTCTCAAAACTGTGGGCCAGATGTGGCCCTTTGCTTGCTTTTATCTGGCCCTTGGGGCATTATTCCTTCCACTGAGTCAAGGCACTATTCCTCCCATTGACACCAACAATGGAGAACTAATTCTCCCACAGACACCGGTGATGGGGTGCTATTCCACTTACACCAATGATGTAATTGTTTTACTCCCTCAGACCACCAAGCCTATGGCAATGTTTACTCTCACCGATGCCAAGGCATTTCCTACCCCCACTGGCCAAAATTGGGCCCTGATAAAGTGTAGAGGACCATTATTTCGAAAATTGAGACCCCTGTTATAGCAGATGTAAACCTTTGCATTGTCTTTTTAGCGCTTTAAATACAATGAAGTTGAACCAGAAGAAGCACCAAACAAACATTTTAAGTGCATTTTATTTCATAGTGGACAAAGAGTAAAAACAGAAGGTATCGAACGTGTTTTGGCTCCAGTGTTTCTCTTTGTATGCTATGGAATTAAAAAAATGCTTCTGGACTCAAATGTTTGCTTCATCTTGTTCAACTGCATTGAAATTGATGGGCTAAAAATACAATGCACTTATTAAGCCCATCTACAGTGCCTTGAAAAAGTTTTCATACCCCTTGACATTTTCCACATTTTGTCATGTTACAACCAAAAACATAAATGTATTTTATTTGGATTTTATGTGATAGACCAACACAAAGTGGCACGTAATTGTGAAGTGGAAGGAAAATGATAAACAGTTTTCAGAATGTATTTTACAAATAAATGTAAAGCGTGTGGTGTGCATTTGTATGCCCCCCCAGTCATTACTTTGTAGAACCACCTGTCGCTACAATTACAGCTGCAAGTCTTTTTGGGGATGTCTACCAGCTTTGCACATCTAGAGAGTGAAATTTTCGCCCATTCTTAGCTAAATAGCTCAAGCTCTGTCAGATTGGATAGAGAGCGTCTGTGAACAGCAATTTTCAAGTCTTGCCAGAGAATCTCAATTGGATTTAGGTCTGGACTTTGGGCATTCTAAAACATGAATATGCTTTGATCTAAAAAAGGATCTCCAAACTACGGCCCTACAGCTGTTGCGGAACTACACGTCCCATGAGGCATTGTAAAACTGACATTCAGACATGACTATGCATGATGGGAATTGTGGTTCATGAACTGCTGGAGGGCCAAAGTTTGGTGACCCCTGACATTCCATTGGTAGCTCTGCTTGTATGTTTAGTGTTGTCCTGCTGGAAGGTGAACCTCCACCCCAGTCGTAAGTTTTTTGCAGACTTTTAACAGGTCTTTGTCTAAGATTGCACTGTATTTGGCTTTATCCATTTTCCCATCAACTCTGACCAGCTTCTCTGTACCTGCTGAAGAAAAGCATCCCCAAAACTTGATGCTGGTGTGTTCAGGGTGATGTACAGTGTTAGTTTTCCGCCACACATAATGTTTTGCTTTTAGGCCAAAAAATTAAATTTTGGTCTTATCTGACCAGAGCACCTTCTTCCTCATGTTTGCTGTGTCCCCCACATGGCTTCTCGGAAACTGCAAAAGGGACATCTTATGGCTTTCTTTCAACAATGGCTTTCTTCTTGCCGCTCTTCCATAAAGACCAGATCTGTGGAGAACACGACTAATAGTAGTCCTGTGGACAGATTCTCCCACCTGAGCTGTGGATCTCTGCAGCTTCACCAGAGTTACCATGGGCCTCTTGGCTGCTTCTTTGAATGCTCTCCTTGCGCGGCCTGTTGGTTTAGGTGGATGGCCATGTCTTGGTAGGTTTGCAGTTGTGCCATACTCTCTCCATTTTCGAATGATGGATTGAACAGTGCTCTGCAAGATGTTAATAAGATGGGATTTTTTTTTTTAACCTAACCCTGCTTTAAACTTCACAACTTTATCCCTGGCCTGTCTCTTGTGTTCCTTGGCCTTCACAATGCTGTTTGTTGACTAAGGTTCTCTAACAAACCTCTGAGGGCTTCACGGAACAGCTTTATTTATACTGAGATTACATTACACACGGGTGGACTCTATTTACTAATTGGGTAACTTCTGAAGGCAATTGGTTCCACTAGCTTTTAGTTAGGGGTATCAGAGTAAAGGGGGCTGAATACAAATGCATGCCACACTTTTCAGATATTTATTTGTAAAAAAATTATTTTCCTTGTACTTCACAATTATGTGCCAATTTGTGTTGGTCTATCACATAAAATCCCAATAAAATACATTTACGTTTTTGTTTGTTACATGACAAAATGTGGAATATGTCAAGGGGTATGAAATTTTGTGTGCACTGTGTCCATGTCTCCATGCTTTATTTTGCTGAGAAATCCCTTTGGGCGAAAAAAAACCCTAGCCTTTCTGGCCATGGCCATTTGGAGTAGGGTAGACTGTTCATGTATAAAATATGATATACTTTCCTATCTATGTACAAGTGCTTGGAGCACAATGATTACAGTCAATGTTGATTGAGAGCGTGACGTTCTGCATTAAAGTGGAGGGCCACCCTAAAATAAAAAATAGCATCAAAAATCTTTAAAAAATAACAAAAAATATTTTTTTTTAACTTACCTGAAATCCTTGTTGCTAGGCAGTCTTCCTAATTTGCCTCTTCCTTCTCCGCGGCGCTTCCTCCTCTTCGGCGAGCGGCCCCGTTGCCTTCTGGGAACTGTGTGTGTCCCAGAAAACCACGGGGCCATTCACAAAGCGCCATGCGCAGTAGGAAACGGGCAGTGAAGCCGCAAGGCTCCACTGTCTGTTTACCTTCATTAAGTTGGAGGCGCCGGCGGCCGATCCGATGGACGAATCGGCCTCGGGGGCCGACATCGCGGGCTTGCTGGACAGGTAAGTGTCCTTATTAAAAGTCAGCAGCTACAGTGTTTGTAGCTGCTGACTTTAAATAAATATATAGCGGCCAGAACCCCCCTTTAAAGTGGAACTCAAACCTGCATTTGTCTGCCTAAAAATACTTCTCTTCCTACCACCTAATGCTGGAAAGATCTGTGTAAATACCCTTTTTTTTTAAATCCGCTCTGGTCCAGTCACATGATGCAAAACCTTAGGCCCCCTTCTTTCATGGTAAGGCCACTGCAGGGGAAGAGGAGGGAGCGCGCCAGCATTGGAAGCCAGCTGGTGACAGTTTCTGCATTTCAGCCTAGTTGTCGAGTGTTCCATGACAACAGGGAACTGGAGCTTCAGCATTGCGTCACCGAGCAAGAGTGGATCGAAAAAGCGTATTTACTACTTGGTCTTTCCTTTTTTGAACTTAAATAGGATGTATACTGTTCCACTGCATGAATATTGTAGGGCTCGGGATGCCCCATTATTGGGAACCTTCCTAGGGCCCTCTGGCTGTTACGGCCTCTGGACAATGCCTATCTGTTGCTGTTTTACCTGCCCTTAGGAGGGATTAAGTTTTTTAGTTTGACATATATTTTCTTTGCCTGTTATTTGCAAACTAACCTCCCTTAAAGCTAGCCCCTGCGAGGGCGTAACCTTTGCATGTTATCTTGTAATAACCAAATAAACATTATTGAAACCGAAAAAGGGTATTTACTCAGATCTTTTTTTACCATCAATGTACAGCATAGATAGGAGAAAGAGGGAAGCAGTGTTTTTAAGCAGACTTAAGCTGGCCATAGATGGGGCGATTTTTCTTTCTTGCTACCATGGGTTGCAGGAAAAAAAATAGCTCGATTCCCCTATCCGCACAGTCAGTGTTGATGGGGGAGCGGTTCTGCCCAGGAGATCAGTGAATATTGCCAGTGGCTATAGCCGCTGGCAATAATCGCATGAACAATTCAACAGGCTGGTTGTACTCAAGTTGATCGATCAACTTGGGTACAATTAGCTTCCCCATACATGGTTCGAATCTCGCCCAGTACAGCAGGCTATATCCAGCTTTATATGTAGCCTTTACTTCCTCTTAAAACCCCAACTGCCCCCACTCCCTCCGCCCCAAAGGCCATTTTAGCAGTTCAGCACAAGTTGGTCACAAAAGTACCATGGTCTGTTGTGATTTGTGGTAGAAAAGTGTCTGTAGCCACTGGCATTCACATGAAAAATCAACTTTGTTACAGTCAGCCTGCCCAGACATGGTTCGTATCTCGGCCGGTGCCTGCTGTACCGGCTGAGATTGGCACTCTGTGGCCAGCTTCATATGTAGTCTTTATTTCCACTTAAATTCCCAACTACCCCCATCCCCTCCCCCTCCAGAGGCTACTTTAGCAGTTTACTCTCAGCACAAGTTGGCCATAAGTACCATGGTCTGTTGTGATTTGTGGTGGAAAAGCCTGCAGTATTGCTGTGAATAAGGCCATACAGGACCTAGACCATTGCAAGAACATCACTTAGACAAAAACAAATTTCAAGTATATGCGTAGCTGCAACTTTCCCGATGCACCCATCCTTTAAAGCAACACTGAAAATAAAAATGACCAGACCTATTGTAGAAAGCGCACTTTATACTTGTTTAATTGTTTATTACAGAACCTAAGGAGATTTGGATCATCGGCAACTTTTGGGTGACCCATGTTGCTCAAGTAGCAAAGAAAAGTACCTATGACAAGAATCTGGGACTCTTAGATGACCAGTTTACTGTTCGTTGGATGGAGAAGTCCTTTATGCTGTGGCGTGACTTGGTGCCAGATTTGGAGCGGGCTGCTACCATTCTGGGAGAACCAAGCATCGTATTCATCCATCTAGGGAGCGGTGATCTGGAAGACAAAAAGTTCATGGTGTTTACATCTGGTGTGAAAAGAGATTTAGGTCGCCTGACCAAGTCTTACCCAAACACGATCTTTATCTGGTCCGCAGTAATACCCAAAAAGGAGTGGCTGAATACATACATGGAGCGCAAGAGAAATAAGTTTAATGTTCAAGTGTCCAAATTTGCCAATAAGATTGGAATCCAGGTGGCTTCGTTCAATGAAGTCATAGAGACATCAAAAGAACATTACCAGCAAAAAGAGAGTGGGGGTAAATACGCTTTGCATGATGTTTGCAACACCTTCATTAGAAACCTCAAAGACTCCTTAGAAGTGACAATAGACAAAAACAGATTAAAATAGAGCCCGTTTAATGCATTGCATATCTTCTAAATCCCAATATTTATCAATGTTGGGACATTTCATTTCAAGGTTCAGTTTGATTTGTGTTTAACAGAATTTCCTAATTGGGGGGGATATATTTTAGGTTACTTCGATGTGAAGTTTTGTGATAATGGGGTGAAGTGGGGGTACCTTATTCAGGGTCTGAATGTAGATTGTTGTAGCCTTTGACACTTTCCGTCATTATCTTGTCTTCACATCTTACAAGGTATGATTTTTTTTTTTTTTTTTTTTTCCAAGCAATCTTTTTGCTAGAGTAAGACTTTAGGGTATTAAACCCTCAAAAGGAAAAATTAAATAGCACACCTAATTTTTGTTTTTTTGCTGTTTTATCTTTCATTTCAGAAACTCTGGCATGCAAGATTCAGTGTCCTGCATTTCCCCCCTGTAGGGTGCCTAAACCTGCCTTACAGGGCCCCTTAAGATACCAGCCTGGTAACCCTTGCATGCACTTTCCCATCCAAGACTGCACACAGACGAGCAGTCACACTTTGTGCTGATAGGCAGGACCACAAACCCCGAAACCAGGACACTCCTCTGTTCCTCCTCAGTTTTTTTTGGCAGTGGCTACCGAGATATGGCCATGCATGAGCTAAACCAGAAGTTTAGATGAGAGGCTCTGGGAAGGGAAGTAGCAAGCTGCATCTAAAAAGATTGAAAAATGCTTTTTTTTTTTTTTTTTGCCGAGATTTATGAAAAATACTTGTTATATTATAGGTTGGCTGATCTAAATGGATTACTGATCATTACAGTCAGTGTTAAACCGCATGCCGACCAGCTACCGCAGTTATACTGCGGCAACATGGCTCGGCTGCTCGAATCGCCGTCATGGTACGTCTGTACAGGCAGGTGATGATACAGGGGTGGGGACACACCATATAATATTGCCAGGGGCGATTACAGTGGTCTCCTTTTTAAACAATAAAACTTCTACTGTAACTGCTGAAGTGTTAGCTGGAGTTTATTTTTTTTACTTAAGCCAATTTAAAGCTATAGGTCTGATCAAAGTCTTCCCTGACCAACAGGATGACAACTCTGCTGAGCAATTTGACTTCACAAGGAAGCGTTGAGAACAGGAAATGGAAAATAATCGATCTACTAGCAAGATCAACAGATAATAAAACTGTCCCCGGGGGTGGGGAAAAAACAAACGCTGCTGTGTTAATACTTACGACAGACTCGATCATATACTCAACACATGCGTTAAATGCAACAAAGGCTCCATTTGACCTGCTTTGCCTGCAAAGGCTTGTATGTAGGACCTGTTGCACTCAAATGCAAAGTGGGTCAACAGCAACCTCAGATCTGTCACCCAGAAAGCATGGGAAGCTGCAGACTTGTGTTTGACATACACTTTAGGAAAATGCCCATCTACATAAATCCTTAAGACTTCAGCCTTCGGAGTAAAGTGTTTGCTTTTACTTTCCAGTGCTGTGTTCACAGAATTTCTAGTGAATTTTTTGAATGTATTAGATGGACAAGGTGATCCATTGTTTAGATGTTTAAATCCAGAATAAAAATTACTGTTCTGGGCTCAAGGGACAATTTTGTTTGGTTGTATTTTGTGAACTTGGTATTAAAACCTGATTTCTTTTAACATCTGAGTTTGTAGTTTTTGTGTATGTTATTATGAGAATGGAACCTTTTTTTGAATGAGCTGCTTACTGCATTTAGGCAGTATTTCTAACCATACCGTACAAGACACAGGCTCCTTTAATCATGGCCCCTGAGTTATATGCAGCCATCTTTAAGTGACTGGACTAGAGATGAAAAATTTCTGGAAATTTTGAAACTTTTTTTTTCAGTTTTTTGGGGGGGAAAACATAAATTTTCGGAAAAATTGAAAAAAAATGCTACATTAGCACTTTTTTTTTTTTTTAAGATTGAAAGTCATTCTTTTACTTTAGGAACATAAAATATGACTATGGACAGTTTGACTTGGCATAAAATTATCACAACCAGCATATTAAAAAAATAGTGTAGCCAATTATCACAAACAGAATTTACTTTTTTATAATTGTAACAAAGGGAGCAACAATCTCCTGAACTGCTTAGTTTATATGGAACAGCCAAAAAGCCTCCATAAAACAATTTTCAAAACCGTAAGTAACAATTTTTCATATTTCCTCTCCACAGTATTAAATAAAAGTAAAAACCCCATTCTCAAAAAGAATTGAAGGTGGGGGAAGTAGTGTTAAAGGGGTTGTCCGTCATCACAATTAGGAACTTCTAAAAACTTAATGTGAACACCCTGTCTTAAAATATTTTATTCATCATGTTAAAATTAAATATTCCACATTTTTTTTTTTTCTTTTTTCAATTTTTTGGAAAAAACAGAAGTTTTTTTTCCAAATTTTTCCGTTTTTTTCCGGGCCTTCACATGTCTAGACTGGACACTAACAGAATTGTGGTGAAGCCCATATAATCCCCACTCACCAAGTTTTCTGCTAGTGTCTTTAGGTGATGGACAACCAGGCAGGTGGTATGTGTTTTTCTTTTTTCTGGTTGCTTTCCTCATTCTACCTAGAAGACAGATTCCTCGCAGATTTTTACCCTGAGAGAATTGAGCACATACTCGGCTACAACACAAGGCACTTTGCTGCTGTTTGCACAGCCCTACTCTCCATGTTCGCCATCACCCAATTATCTGGCAGCTATCGGTGGTGAGGCACTACAGCTGAACCACATTTGCTCAGGTTGTAAGTACCTCTCAGGGGACCACTTCACTCATATGGCAGACATCGGGCACAAGAGAAATGGGAGAGTGGGGCAGGCCAGCACACATTGTACATAGGGTCATGACGTGAATCAGATTTCCTCAAGTAACTGTTTCAGGTACTTTGGACCTAAATCCCTACTGAAAGGAAACGGATTGCTCGCTGCAGTCATCGGGACTGCAGCGAACAATCGGTGTGTAAAAAAATGAAAACAGCGTTCATCCGTGTCACTATAATATTGCAGTGCTTTATATGGTGATCACAGGCACTGACTGATGACACTGAATGCCAGTGCAGCAGTCAGGGTCTGCCACACCAGTACAGTGTCACCATATTGTCAATGGAGCAAGTGCAGTGGCACTATGGTGACATTGTACCACTGTGGTGGTGATTTTCAGTGGCTGGCTGCTCTATCACTGTCAGAGCCGCCAGCCATTGTCTCTGATCACTGCCACAGCAGTACATTCTCACCAGACCAGTACAGCCTGTCCCAGTATACCTTATCACCATAAGGGCTAATTCATATATGCCATGCTCTGCCAGCAACAGCGTCCCTAATCACCGCTACATAGGTCCCAGTGTCACTAGAGCAAGCCAGCAACAGTGTTCCTGATCGCAATCACATCCGTCCCAGTCCAGCCAACAGTGCAGTGTTGCCTCTGCCTGCTGCCTATACTGACCCTGGCCTCTTTTTTTTTTTTTTTTTTTTTTTTTTTTTTTACCATGTTTCTGCCTGCTGTCTGGACCTATTCTTTGCCGGTTTGCTCATCATGTCTCTGCCTGAACTGACCCATCTGCACGTCCCAGTCATCCCCTGCGGGCAACTGCACTCCTCAAACGTTTGTTTTCCTTTCTTCAGCCTCTTGTACTTCCTATGAAGTGAACATGGCATTCCTGAGAGCAGCTACATACCAGTAGGCCAGGCTTGCTTGGCTTATGCAGGGGTCTCCAAACTATGCCCTTCCAGTTCTGGAACTACAAACCCCATCATACCTAGTCATGTTTGTGAATGTCAGAGTTTTACAATGCCTCATGGGAGGTGTAGTTCCACAACAGCTGGGGGCCCGTAGTTTGGAGATCCCTGTCTTATAGGAAAGGGGACAGCAAAAGGGGATGCTACACTAAACTTTATACCCTGATCACTTGTACAGAGGTGACCATTATAGTAAATTGTTTTTGATACATTTGGTTGATTGTGATCCAAAAGATACAATGTCCAGTAACGAAAGTCTCACGTCATATCATCATACTTGGGAGGAGTAGCAGAATGTGTTTTGGGGTAAAATTGTAAGGTATGCTCATGCTGTGTGTGAAATATATCTTAATTGACAATTTTAAGTAAAAATATCAATTTCATTTACAGTATATTCTGCATTTTCCAAAAACTTGCGGCAAAAAGTCTTACCATGCCTCTTAGAAGATATCTTGGGTGTTTGCTTTCAAAAGTCATTTTGTGGGTGTTTCTACTGTTCTGGCTCTCCAGCGCCTCAAGAAATGTTATGGGTAGTCAGAAAATTAGTGTGTAATTTGTGTAGCCTGTCAAAGAGTCTCACATGTGTGGTATCCCCATACTCGGTGTTTGAGTGTAATTCTAAGTGTGCCTATTAATAATTTTGTGTAAAAAATAAATAAAATTCTTTCCTGTATTTAAAAAAAACTTGTGGCAAAAATTGACATTTTTAAAAGACAATCTATGCCTTTCAGAAAATACCTTGGAGTGTTTCCATACAAAATGTGTGGTGTTCTGCTCCCCTGGTGATCCAGTATCTCCAAAAATAGGTGGTCAGGAAAATAGATGCATGATTTATGCTCCTTGAAAGCCCTAAAGTGCTCCTTGGATTTTGGGCCTCCTATGCATCTAGGTTGTGAAAGTCTCACACATGGTATCCCCATACTCAAGAGACCTAGCAGAATGTTTTTGGGTGTAATTGTAAGCATGCCTATGCTGCATGTGAGACATAACTTTTTATAATGAAAACTTTGGGAGAAAAAAAAATATATTTTTTCTTTGTTTTCCAAAAAATTGACAATTAGAACACCAAAAAACTTGCCATGCCTCTTAATTGCCTTGGATTGTCTACTTTCCTAAAAGGTTTAATTTGGGGGTGTTTGTACTGTTTTGGTGCCTGAAGATCGGCAGGACTGATCAATTTTCAGATATATATCATAGTTTGTGGACTTTTTAACTTTCCCACAGACTAAATAATATACACTGATTTGGGTTATTTTTACCAAAGAAATGTAGCGGAATATATTTTGACTAAATTTGCGGAGAAAGGTTTTCTTTGCAAAGTTTTGTAACAAACTAATAAAAATGTTTTTCCACAATGTTCAGTGTTCCTTTTATATAGCAAAAAAAAGTGGTGATTAAATACCACCAAATGAAAGCTCTATGGCTCAATGAAATTATGTAAAATTTATTTGGGTACAGATTTGCTTGCCTAATTGTCAAAGTGTGATAGCGGAAAAATTGGAATGGCCTGGGAAGGATAGGTGTGAGTCCAGTCTTGAAGTAGTTAAGGAGCCACCTGGTGTTCACCAGAGCACCTTGGAAAGGAGATGGGTTTTGCTGCTGGTGGCTGCCAGGTTGTGGCCCTCTGACTCACCCAAACAGGCACCTACTGATTGATGACTGATACACAAAGTCAGAGTCTCTGGCAACATGGGTGCTGGGATCACAAAAGTTCGAGAGACAGCAGTCTTATGGGTGCTGGGAACACAAGGACAAGCTTCTTTAGCACTACTGGGAGTCACGCACTGACAGGCTGGAATGGATGAGGTCAAGGGAGCATATGATGCAGGCTGCAGTGCATGGGGAGTCACGGGAGCATGGAAGGTTAAAGAGCATAGGGCCACAGGATGCAGGCTGGAGTGCAGAGGGTCATAGGAACATGAAAGACTGGTGTGAACCGGGTCAGAGAATGCAGACTGGAGTGCACAGGTTCCTGTGAGCATGGTAGACTGGAGTGAACAGGGTCATAGGAGTATGGAAGGTTGGAATGCATGGTGTCACAGGAGTACAGGGGGGACACGAGCTCAGTAAAACTTTTTTTGGAGTTGCCTTGAGATGATTTGGCTGCTAATGTGTGGACCTATCTGTTCTTGATTGGCTGCTTTGGAGAGCAGGGGAGACATTGAAGGTCTAATGGAACCCCAATGTCTACATAAAGGACACCTGTCACCTGCCCCAAGCTATTGCATAGGGGTGTGCTGACCTCTTTTTGATGGCAATAAAGTTAAATGGAAAAAAACTGTAGACACGGTGCATACATGCAAATGCTAACATGTGCGTAGGTCTTGCACATACCTGTATATGTAAACAGTGATTGCACCACATGAGAGGCATTGTCACAAACATCAGCGTGAAAGCAATATTTCTAAGACCATCATTCATGATTAGGACCAGCCATAGACGTTTCCTGCTGAACCAGCCAAGATTCAAACCATTAATGGGCAGCCTGAATGTACCAAGTTGATCGATCAACTTGGGTACAACCAGCCTGCTGGTTTCACTTGTGATTATCGCAAGCTGCTGCTATAGCCGCTAGCAACAATCACGGTCTTCCCCTCCCGGAAGAAGACAATTGCTCGACAGGAGGGATACCCCTGTCAACACTGTCTGTATTGATGGGGGAATCATGCAGAATTTTTTTTTTTTGCACTGTCTGCCTAACTCTACGCTGATGATCTATAAAAGCTTGTAAAGCCTCACATATAAAACATTTTAAGTACAATAGTCTTGACATGTTTGGTGTCTATTTACTCTCCACATCTTTTTTTATATTTTACCAAAAAATTGGGTCTTGTGTTATTGTATAAAAAAAAAAAAAAATTATTTATTGTCTCCTGAAAAATTGCATTTTTGATTTGATATGGGATTTGTACTGCGCCGAATGCGCTCTGTTATTTTGATAAACAGTAAATGTAAAAAATGCAACAGCCACTATTTTATTCTCCAGGGTTACTGTTTTCAGAAAACATTGTGTCTTGGGGTAATTTTCTAACAAAAAAAAATATACTGTTTTTAACATTAAAATAAAAAAATTGCCCCAGACAGCAAGTGGTTAAAGTGGCAGTTCGTACTCAGACCTGCTTGAAGCTGGCTAAAAGCTTAGCAAATGTTTTATAAAAGTTTGTACACATTGTTCTAATAAAAGATAAAGCCTTAGAGCAGGGGTCTCAAACTGGTAGCCCTCCAGGTGTTGCAGAACTACAAGTCTCATGAGGCATTGCAAGGCTGACAGTTACAAGCATGATTACCTCATGGAAAGGCATGATGGGACTTGTAGTTTCACAACAGCTGGAGGGCCACCAGTTTGAGACCCCTGCCTTAGAGGGCTATATTAAAAAAAAAAAAGCACTAATGGGTTTGGCGCTACGCCAGCAACTAAACCGTATAACTCAGCTGCAGCTGAGTTATACGGCAAGGTTTAGGGATATAGCCACTAGAGGAAGCTGACCTTTTTTCAACCAAAATTTAATGTCCAGTCCTCTAGTATTCAGCAATGTACCCAATATGTTTACATCTTTGGAGCACTGTCCCTTAGAGAACATTATAGAAATCTATTTTATGGTGAATAGAAAAAAAAAATCTTCCATGCCAAGGCACTCCTGCAGAGTGTGGTCCCTAACTCCTAAACTAGCTGCGCTGTCAACCTGGAGCAATTATATATATTTTTTATTTGTTTGCTAGTTTTTTTTCCTTCAAAAGTGGAGTGACCATTTAAGGGAAAACTCGTGCTAAAAGTTTTATGCATATTGAAGTGCATATTGCACTTGGCCCCGTTCAAATCCCTGCAGTGTTGTTCAGCTGGTGACATTTTTTTTCTTAGTGCTGGATGTAGCTCCTCCCTAGGCTAAAACCCAAAGTATCAGTCAGCACTGAAGCTGCTTTTCCCTCTTCTTTTGGGCATGACAGAGTGCATACAGGTGAGCCCACACAACCCCGCCCCCTCCACTGAATGCTGCCAGGGCCAAACTCTGTAGCTCTGCCTCTTCTGATATACCCCTCTGAAAGCTTCATATCCTGAAGAATAATGTGATTTCCCGTGAGCTGAAGAAGAGAATGTTAACATGTACAGCAACACACTAGAAGCTCAGACTTGTGCAAGGCTACTGAAGACCCCCATTGCGTGCCTGCACAAGGATTCAATAAAAGTGATGTCAGCAATGGCCATTTTTGTTTTGTGTGATGAACAGTTCCTGGAGTGCCTGTCAGTGCAAGCTCACACATCTGTAGACCAAAATCACAGGTGTGAACCCACCCACCGTCATGTACGATCGTATAGGAACTTCCTTAGGAGTGTGAAGTTTTGGCATGATTTTACCCGTACAAATTGCTCCCTGAATGGCTGTAACCTGTGGGAGGCTTTGCACACGCATTAGAACATGGATGAAAAAAATGACCATAAATTTCAAGCCCAAGCTTTTTTAGATGATGCGAAGCAATGTACATTTCCTTCTAAGAAGTCCAACATTTTATACATTCTATAATGTTGTAATTGTGTTTTATACTTACAAATACAGAGCATTTTATTTTTATATGTATGACTTGCACCTTGATTGTACAATTTGAAAGCATGGTATTTTTTTTGTGCCCAATAATTCACCTTTTTTTATGAAAAATGTGTTAAAGATTTCAAAATGTATTTGTTACGTGACCCTTTTCCAGCCTAGAATTGGTGACATTTGAGGGATAGTGATTGTATTTGTTAATTATTTTAGGTTAGGATTGGGCACAGTTTGAAAATATACGGAAGTATTTTTTTTCACTTTGGCCGGTGGAAGAACATCATAATTTCCATGTGGTGTGCGGCACTTTTTAGTCTAAAATAACTTCTAGCGACACACATATATGTGTCCTTGGTAAGTGGTGATACCCGGATGATATCTGCAACTACAGCTATCCTTCTTTAGCTCCAGCAATCGACTTTCTAATAAAAGTGGTCAGAGTAGCTAAACAGTTACTCAATCACTTTTCCAGCTGCTGTTTCCTGGCTCTCCCATCTCATCGGGGAGCCTGTGGGGAGCTACCAGCTGACCACAGGGGCAAAGGAGGAACATAAACTATATTGCCAAAAGTATTGGGATGCCTGTCTTTCACGCACATGAATCTTAATGGCATCTTAGTCCGTAGGGTTCAATATTGAGTTGGCCCACCCTTTCCAGCTATAACAGCTTCAACTCTTCTGGTAAGGCTGTTGATGTTTAGGAGTGTGTCTATGGGCATGTTTGACCATTCTTCCAGAAGCAAATTTTTTAGGTCAGGCAGTGATGCTGGATGAGAATGCCTGGCTCGCAGTCTCCACTCTAATTCATCCCAAAGGTGTTCTATTGGGTTCAGGTCAGGACTCTGCCCAGGCCAGTCAAGTTTCTCCACCCCAAACTCGCTCATCCACACTATATTGCCACAAGTATTGGGCCACTCTTCCAAATCATTTGGTGGAGGGGGATTATGGTGTGGGGTTGTTTTTCAAAGTTTGGACTTGGCCCCTTAGTTCCAGTGAAGGAAACTCTTAAGGCGTCAGCATACCAAGACATTTTGGACAATTTCATGCTCCCAACTTTGTGGAAACAGTTTGGAGATGGCCTCTTCCTGTTCCAACATGACTGTGCACCAGTGCACAAAGCAAGGTCCTTAAAGACATGGATGAGTGAGTTTGAGGTGGAGGAGCTTGACTGACCCGCAGAGTCCTGAGCTCAACCCAATAGAACAGCTTTGGGACTCATCCAACGTCAGTGCCTGGCCTCACAACTGCGCTTCTGGAAAAATGGTCAAAAATTCCCATAGACACACTCCTAAACCTTGTGGACAGCCTTCCCAGAAGTGTTGAAGTTGTTATAGCTGCAAAGGGTGAGCCAACTGAATATTGAACCCTACGGACTAAGACTGGGATGCCATTAAGGTTCATGTGCTTGTAAAGACAGGCGTCCCAATACTTTTGACAATATAGTGTATGTTCTCTGATTGTCTCTATGGTGTATAAAACTAGAGGCGGCAAGAATTTTGTATTCTTGTTTAGCCGATTAATCTCCGCTCCCTGTGTGATCAGCTGCTTTGGAGGGCAGAGGAGAGATCTGGGGTCTAACAGACCCCAGATCTCTCCATAAAAGGGACCTGTCATGATCCATGCTGTTACAAGGGATGTTGTGATACAAAAAAAAGTTGGAAAAAAAAATACAGCGTTTTAAAAAAAAAAAATAGAAAACATTTTTTTTTAAAGTGCCCCTGTTCCCCCGTCCTCATATGCAAATGTGAACACATATGTAAGTCACGTAGTGATTACACCACACGTGTGGTATGGCCACAAACCTCAGAGTGAGAGCAATTATGCTAGCACCAGATCTCTTGTGTAACTGTAAGCTGGTAACCTGTAAAGACATTTAAAGTGTCGCCTGTGGAGATTTAATGTACCGTAGTTTATCGCCATTCCATGGACAAACACAACTTTAACACATGCCATGTTTGGTATGTTTTTACTTGGCACAACATCTTTACTAAAAAAATACAATATTGTGTATGTGTTCACCAACCTTCATTAACCACTTCAATACCGGAAACCTTTACCCCCTTCCTGACCAGGTCAATTTTCAGCCTTTAGTGCTGTCACACTTTGAATTACAATTGCGTGGTCATTGTTGGGGTTAATCCTGTGTCTAGGGTGGTCCCTTTAACCTCTCAGACCTCGGATCGATGTACTATGCAATTTCAGATATATCTGGAGCCAAGTCCCAAAACAAACGACATGCATTCAGTATTATGTTCTGGGAATTGTGTTGATTTGCCTCCTAGCATCTTATATAGCAAATTACAAATCGCACAGAATATTCATAATAACACATGTGTAGTAGAAGTTAATTTCATATGCAGTTACAACTGGTTAAAACAAGTAGCCTTTGTTCTTTGTTCTCCGGCAGCTGAATACAAAGGAATCTAAAAACTTTAGATAAGGAGCGTGTGAAACATTTCATCTACAAATACTCATGCTAACACAGATTTCTGTAAAGCTAAAGCGATACTCAAATTGTACATATTGTGTAAAATGGAAACTTGTGAATATTAAGATGGCTGACAGAACATGATGGATGCTTAGCATAACCTTTCAGTCATACAACACTGTACCCAAATGAAGTTATCATTTTTTCACACATAGAGCTTTCTTTTGGGGGTATTTAATCACCACTGTTTTCTTTTTTAGTTTATTTTGCAAAAAAAAATAAAAGACCGAACATTTTGGGGGGAGGGGGGAAACTTGTTTTTCTTAGTTTCTGTTATAAAATTTTGCAAATAATCTTTCTTTATGAATTTAGTTTAAAGTGTATTCTGCTACATTTCTTTGGTGAAAATAACCCAAATCAGTGTATATTTAGTCTGTTATATAAAATATATCTGAAAATCGATTACTCCTGATATACTGACTCATTTCTTGAAGCCCAAAAATGTCAGGACAGTACAGATATTCCCCAAGTGTCCCCTTTTTGGAAAGTAAACTGACTAAGGTATTTAGTAAGAGGCATGTCGTGTTTTTTGAAGTTGTCATTTTTTATCACAATTTTGTGGAAAATGAAGAAATTAAAACCGTGGGGTTTTTTTCACAACTCTTTACATGCTGTCACCAGTGCAGTACAGTGTCATATAACTGATGTGGCAGTGATCAGGAAAAACTGGCTGGTGACAGTATGCAAAAAAGAAATAATTTTTTAAAATATTTATTACTTTTTTTTTTACATTTGTACAGTATAGGGTGATCAGGATTTTTTTTTTTTTTACACACTGATTGCTAATAGTGCAATTTACATTTATAAGCAACCATTTTTCTCTGAAAAGGAACAAATCATTCAGTGTTTACTATTTTTAAGAGCTGTGGTTGGTCACAGCTAATCACATGGTACAGATGGGCTGTGATTGGCCCTGTGTGTACCATGTAATGGCTGTGGTCAATCACAGAGCGCATCAAAATAGTACACCATGAAAGACATGTAACAAAACCTTTCATTGTGTACAACTGTCATGTGATCTGCTGTGGTTGGCCTAAGCGGGCCGGTCTAGTGATCTGGCATCGGCAGTGTCAGGTGACAGATTGTGCCGGAGTGCCGCCCAATTCGGGGAGGGTGTCATGACGTCCTCCCAGAACAAGTGTGCTCCCACCCAGCTGTCATTTTACAATAGGCTGGGCAAGGAGAAGTTAAAGTGTATTTTTTCTTAAAAACTAGAGTTTTTAAATTGCACAAATATGCCACAAAATTTGCAAAGACCACCATTTTTTTCTCCAGGGCCTATGCTTAAATGACAGAATTGACCTGGGCATCAGGCAGTTAAAGTCACCCAAAAAGGGAAGCTCCGCTTATGGCTTCCTCCCCCCCACATTTGGCACTTTTCAGTGGCGGGGGGGTTCCTGGTATTGACAGGTACCCGTCCCCTCTTCTGGGAGACCTGGCTGAGGCGATGTTCCCCTGAAGTTTAGCCCTCCTCCTCCTCCCCCTGCTGCTGGCCCATTCAGAAAGCGCAGTGCCCTTTGCACATGCGCAGTAGGGAACCGGCTGTGAAGCCGCAAGGCTTTACTGACCGTTTCCTTTACAGGCAATGGTGGCAGCAGCAGCCGATGGAAACATCCGCTGGGGTGCCAATATCGCTGGATCCCTGGACAGGTAAGTGTCCTTATATTAAAAGTCAGCAGCTACAGTATTTGTAGCTGCTGATTTTTATTTTTTTTCTGGGGGGGGGGTGCTAGACCTCCGCTTTAAATAACCATAAGGTGTGGATATTTTAACATGGTTACATTGGTCCAGCTTGGACCACTACTGCAGCGATCGTCGCTAGCTTCCAGGTTCTGTTCCTCCCTGTTGCTGCGGTGAATACAGTTGGTCGACTGGTCAACGTGGGCGCCATTCAGCGAACACTTCGCCTTTTTTTTTTTCCTAATGAACGCACAGCTTTCCCTGATTGGATGAGACGTGGAGGCCACAACTGAGGTTTTCACTACAGTAATGCAAACCTTTCCTGGCCAAATCTCCAAGTTATTTGCTGACTCTGACCGCAGAGGCTACAAGAATACTCCCATGTCTTCCCTTGCAGAATTCTATATCTGATCTGCCTGTGGCCCCTGAGCCATCAGCCACTGAGACTGATATTTTTATTTACTCCTGTCCTTACAGAATAAACTTGCCTCTAAAGGGCCACAGTCGTCTGCTAGTATTCCAATATTAAGAGATTGTTTTGGTTCTTATTAATGTGGTACACACCAGGCCAGGTTCACACCTATGCATTTTTTTTAGAAACACACTACAGTCCATTTAACATGGTTTCCTATGGGTCACGTTCACATCTATGCATTTTATGGAAAGGGCCAGGGACTTTTTTGTCCTCTTTGGTTCCATCGACTTCAGTGGATAAAAAATAGTGTATTGAAAAATGCACCTGGAATATGCAACCTGCATAGGTGTGAGCCAGGCCTAAAACCAGGTGATCCTCCTTTTGTTTCTACGAGTGCTATTTCCAGTCTTTGGTCTTTTAGAGCCCGTAGGGGCCCAGTAGCATAAACTTTCCCTTTACACCCACTATTACAGGTCTTTCTCTATAGACTATAATAAAGATGCAGCGCTAATATAATGAAATAATAAAATTGTTGATCAAAAAAGTAATGGTGAAAGACTCTCAACTAAGAAATTTAAGGCAAATACCACACTGTAATTGCTGAAAGGTGATACCCCAAATGGTTCTAATAAATTGGTGAAACCAAAAATTAATTAAATATAAAACTAATGATGAAAGTAATGGTGAAAAAAACTCTCACTTAACCAAACTAAAGCAGATACCACAAAAATGTGATAATGATATGTGATAAAAATAAAACCACATAAAATATAACTATTGAAGCATATACAAAAGTGAAGGAAGGAAAAATATTTTACACGTCACTAGTGAAAGAAAAACATGTAAGCAAAGTCCCAATTCCAATAAAACCGATGCAATGAAAAAATAAAAACGTCCATATAAAGGTTGAAGGTGATACTCCAAAGGAAGGATTGGTGAAAACAGATCCTATATCCAAGATGATTCGCACCCAAGTGAGTATTAATGCGCCTTACCGACTACAGATGACCACCGTAAGGTAGTCTCACCAGGCACAGGGAAATTCAGGTCTCCCAAAAACATTTACCGACGTCTAGTTCAGGCTATGATCATGGTACTCAAAAGACAAAAGCAAAGAATGCTCCCATAGTG
Organism: Lithobates septentrionalis; assembly: GCA_037952835.1. Taxonomy (NCBI): domain Eukaryota; kingdom Metazoa; phylum Chordata; class Amphibia; order Anura; family Ranidae; genus Lithobates; species Lithobates septentrionalis. The sequence continues at coordinate 525,696 of JBBDGP010003694.1, forward strand.
CAATAAGCGTAATGACGACGTCCTATCGTTACGAAACGTGTAGGGTGGAGCCTGTGACGGTGACAGGAGATTTATCGGAAACAAACAGCAAGCGGTAGGAAGCCTGTGGAGACGCTGCGATCTCCATCTTTGATCTACAATTTTCAGTACGCTTATAAAGGATGAAATATCTTGTAAGTGCAATCTATTTGGTTTATTAAATACTTTTTATGAACTATTACACTATGGGAGCATTCCTTGCTTTTGTCTTTTGAGTACCACGTTCATAGCCTGCATAATAGATTGCACTTAAGAATATTCCATCCTTTATAAGTGTAATGACGACGTCCTATCGTTATGAAACGTGTAGGGTGGAGCCTGTGACGTCATTAAGTTTCTCTTATGCCCCGTACACACGAGCGGAATTTCCTTTAGAAAAAGTCAGATGGGAGCTTTTGGTCGGATATTCCGACTGTGTATGCCCCATCTGACTTTTTCTGTCGGAATTTCCGACGGACTTAGAGAACATGTTCTAAATTTTTCCGTCAGAAATGCCGACGGAGGTTATCCCGTTGGCAAATCTGACCGCGTGTACGCGGCGTTAGGAGATTTATGGGAAACAAACAGCAAGTGGTAGGAAGCCTGTGGAGATGCCGCGATCTCCATCTTTGATCTACAATTGTCAGTACGCTTATAAAGGATGAAATATCTTGTAAGTGCAATCTATGTGGTTTATTAAATACCTTTTATGAACTATTACACTATGCTTTTGTCTTTTGAGTACCACGATCATAGCCTCAACTACAGACATCGGTATAGGTTTTTGGGAGACCTGAATTTCCCTGTGCCTGGTGAGACTACCTTACGGTGGTCATCTGTAGTCGGTAAGGAGCAATTATTACTCACTTGGGTGTGAATCATCTTGGATATAGGATCTGTTTTCATCAATCCTTCCTTTGGAGTATCATCTTAACACTTTATATGGGCTTTCTTTTTTTTTTTTTTATTTCATTGCACCGGTTTTATTGGAATTGGGACTTTGCTTACATGTTTTTCTTTCACTAGTGACGTGTAAAATATTTTTCCTTCCTTCATATATACTTCAATAGTTATATTTTATGTGGTTTTATTTTTATCACATATTATTATCACATTTTTGTGGTATCTGCTTTAGTTTGGTTAAGTGAGAGTTTTTTCACTGTTACTTTCATCATTAGTTGTTTTATATTTAATTCATTTTTGGTTTCACCAATTTATTAGAACCGTTTTGGGGTATCACCTTTCAGCAAATTCAGTGGTATTTGCCTTAGTTTTCTCAGATGAGAGTTTTTCCACCATTTTATTTTACAATTTTATTATTTTAGCGCTGCGTCTTTATTATATTGCATTTGAGTTTAGTATTAGACTTTTTGGTGCTGGCAGCTTTTATTTATTCACTCTCAGTAGATCTTGCTTTATTTCTAGCGCAGCGTTAACTTTGGGTTTTGTTTATACTTTCTCTATAGACATTGGGACATTGCCTCCAACCTCCCTGCCCATACCTCCATACAGCAGACAGTTGAAGGAAGTGTCTACCAACTACCAAGGAGCTCATCAGTGCCATCACAGATCATTGAGAAGTACAAGCCATCTTCCACGGTGGAAGACAGGACTTGTAGTTCGTTCATTCACAGATTGCTGTGAATGAGTGACACAGCTGTGGGCAGAGCATGTTATGCATTATACTCTAAATATGGGTGTAACATGCTCCAAAAAGGTGAACTTATCCTTTAAGGACCCAGCTGAATAAACTATTGGAAGTCCTCTCTAGAGCTCTTTTCCCTACAGTTAGAACACATTCCTAGGACACATTTAACCCCTACAGCGCCACCTAGTGTTAACCCCTTCACTGCCAGTCACATTTACACAGTAATCAATGCGATTTTAATCGCACTGATCGCTATATAAATGTGAATGGTCCCAAAATCGTGCCAAAATTGTCCGACGTGTCCGCCATAATGTCGCAGTCACGATAAAAATCGCTGATCGCCGCCATTACTAGTAAAAAAATAATAATAATAAAAATGCCATAAAACTATCCCCTATTTTGTAAACGCTATAACTTTTACGCAAACCAATCAATCGCTTATTGCGATTTTTTTTTTTTTTTTTTACCAAAAATATGTAGAAGAATACGTATCAGCCTAAACTGAGGGGGAAAAAAAATTTATATATATTTTTGGGGATATTTATTACAGCAAAAAATAATGCTTTTTTTTCAAAATTGTCGCAAATAGCGCAAAAAATAAAAACTGCAGGGGTGATCAAATACCACCAAAAGAAAGCTCTATTTGTGGGAAAAAAAGGACGCCAATTTTGTTTGGGAGCCATGTCGCACGAGCGCGCAATTGTCAGTTAAAATGACGCAGTGCCGAATCGCAAAAAGTGCTCTGGTCAGGAAGGGGGGTAAATTCTTCCGGGGCTGAAGTGGTTAAATAACCAACGTGTTTTACTTACCTGCCCTGTGCAGTGGTTTTGTACAGAGCAGCCCTGATCCTCCTCTTCTCGGATCCCCCTCCAGCACTCCTGGTCCCTGCCCCCAGAGCAAGAGGCTTACAATGGGGGCAACCGAGCAGGCTCGCTACCAAGCGTGTCCGTTCACACACACACAGCCGCGGCTCTGTCCTGCCCCCTCTCTCTCCTGATTGGCTCAGTGGCTGTGATTGACAGCAGCGGGAGCCATTGCCAATGAGGAGGCAGAGTCCCTGGAGACCCAAGGTACTCGTGCACATCGCTGGATCGAGGTGGGGTTCAGGTAAGTATTAGGGGGGGTGCTGCACATAGGTTTTTTGCTTTCATGCATAGAATGCATGAAGGTAAAAAAAACCTTGAGCCTTTAGAACCACTTTAACATGTTTGGTATCTATTTACTTAACGTAATACAATCTTATTTTACCAAAAAATGGGTATAATATTGAATTTGTTGCACTGAAGTTCATCTTAGTGTATTCTATTCCTGAAAATACGCTTTTGAAAATATCTGCATAACTAACATGCAGCACCACTATTTTATTCTCCAGGGTCTCTGCTTTCAGAAAATATATACTTGGGGGGGGGGGGGGGGGGGGATTACAGTAATTTCTTGCAAAGAAATGTGTGTAAAAAAAAATGCCCCCGTAGACAAGTGGTTAAACTTGATCAATTCTTCATTACAGAGCCTAAGGAGATTTGGATCGTTGGGAACTCTATGGTAATACGTGCCTTTCAGATAGCAAAGAGGCGTCTATATGGCGTGAACTTGGGATTTGAAGAGAGATCCTTTACCGTTCGTTGGTTTATCCGAGACTCTATGTTATGGAGTCACTTGTGGACTGAAGTGAGCAAGGCAATTGAAATATTGGGGGACCCAAGTGTCATATTCATCCATCTAGATTGCAAGGAACTGCCAGCTCGGAACCTAGAGAAGTTTGTGCGCTTTGTGAAAAACGATTTTGTACGGCTCACCGAGGTTTATCGAGGTACGGCATTTATCTGGGCACCATTACTTGCGCAATCGGCGTGGCTTTTGACACGCACGGAGGAAAAAAGAAAGCGGTTCAACGCTGACCTTAAACGTTTTGCAGCACAGTGTGGAGTCAAGGTGGCTGATCTCAGAAAAGTTGAGGCGCTATTCGATCATAAAATCCATAGGAAAGATGATGTAGATGAGGTGGAAGCTTTTACTGCAGCCATGATTGATTCCATAAAGGCAATCTGCAATATGACAAATCAAGAGTTTGCTTAGTTTTTTTTTTTCTTTGAGCTTAACTACCTGCGTATTTCTAATTACCCCTATGATGAACATCAGACAATACAAAAATTCCCCCAACAATCAACTCAGCTAGTCAGCAAAAATGACAATTAAACCTTCTCCATCACTCATTGAAGGACACAGCTCCATAGATTCATATTCATTTGGTTATATTGCTTCCTACAGGAGGATTGGACTCTAATGCCGCGTACACACGAGCGGACTTTACGGCGGACTTTGCCCGGCGGACTTTTCGACGTACTTTCCGACGGACTTTCTGAATAAACGGACTTGCCTACACACAATCCACCAAAGTCCGTCGAATTCGTACGTGATGACGTACGACCGGACTAAAACAAGGAAGTTCATAGCCAGTAGCCAATAGCTGCCCTAGCGTGGCTTTTTTGTCCGTCGAACTAGCATACAGACGGCGGACTTTTCGACCGGACTCAATTTCAACGGATAAATTTGAAACAAGTTTCAAATCTAAGTCCGTCCAACTTTTGAGAAAACAAAGTCCGCTGGAGCCCACACACATCGAATTGTCCGACGAAATCCAGTCCGCCGGGCAAAGTCCGCCGTAAAGTCCGCTCGTGTGTACGCGGCATAAGAGGAAACAAAAAAGGGGCCAGATCCCTGTAGTATTCCGGTCCCAACCCGTAGCCCTTTTGTACTTGTTGTGTGGCCCCTGGATCCCGGCTGATAGAACTGAAAGTGGGGGTCACTAGTTTTAAGGGGCTGTAATGACTGGCCTCTCAAGCTGGCTACAGATGTACCGAAAGTCCCGGCCAAATTTTTATCCATGCGTGTCTGTCCTTTTTTAACAGAAGTTGATTCTTGGGAGGGGTTTGGCTAATTCTCCCATCCACCTCGTTCATGTGGATGGAGGAATCTGTTGGGTCTTAGTTTTTCTTTTTCATAAAAAAAAAATCTATGGCCAGCTTAACAGTCTCGTGTAGCATGTTGTCAGTCTCTAACTGTCTCCTACAGCATGATTGCAGTCTCCAACTACAACTGTAGAACATTCACTGTCTTCCCATCTCCTAAAAGATGTCCAAAGTTTCTGACTGTCTTTTTTGGCAATGCACACGCTGAATATAGGGTGTTCTCCTATGTTAACAGTTGAGGCCCCCTATAACGCCTAAGTTGACCACCACTGTTCTAGTGGGCTACACCTCTGCACCAGCTTTGTATCCTAAGGCAGTAGGAGGTCTGTCTCCAGCACTGCTGCATCAAGTCTTCTTGTGTGTGGAACTTCGACTTGGCCTTCCATCAACAACTTTATGACTTGACTGCATATTTGGATGGTAGTCATTAGGTCTTGCAGGCGCCAGTGCTGTGCCTCATTTTTTCCCCCGGGCCTTCAAGTTTCATTATCATTTGTTTTGGTGTCTCTGCCTTCCTCTCAATTTTGGGACTGCTCTTAGACATCCCAACATGTATATAAATCTATGTAGCTGTGCCCCTCAATGAACGATGGAGTAAATAGGATTTTTTTTAGGCTCACTTAAAACTCTTTTCTTTGTTGTTTATTAAACAGAGCTCCCTCTCCTCTAATTCTAGTTCTTTATTTGGTTGGCTGTTTCCAATATGACTTATTGGTCAGCATTTTGGAAGTTTTACTCCTTCGACTACTCTTCATATTGTATTACTGCTTGCTATAACTGAGCTATACAACAGGTTTAGGGATATAGCCACTAGAGGGAGCTGACCCCTTTTTTTCATTTAGTGTCCAGTCCTCTAGTACAGTGGTCATCAACCCTGTCCTCAGGGCCCACTAACAGGCCAGGTTTGCAAGATAACTGAAATATATCACAGGTGATCCCATTTGCTGCTCAGTGATTGTAGTATTCTAATCTGCATCTCCCCAAGGTAATACATAAAACCTGGCCTGTTAGTGGGCCCTGAGGAAAGGGTTGATGATCACTGCTCTAGTAGACAGCAATGTACCCAATATGTATACATCTTTGGAGCACTTCTCTCCGGGAACATAAAAAAATAAATTGTGAGTAGAAAAAAAAACTACTTGTTCAACATTTTGGGTAACAAAAACCTAGGTTTTTTGTTGCATGAATTTGCAAAGACTTGTTAAATCACATTTCCGTGGCAAAGCACCCATGCAGAGCTTGATCCCTAAAGCCTAGTACACACAGACCGAATCTCGGGCGACATCGGCTGGTTCAATTAAAAAAACGTCCGACATTCAGCCCCGTGTGTAAGGTAGCCAACAGGTTTGGCCAGCTTCTGTCGGACGAGTATGCTGGAAAACCAGCAGCCGACTGGACTGTTCTGGCAGGGGGCCATCCCCTTGTCAGAACACAAAAGAACAGCAGGGAAGATTGCTGCACTAACGTCAGATTATTAGTACAGTGGCTCTGACCGGAGCGATCTTTTTTCATTCAACTTGCTGGGTAGAACAAAAAAAAAACTAGTGTGTACCAGGCTTTACTCTAAATTGAGCTCTCAACCTTGCCTTGGAGGTCATATCTTCCGCCTTAAAGGAGAAGTGTTGAATTACAAAAAAAACCACATACTCACACTACAGTATGTGGATGCAGCATCAGTCCAGTGCTGCAGCTGTCCCCCTGCTGGCTCTAAGCCTGAGAACTGAGCTGGCTCTCTGCTCCCCTCCGGTGCTCGCTGAAGTGTCAGCTGTGCAGGGGGCGGGAGCAGCTGGCTCAAGCTCTCAGCAGCACACTGAGAGGCTGAGCCAACTTTCAGTCATACATCTGGATGAATCCAATTTCAAGTCGGGATCACTGCAGAGCCCTGTGGCATCAGCCGATCTTAGCCCGCTGTCAGCTGAATCTGGGTCACAGGAGTGCAGAACTAAGTGCACTCTTGTGACCCAAAAGAAAATTATGGCCATATTTCTTTTTTAAAGAGTAACTCTGCTTTTGTTAAGAAAAAAAATCAATCCCTGTATAGGGTGATCAGCGTACATTGCAGGGATTTTACAAACTTTGTTGCAAATTCCTACCTGTGTATCTGTTTTTATTCTAAAGAAATAGTCCTTTGCTTCAAAATGTCCCATGCAGACTTACTCTGAATGGCAGGGTCTGGTTCATTATAATAACCTGGCGCACTCAGGTTCTCATCAGTGTTTTGATGAGAAAAGTTGCAGTCTCTGCATCCCTTTAGAAGTAATTAACCCATAGGGAATATCTCACCGAAAATACATTTCTTTTGTCCAGAGAATGTCTCAAATTTGACTTGTATATTAGTGCAGAAAGAGCGAAAATCCGTGAGCCAATCACTCAAGGAGGAAATTACATTTAAAAAGGCATTCTGTACACCAACTGAGTACAAAACACTTCCAGGTTGTCATATTGCATTGAATTTTAAAGAAAATGACAGTGCTGCATATTGAAACAGGTAGTAGCCTTAAAAAACAGTATGGCTTGTGTAGCAATTGTATATTCTATATTATTTTTTCCATGATTGTGGAGTTACCCTTTAAAGAGTAACTCTCACCAGAAGTTGTTAATGTTTCGTAAATCCCACAGGGGACCCAAAGCACATTGCACTCAGTCTCGTTCAAATTTGTGCAGTGGTTTTCAAGTGAGGTCATTTTTTATTTTTGTCAGTGCTGGCTGTAGCTCCTTCCTAGGCTGAAGCCCAAATTATAGTATAGTCAGAACTGAAGCCACCTCTCCTTCTTCATTTGGGCATGACAGAGTGCATATAGGAGAGCCACACAACCCCTGCCCTCTCCACTTGACAGTACCAGGACCAATCGCTGTAGCTTCTGCTATACCCCTTTGACTGATTTTTGCACAGGAGAATCGAGATTTCTCCATAGGATGTAGGAGAAATCTTAACATGTATAGCCAGCTTTAATACACACTAGACGCTCAGACTTGCTCAAGGTTTTTGAAGACCCCCACTCCCACCAGGATGTAACAAAAGTATGTCAGTTTCTCAGAATAATTGACCATTAACCCTTGCCATTTTTTTTTTTGCTTTAAATGATCAGTTCCTGGGGTGCCCAACACCTGTTAGTGCAAGCTCATACAGCTGTAGACCAAAAACATAGATATGTATGAACCCACCCACTATCATGCAGGAACCTCTGTAGTTAGGGGTGTTGAGTTTTGAAATGTTCTTGCCCATACAAGGGCATCCTTAAGAATTTGCTTTCTGAACTGCCGTAAGTTTTGGAGACTGCACAAGCATGAGAACATGGATGAAAATGACCTTGTATTCAAGGTTCTAGCTTTTATAGATAATAAGAAATGCACATTTCCCTCAATTTTGTTCCAAAGGGAAGTCAAACATCTTATGTTCTGCTTCAGCAATCTAAGCACTGAAATTGTGATCTCTATAACTGATCCAGTAGTGGTGAGATAGAGAAGCTTACAGTCTCAGTAGCTTGGCAGACAGTGACTCAATCTCAATGACGTCCTGCAGCTCATAGAAAGCTTTAATCCAAAACTTGGGAAGATCATAACAGATGAAGATAAAAAATCATAGTGTTTCCAGCACAATACAGAACATGTGGAGAATGAAGACTAAGCATGAAGAAGAGTGAGGTAGGGACAAAATTATTGGCAAACCAACAACAATGCACATGTACCATAAGACTTTATTTTTTTTTGTTCTAATTGTATTTTATACTAACAGTACTTAAAAACCACTGGATATTTTATTTTATATGTATTATGTCACCTTTATTTTTAAATTCTTAAAATTGTTGCTTTGTGAAGAATAACAATATTCCTGTCTTGTATTGTGAAAAAATTGTTAAATAAAGAAATAAAAAAAAGTTTCTTGACATCCAAAGGATAATGGTGACCTATATCACGGGGGTAGATGTCTCCTGACCTCCAGGTTCAACAACAAACTGGATAGGTACTGCATGTCTCCAGGTACTGGGATTCTCTGGAATAAACAATGGATGCACTGACTCTGTCTTTACTCCTTTGAAACTTCTCCCTCTTCTGCTATGTAGGATCTAGATCAGGGGTCAGCAACCTGTAGATCAGGGATATGCAATTAGCGGACCTCCAGCTGTTGCAGAACTACAAGTCCCATAGCATAGCAAGACTCTGACAGCCACAAGCATGACACCCAGGGGCAGAGGCATGAAGGGACTTGTAGATTTGCAACAGCTGGAGGTCCGCTAATTGCATATCCCTGCTGTAGATCATGGACAGGAGACTGGTAAATCGTGGTGTGGACTTGCTGACCCGCCATCTCAAAGCATCAAAGTGCAATGCTGAGGGACCTCTTGTAAAGTTGGAGCTGTAGTAGGGAGCAAGAGCTGCATAAGCTTATGCCTCCTGTATAATAGTGGCTCCTGTCCCATGCAGAGTGATACAAACTGCACTCCCCCTCATATCCTGGCTAGCGGTCTCAAGAATGGTGCCAGCAGCAGGAATGAAGAGATCTTCAGGTCAGTCTGACGCAACATACTGGGCATAATAGTATAGGGCTGCTCTCACACTGATGTGCAGTGCAGTGTACCTGCAGCTTTCCTGTGGGTTTGCTGTGCTTAGCCATAGGCTTCTATTATATCCTGCAGGTTTGGTGCACTTTCTGAAATAATAGAAGTCTATTGCAAAGAAGCCTGCAGTTGCAGAGTGGCCCCATTTACTTAAAGTAAAGTAGCACCCACCAAAAGCAACAGGGGGGCTTAATTCCTGCTGTGGCATGTGTACACCTTTTGGCTGATGCCTCAACTCAACTGCAAGGTTTTACCACTCCCAACTTTACATGTGAACAAGCCTTCAGGGTGCCGCTGCCGAATGAAACTAAGGGCTTATTCACAAGTGCAGCAGGCACTGCTGCTCCTCTGATAAGTGATTTGAGTGAGTTTTTGACAGGTGGTGAGGAGGCGATATGTTGATTCCTCACCACCTGATTTAAACCCATGATTGCCGTGCAATGCATGTGATTGCGACATGGTAGTACGGCTCTTAGAATCTGTAAATCAGGTGTGAGGAAGTGACACTGTGCCCGGTGATCTTTGACTTCTGTGTTTTTCAAGTAGCTCTCCACCTCTTTAAGGTTGCCTTCCCCTAATCTAGTTGGAAGGTATTTCAGTAATCTTCATTGCCATGGATTGGCCCTGGAGGATGTAGTACTCTGACCTGGTAATACTCCTGTCGGATGTTCTGCGGGCTCTTCCAGATTGTCTGGATGTTTTGCCTCAAGGACTGATCTACCATTCTGATTCACTATCTTTAACGGCATGGCTGTTGAAACCTAGGTTCTAAGAGACAGGGGCATCTCTGAATCAGTGGTTTCTACTATGTTAAATGCTATGGTGTCTACTACTGCAAGGTCTATCACTGGACATGGAAAAAGGCATATTTCACTTGAGTCACAGGACTTCCATCCTAGGAGTTTCTCTGTAGGCAAATCTTCTCCTACCTCCAGCAGCGTAGGACCAAAGTTTGGCTCTGAGAACCATTGAGTATCAGGTTTCTGCTCTTTCTTTCAGAAACCATTAGCCTCAACCGCTTGTCGACTGCCTAACGTATTTGTGTGGTGGCAAAGCGGCCTCCCTGCGCTGGATCACGTACCTAGTACATGATCCGGGCGTCCGTCTGTGCTGTGATTTGTCACAGCACAAGCCCATCAGCAGGCCTTGGCCAATGATTGACCGCCGACACCCACAGATCTGCTCAGCGATTCACGGAACAGAGCTCTGTGATTGTAAACAATACAGAGCTCTGTTGACTGACTGGGGATCTTGCTGTATTTTTCCCCCTGCTAAGCAAAAAACAGAAGATCCTTAGTAAAAGCAGCACACATTACACATAGGCACACAATTACCCCTTTAATTGCCTTGGATGTTAACCCTTCCCAGCCAGTGTCATTAGTACAGTGATAGTGTATAATATGATCACTGTATTAATGTCACAGGTGATGTTAGTGGTAGTCCATTCCCCCATTGTCAGTGTCAGATTTCCCTCCGCACTATCGCAGTCCCGTTATAAGTCGCTGATCGCTGCCATTAGTAGTATAAAATAAATAAACATTACGGTATATAGCCCATAGTTTGGTTTGTCCGACAGTCATAGGGTTTACAATCTATATAATATACAAGACCATGTGATCCTCTTTGTCCAGGGACACGGATCACCGAGCTCCCGAGTGCACGCTCTGTGAGTCGCCAATACAGGCTGACGTACAGATAGGTTTAACCCGCATTGACGCTGCTTCCCGTCCACCGTTTATAGGCTGTAGACAGACAGGAAGAGGTTAATCAGCTTCAAACAGTTTTTGTTGCAGGCCCTTTGATCAGTGTAGGCACATCTCAGATGGTCTGGTCTGCAGGCTTTAGATGATGCCGTTTGTTACCCTGCTACCATAGGTTCCTCTACAGTAGAACATGTCCTCTGCTTCATGCGGAAACTGTAGCTCATCTTCAACAAGAGGTTTGTTACCGCTCTAGTGTAGATATTGGTCAGGAATCAATCCCAGGTTCCGGTTCACCACTGCATGGACAGGAGTATATGGATCTTGGGTCAAAATTTTCCTAAGGAATCGCCCAGTGTTGTGGGTCACCTCATCAAGTACTCTGTTGACATGTGTGACATTTATTTCTAGTTTCTCACTTGCTTCTGGAAGTTTTTGGATGAAAGGTTTGTGCAAATGACATTCCATGTCATACATATCTAAAGCGACTGGCATCTTATGGAAACTTGATGAAAACCCAAGGTGCATTATGGAAGGACTGAGGATGCCATCACTGATCCACATCGGCATATGCTAGTTCTGTGATGTCATAAGGTCATATTAATCCACAAGATTATAATAGTTTAAGCCCCCCCCCCCACTTAGAAAAAGTATGTAGATTAAGAGTGTGGACTTTTCTCTGAGTTCTATGTGCTGCATGCATTTTTTTTTCTCTGGTTCAGTAACTTCAGAACTCAACACAAAAGTCGGCCATGCACTTAGTATTTTTGAAAGGAGGTCAGCAATGGCATGCTGCATGTTTGTGTCCATTTTTTTTTAATGACCCTTCCCTGCAACATGCTCTGAGGAAGCTTGGTTACAAGTGAAACATGTAAGCAAGAAGCAAGACACCATCACGTCTTCTGTGGTGTGAGCACCGGTCTGTCCGCCTACACAGCGAACCATATCCAACCATCCTGAGTTCTCTTCAGTATATATCCCCAATCCCTAGCACCAGACTGGTAAACCTGGATTGGACAGCATTGCAGTGCTTGTATGGTGTGCAGATATACCTGAGATACTACTACAAGGTAATCCACCTGGAGGAACATACAGTTCATTTTGCAAAGCAAAGATCGTCGTCTGAAGTCATTCTGATGATCTCATCTTCATACTTTACCATCAAAGTGACTGGGCTATACATATGGACTTGAAATAAAAGGAATAAAGGACACAGAATCAAGACGTCAAAACGGTGAGCTGTATCAACCCCCCAAAACTAAGTAGAAGTCTATTCAGAGCTAAACCGGTTTTTGTTTCCTTGACTGTTGTCACCCTTATATTTACCAGTCTGTGATCCAAAATATATGTACACGACAAGCACACAATAATTGTCTCTTTGCAAAGCCTTTCATGAATTAACTTTTTCTCTCCCGTGCCTCCTGTCCCCCCTTTTTTCATCTCGTTTTTGGCAATTTTTTATGCCTAAATGGAAATTAGCAAAACGATACAAAGCACATGCACCTTTTTTTTTAAATTGAGCCAACAAACTCTCAATATAAATAAGTTGTGTATATGCAGGCCAAAACTTTTCACCTAATAGAACCAGTATAGCATATATATATATATATATATATCTTTTTCTGGTTAAGTGAAGCCTTTAATTATTAAACACACTTTTTTGAGTAGATTCATATGCATGGAATGGATGTGAGTTATGTATGGCTGACTGTGGTGGACACCGGTGTCTCATTAAGACTTTCTTTGTCTTAATTTTAACTATCTGTGTTGGAGGAGGGTATTTATAAACACATTTTTCTACATAATTAATATATGGTGGATATTTAATAAAGATTATTAGTCCTTAAACCGGTGTATCCTCTTTGAAGAATAATTTACAAGTAAAACAGGCGCAGTGCAACAGTACCTCTATAGAGTGTACCTTGAAAGTCCAGGGGGATCGAGAACTATATATAACGATTTTATATATATATATATATATATATATATATAGAAACTGGTTTGTCAGGGCTGCCACCGATGGGACCAGAAGCAAGGTCCAAAAAAGGCTGAGAAGAAACAAGGAAAAGGGGCACCTCGCTGAATGTGACAACCTATATCATAGTCTGCAGACACCGTCACCTGGAAATAATAGAGCATGAAGCTCCAGGATAATAATCCTCTAAATATATAAGCATATACACAAAAGATGGGAAAAATTCCCAAAGATATTTTTCAAAGAGGAAACAAGGAAAAGGGGCACCTCTGAATATATATCAATAAAACATTTATTATAAAAAACAATATCCACTCACATGGAAGATAGCATATCTGCATTCAAGCATGTCTCTGGATGGGAGGAGAGCAGAGGGACTGCAAAGATTGGGAAGGGAGGAGGGGGGTTATAGGGGCAAGTCAATACTTACTGGAAGGGACCGAATCAACTACCCCCGTATATTAAAGAGAAAGACACAATGTGTGAAAAAATATACCTGTAGTGAAAAAATGGCAGAAAATGGGTGAATAAAAAAATCAATGTAAACATCCAGGCTAATAATACATAACCATAGTACAATAACAAGTTATAACACCGTGGTGATTTCAATAGCCTTGTTTAAACCACCGGGCGAGAGGACATCAAGAGTGTAGATCCAGAATGTCTCTCTCGCGCACAGTTTTTTTAAAACGCTCTGCTGCAGTAAGTGATTTGGAAATTTGCTCAATCACCCAAACTTTTAGGCCAATGGTGGATTTTTTATGGTGCTCAGCGAAATGTCGGGGAACGATGTGCATGTCCTTGTCACCCTCAATAAGCCTGCGGTGTTGGCCGAAACGTTGTCTAAGGGGGCAGATCGTTCGACCAACATAAATTAGGCCACAAGAGCATGTGAGGCCATATACCACAAAGTCAGAAGAGCAATTGTAGAATTGATCTAACATGTAGGTTTTTCCTTTGGAGAGAAATGATTTTTGACCATGTTCAATGAAAGAGCAGGTTTTGCATCGGATTTTTTTGCACTAGTACATACCAACTAAAGCTATGAGAACTGTGGGGTTGGTACATGTATTAGTTGTTTTAATTTTGCTTTGGTCAGTTTTGCTTTTAATGTTGGGAGATTTTCGCTATGTAACTCTTGGTACTGGGGGGAGGGTAGTTTTGAGGAGGGGATCTTGTAACAAGATATCACAATGTTTATTCAGAATGTTCTCCATTTTTTTATATTGGAAGTGGAAAGTGGTGATGAATCTGGTAGAGTGATCTATTTTGTCTTTTTCTTGTTTGGTGGGTTTTCCTTGTTTCCTCTTTGAAGGATATCTTTGGGAATTTTTCCCGTCTTTTGTGTATATGCTTATATATTTAGAGGATTAATATCCTGGAGCTTCATGCTCTATTATTTCCAGGTGACGGTGTCTGCAGACTATGATATAGGTTGTCACATTCAGCGATGAATGTATGTATAATTATACACATCTCTGAAACCTATCTAATCAGGACTAGTTTGGATGAGCATTAGTTTCCTTTTTTCCTCTTTTCTACACCTGCAACATACTCACCCTTTTTCATTCCCGAACCACTTTGTCAAAGGGAGTGATGCAAGACACTTTGAAATTCTAGGAATAGTTGAATTTGTGACCCCTCCCCTCTATTCCATCTGATAGAGCTGTGCCTCATAAATCACCTAGTTCTGTCACTGTTAAAGCGTTTGTTAACCCAACACTTCATATTCCTGATAGATGGCTGCTGTACCATGTTCTTGTATGAGAGAGTCCCCTGTTCTGTTTAAATTGCTTCCTTTGTGTGAAATCCCCGGTGTTCCTGCCATTCCCTCTGCTTTCCTATTAAAAACTGACCACGCTAAGCAGGAGAGCACACGGTAGTCAGTTCTCTAGCTATGCTGGGAACTCAGCCTGCCCTGCTCCAATGATCAAACCTGTCCTGGTTTTCCCCCCGCTGCACAGCCATTCACTGGGAAGCTCAGTGTGCTGCTGTGTCTCCCCCCCCCAAATCTTATGCAGCTGAGAACAGAGAGAATGTGATCACTTATAATAAAGGGAAAAAAGGTATTTATGTTTTTTTATATCTATACAAAAATGTTTTGCCTTTCGTTTCTGTTTTAAACTGGCTTGTTTTAAAAGGTGATCAATTACAATCACTTTCAGATTCAACAAGTCAGGTTGAACACAGCTTTTTTTTCCCCGGTCCAAGCAGTAGATAAGTGAGGAAAGGAGAGAATGGATGAATTCACAATGACTTGCAGTAAAATGCAGGGAAACCGGATGTACATTTCCATCCATTTTATGTGCATTTAAATGCTCATTGATTTGCGTTTTAGCAATCGTTAAAATGCTACGCATTTTGTATGTTTCCTGTGACAGCACATCCTGTTTCTGTTTGTGGGTTAGAGACAAAAGTAATGACAAGGCAAAGTTTTTTTTTTTTTTTTTTTCCCCTTTACTTGTGTTGTCCTGCAGTGACGTGAGTTTCACACGCGTTGCATTAAAATGCATATATGTTACATTGTAACGCAACACAAGTCAACACAGCATTGTAGTGTGAATAGGACACATCAAATGTATATAAGACCCCTTTCACACTGAGGCGTTTTTCAGGCGCTTTAGAGTTAAAAATAGCACCTGTAAAGCTCCTGAAAAATCTGCAATCCCAGTGTGAAGGCCCTTGGCACTGCGCTGGCAGGACGTCTAAAAACACCCTGCATGCAGCATCTTTGGGGCGCTTTAGGAGAGGTGTATACCCCTAAGGGGTTGAATAAGGAATTGAGCCTCAAAGTGTTCTTGGAAAAACAATAAACTAATATCTATGCCCCCTGAATCACTGTGCAGCAAAATCAATCCCTTTATTAAGTAAGCTAGGTTCTGATATTGGTCTTTATATATATATATATATATATATATATATATATATATGTATGTGTATTCACATATGTATATGTATACCTCAACTGTTACAACATGGCCCCTACACTCCAATTAAAATAAATAAATATATCATTTCTCTCCCCTCCATAGGTACTCTAGTTCACTCTGTCATATTCCCCTCTCCTCATTCAATAACACAATAAAATTAAGAACTATTTATGCCAATTGACCTTGGTTCCGCTCTTTTTTTTTTTTGCCACATCAGCCAAGTAAGATTCATAGGAGCAAGTTATTTCAACTATCAAGTCAAACTTATCTCATGATACTTTCACATCATTGTGGCGTTTTCTCATATTTAACATTTTATCTTTTCTGTTCCGTCCACATGACAAATTATACAGGTTACAACTTACATTTCTAATATTCCTAAACCGGAACACCACCACCAACCCTATACCCCCAAGCCCACCCATACCCACTTAACCTCCCCTCAAACCTCCCCCCCTCCCCTCCCCTGCTACGCATCCCATAGGAGTCCTGATCTAGATCACTCAATATCCTCCTCCTACTCATGATACTTATTTGAGTATTTAAGTGTATAATCTCCAACTCAATTTTACGTTTAGGTTTTTATTAGGGTAAGTTATCTGGCTCCTTGTCCCATACCTCCGCCGCCTGGGAAGAGAACTTATACTTTGTCCAGTCTCTCCACGTCTCTTCGTACTCCTCCATCTCCAGCCCTTCACTATATCTCAGGTATTCCAGGCATTGAATTTGCTCTATTTTATTGAACCACTCCCGCATTGAAGGTCTCTTGTGATCTAACCAGTATTTGGGGATGAGACTTTTAGCGGCATTGAGAAGGTGCGGTACCAGTGTTTTCAAATACTTCTTAGAAGGTATATCGCTCCCGTGGTGCAAACACACCCAGGGGTCATCCGGAATCCTCTTATTGGTGATCACATGTATAATCCTCCTTACCTCCTCCCAGAATTTTTTCATTACCGTGCATAACCACCATATATGGGCCATTGTCCCTATTTCCTTGCACCCCCTCCAGCAAAACTGCGAAGTTTCTTCCTGTATTTTATGCGCCTTATCTGGGGTAACAAACATTCTTGCCAAAATTTTGAAATTCATTTCGGCCATCCTATAGTTCACTGAGGTGGCATTTACTCTACTCAAAACCCTCCCAACCTCATTTTCACTGATCTTTTTTCCTAATTCCTCCTCCCATTTCCCGATAAATCCTGGACATTCCTCTTCTAATCTAGTCAATATTCTATAGATCCTGGACATTCCTCCCCTCCTACTTTTCTTCATGCAGACTTTCTCGAAGGGGCGAAGATCTTCCATCGACCTTATTGGCTGCGGAGAGATTCAACAAAATGCTTCAACTGCCTGTACTTCCAATTATCCATAACAGACCAATTATCTTTGGCTTTTAGTTCCTGGTAGGTACACAGCTTACCCTGCCTTGTAATGTCTTTAAGTTGGACCTCTTCACCTAAAATCCAATTCCCCGATAGGTCTTCCCTCCCGGGCGGAAAATAGTCTGTGTCTTTAAGCGGGATTAGTGGTGAATTGTATCCCCACTTCTCCCTATCGTGTATTTTATCCCATAAGTTTAAAGCGTGTTTAGATATATCAAGTGGGGGAAGATGGTAGTTGCGCTGTAATGAAGGGGGGGGAGGGAAGCTACAAAGATGACTAAAGTGGCAAAGTGAACTAAAAAAGCAGAAACGGGCCAATGCATGAATGGATCCTACATGCTAAAAGAACATGGTGGGGATGCAGTGCAGTGCAACGTAGCTGATCAACATGACTATAATGTTGTGGGCAGACAAAGCCTAATATATAAAGGTAATCGTGAAACAGTGACTGCTTGAATATAGCAAAACAAAAATGCATATACTAACACAAATAGGATGAATAATGACACAATGCAAAAAAAAATATATAATGCAAGAAAAATATATGTGGGCCAGTGCCCCATTAGCAAAAACGTGCCAGATCCTGGTGAACTACAAGTGACAAATCCCTAGGACAAGCATGAATATTAGTTCTATCATCCAGTCCAAAAAACAAGAACTCGTGATGAGAAACACAAAACAAGTCCAATCGTGAAGGGAGGGGGGATCTTCAGTGAGGACACCTCCGTGTTTGCAAGCCGCTTACCTTACAGCTGTAAGGTGTACAGCCTGTGTTGCAAATGACCCGCAGGTGTAGACGTTCCGTGTATACAGGCAGTGACAATAAAAATTAAAAATATACAGCATGTAAAATAACTGCAACAACCACAGTGGAGGGGGGGGGGGGCAAGACACACACGGGGGGGAGGTTGCACTCACTTTCATGAAGTGAGTGTGGGCATCAATCCACGAGCGCCGAGCTCGTATGCCTCCAGGAGTGTCACCAATCTGGAATCTGTCCCCGTGCCTGGAAACTGGAATATGTCCCTGTGCCTCTCTCCTCAGTGTTCGTCAGGTAGAGTAGTGATGTACAGTGTGAGGGGGAAAGAGACGCACATAGCGTGATCCCATATAAAAGGTATATTTAATAAAACAAGTCCAATCAACTTAAATTTAAAACAATGCTGCAGTGTGTAGTAACTACGAGCGCCGAGCTCGTCTCCTGTTTGTCTGTGGCAGCGTCCCGTGCTCCAATCCTAATGCATATCGTCACGTCACGGGACTTCTTCAGAGGATCTCCTCTGAAAAAGTCCCATGACGTGACGATATGCATTAGGATTGGAGCACGGGACGCTGCCACAGACAAACAGGAGACGAGCTCGGTGCTCGTAGTTACTACACACTGCAGCATTGTTTTAAATGTAAGTTAATTGGACTTGTTTTATTAAATAAATATACCTTTTATATGGGATCACGCTATGTGCGTCTCTTTCCCCCTCACACTGTACATCACTACTCTACCTGACGAACACTGAGGAGAGAGGCATGGGGACATATTCCAGTTTCCAGGCACGGGGACAGATTCCAGATTGGTGACACTCCTGGAGGCATATGAGCTCGGCGCTCGTGGATTGATGCCCACACTCACTTCATGAAAGTGAGTGCAACCTCCCCCCGTGTGTGTCTTGCCCCCCCTCCACTGTGGTCGTTGCAGAGCTATTTTACATGCTGTTTACTCTTTATTTTTTATATTTCGCTTGGCATATTCATCATTGTCACTGCCTGTATACACGGAACGTCTACACCTGCGGGTCATTTGCAACACAGGCTGTACACCTTACAGTTGTAAGGTAAGCGGCTTGCAAACACGGAGGTGTCCTCACTGAAGATCCCCCCTCCCTTCACGATTGGACTTGTTTTGTGTTTCTCATCACGAGTTTTTGTTTTTTGGACTAGATGATAGAAGTAATATTCATGCTTGTCCTAGGGATTTGTCACTTGTAGTTCACCAGGATCTGGCACTATTTGCTAATGGGGCACTAGCCCACATATATTTTTCTTGCATTATATATTTTTTTTGCATTGTGTCATTATTCATCCTATTTGTGTTAGTATATGCATTTTTGTTATGCTATATTCAAGCAGTCACTGTTTCACGATTACCTTTATATATTAGGCTTTGTCTGCCCACAACATTATAGTCATGTTGATCAGCTACGTTGCACTGCACTGCATCCCCACCATGTTCTTTTAGCATGTAGGATCCATTCATACATTGGCCCGTTTCTGCTTTTTTAGTTCACTTTGCCACTTTAGTCATCTTTGTAGCTCCCCCCCCCCCCTTCATCACAGCGCAACTACCATCTTCCCCCACTTTTGTCCCATTTGTCCTGCCTTGGATCAGTACTTAGGTGTTGCAGCAGTGTCCTTTTAGCGTAGCCCCCCCCCCCCCCGATAGCGCAGGAGTTTCCACTTTCACACACATACTTATATCAAGTGTTTTCATGTGCAATTTTCTATATTGTGGTGGTATCCATACTTTTATACCCAAATCTGCCCCACTCATTATATTCTCTATTTTCACCCATTGCTTGTCTTTATTATTATTCACCCAATCTACCGTGCGTGATATAATAATGGCTGTGTAATATTTTTTAATATCTGGTGCCCCCCAACCCCCCCTCTTCTTATCATTCACTAATTGTGCATACTTAATTTGTGTTTTTTTTCCCCCTCCATATAAACTTCAAAAACAATGTGTGTAGTTTGTTCAGAAAACACTGTGGGATTTGAATTGGGAGCATTCGGATTTTGTATAAAATTTTGGGGAGGATCGACATTTTGAGTATGTTTATTCTACCTCCCCATGAGAGTCGGTTACGCGGAAATCTATTCAACTCGGCCCCGATATCATTGAGGAGGGACATGTAGTTAGCTTGAAACAATGTCTCTTTTACAGATGTTATTTTAACTCCTAAGTAATTGAGTTCTTTTACCCCCCATTTAAATGGTAACCATTTTTGATGAGGCTTATCCCCATCTTTCTGTTCTACTACTTCCAAAATTTCCGATTTAGTTGAATTTACTCGGAAGTTGGATAGTCTACCATAACTCCTGACAATCTCGAGTAAATTCGGGAGGGTAATCCTCGGGCGGGTAGGGGTGCAACGGATCAAAAAACTCATGGTTCGGATCGTTCCTCGGATTAGGAGTCACGGTTCGGATCATTTTCGGATCAACAAAAAAAAAATCTCCCCCACTGTAATATCCACAATCTCCCTATTGGCAGGGTGTGGCAGAGTATTGCAGGGTATTGGCGGGTATATTGGCAGAGTATTGGCAGGGTATTGGAAGGGTATGGCAGACTATTGGCAGGGTTTAAAAGAGTATTGGCAGGGCAATGCGGCAGGGCATTGCAGAGTATTGGCAGGGCATTGCAGAGTATTGGCAGGGCATTGCAGGAGAGCATTGCAGAGTATTGGCAGGGCATTGCAGAGTATTGGCAGGGAATTGCAGAGTATTGGCACTGCTGACATCCGATCTCTCCCCTCCACTGTACAGATCAGTACACAGAGGGGAGAGAGGAACCGGCGTCATGACATGTCGGAGCGATCACGTGCTAAACGGCCGCCGGGTGTGCCAAGATGGCTGCCGCTCCGGAGCTAGGCCGAAGCCGCGGCCTTTCCTATGGCCGAGGCCACAGAGCGCTCCGTGGATCGTGGGTGTCCCGTACGGATCAACCTCCGTGGATCGGATCAACCTCCGCGGATCGGATCACGGATCGATGACGATCCGTTGCACCCCTACGGGCGGGTGACGTACATTAAAACATCTGCAAAAGCCGCTACTTTGAATTCTTCTTCCCCAATTTTGACCCCACAGATATCCGAGCTAAGTCTTATTCTGGCCAATAGAGGTCCCAACGTCATCACAAAAAGCAGCGGGGAAAGTGGGCCCCCCTGTCTAGTACCGTTATGCAGCACAATAGGATCTGAATGGGTACCATTTATCTTGACTCTGGCGGTTGGGGAGGTATACAAGGCTTTTATCCTACCCATCATTTTACTACCTATGCCAAACTTTTCCAAGGTGTTCCACATGAAACCCCAGTCTACCCTGTCAAATGCTTTTTCAGCATCCATCGACAGGAGTAGTCCTGGGGTTCCCCTGTCCTTCATTATCTGGGCCACCATCAGTGTTTTGATACCGTTATCTCTCCCTTCCCTTCCAGGAACAAAGCCCGCTTGGTACGGATGGATAATCTCGCTTATAATCTTTTTCAATCTGTAGGCTAAAATCTTCGCGAAAAGCTTCGTGTCAACGTTTAAGAGGGAGATGGGTCTGTAACTTGAGCACAACGTGTTATCCTTTCCCTCCTTCCTTATAATGGAAATGCTTGCTTCGAGTGCTTCCTTTCTCATCTCCCACCTTTCCCCAATCCCGTTCATGTAAGAGCACAGTATGGGGAGCAATGGTTCCTGTAATTTTTTGTAAAAAAGGGCAGTCAGCCCATTGGGGCCTGGGCTTTTCCCATTTGGGGTTTCCTGTATGGCCCTGTACAGTCACAGGGGCTTCCAGCATTACTCTATCCTCTTCCGTGATTTTTGTTAAGTTTGCCTCTTTTAAAAAAGTTTTACTGGCTTCACACTTACGTTTATCTGACTCCTGAGAGTTATCTGCATTAATTGCGTACAGTGCCCCATAAAACCCTTGAAATGCTTTCGCTATGTCACATTTTCATTTCCCCCGACTTGGCCCTGATTTTTTCAATATAATTGCTTGTTTTCTTTTTTTTCAGGGCCCTAGCTAAAAGCTTACCTGGTTTGTTACCATAAATATATCTTTCTTTCTTTACCAAGTTATAAGTTTTACGTGTTTCCTGTTCTAGAGAGGCCCTCAACTCTTCTCTTCTTTTATGTAAATTCATCCACACCTCCCTCCTTCCCGATGCTTTATGTTGTTTCTCTAATTCTTGGATCTCTTTAATCAGGGCAGACCTTTCGTCTTTCAGTCTTTTATTCTTTTCCACCCCTACCATCATGAATATACCCCTGATGTATGCTTTATGGGTTTCCCAGATTGTAGCCTCGTTAACCTCCCCGGGGGTGTTGATTTTGAAGAACCACTCCAGCTCTTCCTTAATTCTCCTTAAGATGTCTTTGTCTAATAACAATTCTTCATTTAGTCTCCACCCTGAACCCCTTGTATCTGTTCCACCCATTTTTATTTGTAAACTCACGGGTGCATGATCCGAAAAAGTCATTTTGCCAATGGATGTCCCTGTGACCTCTTCCAACGACCTATGCTCTACTAGAAAAAATCAAGTCTCGAGTAAGTCGCATGTACGGGGGAGTAGTAAGTGTAGTCCCTTGCGTGCCCCTGCTGGATCCTCCATACATCCACAAACTGAAGCTGATACAACTTCTTGAGTTTTCCAGCCCACACTCCTTCCCTCCCCCAGACATGCGATGAACAATCCCTATCTGGGTCCAAACACAGGTTAAAGTCCCCTGCCACTATAGCCCTCCCCTTCCTGAATTCCTCAAATTTCGCAGATATACCCATTATTTTTCTGTGTGTATTTTTATTTGGCCCATAGATACTTGCCAGGGAACATTTCAAGCCGTTAATTTTGCCTTTCAGGAAGAGGAACCGAACCTCCGGGTCAGCCAGCCTTTTCTCCAAGTTAAAACCTAGTCTCCCTGGTAAACCCTATGGCCACTCCTCTCGCTCCTCTGATTGGTGAATCACCATAATTCCAGACTGGGAAATCTCTGGAATACATTTTTTGATTCTTATTGGAGCTAAAATGTGTCTCTTGAAGCATTACTACCTCAGCCTTCAAAAACTTTAATTCCCCTAAGATATTTGCTCGTTTTACCTGGGAAATCAGTCCCCTGACATTATAAGAAATAATTTTTAGATTAGACATCATCACTCACTCCCATTTGTTTTCTGCTTTCTATTATACAGGCTCAAAATACTTTTTCACCCTTTAAACCCTCTCTTACCCCCCTCCCCCTCCCTTCCCCCCAACCCCCCCATCTCTCCTTCCCACCTCCACCTCCCAGTCGCCTCCAGTTTCTTCTTTCCCTCCCCCCCCTTCCCCAAGCTCTTGGGGGTAAGACGGACCTTGTCAAGGCCCCATATGTAACCATGGCCCCCCTTCTCCACCTGGTTGTCCCCCAGAGGTTGAGCTCGATGTGGGCTCCATTCGAGACCACAGATTTCTCGCTAAGAATGGGGAGATTTCCTACTCCGGTCATCCCTCCCGCACACCTCCCACCCACCCCCGGCCCCCCCCTCCATCCCCATAGGGAAAAAAAAAGTCTAACTGCATATGTTACTAAAAAACATCTCATTTG
Source organism: Lithobates septentrionalis (assembly GCA_037952835.1). Taxonomy (NCBI): domain Eukaryota; kingdom Metazoa; phylum Chordata; class Amphibia; order Anura; family Ranidae; genus Lithobates; species Lithobates septentrionalis. The sequence continues at coordinate 549,224 of JBBDGP010003694.1, forward strand.
AGACCCCAGTGCTCTCTTCGCCCTTATGCACTACTGGTATTTGATACTGGTTTCCAGGTGGGCAAAACCCCTGTTGGCTCCTGGTTGGTATTTTTCTCCCACCAACCCGGGATTTCCAGTATTCCAAGGCGTTGGCAGAATTTTTGTGTTTCTTCTGGAAATCTTAGTACGGCAATACGGCCTTCAATGCGTCCGATTAAACAAGCAGGGAAGCCCCAGGAGTATTGGATTCCATGCGATTTCATAGTGGCCAGTAAAGGTTTCAAAATTCTTCTCCTATTTAGGGTCTCTGCTGCGAGATCCTGGGAAATATGTAGACTTGTTTCCCCATACTTTGCCTGGTTATTCTTCCTTAGATTGGAATTTATCTGTTCTTTATCCAAATAATTGTGGAATCGCACGATGACGTCACGTGGGGCGTCTCCCCTGATTTCCGGTGGCTTTCTAATCCTATGCACTCTGTCCAGCTTTAGCTTTCTACTGACTTCAGAGGGATTTATCAGATCTTTAAAGATTGCTTCCATTTTCTCTTGTAAACTCTGTGCTTCTCCTTGCGATTCTGGAAGACCTCTAATCCGGAGATTCTTTCTTCTGCTGCGGTTCTCTTGGTCTTCCAATCTATATCTTATATTTTTTGTTCGATCTGCATTGCTTCCATCTGTTGTTTCAACTTTTGGATTTCAACTCCTTGCTTGTCAGTTACGGATTCCACTTCCTCCACTCTTTTCAAGATGTGACTCATGTTTTCATGCACAATGCTGATCTCTTCTTTGATTGAAGCCTCCAACCTTGCAAACATTTCTGCTATTTCTCCTGTTGGATAGCAACATGGTTTAATATCTTACTTCTGGTATTTCACTTCCTGTTTGACACAGCCAGGTAGGAATGAAACACATCAAAGCTTTGTGATCAGAAGAACAATGCCTTGGCTCAAGCCCACCTGCTGTGACATGTGTGAGTACAAAGTTTCAAAGAGACCACTGCTGCCAAGATGTCTATTGAAGATCTGACACAGGGCTAATAGAGACGCTGGCCCTGCTGGACAATATAGCATGCTTCCTGGAGAATGGGCAGACATTTGGAAGGGATACCTCTCGGCAAAGTGTATTGGATAAAAGGCAAATGGGGGTGGCTACGAGTGGGCGTGTATGTTTGAATGAAAGGAACACACAGGCTTTTGTTCTCCCCTTTTGGTTGCTGAGAAGCCTGCTGTAAGGTCGTCCCTCTGCTATCTTGGGACCTTGCTCTGACCGAAGGCTTGGGCCTATATTCCATGAGGCCCAGACCCCTTTTATCATCCAGAACTAACAGAGGAAACCATGTGTGATAAGTATATTTGATATTTCATTGTTGTTATATGCTGTAGAGATGTGCTGTTAGTAAAGTGTGTTCTGATTGTAAGCTATGTAGCATTGTAATACCCTTTTAGTACTTTTATGATAGTTTCCTAACTCCTTGGGAGATAAAAATAAGATATTGTTTTACTAGCAGCACCGTGTGTTTGGTTTCATAGTTAACCTGGTATTATTGTGATATTAACAATAGCATGTGCTCAGAGTTTAATAGACCAACTAATTATAGGGACTAGATAAATTAATACACAGATATAATATTAATATTTATATCGATTATTACAATTGGCACCCCAGAGGGAGTGTGAATTTTATTTTTACACAGAATCCACAAAAACCTAATGTATTTTTGTCTTAATTCCCTGTAAGCATTAATCCTAAACTACACCCAGAACTCAAAATCATCTCTAGTGTGGACAAGATTGGCGCTGGCTTGCAAATTCTGAAACCACGCTTGGATGGTCATGAAGATTCTGTGAAATATTTCATCAGGGAAACGTAGAACCTGGTGAGATCTTTCACTGATATATGTATATATGTTAAACGTTTGTATCATTGATATGCTTTAGGCCTGTAACCAGCCAAAGGTGCTGGCGAGTAAAAGGGCTGATCACCCTTGGTTAGAGATTGACAGGAATTACCATACATCTTTGAGGAAAAAGTGGGAGAAATATAGATTGTTATTTAAAATTTTAAATTTTTTACTTTTTTTTTTTTTTACACACGTGAGAGTGAAATAGCTTTGTTCCAATAGGAGATCAATGTGGCCTGCAACCTAACGGGAAGGCATTGATTGAGAGTCTGCCTTGTGTCTTAGAATGTGCCTTGCGTCTGGTAGGCTGTAGAACTACAAGTCACTGTTAGGTTTAAATGGCTTTGGATCAGTTTTTTTGTTTTGTTGTTTGTTTGTCTTTCCGTGATAAGCAACTTTGATAAAAGCAGGTCAGACGAGCTTCAGTGGGGGTAGGCTTATTAGCATATCAATGGATATTCCCCAGTAAGCATGTGGTAATCCTAAAAGCCACATAGAACCTACAGGACAGAAGTGCTCATATACAAGGCAGCCGATAATGCCACAATAAGTGTGGTGGGTCTTTTCTATGGATATGCAAAAGTTTAATGGTTTTGAAGGATATCAGGTAAAAGTGGTAATGAATGAAGAATATTGAATGCTAGAAGAGCGATTCAGTTTTTTTTTTTTTTCGTAAGTTGTAAGAGCTAACGATAATTGAGTTTGGTTTATTACTCAGTGCAGTGTTGGAATGCTAGTACAAATAGAATTGTGTATTGTGTGGATTGTATGGTTGTGAAATGGAACTGGTGTATACATATGTTGAAAAGTATGCTTCTTCCAATTATCATTCATGTGCAGATGAACCTCTTAAAAGCCAGTGTAATGTATTATTGTCTCAGTGTCACCAACATTATAGCAGATTATTGGGTAAACAGCTAAAAAAGAAAGGTTGGCAAATGAAATTGCAGTGTTGCTCAGAATTAAATTTATATCTGAGCAAATGGAGGGGAAGTGGGAAGCAGAGAGGAGACGTCTCGGGGAGGACATAGAGAAAATCAGTGAAAACCTTTTAAAGATTGCAACAGCCTCCAGTAGTGAGATGGATGAATTGCGGACTACAGCAAGCAATTTGTCAGAAAGAAACAGTGAGCTACAAGAACAGCTTCAGAGGTGCAGCATGGACTGTGATATGAAGAGCAAACTTTTAGAGTCATTGCGAATAAAGTTGTCAGAGATGGAAGAGTTGGTTATGTCTTTAGAAAGAAAGTTAGCAAATGCACACTCCCAGCTTCTTACTAAAGAGCAATGTATAGTATCGCTCAATGAGCACAAAGGAAGGTGCCAATTGGCCAATATCTGCACAGTCAATGAGGAGAAGGGCTGTGATGAAACACAGTCTGCTATTGCACCCATAGCTTCGAAGCAGGATAACAGTTTGATTACAATCCAAGAGAGACTTACTTTGTGCCAGATTCTGGGTGAATTTAATGCCCTGGAATCACCAGTGAGTCTGTCCAATAAATTTGAGGCTCTAGTCCCTAAATTTCATTTGACTAATGAGGATGCATGTTCTCTTCTGAGAGCATGGCTACCAGGACCTTTGGCAGGCCAGTTATTTGCACAGGTTAATGATAACTTAGCAGATGCAGAGGTGCGGAGGAAAGAGTTGCAGCGTATTGTGGACAGTCGTGATAATAGTATGAGTGATTTACAACTAATGAGATTTAGGAGAGGAGATGACCCAATTTTGTTCTGCAGTGAGTATCTTGCATTGTATACGAAAGTGTTCAACTGTCCTGACTTATTGGAGGATGATACAAGTTTCATATACTCAATGGCCAATAAGTGTTATGTAAGCTATCCCATTAGAATGGCTCTGAGGAATGCTAGATCCTACCAAAATTTTGTCAATATCCTGCGAGACTTCTGTCAAGAGTCCAGTGATAGGGAATATGCGTCAAAGGCAGGTGTATCCGTAATAAGCAGAGGTACAGGAAGGCAGAGAGAGTTCAGACGTTCTAAATGGAATAGGCATGGACATAGATTTTGTAAAGCCCTTAACATTGCTAGCATGGAGCAGGAAACCCCAGAATTACAGGGTGCACAGGCAGCCATAATGGAGTTATCCTCCAAACAAGCAAAAGCTGAATGTGCAATGGTGAAAGTACCTTGCACATGCGCAGTGCTCAGCAAAAATAGAAGTGGAGCATGCAGAAAAAACAGACGCTCTTATTGCTGCAAGTGATGTTGCTATGACAGAAATCAATGGTGGAGATGTAAATAAAAATGCGATAACTGTGCTTGAAAGTGATTCAGGAGTTGAAACTTCTGATGACTCCTCAGATGATGAAAGTGTAAAATATGGATATTCCAAGCATAGTAATCATAGTAATAATGTCCAGCAATGTGAGTTTCCAATGCCGTATGCTCAAGAAAGGGCCGATACAGAGGGACCAGCCCTCAAATGTTTTTTAAAAGGTGGGGTCACATCGCTAAGTATTGTTGCGCAGCGAATAATGATATCAAAAGAAGGTCGCAGTACCCCAAAACGACCCCAAGGCATTATGAAGTGTATTCTGCCCGATGGGGTAGCAACCCAAAGCATGGAGGCCGTAGTAATCAAACCCATTTCCCTTTAAAGACCCAAATGCGGAGACTACAGACTGATAATCATCAGTATACAGAACAGTTACGTAAAGTCAAAATGGAGGTAGCCGCATGGTTATTCAAATGTAGCACTGGGGGAAACAATGTTAGCAGCACTTAGTGAGCTGCATGGATGCTCCTTGCCATATTTTATTTATATACGACGCTCACATCTAAACCTTATACATAGCAAATGTTCCCCTACATTACAATTATTGGGAAAAGGCTTGGGGGACTTAAAAGTCAATTGCCATGATAATTGTGTGTAATCACCATCTTTGTGTTCCTTTTTCAGAGACCTTGGAAGAGGATAAAACTGGTTTGAATACTAATGTCTGTGTTTGTTTACAGGTTCTTCAAAGAGAGAACAACAGTGGGCACATTTAGCAAAACAGGGGTTAGGTTATGGTAAAGACATAATCGACTATCAAATGGTACCATGAGCTCATTAATTAGTAATTGTTTGCAAACAATAAAAAAATAAGATGAACAATGGTCAGGCATTAAGGGTTTCAAGTGTTACAAGTGAAGTTACAAATGTTGTGATGAGGTACAGATATTTTGTTTTTTTGTTTTTCCCATTAACTAATTGTCTTTCAGATGGAAATGAGCACTTGCTCTTCTCAGGAGGAAAATCCATGGATGTCTTTAGTTAAAAGTTGAGTGTTTGTCATTGTCTTATGGTGGTTGTCTTGTCATGTTGTTTTTGTGTAATAATGGCCAGAATTTTATTTTTTTTGTTAAGTTTTTTTAATTTTTTTTATATTTTTGGTATTTGTTTAGTCATCCATTTTATTTTTGTTTGTTCAGGTGGAGAAATTATTGTTTAGTCCACCTGAAAGGGGGGTAATTGGCCATTCCGTCAATTAGCAGCTGAATAGATGGTCATGGGATATGTCCTGCAGCTGAATACATTTTATTGATTTAAGACCAGAGTTGTTGGTAGGAGGCCATTCTAGCTTCTAGAGTTCATTTTTTTTTTCTCTTTGTTTTATTTTCATTCAGGTGGGAAAAGTTACAAGGTGTACGCTTTGTCCACCTGAAAGGGGGGTTGGTGCATAGGTCTGAAAGTACAGATAATGCATTGTCTTTTTAATGCTTAAAATTTAGAATTTTTGAGAAGCAACGTTCAAGTTTTGTTTTTAAATTGTTGATCATACCATGGGGATCCATTTTAGAGTGAGTTCAGCCTAAAGAGCTCATGGTTGTTTTGATAGTTTAGTCAGAGTTGCAGAAGCCAGGAATACTAAGTTCCAAGGAAGGAACTGTAAATAAATGTAGCAAGCGAACAGATATTATGGATAAGAATTTGATTCTGCTCTTGTGTTTCAATTCCAGAGTCCTGGTGGAGCGAGATTGGAGGGGTCTCTGGAACATGGATGACAGATGTTCATCTGGTTGGCAGTTTGTCTGTGCCATACCACACCGCAAATTTGTTCTTATAGACATCAGGAGAGAAAGGGACAGATGAAAAGATTCAGTTTAATACTTGTTTTTGCTTATGGACAATTTAGGGCTAATACTAAATCTGAAGGACTATGCCCATCAACAGGACTTGTGAAACATTTTTGCCGGAGTCTCTCCTGAAGAATGCAAACATGCTATTAATACATGTGCAATGGGTTGGAGGTTGGGGAAGGAATATACACATCCAACCTGTCAGAACATGAAATGTGAAATATATGTTTTTTGTTGAAGGGAGGAATTGAAAGAAGAAAAGGTTTTTAATGTATGACATGTATTGACATAACGGAAGTAATATGGTGCAGGTGCCCAGGTGACTGGCGCTTATACATAATAAGGTGTTGGTTGGCCAGACTAGAGGTTGGCCAGGTGACACATCAATGGGGTGAAAATTTCCTTGTATGGGGGGATACGCCTGGTTGATGTCTCACCGGAAAGGTTGAAACCCTGCACAGGTAATGCCAGTGAATAGACACAAGAGCACGCTCCGTTAGATAAAGGGAACAAACGCTGGCTACCAGGGTACAATATGCCTTCACCACATGGCGCTGCAACATCTCACAGTGGTTGATAAAAACCTATTACCCTGTATGTGCTGAGTATACACTGAATCAAGTGCAATCATTGTACCAGTGACTTGCTCCCAGAGATGTGCGGACACAGAATAAGGTTCATGTAGGGCGCGTATGTCTGAGGAGTAACCGGAAGAGGAGGGATGTATTCAGCCCTATATTGGGGGAATAGGAGCTGGGATGGATGTTGTTCATGGGGTGGACATCGGCCTCCTGAGGAACAAACTCGCAGCCATAGCTTCAGCGGGGCTTTGGTACTCAGAGAGATTGGTGGCATCCATGATAGCATTCAACAAAGTCACATAAATACCCAGGTTAAAGTGGCTCAAGATTTTGTCAACCATGTTGAGAGGTTGGTAGGGAATGTGAAGGTATAGGACAGGAATCTGTCATTGGCTCTTGCGTGCACGAAGTGGCAGGTGGAAGTGTCAACCAGCATTGAGCTGATTGTACAGTCTCCATATGAGGGACAGAGGCCTTATGAGTTAGCATCACCACTCAGTAAGACTTTGCCAAACACGTCGCTTACACTGATTCAAAGTGGTGGTCGATTGGGCTGTACCAGTTTGGATTGTGAAAGGTGTTATGCTGTATGATCTCAAATACAGAAGTGCAGACTCGGTCTGTATATTTGGTGGCATTAATGGGCTTACTGACTGGGGATTCTATCTTCTTGTGTTTGAGGCTAATTGCCCACATATGATCAAAGAAGCTGGAAGATGGAGGCAGGTTGATACTTCCCTTGGTCAGAAGCATGACCATGATGTCCTTTGTATGCCAGGTCAATACATGATGGTGAACAAAAAAATGTTGGGAAGATATTTCATTCTGTATTTGGGATGGAAGGATCATTGCTGGGAAGGACCACCTGGGTATTATTTGGGACATAGACGAGTTTGTTTCCTTGTCCTAAAGAATGCCGATGTAACGTTAGTCATGGAACTAGATGGTTCTTTGAACCTAACAATAGGTAGGGGTGCATGGTGTACGCTGGGCATGGTCTCTTAAATCCAGGCACAGGGATGGAATTGTGTGGGTTTTGTCATTGTGGCAGATTTATATGTGTTGTTGGACTTGATATTTATATAGAAGGGTCGCCCAGTTATCTATGCAAGCTGGGGAACAAAGTGACGGTAGGGTCTCTGCGTACAAGTTAGAGACTTTACTGCCAAATCAGAGCCCTGCAATACCACTGACATGCCCCAAATCTGATGGGTCATAGGTATATATGTATATATTATGGTAATGGGTGATTTATGTCATGGTATAGTGTGATAAAGGTATATTTTAAGCTAGTAACATGGGCAAAAGGCCCTCCTCGAGACTCTATATCTGAAAGCTGGTTAAGATGCAACTCTGGATGTGTGCTGGTGAATGATGAGTGTATGGACACCCCTTGCCTGTTTTATACCCCTTCATGAAGATGTTAGAAAGAAGAAGCTACAGAATGGTGACATGGGAGCTGTCACGGAAGAATGATGTTGGTGTGTCACACAGTAACAAAGCGGCACGTGTTGGGAAACACAGCACGTTAGGACCGTTATGGACTGTTCCACGGGAGCTGGTTCTGAGGCCTATGTTGAGAGGCGCAACATGCGTTAAGACATTTATGCACTGTTCCATAGGGGCTGTTTCTGCACATGTTGAAAACAACACGTTAAGACAGTTAAAGACTGTTCTATAGGTACTGGCTTGGAAACACATGTTGGGGAGGAAACAGTTATGGACTGTTCAATAGGAGCCGTGTCTGAAGAAGGGTGGTATGCGCCCTTTAGGCGCAAAGCGGCATATGTTGGATAGCAACATGGTTTAATATCTTACTTCTGGTATTTCACTTCCTGTTTGACACAGCCAGGTAGGAATGAAACACATCAAAGCTTTGTGATCAGAACAACAATGCCTTGGCTCAAGCCCACCTGCTGTGACATGTGTGAGTACAAAGTTTCAAAGAGACCACTGCTGCCAAGATGTCTATTGAAGATCTGACACAGGGCTAATAGAGACGCTGGCCCTGCTGGACAATATAGCATGCTTCCTGGAGAATGGGCAGACATTTGGAAGGGATACCTCTCGGCAAAGTGTATTGGATAAAAGGCAAATGGGGGTGGCTACGAGTGGGCGTGTATGTTTGAATGAAAGGAACACACAGGCTTTTGTTCTCCCCTTTTGGTTGCTGAGAAGCCTGCTGTAAGGTCGTCCCTCTGCTATCTTGGGACCTTGCTCTGACCGAGGGCTTGGACCTATATTCCATGAGGCCCAGACCCATTTTATCATCCAGAACTAACAGAGGAAACCATGTGTGATAAGTATCTTTGATATTTCATTGTTGTTATATGTTGTAGAGATGTGCTGTTAGTAAAGTGTGTTCTGATTGTAAGCTATGTAACATTGTAATACCCTTTTAGTACTTTTATGATAGTTTCCTAACTCCTTGAGAGATAAAAATAAGATATTGTTTTACTAGCAGCACTGTGTGTTTGGTTTCATAGTTAACCTGGTATTATTGTGATATTAACAATAGCATGTGCTCAGAGTTTAATAGACCAACTAATTATAGGGACTAGATAAATTAATACACAGATATAATAATATTTATATCGATTATTACATCTCCCTTGGTAGGGAGCAATCTATCCTGCTGAGTCTCCGCTGGCATTTCTGCTCCTGCTTCACTACCTGGGGGTCTTGTTTCCACGTCTGCCATTTGTCTTCTTGTTCCCGTTTTACCTGGGCGTTCTGGCGTTTTACTTTTTGCCCCTGTTGATTTACCCGGGCTCTCTTTACTACTATCATTCACCATATACCTCCTGATAGTGCCTGGGCTTGTGCTGGTTCTGGGTGGGTTTACTGTGGTCCCTCTTGTTGATTTGCCTCTCATTTCTGCATTCCCTTCCGCCCTTAGGCAGGCAGACCGGCTGATAATCAGAGGCAAAGTTTACCTAATATTGATAAGAAATAACGTGGTACAGGTTGTCTCCTTGGCCTTCTCGCGGGTCACTTAGGGTCGCTCCTATTCCGAAAGGGAGCCTTCTTCCTGTTGCAGCCTTAGTTACGTTCCCACCTGTCACCCCCACCCTAGATATATTATGAGGGGCGAGGGAAGCTTTATTTGATTGCTACCCAGGGCCCCAGAAAGGGAGGCCCCTTTTCCTCCCAAGGCCTCCCGATGTGGGTTATTCCCCCTGCCAGACCACGCTTCCCTCTGTTTCTTCTTCTTTACCTCCGACCGCCCTCCATGTCTCCCCTTGTACCCGATGTATCATACTATTCAGGAAATTATGTGCACATTAAACGTATTATTGCCTCAAAACTTGGTGTCACTACTTAAAGTCAGTAAAGATTGTAGCCAAGGGTAGCAGTTTCTCAAGAGGATATTCTCATATATCATAAAGGGTAACTGATTAGCTACTTACCCTCCACTCCAGGTTTCAATTCTAACCAAAAGTCTTACCCACCATACGTCCTTTGTGCCACTCCTTTAAGACTCCTGGGGCTCCCACCTGTGCCTGAGATGGTTGTTACATTCTTTCTTTAGCTTCTATTGAAGACGCGCTGTCATCTCCTTTATTGGTATATGCATTCTTGCGGAACTCTTCCTGTCCTCTGCAGCCGTCAGCGCATCCCTGGGGGGAGGGCACGGCGGTCCCGGCCGAGCTCCGGGCTATGATAGCCCCTTGCCTCCACCGCTCTTGAGCGCCGCTCCCACCGCCCTCTCCCCTTGCAGCCGATTCCCGGGAACGAAAGGTGGAGCCGATGAGTGGCTAGAGCCGCTCGCCGCTCACGACGTGCAGCTCTTCGGGACGAGGGGGCAGGGGGGGCTAGCGTGAGCTCCTGTCCTGCATCATGTCTGGAGAGACGCCGTGCTCCCCGCTCTCAGCCTCAGCAGCCCGACCTCGCCCACATCCGGCTCCTCCCTCTCACCAACCTTGGTTCCGCTCTTGACTCTCTTTGGGGGTCTTTTGGTTTTTCACTGTTCTTAATAGAATCTGATAAGTCACAATACACGAAAATAGTGTTTAGGAATTGTTTATTTCATCTTTACTATGTTCTGCTATTCTTTAAATGGCCACTAGATGTCTCTGCTGCGGCACTTAAGGACGTGATTCAATTTAATTGGGCATTCCCCAGGCTTTAGAATGAACGTCTTGTCAGTCCTTCAACGTCCTGATGAAAGGAACATAAAGGTTTGTGAAATGCATCGACTTAAGCAGTGACACCAGGACGCCCAGCTGTATGTCATGCACCGCTGAATGGAGGCAACACAGAGCGCAGCTCTTTTTGCTGAAGACGTGACGCCGCTGATTTCTTTCATGGGGAATCCTGTCTGAGTTCTAAAGGACTGTGACCCTTATTTCAGTTTGTGGACACTGGAGTTTCCAAACAGCCTCAGGAGGACAGTCAGTCTCACTGTAAGGTTCCAGGGAATGTTTACATTGAGCCGCCCCCCGCACTGAGGATTACCTATCCAGGATACCCGGAAGCCTGTGTATATGCTGGAGAAACTAGACAGCTGCACAGAGGTAATCTACTAAGGTTCAAGCTCTGCAGTGGAGTGTGTTTAAACTGACCAGCCTTTCACATGGTGATCTATCTACCCGGGATATCTGGAAATTGTATGTACAGGGGACTTCCCTGAATTACTTTGATCTGTCCATATCTCCTACACGAGGCTCTGTGGATGTGGACTTCCCTGGAATATTATCCATCTATGACTAAATCTAAAGCCTCGTACACACATTCAGACTTTATACAAACTTTTAAGTGGATTTCTGTACAAAGGGCGTTGGCCGTGAACTTGTTAAGCATACACACGGCAGGACTTTTTAGGCAGCAAACACGAACATAGTGACGTTTCAACGTACTAACGACACTTCAAAAGAGGACGTTCAATTCTCCGGCACCCCCCTTTGGTCAACTTCTGTATTGTCTGATCTTTTGCATTGGTTCTGAGCATGCGTGTTTGTACTTTGTATTAATGTCCGATGGTTTTGTGTACACACTATCGGACTTGCGGACGTCGGACTTTTGTTGCCGCCAAGTTTGTCTGTTCGCACAGCCAACATTTGTCCGATGAAAACCGAAAAAGTTTGTCCGATGGAGCGTACACACGGTCGGATGTTGCCTTAAAACAGGTCATTTGCATGTTTGTTGTTAAAGTCCTATCGTGTGTATGGGCCTTAAGGCTGGATTCACACCTATGCATTTTTAGTGCTTTTTGCATTTTGCAGATTTGCACTACAGAACGTATTACATAAGAAACCATGGTAAATGGATTGTAGTGCAAATCTGCAAAATGCACAAAAAATGCATAGGTGTGAATCCAGCCCAAGTCTGTTGCTCTGTTAGGCTCGATTCACACCTATGCATGTTGCTTTTGAGTGTTTCTGCAGTGTTTTTTGCGGTGCTTGCCGCGTTTTTCAACATGCGTTTTTGACGCGTTTCGTGGTTTCCATTTTGCGTTTTAGAAAGAACCAATTGGAAATCATCACTGCTTATATCACAGAATGTCAGGTGACATTAGTACTTCCTGCTTCCTCCCTAGTCTTGGTGTCTTTTGGTGCTTAGATTATCCTGGCTTCAATGTCCTTTTTTCTAGCAGTAGCCACAGCTACTGCTGCAGTTTTGCTTGAAGAGGAAGCCGAAGAAGAAGAACAAAGGAGAAAATGTAGCCCATGAAGAGAAGTTTATGGATTACACACAGATGTCTATTAAAAGGTGAGTTATTGATTTAGTACCATTACCTAGCCCTACTCTGGTTTAGAGTTAGGTTATGTTTAAAAGTCGGGTTAGGATTTAAAGTCGGGTTAGGGTTAGGATTCAAAAGTCGGGTTAGGGTTAGGATTTAAAGTATGGTTAGGATTTAAAGTAGGGTTAGGATTTAAAGTCGGGTTAGGATTTAAAGTCGGGTTAGGGTTAGGATTTAAAGTCGGGTTAATGTTTAAAGTCGGGTTAGGATTTAAAGTCGGGTTAGGGTTAGGATTTAAAGTAGGGTTAGGGTTAGCATTTAAAGTAGGGTTAGGATTAACCCAAACACAAATTTTAACCATAACCCTAAACAAATTTTTAAAGTGAAATCTAATGACTAAATAGGCTCAATGTAGGTGCTTGTGTAGGTGACATTGTGCTTGTGGTTTTCTCAATGGCCTTTTTTGCCCACACAGTTTTGATGCTTTGCTTGGTTTACTCAGCAGCAAGCTGCAACGTCAGAACACATCCTTCAGGGACTGCATTCCACCAGTTGAAAGGCTAATTATTACATTGAGGTCATTTTTTACTTTTTGCTTTATACTTTAACCCACAAAGTGTTAATCAAATGAACAGGCACACAAAGTTGATATTTCAGCAAAATAATGTAATTATGATTTGAATTTAGATTTTTGACACAAACATATAACGTGTAGAATTGCTTCATTCTTTCAAAAACAAAATTGTTCAGATAACAAAATAACTAACGAAGTATTACGCTCATCCCTATTTGAATATATACAAATGAGTTAAGTTAGGTTTCCACCATATGTTTTTTTAAGAAATAAACCAAAAACAGAACTAGGATTTATAATTATAAAGTATGATAAGTAAATGGGTCTTGGCAGGCTTCAGGTTGCTGGGAGGACAAACAAGGAGCACTTTCTCCATAGTGCTGGTCCTGAGCAAGACTTGGGGCATTTGGGAAACGGTAAGGTGGTCCCCTATTGCCCACATCTGGTGCTCCAAAACCTGATCCTGGTGGGCCAAGTGCAGATGGTAGAGGAGGTTGGTGGTGATCAAGCTGTCGAAGTGTTGGTCTAGATGGGTATTGATTTCCTGGTCTGTAACTTTGTTGCATAGGCATCTTGTGATATAAAGGGGGGTTTGGGAAAGAAGCATAATTGTTGGCTGCAGTGGAACATTTGTCTGTCTGGAAAATGTTTTGGGGACTGGGGATATATGATTTGATGGTCTGCATCACAGAAATTTGCATATCCATTTTCATGGCATCGGGTACCTGGTCAAAATAGGGCACCAGGGTATTGGCAAATTGTCGGGAGAGAGACATTTGCCCGGTAAAACGATCTGACAGATCCTTTAATAAACTGTACATTTTCTCTGACTCTCTCATTTGCCCGTTTGGTGGCACCCCCCCTCTTAGTTGTGCGCACTGGTGCAGCAGCCCCCCTCCTTCTGTTCCTCTTCTCCAGCTATCCCAGCCATTTGCTGATTTGGAGATCCTGGGTTTGTAGGCTCCTGTGTTTGCGCTGATGAGTCTTCTTCTGCAGGTTCATCGTCCCAGCAGGTGTCTGTGCTGCAAATCACAAAACAACACAGACCATTGTTTTTATGGGGTGCGGGTAATAATTGCACAAAAACACAGATTCATAATACCCTTTTTAGAAAATTACCTTCGCATCTCCAGAATGGGTCTCAAAAATTCACGGTCTTTGGCATACGAGTATGGTGTGAAGGACATTGCAGCCGAACCACTTCTCATACTCCGTTCTTTTTTTAAATGGCTATTAAAGCTATCCTTGGCGCTACACCATCTGGTTTGCAAAGCTTTTACTGTAAAACAATGAAAACATATTTTTGTTTTAATTTCAGATACCTGGCAACTGGACACTCCATTTCTAGTTTGCATTTTCAGTTCTTGATTGGGAAATCAACTGCTAGCTACCTAATCCGGGACACGTGCTCCATCATTTGGGACGTTCTTAAACAGGTGGTCTTCCCGAAACCTACAACTGATGAATGGGCAAAGATAGCAGATATCTTCTGGCAGCAGTGCAATTTCCTAAATTGTGTGGGTGCTATTGACGGAAAGCATACACGCATCCAGAAGCCAGTGGCAGCAGCTTTTATAACTACGAAAAATATTTTTCATTTGTGCTTTTTGCAATGGCAGATGCCAGTTACTGTTTTATATATGTCGATATAGGGTCCTACGGCAGAAGTTCAGACTCTAGTATATTTACCCACTCAACCTTAGGGCATCTTCTGCAAGAAAATAGGCTGAGACTACCAGCCAATAGATCACTCCCTGGAACTATTGGGCCTGCAATGCTGTATGTGTTTGTGGCTGATGAAGCTTTTGCGCTAGGGGAACACCCTCTCAGACCCTATTCAAGCCACTCTTTGAGCCAAGAAAAAAGTGTTCAATTATAGACTCACTCGGGCCAGGAGAGTTGTTGAATGTGCTTTTGGCATACTGGCCAACAAATGGCGTTTGTTGCACACCAATATATCTAAACATGCAACACGCTATACAGGCTGTGAGCATGACTGGTTCCAAATTCAGGACACCCTTGCCAATCAGGCCATGACAAGAGGTGAAATGAGATCCACTCGGGGCAGCAGGAGTGCTGCTGCTTTACGAGAAAATTTCTGTTCATATTTCATGTCTCCAGAAGGTCAGCTGCCATGGCAGCTAGATGCAATAGCCTAGATAGACCAAATTTAACATATCTTCTAAACATTGTGAATGTGTGTTTTTGTGAAGCTTATGTTTGGTCAATTTTTCCAGCTATGCTCTATTTTTTTTTGCCTGCATTGAAAAATGTGTATCTGACATTAATTTACTATTAAAAACATTTAGCCTAATTTGTCTATTTTTTTGTGTAATAATGTTTTTAAATGAATATTAGGCCTCATGCACATGAGACACTGTTAAACGCGCAGAGACAGTTGGACACTTTTTACAACTGCCCCTGAACTCATTCAATGTTATCCTATGTGTCCATGTACATAGTCTCGTTTTTTTGTGTTTTGAGGCAGTTGCGTTTAAACTCGTTTTTCAATAAGCTAAAAAATGTATCCATGTTTCAGACGCCAAATGTAGCTAAACGCCGGTATTGCGTTTAGCCGCGTTTGCGTTTATAAGTGTTTTTAAAAGAACCCTAATTTTTGGACAAGAAAACACAGAAATATGATGATAAACTGCAGAAGTGCTTGACATTTTGCAACCCTAAATTGGGGCTCCATTACTCGGGGTCACTTGGTGCTAGGAACTCCATTTGGTTTGCTAACACAGTGGAACTAACACTACAACATATCCAAATTTGGGGTTCCTGGCCCCGAGGTATGGGGCCCCAAAGTCAGGTCGGAAAATGTCATTCTCTGCTGCAGAAGTGCTTGACATTTTGCGACCCGATTTTGGGGCCCCATATCTCGGGGCCACTTGGAGCTAGGAACCCCAAATTTGGATATGTTGTATTGTTCCACTGTGTTAGCAGTTCCTAGCACTAAGTGGCCCTGAGATACGGGTCCCCAAATTTGGGTCGCAAAATGACATTCTCTGCTCTGCAGACGCAAACGCAGTAAAATGCGGCTAAACGCAGAGAAAAAAAAATAATAATGAATAACAGTTATAGTCTTTATATTTTCTTCCATTCTCAGTTAATTCTTTTTCTATTCTTTTCCATTTTAATATTTGTTGGAAATTAGGCTGAGTTTAATGAAATTCAGAATAAGTATAGAAAATTCTGAAGAATTGGGCACAATTTTCATGGAAATTGGCCCAAATCTAAAGCAGAACTCCACTAACTCCATCCTAAAAAATTTAAAATGTAGCAAATTTAAATAAATGTATTTAGGTCAATAAATAATTAAAACAAACTAAACCCTTAAAAATGTTTTGATCCTGCACATGAACCCATACATAGTTACAGTGGATCTAATAGTCTACATACCCCTGGTAAACTGTCAGGTTTCTGTGATGTTAAAAAAATGAGACAAACATATAATTGCTTAACTTTTTCCATCTTTAGTTAATGCTGAAGTTTCTTTGGGGTTAGTCAGAGGCACATGATGGCAGGTGTGTACTGACTCCTTAACATGAGTTTGAATGCGATTGCTTAATTCTGAACACAGCTGCATCCCCAGTTATAAGAGGATGTGCACACTTCTACAACAACATTATTTGAGTTTCTTATTTTGACTACCCCATAAAAGATTTTAGTAAGTTTTTCTGTTGAGTTTGTACAGTTTATAGGTCAAATTAGGGTTTAACCACTTGAGCCCCGGACCATTATGCTGCCTAAGGACCAGAGGTCTTTTTCCAATTTGGCACTGCGTTGCTTTAACTGCTAATTGCGCGGTCATGCAATGCTGTACCCAAACGAAATTTGCGTCCTTTTCTTCCCACAAATAGAGCTTTCTTTTGATGGTATTTGATCACCTCTGCGGTTTTTATTTTTTGCGCTATAAACGGAAAAAGACCGAAAATTTTGAAAAAAATGATATTTTCTACTTTTTGTTATAAAAAAAATCCAATAAACTAAATTTTAGTCATACATTTAGGCCAAAATGTATTCGGCCACATGTCTTTGGTAAAAAAAATGTCAATAAGCGTATATTTATTGGTTTGTGCAAACGTTATAGCGTCTACAAACTAGGGTACATTTTCTGTAATTTACACAGCTTTTAGTTTATGACTGCCTATGTCATTTCTTGAGGTGCTAAAATGGCAGGGCAGTACAAAACCCCCCCAAATGACCCCATTTTGGAAAGTAGACACCCCAAGGAAATTGCTGAGAGGCATGTTGAACCCATTGAATATTTATTTTTTTTGTCCCAAGTGATTGAAAAATGACAAAAAAAAAAAAAAAAATATTTACAAAAAGTTGTCACTAAATGATATATTGCTCACACAGGCCATGGGCCTATGTGGAATTGCACCCCAAAATACATTCAGCTGCTTCTCCTGAGTATGGCGATACCACATGTGTGGGACTTTTTGGGAGCCTAGCCGCGTACGGGGCCCCGAAAACCAATCACCGCCTTCAGGATTTCTAAGGGTGTAAATTTTTGATTTCACTCTTTACTGCCTATCACAGTTTCGGAGGCCATGGAATGCCCAGGTGGCACAAAACCCCCCAAAATGACCCCATTTTGGAAAGTAGACACCCCAAGCTATTTGCTGAGAGGCATATTGAGTCCATGGAATATTTTATATTTTGACACAAGTTGCGGGAAAGTGACACTTTTTTTTTTTTTTTATTTCATAAAGTTGTCACTAAATGATATATTGCTCACACAGGCCATGGGCATATGTGGAATTGCACCCCAAAATACATTTAGCTGCTTCTCCTGAGTATGGGGATACCACATGTGTGGGACTTTTTGGGAGCCTAGCCGCGTACGGGACCCCGAAAACCAATCACTGCCTTCAGGATTTCTAAGGGTGAAAATTTTTGATTTCACTCTTTACTGCCTATCACAGTTTCGGAGGCCATGGAATGCCCAGGTGGCACAAACCCCCCCCCAAATGACCCCATTTTGGAAAGTAGACACCCCAAGCTATTTGCTGAGAGGCATGGTGAGTATTTTGCAGCTCTCATTTGTTTTTGAAAATGAAGAAAGACAAGAAAAAAAATTTTTTTTTTCTTTTTTCAATTTTCAAAACTTTGTGACAAAAAGTGAGGTCTGCAAAATACTCACTATACCTCTCAGCAAATAGCTTGGGGTGTCTACTTTCCAAAATGGGGTCATTTGGGGGGGTTTTGTGCCACCTGGGCATTCCATGGCCTCCGAAACTGTGATAGGCAGTGAAGAGTGAAATCAAAAATTCACGCCCTTAGAAAGCCTGAAGGCGGTGAATGGTTTTCGGGGTCCCGTACGCGGCTAGGCTCCCAAAAAGTCTCACACATGTGGCATCCCCGTACTCAGGAGAAGCAGCAGAATGTATTTTGGGGTGTAATTTCACATATTTCCATGGCATGTTTGAGCAATATATCATTTAGTGACAACTTTGTGCAAAAAAAAAAAAAAAAAATTTGTCTCTTTCCCGCAACTTGTGTCGCAATATAAAATATTCCATGGACTCGACATGCCTCTCAGCAAATAGCTTGGGGTGTCTACTTTCCAAAATGGGGTCATTTGGGGGGGTTTTGAACTGTCCTGGCATTTTATGCACAACATTTAGAAGCTTATGTCACACATCACCCACTCTTCTAACCACTTGAAGACAAAGCCCTTTCTGACACTTATTGTTTACATGAAAAAGTTTTTTTTTTTTTTGCAAAAAAATTACTTTGAACCCCCAAACATTATATATTTTTTTAAAGCAAATGCCCTATAGATTAAAATGGTGGGTGTTTCATTTTTTTTTTTTCACACAGTAATTGCGCAGCGATTTTTCAAACGCATTTTTTGGGGAAAAAACACACTTTTTTAAATTTTAATGCACTAAAACACACTATATTGCCCAAATGTTTGATGAAATAAAAAAGATGATCTTAGGCCGAGTACATGGATACCAAATATGACATGCTTTAAAATTGCGCACAAACGTGCAGTGGCAACAAAATAAATACATGTTTAAAAGCCTTTAAAAGCCTTTACAGGTTACCACTTTAGATTTACAGAGGAGGTCTACTGGAAAAATTACTGCACTCGATCTGGCCTTCGCGGTGATACCTCACATGCATGGTGCAATTGCTGTTTACGTTTGACGACAGACCGCCGCTTGCGTTCGCCTTAGCGCAAGAGCAGGGGGCGACAGGGGTGCTTTTTTTTTTTTTTTTTTTTTTCTTTATTATTTTTTTGCTTTTTTAATCTTACTTTTAAACTGTTCCTTTCATATTTTTTTTTTTAATCATTTTTATTGTTATCTCGGGGAATGTAAATATCCCCTATGATAGCAATAGGTAGTGACAGGTACTCTTTTTTGAAAAAATTGGGGTCTATTAGACCCTAGATCTCTCCTCTGCCCTCAAAGCATCTGACCACACCAAGATCGGTGTGATAAAATGCTTCCCCAATTTCCCAATGGCGCTATTTACATCCGGCGAAATCTAAGTCATGAAATGCTCGTAGCTTCCGGTTTCTTAGGCCATAGAGATGTTTGGAGCCACTCTGGTCTCTGATCAGCTCTATGGTCAGCTGGCTGAATCACCGGCTGCATTCTCAGGTTCCCTGTTGAGACAGGAGAGCCAGAGAAAAACACGAAAGACGGTGGGGGGGGCATCCCCTCCCACGGCTTGTAAAAGCAGTCTAGAGGCTAATTAGCCGCTAGGATTGCTTTTACATGAAAGCCGACCGCTGGCTGAAAAGAATGATACCAAGATGATACCTAAACCTGCAGGCATCATTCTGGTATAACCACTCAAAGTCGTGAATGGCGTACCTGAAGACAAAAAAATGGTTAACAATGGTTAACAATATGCAAAAGAGAAACCAAACTAAATGGGACTTTAAATGAGGACATTTAAAAAGATGTACCTCCATCCCTAATTTGTATACAACAAAAATGAAAAAGGGGGGTTTTTGGGACTTTAAATGAGGCATGCAGCTGGGAAGGTAACACAACAAAATAGTAGTGGTGAGAAAATGGATGCACCATGTATGCGACCACATCGTATTGCATAAAAACAAGTTGTAAACAGTAGATTATAGTAAATCATGGAGACTTTATTTCATAGTGATATACATAGTAAAAACATCAAAAAACAGCATGATAGCATAGCGGCATATTATAGTCAAAATGGTACCATAGTAAGAAATCATCAGACAGTTTGTTGCATGTGACTGCATCATCGTAATATTAATGTCTGGTGATTGGACCACATCAGTGACCAAATAGCCTGCATGTAATAACATATATACATAAAGATATAATAAAACATATGGGTAAAAGTTCCATGAATCTGATCCATAATAACATAGTGGTCTAGCAAAGTAGCAGCACGATGTGAATCGCAATGGTGAAGTAAAAAAACTCAAGCTTATAGTTGTGTGTCTTCACTGTAACATGTTAACCGTGGGTGGGATCCAAACGGCATAATTTGGTAAAAATATACATAGGTTGTTGGTGTGAATAGCATCTAAAAGCTCGACGCGTTTCATGGATCTATCCAATCTTCAGGAGCAGATGCAGTGTAGCTATCTAGAAAAATATATAAGGAGATTTTAGGGACTAACCCCGGGACAGGCGAGAAAAATTATTATAATTAGATCGTAAAGTGGTGATGGTACCTAAGGACCATAATAGAATACTTACAATTAACCTATGTGGATTGGTGGAGGGCACCGAGGGTGTATACCTGCCAGGGATATAGGTCAGCAATCCCGGGAGCTGAGGCGGCACCTAGAGGGGCAATTGGTGGAGACCCCGAAGGGGGACTGGTGTTTGTGAAGGGCTTAAAGCATAGTAATCACGTAATCATGACCTATAAAAACAAATATATAAAAAATTGAAAGTGACTACCAAATAGTACGTAGATAAAATAGGATGATTGTCATTGTAAATAATTATGTGTGGGTGCAAAAGTGAAACAGAAAATATAGCAGTAATGATGTTGGAGGATTCGGGGAAAAAAGGGGGAGAATAAGATTTGTACACGTAAGTGATAACGTAATGACCAATCAAGGGGAGTATGGTAAAGAAGAATGAAGTCCTAGTGTGTAAGCCTGTACCAACAGAAAGGGGATAGTAGCAGCAATGGTGGAGGCAAGAAAAGATCCATAATGTTACCTGATATTCCCAAGAACCCAGATGCCACCTAAATGGCCACCGGTAGGAAGTGTTTGCGGGGAATATGTGTCCAGCTAGAGGGAGTATAAATGCTCTAATGCCACCAATAGGTAACCGCCACGCCACGTGGGCGGCTAAACAAGGAAGAGACCGGCCGCCAGAGCGGGAGATAACGACCGCCCTGCGGTTGGCTCCTCCTGTAGGCGCTTAGGTATGCGACGCACAGTGTCGGCGTGATAGCGTCGAAAGCAACGTCACACGTCAGACACTGGGAGCGTGGCGTCGATGCGTGGTGGGATGTCCACCCAACCCCCACGTCACAAGGACGAAGGGGGGGGGGGCCCAGCGCGCATCGCAGCTCCCAGGAATGCGAACCCCGGCAGGAAGAACATCCCGGAGGCCGACCACGCCCCCTCCACAGGATAGTGTCTACAAGAATGTAAAAAATATATAAGGTATTAAAAGGTAGTAATGGTCATAAATAGATGCCTGTCCATACAAGGGGGCCCCAAGAAGGGGAAAAGAAAAACTGTAACAAAAATGTTTTTAAATTAATCAGCAATGGTTAACAGTAAACAGTAAAGTATAAATAATTACATACCTGAAAAACAAACATGATAAAACATAATAACAATAACAATAAAACATTGCAGAATAGAATACAGTAAAAAAAGAGCAGAACAATAGAGAGAGAGAATAGAGAGAGAGAGAACAATAAAACGACAACTATTTTTTTTTATTTTATATATTTTTTTTTTTTTTACACTTTTGTAACTAACTTTTATAACTGTAACCGGTTCCAGGTTCGGGTCTCTCAAAATGCGATGGCATCTTGGGAGACCCTGTGAAAGTGTGCCTAGTATGTGCAATGCTGTACCCTACGCTATTACTCAACTAGTGTATAGTAGCGTTCAAAACATTCACCAATGCAAAGACCAGGATTGTCAGGACAGGAGGGACAATAATAGCGGGTGTCACGCCTATTTCCGCGCTTGCTGCAGACACAACATCTTTTTTGGGGGGTTCGCTGGGTAGGGGTACTCGGGAGGACATATAAATGCCTCTCATGCAGCCGACTGCATTTGGTTGGGGATGTGAATGGGGGAAGTACGGGCGCTGCAGAAGCGGTGGGTTCCCAATTAGGATTGGCGAATGCAGCAGGAAGGGCATTATGGGCATGACGGTCCTGTGTTTGACTTCTTGGTGGCAGCGGGACACTACTTGTGCTTGCCACCTCACCAGCTTGAACTGCACTTATGGGACTCGCCACGTCACCAAGTGTTACTGCAGTGCTGGTTTGGCTACGACCGGGGTGTACTACGCCGCTGGTGCTTGCCAGTTCCCCAAAACGCTACCAAAAAAACTGTTAGCGATCGCAGGGATCAGGCCTGACTCTGCGAACGCTGCAGTTATGCGTTTAGTCTTTTGTAAGTGACAGTGATCGATCGATACTGCACTTGGGTGGGCTGGGCCGGGCCGGGCGGAGGGGCAAAACGCAGGTGCTAGCAGGTATCTGGGCTGATCCCGCTAACACTGCGTTTTTGGGAACCCTAAACTGCTGGTGACACTAGTATAGATCTGATCGGATCAGATATTGATCCGATCAGATACTATACCACTAAGGGAGGTGTACGGTGCGTGCGTGGGTGTTAGCGGTACTGGCGCTAACCTGACGCTGCCTGGGGCTGGTGCTTGCCAGTTCACCAAAACGCTACCAAAAAAACTGTTAGCGATCGCAGGGATCAGGCCTGACTCTGCGAACGCTGCAGTTATGCGTTTAGTGTTCTGTAAGTGACAGTGATCGATCGATACTGCACTTGGGTGGGCTGGGCTGGGCCGGGCGGAGGGGCAAAACGCAGGTGCTAGCAGGTATCTGGGCTGATCCCGCTAACACTGCGTTTTTGGGAACCCTAAACTGCTGGTGACGCTAGTATAGATCTGATCGGATCAGATATTGATCCGTTCAGATACTATACCACTAAGGGAGGTGTACGGTGCGTGCGTGGGTGTTAGCGGTACTGGCGCTAACCTGACGCTGCCTGGGGCTGGTGCTTGCCAGTTCACCAAAATGCTACCAAAAAAACTGTTAGCGATCGCAGGGATCAGGCCTGACGCTGCGAACGCTGCAGTTATGCGTTTAGTGTTTTGTAAGTGACAGTGATCGATCGATACTGCACTTGGGTGGGCTGGGCGGAGGCGCAAAACGCAGGTGCTAGCAGGTATCTGGGCTGATCCCGCTAACACTGCGTTTTTGGGAACCCTAAACTGCTGGGGACGCTAGTATAGATCTGATCGGATCAGATATTGATGCGTTCAGATACTATACCACTAAGGGAGGTGTATGCTGCGTGCGTGGGTGTTAGCGGTACTGGCGCTAATCTGACGCTGCCTGGGGCGACGCATATCACCGCCGGGCGATCAGGGGGCTAAACCTTTATTCGGTAATAAACGGCGGGTGCCCTGACACTATAAAAAATAAACGAACTAGCCAGCGTCAACCGTATCGGTTATACGGTGATCAGTGGTGAAAGGGTTAACTAGGGGGCAATCAAGGGGTTAAAACCTTTATTAGATAGTATATGGGGGTCCCTGACGCTATAAAACGCTGACGGCGAACCTAAATATTTACCTCACTAACTAGCGTCACCAGCGACACTAATACAGCGATCAGAAAAATGATCGCTTGGTGACAGGGGGTCATCAAGGGGTTAAAACTTTATTAGGGGGGGGTTAGGGGGGTACTCTAGACCTACAGGGGGTAACAGTAACTGTGCTAACACAGTAACTGTCACAAACTGACACCTAGCAGTAATCAGGAAAAAAAAAAAAAAAAACTGCTGGTTTGGGGGGGGGGGGGGGGGGGGGTCGATCGAGGGGGGATCGGGGTGTAATGTGTGCCTGGCATGTTCTACTGTGTGTGTGTGTGTGTGTGTTGGTGCACTCACTCACATGTCGTCTCTCCTCGGGCCGGAACGGAAACTACCGACCCGAGGGGAGATGACATCACTTCCTTTGCTGCTGTTTAGCATACAGCAGCAAAGGAGTGTTCCTATTGGCCGGCGGCGATCGCGAGGGGGGGGCCACGAACGGATGGCCTCCCCCTCGTCTCCGATCGTCGGGGGACAAAACGGGACCGCCTCGGGCGGCGGGTCCGATCGGACCCCCCACCCGCGGGAGGCAAATCACGTACATGTACGTGATTTTGCCTGCCCGTGCCGCCTTGCCGACGTACATCGGCGTGAGGCGGTCCTTAAGTGGTTAAAAAGTTCTTCTAATTATTTCTCTTTGTGAAATTTTTAAACATCACTGAAAGCTCAAATTTTAACAAGCGTGTGTAAACTTCGTCTATATTACTTACATTTGAGGTCTGCTTGCTTCTTGAAGAAAATATCCAATTGTGGATACAGCTCCTTGGAAGTTTCAAACCACCCCTGGTCAAGTTTTCTACGATCCTTGTGTTGGGGATCAGCAGGAGTGTACAGATAGGTTCTTGGCCTCACCAGGCTGATCAGATGCTCAGTCCTCACCATGTTTGCTATAGTCCAAACTGGGATTTTCTGGTTCTAAAGGCATCCTGGGTAGTTTATTTTTAAAGGGCAGGTGTTTGATCACATGCTGATTCCAAAAATGCAAAACGCATCAAAAATTCTGGACTTGTGTCTTTCTTGCATGCCCATGGAATTCCATTACATGCAAAACGCTGCATTTTGCATGAAAAAAGGTCCCAGACCCTTTCCAAAAACACAGAGGTACAAAAAAGCATTGATGTGAACATGTTCCATAGGAACCTATGTTAAAAATTTCCCATGCATTTCTGCAAAATGCATTAGTGTGAATGGAGCCTTAGAAATCTGACATACACTGGATCCTGATTTATACTGGATAGACTTTCTTGAGCTAAATGGATCCACCCAATCTGCGTCACTGGGACTAATTTAATCCATGTATGTGTCTATTGGCTTTCAACACAATTTTTAGGAGAACATTTTTCTCAACTTGATTTCACAGCAATGACTTCATTTAACTGGATTTTTCTAAAAGGGATCCCCATTTCATGCTATACAGTTGCTGAGCTATTTGCACTAATACCTAAGGACTTCCTTTTAATAACCTTTTTATAACTAATTGGTATTCAGCTGCAGTTCAATGCTACTGATCTCAATTAGCAGGTTTACTATTGCCTCAGGTATCAGGAAGCCCTGGACAAGCAGTCCTTCAATTGGTCGTCATCCGTGGAAATCTTTGACACATGTAGCATACAACCAGCTCAAAAAGGGACAAGTATGGCTCTGTGTTCAGGATAAAAATCCACCTATAGACCATCGTGGATCTTATACATGGAAATATACATTATTCATGTATTATGCAGTTTCTACATGTTTACAGCTATGTCTTAGTTGTCCAATATTTTAGAGTGACAACATTGTCTCTAACATATTTTTAGACATTTTATGGTGCTTAGAGGGTATTTTTCTAACTTTAGATATTTTTTGCTTTAATAAAGTCTATATGGCATATGAATACCATGGTTTGGTCCTCCCTTTAAACTACTTGTCCCTTTCCCTAATTTTTTTTCTTTTGCTCTTTACATGTAATTTTGGATGTGGTGCCACATCAAACATGGTGTGTCTCAATTTGCACCACATAAATAACAATTATTTGTGTCTATGCGTTGATCTGCATTTTACAAGTCCGCTTAAAACACACACACACAATCAATGCACTCGTGTGAATTAGCCCTATATGTTGCTGGGGAAGGGTGGGTTAAGCCAGTGTTTCTCAACTCCAGTCCTCAAGGCGCACCAACAGGTCATGTTTTCAGTATTTCCACTATTTTGCACAGGTGATTTGATCAGTTTCACTGCCTTAGTAATTACCACAGCCGTTTCATCTGAGGGAAATCCTGAAAACATGACCTGTTGGTGCGCCTTGAGGACTGGAGTTGAGAAACACTGGGTTAAGCAACCCTTTTTTTCTTTGCACTACATGGACTTAAGCTTATCACACTTGTATGACTCGAAAGTTGAGGACTTTGATGCAATGGATGGGTGCAACTTGTATACGACTTTGGCCAGTTATGTTTTTAACTTACTGTTGGACAGGTTAATTCGGTTGGTTAGCAGACTGGTTGGTCAGTTGAGCTGGGAATTCTCTGGTTTTGTCTTCCAACCCTTATCCCTCCCAGATTACCCAATAACATTCAGTATATGGGGAAGGTGGTTAGGCTACCAGAGCATCATATTGATTCAGAAACATTTATGGGCTTATTCAATAAATAATGCGAAGTGCGAAGCTCAAAGTATAGTAGTACATAGCAAGAATTCACAATTTCCTTTGCTAAAGCCAACTCAGCAGGTGCCCATTCAGAATGGTGCACTGTAAATCATTTTACCAAGCGTTCCCCCAATGCATGACAAAACAGGTACCGTGCTGCAGTGTATTACTGTGCCATTTGTTTGTAGTACTGTGTGTTGCAATTAAAAAAAAAGTGAGGAGCCTTTTTTTGAGCTGTTTTAATGCATTGGCAGCCCTTTTATAGTAAATGGATGCATGTTTACATGCTCCTCAACATAGAGTGGGCTTAGTGACTATAGGTACTACAGTTTTCACCAAGAGCTTCATGTCAGCTGGTTGTTGAATAAGCATATTACCCATTAGATTTATTTGTAGAATAAATAAGAGTCTGAGGATGAGAGTCATGCTTTGACACTCTGGTACTGTAGTATCAGAACAAGTAATGTTTCATATTTCCGTTGCTTTGAATTACAATTCTTAGACTGCGTTGTATTATACAAATATAAAAATCAGGTTAGCAGTGCCCTTCAACACTAGAAGAGGAAATGAAAACATGTCACATTCACGCAGTTGGACCCTAAATGTCTATAGAGACGCTGCTGTTGGTGACTCGCACTCCATACCAGCCGGCCCAGTTCAAAGTGTCCTTCCCGCCATGCTGAAAAGATATATAGCGCACTCCTGGTCCATAGTTACTGAATGTGTGCGTTACCTAAATGGGAAGAGAAAGTAGAGAAGTCTTAATTCAATTTTATGTTAAGGGTTGCTACACATACAATTTATGTAGAAAAGGGTTAAAAATGGGAAATTATACAAGTTAGAAAATTAAGAAACGGGGCGCTCTGGGGAATAAACTAAAACACTGCTTCAGATGTACAGTTCAGCAGAACTTCAAGGAGAGGGAAGCAGCCCTCTGGTAGAAACAAAAAGGGAACAGCAGAAGGTGCTTCTAAGTGCAGTATAAACAAGTATTTGCCTCAAGGAGATAAAACTCACAGGAACCAATAGGTAGAAAGGCTCATCTGTGTAATAGAAGTCACTGAGTCCCAGCGGTGTCCAAGAGACATCCAACGGGTGTCTGGCAGGTTCTGTCCATGTATGATATCTGTGTCAGGTGGCGGTGCTGAGGATCCGGGGCCAGCCAGCAAGGAAGAACCATGGAAGCTGGAAGAGCAGTCGCCACTGTGAGAAATAGCATAGAACACAAAACCCAGAAGTGGGGCGGAACACGTTTCGGAGCACCCTATTGGCTGCTCCTTCATGCCAGGCAATAGGCTGCCTTGAAACGTGTCCCACCCACTGCTGTCGTCACTTCTGGGTCCCACGATTCTCCCTTGCTGGCTGGCCCCAGATCTTCCAGTGCTGTCGGACACAGAATACCATACATGGTCAGAACCCGCCAGACACCACTGGGACTCAGTGACTTCTATTACACAGATAAGCCTTTCTACCTACTGGTTCCTGTGAGTGTTTTATCTAATTCAGGTAATACCTCTGCCTTCTGCTGTTCTGATAAAGTTGTCAGAACTTTGTGTTGAAGATTGCAGCTCATCTAGAACAGCCTATGTCAGAGTTACCCCGTCAGTGAGTGTCAGGGGTCAAAATATAGTACCATGGGGGGGGGGGGGGGGGGGGAACACAGGCATCCAGCCTTCCCAAAAGTGTTGACACCAAAGAGACAGAGCTGCAATGGAGGAAAGGGTTGCTACAAGTGGTGTCAAAATATCTCAATTTCTGTTCAAACATGAGATTTTACACATATTGATGTGTCAAATGTCATCAGCAACTCTTTACGTAAAGCAACGTTATGGAAGGATCTGTGAGGAATTGCAATTGGAACATTACATAATGCCATTGGCCATCAGAATGTTGCGGTAGGGTCACGGGCTGTGGGTGAAACTCCTGTAAGGTTTTCTTGTCTGCAGAAAGTAGTCGGACCAACAACTCATACTGGCAGCCACAGTCCTTCCTAGCCGCATACCTGAGGGGAAGAAAGTTTTAATAGGGCGTTACCACAGCTTTGAGTTATATAAGGAGACTTCAGCTTAGCTATGATATTTTATCAAACTTTTAACCCCTTCCTTCCCACCTAAGGGTAAATCAAATCTAAATGCCCAAGCAGAATTTTGCAACTTTGATATGTGTTAGTAAAACTGTAAATATCACAACTTTGTGCATCCAGGTGAATTATATCGCATTTTTTTTTCAGGACAAAGTGGACTTTCATGTGGTGGTAAATGGTAATGGATTTCTCTTGATTCTCTTCAAAAGAAACAAGCCCAAAATATAAGAAAAAAAAAAAAAAAAAAAAAAAAAAAAAAACACCCCTTCTAAATTTAGCTGCCTATTTCTTGCTACTACCATATTCTCTCCATACCATTGCCCTGCAATGGTATGGAGATGGTGGGGGCCATCTTCCCCTCACTTGTCTCCATACCCAGCAAAGGAGAAGATCCGATCACCGTGGCGGAGGGAGGGGGGCCCCCCCTCTCCCGCCGCTGATAAAAGTGATCTTGCGGCGAATCTGAAGCAGAGACTACTATTATCAGAAAGCGGACTGCCGGCCGAAGAAGAGGATACCAGGGTTATGGCAGCTAGCTGCTGCCATAACAACGATATTCCTCTTCAAACTTAGAAGTATATCGGTGTGCGGCGGTCCATAAGTGGGTAAAATAAGACATGTTCTACTTACCTGCTCTGTTGCAGTGGTTTTGAATAGAGTAGTCCGGATCCTCTTCTCGGGTCCAAGCAGCTTGCTATGGGGGCACCTGAGGCCCCATCCCCTCATTGGCTCACTGACTGACAGCAGTGGGAGCCAATGGCATCTTGCTGTGTGTCAGTTAATCAGGAGAGCACCAAACAGCCGGGTCTCTCACAACATCTCTGGATTAAGATGGGGCTCAGGTAAGTATTTGGGGGGCTGCTGCACACAAGTTTTTTTATCATTATGTATCTGAATGTATAGAATGCCTTTACAACCACTTTAACCCTTAGGCCCCTTTCAGATGTAGCGGATCCAGTGGAGGATTTGTCTGCCGAGCAGGTGGATGACAGGTCTGTCCGCTATGCACAGCAGACACAGCCCGCTCTCCTCTATGGGGTGGTCAGATGAAAACGGACTGCATGTCCGTTTTTTAGCGGCCCACATCGGCCAGCGGACACATGTCTGACATCCGCCGCCCCATAGAGATCAATGGGTGGTCAGATCGGGTCCGCCTGAAAAACGGACCCAATCACTCTGCTGGTGTGAATGGGGCCTTATGGTTTAACCGCTAGCCGACCAGCCACCGTAGTTATACTGTGGCAGGTTGGCACGGCTGTACAAAAATCGCCATAGCTCTACATCGGCTCTTTAAGACACTATACTCTTACCCAGCTATCTGACCTCTAAAACATCTACCTCTTATGTTGGAGAAAAAAAAAGGAGAACCTTAACCAGGACATACAGGAGAGGAGATTTACTAAAACTGGAGAGTGCAAAATCTGGTGCAGCTCTACATACGAACCAATCATATTCCAGGTTTTATTGTCAAAGCTTAACTGAACAAGCTGAATCACAATTCCCATTTGCTCTGCACAGATACAAGATTCATCCTACAACTCTCCCTCCACCAATCAGCGTATAAATTACACTTACCAGTCTGTGACGATAATGGGTGGTTGAGCTTTGTCCAAAATATCAGCACTGAACCCCTCTTTCAGTAGGTCAATAATCTGGGACTTCTTGCAGGGTCTGCAAAGATCAAAAGATTTTTTTTAATTCCATATTTAGAACCTCAAAAAAAAAAAAATTATACAACATGATCTATATACATTGCAAAACCTTCTACCAAAAACGTATCCTTTTCACACCTTGTTGCACCCTCAAAGCCATCAGGGAAATATCCTAGTTGTAGACTAAAGATAAACTTGGACTACCGGTAGAGCAAAAGATTTAAATGCATACCCCCACCTTTTGTAAAAAAAAAACCCTAATAAAAAACAATGCATTATTGTTTGCATTGGCAAAGCATCGCAACTGCGATCAGTGGATCGTGGGTGCCATGCTTAAGTCTCGGCAGATTATTTCCCAGCCTCAGGTGCTCATGCACACTACTCCCCCAGGAATTGGGTACCTTCATTTACGGGTCTGGAGAAGTAAATGCTGGACATGTGCGCCATTAGGAACTCCAAGTCCTTTTTCATGGCAGCAGATGGGACTGGTGGTCCTCCATTCACATGTTTGTGTGCCTTGTCTGAGAGGATAAGGTAGCTGTGTGGGTGATCCATGCAATTTAAATATAACTACAGGATGCTATGGGCAGAAATACCCTATGATTGAGGCTTTGGAATGTGACCAATTCATAGTACACCCAAAATTTTGGGTGAACATAAAATGGTCAGAAAGGTGGACTAAGGGCGTTACCTTTTTGGAAGCAATGCAGGCCAGTCAAGTTTCTCCACCCCAAACTTGTTTATCCATGTCTTTATGGACCTGGCTTTGTGCACTGGTCCAAATCATTTGGTGGAAAGGGGGGGGGGGAATTATGGTGTGGGTTTTTTTTTCCAGGGTTTGGGCTTGGCCCATTAGTTCCAGTGAAGGGAACTCTTAAGGCGTCAGCATACCAAGACATTTTGGACAATTTCATGATCCCAACCTTGAGGGAACGGTTTGGGGATGGCACCTTCCTGTTCCAACATAACTGTGCACAAAGCAAGGTCCATAGAGACATGGATGAGTGAGTTTGAAGGTGGAGGAACCCAATAGAACACCTTTGGGATGAATTAGAGCAGAGACTGCAAGCCAGGACTTCTAGCCCAACATCAGTGCCTGACCTCACAAATGTGCTTCTGGAAGAATGATCAAACATGCCAATAGACACTCCTAAACCTTGTGGACAGCCTTCCCAGAAGAGTTGAAGCTGTTATAGCAGCAAAGGGTGGGCCAACTCAATATTGAACCCTACGGACCAAGATTGGGATGCCTTTAAAGTTCATGTGCATGTAAAGGCAGATGTCCCAATACTTTTGGTAATATAGTGCATCTTTATTATATAAGCGTCTCTAGAATCCAATCCCACTACTTAGAATATGTGACTTTCAAAACTACAGGAGACTGAGTAGGTTGATGTTTCTTTTGGGGCTATTCGGAAGAAAAATTAGAGTTACGTACCGGTAACGTCTTTTCCAGTAGTCTTTCAGGACAGCCACCATGAGAGATAGTCTCTTCCTCTTAGGAAACACTGCGCCAGCCCATAAATTCTCACTTCCCCCTGCCAGACCTCAGTATATTCCGAGATTACCTCCGGTCAGCTGGGGAGACACAAGAACACATTAATAACATACTATTCCATATCATTATCATGCTGCGTTCTGGTCTTTTGTAAGACCCCCCAAAAATTTCGGGTGGGTAACTAGGGCTGTCCTGAAAGACTACTGGAAAAGACGTTACCGGTACGTAACTCTAATTTTCCCCTTTCGTCTTTCAGGACAGCCACCATGAGAGGATAAACGAGCACTTACCAGTTTAGGGTGGGACTACAGCTTGCAATACCTTTCGCCCAAAGGCTTGCTCACTAGCAGCCAGGTCCACTCTGTAGTGCTTTACAAAAGTGGAGTAGCTGGACCATGTTGCAGCCCTGCATATTTGCTCTGGCGTTGCTCCAGCCCTTTCTGCCTGCGAAGCTGCCATAGCTCTAGTAGAGTGTGCTCTTATACCCATTGGGATTTCTTTCCCTGCCAATGTATAGGCCTGGCCAATGGCTACTCTGAGCCATCTGGCAATAGTGCGTCGAGACGCTTTGCATCCCTTTCTGGCCCCAGAAAACAAAACAAATAAAGAGTCTGACTTTCTAAACATCTTGGTCAGCTCTAGGTATCTAAGGATACATCTCCTTACATCCAAAGAATGAAATTTTAATTCCCTTTCCCCCGAGGGGTTGGGACAAAATGAGGGTAAAATTACCTCCTGACTTCTGTGGAAACCAGAAGCAACCTTAGGTAAAAATGCTGGATCGGTCTTAAAGATGATCCGATCTGGAAAAATAACGCAAAAGGGAGGTCTAACAGATAAGGCCTCAATCTCGCCGACTCTCCTGGCAGTTGTCACTGCTACCAAAAAAACTGTTTTTAACGTAAGATCCTTTAGTAGACATTCCTCTAAAGGTTCAAAGGGGATTCCCGTCAGGCCCTGCAAAACTAACGATAGGTCCCACTTGGGAAAGGGAGGACCTTGAACCGGTCTTTGTCTAGACAGAGCCTTAAAGAATCAGATGTTTCTCTAAATAAGCACTGAGTGCTGACACCTGACCCTTAAGGGTACTTATGGATAAACCCCTGTCTGCCCCGCACTGAAGGAATTCCAACACAGCTGTGGGACTATGTACCGCAAAGGAGCCTTCTGCACACCATTTATTGAAACGTACCCAGATTTTTTTTATATATCTGGCGTGTTTCCTTCTTCCTGCTATTGAGGGTGGAGATTAATTTCTCAGAAAAACCCCT
This sequence comes from Lithobates septentrionalis, assembly GCA_037952835.1. Classification (NCBI taxonomy): domain Eukaryota; kingdom Metazoa; phylum Chordata; class Amphibia; order Anura; family Ranidae; genus Lithobates; species Lithobates septentrionalis. The sequence goes on from JBBDGP010003694.1 coordinate 581,996, forward strand.
AGCTCTCAGCATACCCTCCTCAGTAGCCAGGCCGCTAACTGCCATTGGTGAACCTGTGGACAGAGGACTGGGCCCTGTGAGAGGAGATCCTCTCGAGGTGGCAGGAATAAGGGAGGTTCGACCGCTAGCTGCTTGAGTACTGAGAACCAAGCCCTCTTTAGCCAATGTGGTGCTACCAGAATCAGGGACGTGTTTTCCATCTGAAACTTCCTGAGAACTGCTGGTAATAACGCTGGGGGCGGGAAGGCATAGCAGATTCTGAAATGCCAGTCCTGGATCAATGCGTCGACCCCTCGCGCTCCCTCCCCTCTGTTTAGGGAGAAAAAACAAGGGGCTTTCGCGTTGCTTCTTGACGCGAACAGATCTACCTCTGGAGGACCCCACTTCTCTGAGATGAGACTGAAAACCTCCTGGTTGAGGATCCAGTCGCCCTCTCAGCTTGGTTCGGCTGAGAAAGTCTGCTTTCACATTCTTTTCTCCTCTCAGGTAGACTGCTGAAAGTGAGAGAGTGTGAGTCTCGGCCCAGCTCAGAATGTCTGATGCCAATGCCAACAGTACTCCGCTCCTTGTGCCTCCCTGCTTGTTCACATAGGCTACGGCGGACGAGTTGTCCGACTGCACCTGAACATGGTGGCCCTGTAGCTCCTTTTTGAAGAACCTGAGTGCTAGCCCGATTGCCTTCAGCTCCTTCCAATTGGACGACCTTCTGAGTTAGTCTCCCTCCCAGGTGTCCTGTGCTACAAGGGAACCCAGATGCGCCCCCCAACCTCTGCCGCTTGCGTCTGTGGTTACCACCTGAGAGACTGGGATGAACCACAGACGACCCTGCGACAAGTTTGAGACCCTCCTCCACCACCAGAGGGATCTCTTTACTTGGGATGGGACCTGAACCAAGGCATCCAGATTTCTCTGGCTGTGATCCCACACCCTTAGGACAAAGGACTGTAAGGGACGAAAGTGCAGACCTGCCCATTGCACTGCTGGGAGGGTCGCGGTCAAAAGACCCAGGGCCGACATCAGAACTCTTATGGAGACCCGACTGCTGCACTGGAGACCAGCCACTGCCCTGTCCAGCTTTAGTATTTTTTCTGTTGGAAGAAACACTCTCAGTAGTGTTGAGTCCAACTGGTACCCCAAGTAGGTAATGCGCTGGGAGGGAATCAAACTGGATTTCTCCAAGTTCATTAGCCACCCTAGACCTGTAAGAACTCCTTTTGTAAGTTCTAGATCCCTGACTAACTGCAGTGGACACGCTGCAAACAGGAGCAGGTCGTCCAGGTATGCTATCACTGATACTCCCTGGAGCCGAAGAAAGGCCATCACCTCCGCCAAGACCTTGGTGAAGATGCGGGGCGAGGAGGATAGCCCGAAAGGCAGCGCCTGAAACTGTAGATGTACCTTTGTTCCACCTAGATCTACCGCTAGCCGGAGAAACCTCTGTGAGGCTTCTGCTATGGGAACGTGTAGATACGCATCCTTTAGGTCCAGGGATACCATAAAGCAGTTGCGGGGCAACAGTGTTCTCACCGTGAAAATTGTTTCCATACGGAATCTCCTGTATGTCACTGACTTGTTCAGGGGCTTTAGATTCAGAATTAGTCTGAATTTCCCTGTGGGTTTCTTCACTACGAAGATGTGTGAATAAAACCCCTCTCCCTCCTCGGCTTTTGGAACTCTTAGAACCACATTCTGATCTACCAGATCTCTTAATGCTTCCAACAGAGCCTCGGCTTTTGCCGTACACCTGGGTAGGTGCGTGACCAAAAATCTCCGAGGAGGAAGATTTGTGAAATCGATATGGTACCCCTTCTTTATAATCCCTAGGATAAAGCGATTGGGGGATATTGCTTCCCACTGTGGGAGGAAGGCCCCCAATCTTCCCCCCACCATGGTTGGGGAGTCATTGACTTTTACGGGGCTGTTCAGGAGGGCGAAAAATCGCCCCTCCTCTGCCCTTGCCTTTCTGACCCCAGAGCTTCCTTTGCCCTTCCGGCTTTGGAGTCTCTTTACGCTTTTGCGGACGAAACCCCTTCTTTGTAGGTGCAGGGGTTTTCCGCTTAACAGGGAAGGATTTCTTCCTGTCTGCTGTGCGGTCTAAGACAGTCTAAGCCTGGGCCGAAGAGAAGGTCTCCCGTTAACGGTATGCCGCACAATTTGACTTTAGAGGCGCTATCGCCCGGCCAGGTTTTTAGCCAGAGGGCTCTCCTGGCCGAATTGGCCAGAGCCGCTGATCTGGCCGTCATACGTACTGACTCTGCCGAGGCATCAGCTATGTAGGCGATACCCCGCAGAATCGTAGGGAAAGAAGACAGAATGGTTTCTTTTGCCGTTCCAGCCTCAATATGCTCTTGAATCTTAGAGAGCCAGTGCTCCAGATTGCGAGCCACTACTGTGACAGCCAACTCAGGTTTTAAGTTACCAATTGTTGAATCCCACGTCTTTTTAAGGAGAGAGTCTATCCTCTTATCCATGACATCCACCAGGGCCCCCATGTCCTCAAATGCCAGGTCAGTGTGTCTGGAAACCTGGGAGAAAGCAGCATCTAACTTGGGATTTTTATTCCAGATAGATGTAGGATCATCCAAAAACGGAAATCTCCTTTTTAAGGATCTAGAAAAAAAAGGGTTTCCTTTCGGGATCCTGCCACTCCTTTTTGATAGTTTCAACCAGTACTTCATGAACTGGAAAAACCTCTTTTGTTCCCCCAAGCCTCTGTACATCTGGTCATGAAGGGTCAGGGGTTTCCTGTCCTCCTGAATACCGAGGGTTGTATAAATAGCCCCTAAGAGGTCCTCTACCTCCTCTAGGGATAATTTATATCTGGAGGATCTCTTGGACTCCCCGTCCTGGTCCTCCCCCTCTGAACCATCCTAGGAATCGGAGGAGGAACTGTCTGGCTGTCTTAGTTCCACTCCGGAAGGCCCTGGAGCTTCCTCTGCCCTAACTGAAGTTGCAGGTTGGGCAGGAGCAGAGCCCTGCGCCTGAGGCGGGGTTGTATCCTGGGGAGCTGGACTAATGGGAGGTTGAAACCTTTCAAATAAGGCCTTAAATGAAGAAAAGGTGGACGAGAGCTCCTTTACTGAGGCTGCAAGTCCTGACTCCTGTTCAGAGTCCCTCTCCTTAACAAGGGAGTCTATGCACTCCCTACACAAGACCTTTGTCCATGCCTCCCCTAATGTGTCCCTGCAAGAGGCACACCTCCTCTTAGAGCTATGGGTAGACTTAGATTTTTCTGTAGCTTTCTGAAATACAAGAAAGAAAAAAACAAAAATTTTGTCACTTTTTTTTTTTTTTTTTTTTTTTTTAAAAAAAAAAAAAACAAGGATACAACCCTGGGAGTGCACTAGACCCTCCTTAATCTATGGGGATCTGAGCCTCCCTCCCCTGACCACCCAGGGGATCTGCCCCCCCATGACAGGAACCATACATGGAGGGACAATCCTAGGTAAGGAGTACTTTTCCCCAAGGCACTCTTACCTTAGGAAGGCTGGAGGTAGTGTCCGTTGGTTGAGCATCCGCTTCCGACATGACTTGCAGGTGGTTACTACTACCGAGTCCAACGCTGCCTGTGCGCGTCCCAGACTCGTCTCCAGCCTGTGCCTGGCTTCCCTATCAGCCCTGCGACCCGGAACCGGAAGCCGCGGGTCAAAGGCAAGCCCCCGCCCTTCCGCCGGAAATGACGTCGCCCGTCGTCTGGCCCGCCTAGTTCCAAAAAGAGAGCGGCCTGTAAAGTATACAGGAAGGGCGGACGCCAGCCTGCTGCAGCCCTGTGACCGTGATAGGGAACCCCCACAGCCTGAAGCTGCGCTCAGCTAGGAAGTGGTGGCCACCGAACGAGGGGTAAGTCCCCCCCATGCCCATAGGAAGCCCCTGCTCCCATTTACAGGCTCAAAAAAAAAATAACAGCCACAGTCCCCTGACTGAAAAGCCTGGTTCCTTGCACAGTGTCTCCCCACCGGAGGAAACACTAATACTGAGGTCTGGCAGGGGGAAGTGAGAATTTATGGGCTGGCGCAGTGTTTCCTAAGAGGAAGAGGAGGAGACTATCTCTCATGGTGGCTGTCCTGAAAGACAAAAGGGGAAATACTGGTATTGTTTATGATTTAGCAAGTAAAAGCTCCCCCTTATGTGCTGGAGGGGGAGGCTTTATGCAGTCCAGCAAAGGATAACTGGGCAGGGCTGACACTTGTTGGAATTTCAGTGTAGTAGACAATTGCCAACTCAAGCAGGCCATTAGGAGCCGAGCGCAGAGATGTATTCAATGGATTCAACCATCCCATGTGCCATTAGAAGTATAAAATGAAAATCTAAAAAACAGTTTACAGCATTTTTGTGTTAATGACATTAATGAAGGAAAATTGGCCTTACTGGTTAGAGGTTACAAAGTATTTTGTGACAGATGGATTTGGAAAAAGCTCTCCTTCACCTCCAGGCAAATCTTCAACCTTCCATTTACTACCACCATTTTCATCTATGGTCCAGTATTTTAAATCCTCTACAGCAGGGAACAGAATCGGAAAACACATGTAGTTTAGACAACAGCAAAAGTCATGTTTCTACCAATATAAAATTGATAGGCACACATGGTGAAGTCAATCTCTGTCTCCCCTCCAGGTAAATTGAATTATGTACAACCCATGTTGGATTTGGGCTTCAACCTTCATACACTACAACATTAAGTTCTTGTTTTTTGTTTACAAATTACAAACAGGTTATACTTACCTCCTCTGCAGTTGGTTTTGCACAGAGCAGCCCAGATCCCCCTCTTCTCTGGGGCCCTCACTGGCGTTTATGGCTCCTGCCGGGTGCCCCCACAGCAAGCAGCTTGCTATAGGGGCACCCGAGCCGCTGCTCTGTGCGTCCATTCAGAGATAGAGCCATGGCTCAGCCCTGCCCCCTCTTTCCTCATTGGCTAACCGACTTTGACAGCAGTGGGAGCCAATGGCGCCTGCTGCTGTCTCAGCCAATGAGGAGAGAGAGTCCCGGACAGCCAAGCCTCTTGTGCAGCATTGCTGTATCAAGATGGGACCTTCTGCCTTCAGAACGACTTTAAAGTGTTACTAAACCCACAACAGTAAAATCTCTGTATATGCAGTAAAGCATGCTTGTTCTACTCACTGTGGAACCTAAGGGGTTAATCCTCCTGCATTGTGTAAAAAGGCAGTTTGAGCCTGTCCTCTGCTCCTCCCCTTCTTCCACTGTCTCTAATCCATCTCCTGAGAGCACAGAGCCGTGTGGGCGCTCTGCACATGCTCAGTTCGGTGTGTATTGCTAGAGGTTTTTTTTTTCTCTTAGGAGAGTGCATGCGATCAGCACTGTCCAGACAGAGGGTCGGGGGTCCTGCAATCTCATAGGACAATCAGGGGGGGAATGAAAAGCTTCAACCTGATAGAAGTCACAAAACTGATATATAAGAAAACATATTTAGCAGTTTATATTTACTAAAATAATTGCATTTCCATGTTCTGTGTACTGTGGGGGACCAGATATAGTGAATGCAGAGTCCTGGAGTTAGTAGCACTTTAAGGCTACATTCACACTGCTGCAAGCCAACGATTTTCAGTGTGATTATGTTGTGCAACTTGGATGTTTGCATATTCTTTAGGGCCAAAATGGTGCTGGAATCACACCAATGTAGTACAGGAAGCTCTTCCAAAGTACGACATGCTGAGTTGCATTGGGGTGAACGGGCACCATTGAAAACCATGCCTTTGTCATGCAATTCTGTGCAACTCAAGTTGCATCTGAAATTGCACTGTGTGATATATAATGTGCTATGTTTGTTTATTTTCTGTGCTCATCAGCTCCATCTAGAGGCAATGTCATATTTTCCAGGTTGAAGTATAGACCCCCCCAAGCAATAACACAATATAGGGGTTAAAGATGAAAACCCCACCTATTGGAATACATGAGGGGGCGGGCGTAAACATGGCTTCCCCCCCCCCCCCCCCTTTGTAAATCTTTACACAACACAAAGCATGCAAAACAAACAAAAGTGATGGGTCTGCAGAGATCTCATGATTGTGTATTGTATATACAGGGAAACAAACCTCAACGGAGAGGAACCTCAACACAATCGTACAAAGTGCTTATTTTGTATCCTTACAAATACAGTAATCACCTGTATATCAAATAACATTGAGCTCTTCATGTAACTAATCACATTTTCTTTCATACACTCAATCAGGAACAACAATCTCACCTAGAGCGCATGGATTTTTGATCAAGTTGTTCTTCAGGCTGGATAGAAGAAAATGAATAATTATTGGTGAAAGATTACCATTTAACCACTTCAATACCGGGGACTTAACCCCCTTCCTGCCCAGGCCATGTCAGATTTCAGTGCTGTCACTTTGAATGACAATTGTGCGGTCATGCTACACTGTACACAAACACATTTATTTTCTTTCTTTGTGGTATTTGATCACTGCTGGGTTTTTTATTTTTTACTAAAAAAAAAATTCAAAAAAAAAAACTTTTGAAAAAGTTTACTTCGTTTGTCAGTAAATTTTTTAACCAATATTTCTCCTTCACTGATGTGCGCTGATGAGGTGGCACTGATGGGCAGAACTGGTGGGCATTGATGAGGTGGCACTTATGGGCACCGATTAGGACGCACTAATATGCCGAACTTTTGGGCACTGATGAGCATTGATGGGCAGCACCAATAGCCAGCACTGACTGGCATCACTAATTGGCACTTGTGGCCACTGGTGGGTGACACTGTTTAATCTATTGTAATCAGGGCACTGATCAGCACCCTGATTACATGCCTAGATTTCCCCCTGCTTGGAGATGCCGCTGATCGGCTCTCCTCGCCACACACTCAGTGTGAGGCAAGGAGAGCCGATTACCGGCATCTGTTTACATGTGAACGGCTGTGATTGGACACAGCCGATCACATGGTTAAAGAGCCGCGGACACGTCCCAGAACGAGAGCCGCACTGCCCCGCCGTCATTTGATGGTGGGTGGGCGGCAGATAGTTAATCAGAAACATAAAATTTTCATGAACATACTTGCCTGCTTTGTATAATGGTTTTGCACAGAGGAGCCCCAAGCCTCTTTTTGGAGCTCCTGGCTCCTCCCCACTGCAGTGTGTCCCCACAGGAAGCCACTTGCTATGGGGGGCACTTGTGTGTGCTCGTTCCCGAGCCCTGCTCTGTGTGTCCATAAGACAGTGGGGTTCAGCCCTGTTCCCCCCACTTCATCAATGGCTGCGATTAACAGCGGGAGCCAATGTCTCCCACTGCTGTGTCTGAGCCAACGAGGAGGTAGAGAGCCTGGAGAACAGCTGCTCTCATGCACATCGCTTGATTGAGATGAGGCTCAGGTAAGTAGTGGGGGGGGGGGGGGGGGGGAGCTGCATACTGAAGGTTTTCTTACCTTCATACATGGAATGCATAAAGGTAAAAAAAAAAAAAAAATCTCCAGCCTTTAGAATAACTTTAAAGCAACTGGGAGCAATCATGTTTATTTTAAAAGGGTCACTCTTATTCTAGGTAGCTTCAAATTGCAGTGCCCCAAATTGCATTAATGAATTGAAGAGCAATTACCCCAATTTTTGGCCAAAGGGAAACCAACTATTGTCAAAATAAGTTTGTCAACATGGGACAGGGGACTGCAGGGTGGCCTTTTGCTTACTGACTATGGGCCCTGGCGTTTGAGGGGGCTCCATTCTTTGGGAGGTGTGTACCTGGAGGACCTTTAGAGTAGTTTTACTTTGGATTCAAGTCCATGTCTCCCTGAGACAGACTCAGAGCTGGAGGACCCAGATACAGATTTGGGGCCTCTGTTTTGTTGGGGGGTAAAGAACCAACAGCCCAAAACCGCTTTGGCTGCTTCAACCCCCTCCTAGACTCAGAAACTCAATACAGAAGATTACAATCGTCTCAAAACAACCTGATGCCGGGGTCTCCTGCTGTTATGTGTTATAATGTGTACCCGTGTTTGCCTATCCTGTCTAGGTGTGAAGGGTCTTTCTCCCACTGTGTGCCTCCTATCTGTGCATTCCCCTTGTTAATTGAGTCACCTATTGTTTCTGTCTGTTTGCTAATCCTCCTGGAGATTCCTAAGATGTGATTAGTCTTGTGTGGACTTTACCTCATTACCCAACCTCTGGAATATTTACCCCCAATGTGTAATATTTCTTCTCATTGTTCACGTGATGACTGCTCCTATTTTTGAAGTGTATAAAAACCTGTATTTGTTAAAAAAAAAAAAAAAAAAAAAAAAAAAAAAACTACTTTTGGTTCAACCTCAATATCTTGTCTGCATACAATGCTTGGGTTAACAGGCTGGTATTAGTTACTGGTCTGCTGGAAGGGTTTGGAGGGCAGGAGGCATCTGGTCGGGGTGCCAGGCACTCTGCCACACAAAACATTTGAGATTATAAACACTGTAGTATGCTTACATTACAAAACCAGTAAGTGTACCATCAATTACAAACATACTCTACACATCTGGTAATCCTTTTACCAGTGCAGTTTTTAGGCTGTGTTCGCAAAGGTTAGACACAGATCAGCCCCTATTGCTTTACCTCTCACCTTGTGACTTACAATATTGCATTCTGATTACTGAAGGAGAGAAGATGGAGGAAATGCTTCCTCCTGCCTGCAGCACACTGACGACATCAACTTATCCTAGGCAAAGTCACTGACTGGAGTTCAAAGATGGCTTTTTAAGAAAAGGTGATGTTTTTGAAACATTGCCGTATATCATATGACTTATCAGAAATGCATTCATGCAGGCTTGTAAAGTTATTGCCAAACCTTCATCTGATAATTTCCTTTTAAGTCTTTGTAGCCTTGAGCTCTAGATTTTCCAAATCTGGTTCTGGCTGAGGATTACTGTTCAACAATGTTATCTACTTCTCCCTATCCTGCATGGAGTGTGCACAGAAAATAGACCCCATACATCGTATGTGATCAGGTCAATGGTAATCTCACCTATTTGTTGCCCACATATTTGCAGTCACAGTCCTCGCAGCTGAACAGGATCTCAGGTCCACTATGTAAATTAGATAAAACATAAGAGAATTACAATCAGCATGCAAGAAAAAAAAAAAAAAAAAAAAAAAAAAAAAAAAAAAAAAAAAAAACTCTGCACAGTGCTAATTCCTTACATACAGAATAAGAACAGTCTTCTCCACTGTCTTCTCCATCTGTTCTTCCATTGTTGACTCAATACTCTTTCCCGCTCTAATGCTGTGTTCGTGGTGTGCCACTACTTATGTTGGCAAGGGGCGGGGTCACCAGAGGCCTGCCCCTTGACGTCGTAATTCAGTGACCCCGCCTCATGCCAATATAAGTAGTGGCACACCGCGCACCCAGCATTAGAGCATCAAGTCAACATCAGAAGAAGAACAAAGACAGCGCCCATTTACCGGGCCCCACCCCCGCTCCTTTATCACTGACTTTGATCGACAACAGCAGGAGACAATGGGGCCTCCTGGTGCCCCAGTAAAGCCAGTGAGACATGGAAGTGATGGGATAGAAGATGGACAGCGCTGGATCGAATAAAGAGCTTAAAGTAAAAGGGAGGGTGGGGGACGTACTGATGCTTAACCACTTTAATACCCGCGTATAGTCATATGACGTCCACAGACGGGATCTCCCATCCTGGGTGGACGTCATATGACGTCCTGGGATTCCCGGCCGTCTAGGGGGGGTGCGCCCGCCGCGTTGCTCGGGACCCGGTGCGTGTGCCCGGCGGCCGCGATGTCCGCCGGGCACCCGCGATTGCCCGTTAACCGTGCATCTGTGTGTAAACACACAGATCCACAGCCTGTCAGGTGAGAGGAGAGCGATCTGTGTTCCCAGAACGAAGGAACACTGATCTGTCTCCTCCCCTTGTGCGTCACCGCCCCCTACAGTTAGAATCATTCCCTAGGAAACATATTAACTCCTCCCCTAGTGGTTAACCCCTTCACTGCCTGTCACATTTACACAGTAATCAATGCAATTTTATAGCATTGATCGCTATGTGAATGTGTCAAAAGTGTCCGCCATAATGTCGCAGTCACGAAAAAAATTAAATATTTTTTTTTTTTTTTAAAAACGCCATAAATCTATCCCGGATTTTGTAGACGCTCTAACTTTTGCGCAAACCAATCAATATACGCTTATTGCGATTTTTTTTACCAAAAGTATGTAGAAGAATACGTATCGGCCGAAAATGAGGAAAAAAATTAGTTTAAAAAAAAAATTGGGATATTTATTATAGCAAAAAGTAAAAGTGTTTTTTTCAAAATTGTCGCTCGTTTATAGCGCAAAAAATAAAAACCGCAGAGGCGATCAAATACCACCAAAAGAAAGCTCTATTTGTGGGGAAAAGAGGACGTCAATTTTTTTTGGGTACAACGTTGCACGACCATGCAATTGACGTTTAAAGTGCGACAGCACTGAAAACTAAAAATTGGTCTGGGAAGGAAGGGGGTGAAATTGCCCTGTATTGAACCGGTTAAACATTTACCTTAATGCAAGGAATGCATTAAGGTAAAAAAAAGGTTTAGGCTTTAGAACCACTTTAAGTACAGCTTGCCAATGGAATTAAATGAATTGCTGTGTCTAGGACAGCGCTTCTCAACCTTTTTTCAGTCAAGGCACCCTCCAAAATTTTAGACAGTCTTGGGGCACGCCATTCTAAACTGTAAAAACATTTCTAATAGGTTTACATAATGCAGCGCCATCCAATGTTAGAGGTCATTTATTCTTCCAAAGCAAATACACTTTTGCACACTGGTACCGACTAGTATTCCAATGTTTCCCCTCTCCCTCAGGTTCTCCATCACTTAGCTAATGTGACCCCAAAGTTGATGGAGAGGTAAGGGAGGGTTAACCACTTCCCGCCCGGCCTATAGCAGAATGATGGTCTGGCGGTGGCTCTGTGATCGGTGGTGTGGCGTGTCAGTCTGACACACCGATCTTGGTAAAGAGCCTCTGAAGGAGGCTCTTTACCACATGATCACGATGTAAACAGGAAAAGCCGTTGATCGGCTTTTTCTCACTTGCGTCTGACAGACACGAGTAGAGAGCCAATCGGCGGCTCTCCTGACAAGGGGGGGGGGGGGGGTCTGTGCAGTCCCCCTGCAGATGCCTGCCCAGGACCACCAGGGATGCCCACAAAAGGTACCCCAAAAGGTATGCCACCCTGGACCACCAAGGAGCTGGCAATCAGTGCCCATCAGCAATGCCTGCCAGTGCCCAGCATCAGTAACAATTTTCGGTCTTTTTTTGTTTAGCAACAAATAAAAACTGCAGAGGTGATCAAATGCCACCAAAAGAAAGCTCTATTTGTGGGAACAAAATGATAAAAATTTTGCTTGGGTACAGTGTAGCATGACCACGCAATCATTTAGACAGCGCTGAAAATTGGCTTGTTCAGGAAAGGGGGTGAGTGCCTTTTATTGAAGTGGTTAAACAAGGAATGCTATAAGATTATGATACATGGAAAAAGTTGCTAGTTATCATCAATGACCAAAGTACTTCGTTTTAATAAACTTGGGGACCCTGGGTGTCGCACACACACGTACCCCTGTCCTTCACTCCAGGTGCTATGCGGACTCAGAGCTCCTCCTCTCCTAATAAGTAGATCGGAGATGTAGATATATCTGTTTCGGGAAACCTCTTCCCCCTTTCCTCTCTTTTCTTATTCCTCGAAACTTCTAGCAACCTTCTCTCGAGGTTAAACAAAGGTGATTTATTGTTATACTATTGATGGTGACTAATTGAATTACGTGTGATTGGAGATTCTCCCTCTTTGTAATTAACATCATAGTGTCACTGTCCTAATCTTTACATTGTCAAAAAAAAAAAAAAAAAAAATTCATAAAACAAAGATGCTATATAGACGACCGGCATGCTTCTTAATAACTGATGCCATTGGCCGTTAGGACACCTGCAGCTAGAAGGTTGTAATGGTGCACAATGAAAACCTGTGGCTTTCAAAAGGCTTCATCCACCCGCTTGTATTCAATTTTTGGGAAGCCTTTAGGAATTTTGCCAAGGCACCCATGAAGAAACCTCAAGGCACCCTGGTTGAAAAAAAGGCTGGTCTGGGACCTCTAACAAATTTTATATTTTTTTTTACTCCAGCATAGACATACAGTACATGAAGCAAACAGACTTGGGAAGGGGAGGGGGCGCGCACATTTACATTCAAGATGATGCTGTTATAAGACCACAAACAGAATAGATTACAGCGCACACATACAATGACATTTAAATCCTGCAAGGCTATTTAAAACACCTGAACATATTCATAAATATGGGGATTTGGTCCCAACATATGGTCATATAGTGCCAAGCCCACCACTGCGTCACAGTACCCCATTATCAGAGGGTCCTACACTATCCATAGAATTTTGTATGTGTGCGCTGTAATTGTGGTCTTTTAGCAGCACCATCTTCAATGTAAGCGCATTTTTAGGGCATGCCCCCCAAGTCTGTTGGTTGTATATTGTAAGGGTCCTAACCAGATCCCCCCTTCATTACCTCTTATTAGTGTCCACCAGTGTTATAAGAGGAGTCCTTATAGTTCTCCCATAAAGAGGAGTTTGTCTCCCATGGTTGAGATGCAGGACCTTTCATTCTAATGGATAGTGTAGGACCTACTGATAATATGGTACTGTGATGCAGTAGTGGGCTTAGCACTACATGACCATATGGTGGGACCAAATCCCCATATTTTTGAATATGTTCAGGTGTTTTAAATAACCTTGCAGGATTTAAATGTCATTTTTTGTATGTGTGTGCTGTAATCTATTTTATACAGTACATGGACACAAAAATGTGATACATTTAATCATTGTAAACATGTACTAAGAAGGCAATGAGGAAAAAACAGTTTGTATCTCAAAAGCATTCCTTAAGAATTGAGATGGACTCAGGTGAACAGAAACCAAATAAAACTACAGTAAAAGGAAACCTAAAATAATACATATCAGTGGAAAAGTAGCTCAGAGTGGAAAGGATCTATCAGCAGATAAGAAAATGCCTGAAGTAGAACATTAGAAGACATCATACCTGGGATTTACTGCTTGGCAAGTTTCAGGAGGACAGCTGCACACCTGTGTAAGTGAATGCCGCAAAGGTGAGTGATGTTCTCATGTTGGGGGTTTAAATAGAAGAAAAAGGTGCAGAAATGTGAAAAAGGGGGAGGAGAGAGGGTGCATGGGACCAATGAAGGATTAACACTGACTAGCCCTGAGGGAGAAAGGAAGGAAATTGATTGCTTCACACATTTAACCACTTGAAGGCTTTTTCTGGCACTTTTTGGTTACAAGTTTAAATCAGTATTTTTTGCTAGAAGTTTACTTATAACCCCCAAACATTATACATTTTTTTTTTTTTTTAGCAGAGACCCTAGGGAATTAAATGGTGATCGTTGCAATTTATGTCGCACGGTATTTGCGCAACGGTTTTGCAAACAATTTTTTTTAAAAGAAATACACTTATTTTTAAATTAATTAAAAAAAAAACACACAATAGTTACCCCAATTTTTCTTTAATGTGAAATAAGATGTTACATCAAGTAAATTGATAGCTAACATGTCATGCTTTAAAATCGTGCACGCTCGTACTATGGTACCTAAAAATCTCCATAGGTGACGCTTTAAATGGACTAGCAGGTTCCCTGGTTAGAGCACTAGAATTATTGCTCCCGCTCTAACGCGATACCTCACATATGTGGTTCGAATATTGTTCACATATGCGTGCGCGACTTGCTTATGCGTTTACTTCTGCGCGCGAGCACAGAGGGATGGGGGCGCTTTAATTTTTTTTTTAACTTTTTATATTTACACCTTTTTTTAACCCCAATCATCAACACTGCCCTATCGAATGACCAATCTACGCGGTCAAAGGCTTTTTCTGTGTCTGTAGACAAAGTGAGATAAGGTCTAGGGCCTGGGTACAGGCCCAGTTGATAAGATGAATGGCTCTGGGATAGTTATCTTGCGCTTCATCTCCTACAATAAATCCTGTTTAATCCGAATGTATGACCTGGGGCATGAGGTGCGATTCACTAGTATCTTTGCCAGAATTTTAATGTCTGTGTTCAGCAGAGATATTGGGCGATAATTCTGCGCTAAGGTAGGTTCTTTGCCCTCTTTCGGGAGTTCCCTAATGTGTGCCAACAGGGCTTCTGGGAGAATTTGACTACCCTTGGCTATAAAAATAAAGTAACTACACATAGGGCCGAGTAACAGGGGGAGGAAACATAGTATGAGTAACATAGCATGCCTTAGTATAACCGTATGGGCTGATAAGAGATTCCAGGGTCATCCATTGTTCTTCAGCTAGGGGCGGAATGCCAGACCCAGTCAAGTATGCCTGAATGCTTGACAATCTAGAGGCCTGAGCCTCAGGGGTAACCTTTGCATCTAAAGAGTAAACTTGAGCGTAACAGTCGCAGAACAGGTAATTTTAGAAGAATGAGAGACTGCTTCCCCAGAGGGAGATTGACGCTTATGGACATGTATCTGAGCACGTCATTTATGAAGAGCTCTGGCCAGCATTCTGCCGCATTTGTTACCGTGTTTATAATATTTGTGAGAAAGATAACAGCATTACCTGCTAACTTTATGGTCCAGCAGGCATGAAAAAAGGTCCCTAAGCTCAGTCAACTGTTTCACTGCCTGGGGGTCTCCGTGATGCTTATGCCGAAGTTCAGCCAGCTGAAGGTTGCCCAGGACCCTCTGAAAGTCTCCCTTTCTTGCTTCTAGATCCCTTTTAAATCAGTATGCCTCGCACCACTCCCTTGTGTCCCTTCCAGACCATCCCCTCACTTACATCATCGGTAGAGTTACCCCCAAAGTAATACATGAGAGTATCAGAAACTTCTGCGACCACTACAGCATCATCCAGGAGATTTTCATTTGACCGCCAAAACCAGGCTTGATGGGTGCCCCGCGGCAAGGTAAAGGTGGCGGAGACCAAGAAATTTGACACAGGAGCCATGGATATGATCTCTATCTCTGTGCCCTACCCTAGGTTAACACCTATGCATATTTTAGTGCATTTTGCAGAAATGCACTACAGTCCATTTAACATGGTTTCCTATGGTACACATTCACAGCTATGCGTTTTGCAGCTGGTGCGTTTTTTTTTTTTAGACTTCGATGGAATCAAACCAAAAACCCAAGTTTTGTATTTGTGATGCGATTTTTGATGTGTTGTGCATTTTTATTTTTCTGTTTAAAACACTGTATATAGTTGGTTGCTAAGGAGGGGGCCTGGAAGCCAGCCGCCACGTCCTTAACAACCAATGAGTCATCAGCTATCAGCAGGCTTCCCCGCTGAAAGTTGAATGTAAAAAGAAAAAAGCGGACCAGACCCTTATCTGAGCATGCTGCCCTGTAGTTCAGGAAAGGGAGGGGATGAGCAAGCGCCCCCCCTCCCCCAAACATACCAGGTCGCATGCCCTCAACATAGGGGGGTGGGTGTTCCACCCCAAAGCACCTTGCCCCCATGTTGATGAGGACAAGGGCCTTTTCGGTGGTTGTCGGGGTCTGCAGGCAAGGGGTTTATCGGAATCTGGAAGCCCCCATTAACAAGGGGACCCCCATATCCCAGCCCCTCCATGTGAATGGGTATCAGGTACATTGTACCCCTACCCATTCACCAAAAAAACTGTAATGTTAATAAAATACAAGAGCCTGGTTTTGACAAGTCCTTTATTAAATAAGACGCCCGGAGCCACCTTCTCCCGGAGCCGTCGTCTTTTTCTACTGTGTTCTCCCGCTGAGCTTTTTCCTCGCCGCCGGTGTCTACTTCATCACTGCTGGTTACCTGCTAGAAAGACAGTTCCAGGACAAGTTTTTTTATAGCGGGTAACTGGTGGTGATGAAGAAGACAGTGGTGGCGAGGAAGTAGACACCGGCGGCGAGGAAGAAGACAGCTCCGCAGGAGAAGACAGCACAAGAAGAAGACGACTCCGGGAGATGACTGTTCCGAAACAAGCACCCACCCCCCATGTTGAAGGCATGCGGCCTGGTATGGCTCAAGAAGGGGGGGCAGCTTGCTCGTCCCCTCCCATTCCTGACCTACCGGGCGGTATGCTCAGATAAGGGTCTGGTATGGACTTTGGGGGGGGCCCACACCATTTTTTTAAAAAATCCATACTAGACCCAAAGGGCCTGGGGGGGACCCCAAGCCGTTTTTTTCCGCAAATTTTTTAAGGACATGGCGGCCGGCTTCCCGCCCCCCTCCTTTGCAACCATCTACATACAGTGTGTTTACAGAGCGTTTAAAGAGGAAAAAAAAACACAAAATGCATGAAAACTGCATGCAAAAACGTGGGTTTAAAAATGCAAAACGCACAACAAAACGTGTCTGAAAAACGCATTAAGAGCAGCCTGTTAGAAAAGACTACATTTAGCAACTATTCCTTTTCCTCTAGATCACAATACAGATCCAGAAGGTTTAAAATGTATGTTGTGATTGTATAATAAGAGCTATAAACCTGAAACAAATTCTACCTGTCACACGTTGAGTTTGTTGTTTCCCCCAGTACAGAGACCTCAGATACCTCCAGCGGTTACCGCTTATCCGGACAACTTTACTTGTTTTGCACTCCCAGGGAACCGTAGCGGGGTGGATCTTGAGTCACTACCCGATGACTACTGTGTGGAGAGGATTAACGTGGGCAATGGTGACTGGGTTGAACATGACATTCAGAGAGCTGATGTCTGGTGGATGTGTGGGGATAAGAAACTGTGAGCTAGGATACTGGCCAATGCCCGAGGGAATTGCGCTATGGTCCAGCTGGCTATACCCCTGAGGATCCTGTCAGAACACCTTGGACTAAGAGTCACCGACGGTATCAGAGGGACACCTCTCCCATAGGGTCATTTGACTCTTGGATCTACATAGATGAGCGCAGGCAGGGCTGATCCTAAGGTCACAGACGCCTGAGTGCAGAAATATTTCTGGCGCCCCCACGTGGGTGTGGTCATCTTACCAACTCCTCCCCTTTACAAATGTTTCTATGGCAACGAAACACAGAGATGTTCCCCTAAGAACTCTTCGTTACCCTAGGATCCTTCTATGATCTTTTAACAATAAAGAAAATACAGGAAGAGACCTGGAGCAGAGTCTCTCTGATGCACACAGAGAGGGCTTCTGTTAGAGAATCTGTTAGAAAGAGCCCCCAGACATAGTACAGGAGATGATCAGAGACTGCAGACATGTTACAAGAGATGGTCAGAGACTGCAGACATGTTACAAGAGATGGTCAGAGAATGCGGACATATTACAGGAGATGGTCAGAGACTGGAGATATAATACAGGAGATGGTCAGAGACTGCAGATATAGTACAGGAGATGGTCAGAGACTGCAGACATACTACAGGAGATGGTCAAAGACTGCAGACATACTACAGGAGTTGGTCAGAGACTGCAGACATGAAACAAGAGATGGTCAGAGACTGCAGATATGTTACAAGAGATGGTCAGAGACTGCAGCTCCTATAGACGTTAGTAAATAATGGCCGATCGGCCCTCTCACCTGACCCAGCGATACAGCAACAACGGTTCCTCTGATCAGGAGTCAGCTCACTCTGAATTGCCCGTGGTGACTCCGCTGGGTAGAGCCCAGATCTATATTCTGGCAATGACTCCATTCCTTTCTCCACCAGGGATGGCGCCAGGCTGTGTGGCTTTCCCTCATGTGGCGCAGGGCAGTGGGGTTCTCTCTCTGGTGGTGTTCCCTCAGCACTGTCCTCTCCCTCTGGAGTCCTGGGTGCACTTCCCTAAAAGCTTTCCTGGGCTCCTTGCTCTCTCTCTCCCATTGAGCATGCTGTGGGGGCTGCAGTTTCTGTGTTACAGTGGGGCTGCCAGTCCTTGGGACTACATGTCCCACAATCCTCTTCTTTGCTCCTTTTTTTTCTTCCCTGGCCGATAGAAAGGCGGGGGAGGAAACATAGTGTGCCACTCACTAGTACAGCAGCGCGTGCGAGAGGGGAAACGAGCCTGCGGCTGCAGTGGCGTCGCTAGGGTTGGTGTCA